>JAODKC010000001.1:4461249-4475082 GCA_026777985.1 Mormyrops attenuatus
AGCTGTTAAACCAACCTTTGGGGTCTTTCAACTGCTCCCTCACATCATTGCAAAACCCGCGGGAATTTCGACACTCCCCCCACCCCCCCCCCCCCCCCCCCACTTGTCCCTCGAAAGCGACTCTGTACCTGGCTGTGCACTGAGACAGATGTAGAAACACAGAAGCTCCATGACACATCCAGCTGAATGCCATAGGCGTCCGTGTGTGTGCGTGGCTGAGTGTGTGTGCGTGGCCGAGTGTGTGCGTGGCCGAGTGTGTGTGCGCATTAGGTGAAGGGGGTCAGTCCAGCACCTGGATTCCCCACTGGACTTTCTTTGGCAGCACAGCCAAATGTTGTTCCACAGATGAGCTCAGCTCCGAAAAAACAAACAGACTGACCGAGGCAGAGCGAATGATGTGGGGTGAGAGAGAGCGGCACAGTGGATTACTTCAGCAAATCAACGACACCCTGTAACAGCAGGGAATGAGAACGAGGCAGGGAGGGCGAGAACATGGCAGTGCTGATGATGCAGCAGGGAGTCAGGAAAGCAGGCAGAGGTGGGGCTGGAGGCGGATAAAAAGGGGGCGCCTACAGGAAAGCTAAGAACCAGCAGAGTAAGAAAATGAATAAGAAAAATTAAAGATTAAAGAAAAGGCCATCTATATCTCTTTCTCACAATTAAGGGAATGGTGTTACCACATCACATATTACATTACCACAGTGAATGGATCGAGTTGCCAAAAGAGAAAGAGCATATCGCAATACACACTTGCGAGTGTGCTCGCACGCGTGCACACAGACACAAGCAGAAGATGGCCCATTACTTTGCCTCATCACTTCCACAGCACACATAGCACACTTCAGTGACACTGCACCCTCTTTAGTCTGCCTAGGGAACTGCACACAAAATGCAGCGTTTACAATACACCTTTTCAAAACAAGAAGTACCCTTTGGTTAGCAAACCAAATCCATTTTTACACAACAGAGGCTCAGAAAATAACAGCCATATTCCCTACAAATGTATGCACCTTCACCAACATTAAGCAACTAGCTTACACTAGGATTACCTGGAAGAGTGTCACTCATGCCAGCCGACTCATGCTTAGGACGGAGTGTCTAAACCAGGCTCCCATTAGTGTGGCCCGTCAGTCCTGCTAAAAGCACACCTCTGTCTGGTGTCGCCCTGCCGAAACCTGAAGCCGCCCCCCCATAACGGTCGATGCTTTACATTATGCTCCCAAAACACCATGTAAGAATGTAACATTCACATACCTCTGTCTATGTGTCTGCTGCCACCAGGTGGCAAGAATAAATCTGTAAAAACAGTTTCTCCCAGGTTTAGTCCACAGCTGTAAGCTACTGGGCCTCACCTGGTCCAAATCTAAATACCCATATACAATTAACAGAAATGACATAAGTATCAGAACGTCATAAACCTCCACACAGAAATTATTTTACACAGGAAATAAAATGGTGTGTACAGCACAACACAAGCGCTGCGTGTGAGGGTCAGAGCAGCGCACCTACGGTGTGGTATAGAGTAGGTACAGTGTTCATCTAGAGAGCAGCAGCATGTTGGCAGCAGGATTAGGATCAGTACACATGAATCATCCCTCCACTTCACAGACAGTCAGCAGGATTAACTCACTTTATAGAGGAGCAAGACAACTGCCATGCACAAGAACACAAGCAGGGATGGAGGACCTGCAGATCATTCCAGCTTCATTCATTCCACAGCATTTTCCCTCTGGAAGGTGAAGCTGCAGATATGAATCAACTCAGTGTTAGCCTGTTGCAGGAAGTGATGTAATGGAAAAGCAAACTCCTTAACCGTCTCTCAAAGAGGCAGGTGTGCTGCCTGCCTGGTACTATGGGAACATTCCAGTGTGTTTAAGGCTTTGCATCATAAATCACAAAGCTCTGAATGAATAATGTGCGCGCACTCAGACGAACACAAACACAAAGATGCAGATATACCTATACACATGTAAACACAGTCACACCCACACACAGCAACAAAGTTAATACTTAGATCCACTATCCCGGTGCTCATCCCTTCAAGTTACCATGTCCACACCTACACGAAATTATGAGATTGATAGGACAGGAAACAAACCAAAAATCTGATCCCATTAGCACATTTGTTCTCCAATAACACACACCAAACAGTATTAGCAGAGGGGTTTTGTTCTGTCTGTCTGTGTGTGTGTGTGTGTGTGTGTGTGTGTGTGTGTGTGTGTGTGTGCAAGTGTCACAGTTGTTCGGCTGCTTGCCATAAGCCACAGGGGGTACACAAATATGCACAAAGACATGTAGGCGGAGGTCAGTGTGAAGGGTTTACTGCACACTAACCCAACCCTGACTGGGTCAAACCAGGCCACATGCATCTAATTGGCACTGAAAAGGCATGAGTGTTCAACTGACACTCTACACAAAGCTTCTTGTTCCACTAAGTAGAAACCCAGCTGGTGTTTACTAGTCTTCACTATTTTCAGGTTTTTTATTGTTACTTTTTTTTATAAAAAAAAATAAAACATTTTAAAAAGCATGAGTGGAATACAGAAAGACCACAGATGGGGTTTTGTATGACGATAAGGTTAGATAAATGAAAGAGCTGTAGGTACTTGAAAGAGAGGCAGACTGATCTACATTTCATATGCTTTTCATGTCTTTTTTGTATACAGTATTTATTCTGCCATAACAAATAATGCAGGTTGACTAGCAAATGGGAGGAGAAGCAAGAGATTGCACTTATTTTTACTTGCTCGTACCCAATTGTATCGTCGTGTTTGGCTACAAAAACTGTACATAGATGACCACCAACAAATGTATTCTTATTCGAGAGAGTTACTACACTTCAAGAAAGGTTGAGTAAATTTATGAGGCAAAAGTAGTATAAAATAATGAGTAATCTTTCCTTAAAATGTTGTTTTTTCTGGTCAAATGCAGGGCTTTACAAGAAAAGCGGAGATGAAAACCTGTCCAGACATGCAAACTCACAGAACCGAAAGCTGATGTGTGAAAGTCAGCTCCATTAAACAACACTTCAGTAAGCTGCAGGAATACTGGCCCTTCCTTAATTTAATTTCAAACACAATAAAGCCATTTGAACCTGGGCCTTACATCTAGATGCATTTCATTTAGACTAACTGTGAGTTTCTCCTCGGCGTTCGCACCTTGTCCTACTTGATAGGAACACCGAAAAAAATAGCCAGTGCCTGATATTGGCTGCATTTTGAGATACTTTTTTGAACGTCACACCAATGTACATCCAGTTAACAAAATCCATGCCAGGGGGACAAGGGGCTAAGTAGTGGTCACTTTCTACTTTTAAATAAAGCTCAGTACTTTCTTAGTCTGGCCATCATGTCATACGAGGCAGCGTGGGGATTCTGGCAGGGCAAATATTAATGAAGACAGGATTATTTACAGCTATGGGACACTGACTAGAAGACTGAGTTGTGCTTCTCGGATCTGGGAGGATACGGAAACACAAACATATGCGTTAGACAAATGTCAGAAAGACAAAGAAAGCAAGAAAGAACAAGAGAGACCATGATAAAGGTGTGACCGGAACAAAGACTTCACATAACTTGTTATTGTTTAATTATTGTCATGACATTTTTTACTGATATAAAGAAAACACTATAACTGTAACAGTGCCCTGTTTTGGCATCACAAAGACTTAGGGAAGTACTTCTCACTCTCAGAATAGAGAGCTCAGTTCTACTTTGTTGATTTAGCTGCAGTCTGAACCTTCTTAAAAGAATGACTGACGTAATTAAGAGAGTTTCATTTCAGTTTGTTTTTTTACTGTGTCAAGGCAGCAGAGATCTCACACAGAAAGCACCCTTTACTATTGCAAATAAGGACTTTTATATAAATGAAACAGTGGATAAAACTGCATAGCTTGTTAAGATAGAGCTATCTGGAGCTTGTTAATTTAGCAGACGCTTTTCACCAAAGTGACGTACATTTCAGAAAGCAGGGTCAGCCAGTCCCTGGAGCAATTAGGGTTAATGGCCCTGCTCAAGGGCCCAACTGTGACATCACAATAGCGACCACAGGGGATGAACTGGCGACCTTCCTGTCACGGGCACAGTATCCTAACCTACTGAGACACACACTGTATTTACTGTATTTATAAATTTACAGGCATATCACACATTTGTACTGGAAGGTGTCTATGTGTGTTGTTCTGATACAGATTCATTAAGTTCACAATGCTCATTTTAGCAGTACAAAACTTAACTAACCTCTACAGAATCTGTAACGCATAACAGATGACACAGGGTCCAGAAAATTACTGCTGAAGGAAAGCTAAACTCAAACTCATGAAATTATGTGAACTAGTTTTATCTACTATCTACTGTGAATTAGTATCTAATGTAGTGTCTACATTACCATCTACATATGTTGCCATAAATTAAGTCTCAGATCCTCAACCACCTCCCTTTATACTGAAAGCAGAATACAGACATTGCAGAATAAAAGATATAATTTAAGTTTTACTGATGTTTTTCATCACAATTAAACCCTATGAAATGTGTGTATAATACAGAATAACATCAAAGCACTTTAATAAACAGCTAATTTTAGATAAAATCTTCATTAATGAAAAATGCCCTTAGACATTAAAGCAATATATACACAATACGTATTTAATGCATTGCATTATAATATATTTAACTGTGATAAGTAGTAATTTCTTGAATAACTGGGGTAACAAATCATGCTGTTGTTAACAGGAGACAATAACTACTAATATATTTCAACAACATTTAGCGATACCACTTTACAATAAGGCTACCCTTTGCCACTTATAACTGGTAGTAACTTATTAATAAGAAGAAAACTGTGGTATAACTGGTTTATAATTGTCTAGTAATGATTTACAAAGTGTTACAACCTAATTAATAACCTGCTTATAAACCATTCATAATCCCTTTATAAGGGTAGCCTTATTGTAAAGTCACACCCATTTAGTTTTTGCAATTGCTTTTATAGGTAAGGAAACACAAAACATAATGCTTAAACATGATCTATATAAAACTTCATAACCTCTCCACCCTTTGGAAGATAGCATATGACATCAGCATGTGCTAACAAAAACCCTTTTGCGTACATTGGCTGAGGTTTACCACACGCCATCAGGAGTCAGTCTCCATCACTGTCAGTTTGTGTAAACTAACCCAGTGGAGCAATTTTCCACATATCCTCCCTGGCCCATCTAAATGCAGGGCCTGCAGTCACCCTATTGGGACTATCCCCATCCTGCCATCTTTTTTGTCTCTCCCCAGTGTTAACAGACAGAAGCAGCTTTCCTGGAAATATATTATCATGTGAAAAACTGACGGAATGCTTACACAAACGCTGGCTTAAAATGCACGTTACCACAACAAGACAACACCCTAGAATGAGCAGTAACTCTAATGCCACCCTCCCTCTAAATTAAATGATTAAAAAATCAATACAGGCCACGAGAAGAGGGCTTCAGATTACAGAGGAGCTAACAGTCCTCCCAGAGACAGAGTGCAGTGATACACAGACAGAACATGCCAATGAGAGGCGGCTGAAGAGAAATCCCAGGGGGTTAGTAAATGCTCCTCCCCTCCACCCCCATCCTACAGTCTGAGCTGAGCACTGGCAGCATGCAGGGTGGGGATGTGCACAGGAGAACCATCAGAACCAAACATACATGTTGCCCCCACACAGAGGCAAACGGGAAAGTTTACCTTTCCGTTGGGTTCATCTGATGAATCGCAAGTGAAAGGGTGCAGAGGTCAAAATAAACACAGATGAATGAAAAAACAGGCTTTGTGTTGAGTCACAGGGCAGTTAAGGTGCAACTTAAGTACACAAAGAGACAGCCAAGCGGGACTGTGCCAAACATATTGATGTTTCTTCATAAGGTAGGTGAGGATCCTTAAATAAGTAAGATGGTTAAAATCATCACACACTCACGCAAAGCTGGAGCCACCTCAAGGAGAGGACAGTGTACAGGATACCCCTTACCAGGGCAGTTTCATCATCAAACAAACCAGACCAAACACACTTTTAAAATATTACTGGAGGGCATAAATAGAACTCTACTGTCTAATGTGTCACCCCTTGGCCACCCCAAACAATAGTTGATTCTAATCAGCAGTCTCTATGGCACAAAGGCCAAAAAACTGTGAGTAGCCTCAATTTAGTTAAGCCAACAGCATCACTGTCATCAATATCAAACACAACGAAGGGCATCACAAATGTGGAATTAAACTGAAGCAGTCATGACAGTTCCACTCCAAGAACGCTACTGTTTCACATACTTCAGTTTTCAGCTTGATCTAATTTACCAGGAAAAGTAATGTCCCATCAGTAGCTAAGGTAAACCAAAAAATCAGTATACCAAAAGTGATCAAAATTGCCAGATCCTGGCCTAAACTAGCAGAATACCAGCTAATACGAACAGTGACCTTCAAGCTTCTACTGTTCGCTTAATGACAATGTCATCAAATGATGTTTCTTCTAAAGCAGCTCCAGATGGACACATATAACCAACACATACAAACAAGGGTCTACAGAGGAAAACACTCCTTTGGTCTGTGTCATACCCCAACACAACCCAGGCCAGTCTCTGCAAATGGAGCCCCCCCTCCCTATCCCCACCCACTGATGGGGAATGCTGAAAGAGCTCCATTGTTCCCCACCTCATTTGATCTCTTGTCTTTTGAAGTGTGCTGTCCTATACAATGTGACTGCCTTCGATCCCAGGACACATCACTGATGTACGAGTTCACAAACCTTAGCCGTAAGATCATCCCAGATGGGCTTTTTTGGTTCATGTTATGCCAGAATTTAGTACATTCCTCTTTATAAGTATGCAAAATGCCCCACCTTTCTTCTGTGTACTGGGAAAATAAACTAAGACTTCCTATATTTCACATGGCTTCATTTCACTAACTGGAGAATAAAAATGTCAAGCAGTTTAGCCATAAATACTCTCACAATGTTAGTTTCAAAATATGGTGTATTTGCAAAATATGAAGTATTTGCAAAACGTGCTCCTGTCACAGAAATACAGCTCTACCACTGGCATTACCCTGCTTCAGGGCTGTCTCCTAGCCACTTGCATATAGCCCATCACTACTGTGCTTGCTGCATTTCATTCATGTCCCAAGGAGAGTCTCCTCAGGGACCCATCCAGCCTGTGTGTCTCTATATAAATTAGGAGCCTGAGTCTGGGTCAATCCAATACAGAGGCAATCCGTCATTCAGAGAGCTAGTGAGCGAGGGAAGACTTTATGACATATGATATTTAATTAAATTAAAGGACATGGATTGACACTGTTCTTTGAGCAGAAGAGGTGAGCACAGAAGCCAACAGGTCTATGCAATTTAATTAGGGCACCAACAGCACCCTTCCATTGCATATATGTGCACAAAAAAAAGTCAGACCTATGAATGGACCCTGGTTAAAACAAGCCATTTTCTGCTGAAAAAATAACCATGAGTTATTGATGAGTGATAGGTAAAGCATCAGCTTCCATTCTCACACTACTGATGTCTGTCTAAATAATTTGTTTTCTGGGACATATGCCAGAACATCTCTTTTTTCCAGTACATGACATTGGGCAACACTTATTCCAGTGAAGTACAAGTGCTTGAACAGAATACCATGAGAGGCATTTCCTAGGCAACAAAGATCATTTCACTATATTCCATGGCCAACGTGTTACTATAAGCCTTACTGGCTTTTATATGACATCAGGCCAAAATTATCCTGCGATGGAATACGATCTGTTCTCCACAGAACATCAATTGTGTGAACATCAGCTACAGGAAGACGGCGTGACGTGTAACCAAAGCACTCAATTGTTACACCCCTTAACTGAAATACTGAGCACTGCAACCCAGTAGAGCTGTTTACGCCCCAAACACACATGCATCTGCTACAGTTCACCAATTCAATTTGAACAGGCAACTTTTCAAAGCCCACCCACCCATCTCTTGGTCTAGCATTACAGTAACCATGCTAGCAGACTTGTCACATAAGCCTGCTATGATAGGGAACACCCCTCCCCTAACAGACACTGCATAGGACCAGCCCCCGACAGCAGTACTCTTCTTTAGACTTTAATTAAGAGAGACAGACACTGCCTCTGACGATCAGCCAGTCCTTGATTTGTATTGGCACACAAAACTCTAAAAAAAAGAACTCTAATCCCAACATGACGACCTTAACCCCTACCTAGCCCTAACCTTAACCATAAGTAACCAAACAAAATACACATCTTTTGGCATTTTCAGTTATTTGACTGGATTCTCAGATCTTTGTGGGGACCTGAAAAATAGTCCCCACAATGTCAAGATAACAGGTTTTTATCACATTGTGATAAAAATCAAGCTGAATACTAGTTTTTTGACATTTTTAATTTTTTTACTGCAATCACAGATTTTTATAAAATTGAATTCCCCCCCGTGGGGCCAAAAAAGTGGTCCCCACAACGTTAGAGTGACAGGTTTTATCACATTGTGGGGACATTTGGTTCTCATAATGTATTTACACGCACACAAATCCCGACAGGCACAAACACTAATACACACAAATATACGAACAGGTCACAGAGAAGGAGACATCCACAGACGTACACATGCAAACACAATCAGATAAACAGACACACACGCGTTACATCAGCACTACAGGCAGCACGTCCGGGTTGCGGGACGTTGCCAATAGCAACTTCCAACTCGGCACATTTCGGCCATCCCGAAGACCTGGGTGTGATGGTCAAACAGAACCTTAGAGCAGCCGACGGGAGCTAACTCTTATTCATACATATCCACTTAAATTTACATTTATTTCCAGAGTGGCTCTGACAGGACAGTGACCATGTCCTCAGCGAACTCATTTTTTCAGAAATAAGCACGGAAACAAAACACCGTGACAGCCGCAGTCTGTCCGGACCCCCGCCCCACTTACCTTCGCTGTTGGGCTGCCTTGTCTTTCTTCCCCTTCGGCCTCCTCTTTCGTGCCTGAATGGCCATCACTGACAAGATTATGATACACGGAGCAGCAAGTCCGACAGCAGAACGTGGGCCAGATAGAGAGAGAATGCATCAGTTAGCCTGTTAGCCTCCGATCGGAGCAGTGCTTCCCCGAAGATAAAATACAACAACACGAGCTTCACATTCCCATGGCAGTCCCCTAAAGTAAAGAGTTTCTGGGCAGGCGGCGACACGCGTGACAAAAGGAGTTTGTTACCTTTGCGGGAGCTCATATCGTCGTCCTCCTTCCCCAAGCGGCGGCCGGTCTTCTCTCCCCAGCCTCACTCGGGAGCGCGTGCGTGCGCGAGCAGCCGCACGCTTGCATGGACTCCTGGGCACGCGCAGCTGTCAGTGAGGCGCGGAGCGCGAGCTGTCAGCCCTTGTTAATTGGCGGGAATATCCGGCTCGGACCCGCGCGCACTGAAAGCAGCGGCACTCCATTTCATTTTAGTGCCACAGAAACAATGCTTAAGAAGTTACGTTCACTACATCGCCGGCTATCTTTTTTAATAACGAATAGTTTGGAATATTACTAGTTTTAGTTAAGTGGAGCGAAGAATTTGATATAACCAACAAATGTCAAATGGCTGAACCATGTAACAGAAATTGAAAAAACGACCGTTCTGCTGTTACATTATCTGCAGGGTTATCAACTTCGGTCACCTGGCTGGCGCGACATTTTCAGTTCAAGACAAGTCTGCACACACATGCACGCGCATTGACGTGTATGTAGCAATTTTTATCACCTTGTTAATAGTGTGTCCGGTTTGCAAATTACCCCAACGCTTTTGATGTAAGCTGATTTTAGGTTGATAATGGAATAATATAGATTTGCCGTAAGATTTCTTGCGTGAGATTCAGAAAGCGTGAGTATCACGCAAGATGCGTGAGAGTTGGCAATCCTGTATCTACTTAAACAGATACACAGACACAACATTTTCTAACAACTGTAAGCAGCAGTTTGGTGGAGTGTAATAATAAAACAGACACATAAGGTAATTATTTGCATTAAACTGTAATCATACTTTTTTTTTCTCCAGAGCAATTCACAGGAACATTCGATTGTAAAGCTGGATTTTTGCAGCAGAATTACAATAATGTGCTTTTTCCTCAACCGAACTACATCAGACTCTCCTAGAGCGAAATGCGAGAACCTCCAGGACACTTAAATCACTATACATCCGGATCTCTTAAACAAGACAGTCACATGCAAGTAGTAAATCTATTAAACATAACAAATTCAACCACAGGTTCCTCCGTCAATGTCCATGCGATTATGACGTAGGTTCTCTGAGAATGACTGCTGTGTTAGTAACCTTGTGCTCTTCCCCAAAGCACACAACTCCTTGATACGTTTTAATGTGCCATTTCGGTGCTTATTCAGGTCGTTTGTTCACTGAAGTCACCACTTGGTGGCGCCATTTCTTTGTTGTTTATTCACGCTCTGATTGATAATGATAAAATCCGTTACGACAGTATTGCTTTTTCATGATGGAAATACTATGAAACACAATAATCAGATAGATATATAAAGCAAGAGATTCACATGAAAAGATGACCAAGCTTATAATGTTTGGCGATGAACTTCCTGTGATACGGTAGCAAAGCCTGTGATAAAACTTGGAATATGTCCAGTGTGAAATATATGTGAAGAGAATAATGGAGACAGATAAAGATCACTGGGATATTTTCTACCACTGATCCAAATATCTGTGGTTTTTCAAACATGGATGCAGAAGACCATAGATATGCAAATCAAATTGTTTTTGTTCAAAATCAATAATTCATCTGACTCGTTTATAAATGCAATCCTAGCTGTCTTAATAAGAGCAGAAATTGATCTTTGTTGTTGTGCAGGACAGAAATCCAATACATAGTGTTGTCAATACAGATCTAAATTACAAAAATGCACTCCTGTGTGATGTTTGTAATGTAACCCTGCTGCCCAGGCAATGTGGAGTTCTTGATAACCAGTTTATCTCCCTTTTCAAGCCCTAAGTTTCCGCTTGTGAGTTGTTGTTTTCTTGCTCTAGACAAGGTTTAACTGATTTTAATATATGTAATGTATGGTATTAGGTTATATTCAGGAATTCCAACTGTTTTCCTTCATTGCCTCCATTAAATCCCATGACTGCTATGTTCAATGTGGTGCCGCTTAGCCAGGCCTGGCCAGTAAGCAAAAGCTGATGAAGTATCTGTGTGCTAATCCAACGCGTGTCTGCAACAGGAACAGTTATGTGCTACTTTCTTTGGACTGCTGAAGGCATCCATCAAAATTCACAGTTTGTTAAAATGACAGGGAGCTGAAAATTCAACATTTGTAGACTGTTTCTTTTCTTCAGAACCTGAATCAAAACCTCTGAAAAAGTAGCTGTTGATTTCCAAATGTCCGTCACCGCTTCTTTACGTTTTAGGAAAATCAGGTTTTTAAAACCTCTATGTCTGTGGGATTAGCGCGAGTTTGCTGTGATCTTGAATTTTGTTTATTGTTAGTATATTTGTGAATATAGGCAAACTTTCTAACTTTTTTTAAGACTATGGGGATTTGTGGACAGTGGTCAATGCTTTGATCAGATGCACCAGTTCCAATGTTGTGATCGATGCATAGCAGCAATGTGTGAGATTATCATCAGTGACTGCGGGATCACATCAGTTTATGGTTATGTCCTTATATAGTCAAAGCAAGTCTGAAAGGAAAGGTAGCAATGCCTTTGCTAATCACAATGCTTCATTGGATGCTAATCAAACTGGTTTTATTAGAGATGGAATTTCAGCATCCCCCTAGACACACCATCTGTGGTTCAGTCTTACCATAACATCTGTGGTTCAGTCTTACTCGTAACAGATCAGGGAGGGCGGCTGCTGGAGCCAGCTTGCTAGGGAATTCCCAGGAACCACAAGCCGGGATGTGGCATTATGCCTACACTCTGACACAGCGGGGGGCTTCTTCTGCTCGTCACATTTTTCTGGCCACTTACGGGACGGCACATTATCACTAACCAATAACCTGCCTCTTACTCAGAGGTGGAAATTTCAGGTCCAGAAAGTAAAAATCCAGGCCAACATTTTGTTTTAACCATTCCGTTGAGTACTCTGTGGCTGTGACTCTTTATACTCAACTGGCTGGTTGAAACAAAATCTTGGTCTGCATATTTATTTTCTGTGCCTGAAATTTCCACCTCCGCTCTTACTGTCATGTCAGCACTAATAATTCAGGCAATGGACTACACCTCTCACTTGCATCCCTACAGTACTAAACAAGACATTACATTAAACTATTAAGGGACCGTTTCTCATGGGGGGGGGGTTATACTCCTTCAGATTGAAAGTGAAAGTCCCCTTAAGAGTCAAATCCCAGAATTGCCCCCGACAAAATCAATGCAATCATAGTGTGAATAGAACTGGGAACTGGAACTATTAGTTGAGTTCTCCCCAAACGAGCTTGATGGGCCGAATGACCTCCTCTCATTTGTAAATTTCTTATGTTCTTAAAAAAGTTCATGAAGGTGCTGCGCTGATGTCTGGGCCAGGGACTAGGTCGTTACTGCCGATGCATGGATGTCGACCTCTGGGCCCTGGTTTTTGACCAAGGTGCAACTCTCATCAAAGGAACTGGGATTCACGTAGGGTCACACAGCTCAGAGCAGAAGGGAGGCCAGCCATGATGCCATCTCTGATGACACCACAGCGCCTCCTCTGGGGTTGAAGCAGCGTTCCAGGTCTCGAAGGCTCTGCTGACTGGGCTCGAATGGCACCTGGGACAAAACGGTGGGATGATCAGGAATAAATCCAGGGAATAGAAACAACATGTTCAAGCAGGCGTACACCCAGCCCTCCTTCTCCCGGATTTGATGTACTGTACATGAGGCAGCATTCATTAAAAACATTTAAATTTATGCTTTGAGTACTAATGCCTGTCAAACCAGTCACAGGCTTGAAGTGTTTTTAAATATATGCATGTTATTTAAAAATGAGCATATCAATGTGCTTCTCCCAGTGCATTTGCTGCTTCGAGATGAGCAGTGGATTATGGGAAATGCATGGCACCCACCTCTGCGATAACAGCCGGGTCTGAGCTGGGCTTCAGCAGGGATCGGATCTGAAGAAGGCAGCCTGTGATCTCCTCTTGCAGCTCCTAACCACAGAGATCACGCCCTGCCTGACATCCTGCACTTCATAACTCAGATGCTCTGATGCTGACACTGTAAAGCCGTGGTATCTGAGACTCACTGCAGCTCTTATTAATATGACTTAGAAAGTTGTTCTGGTGCTCTTATGAGTTATTTCTATATTTTATGCAGTGGCGGCAGCAGGGAATCCTAAATCATGACTGCTTACCAACATGTGGGAATCCGGGGCTGCCCCCTTGTCCTGGGTCCTGGCCTTATGCTCCCTCTCTAGCTTTGGGGTGGGGGTTACCAGACTGCTGAGAGGTGCGGAGGGGAACATGTTCACCGTGGCACAGAGGGAGCGAAGCCGGGTGTGTACGGCCTCCAGCCTGGTAAAGGGGAAGCGGTGGGGAGAGCTTTAGGGTGAGAGGCAGGGGACAGTCAGAAGGACACGAGGGAAACATCCAAAACAAGTGAAAGATGGAGTAAGGAACACAGAGTTAGCCTAAAGAGGGCAGCAGAGAGCACGCACAGCAGGCATGCACGCTGTGGCACAAGATCACAAAGAGGCCTACGATGTGATCTACTTAGATTTCCAGAAGGCCTTTGACGTTGTCCCCCACAAACGGCTCTTACTTAAGCTCAAAGCTGCAGGGATTTTAGGATCTGTAGCAGCTTGGATCGAAAACTGGTTAACTGACAGGAAGCAGCG
>JAODKC010000001.1:4476342-4489944 GCA_026777985.1 Mormyrops attenuatus
GACAGTGATGGGGACGGGGACAGGACCAGGGCCGCAAACGGGAAACAGACAGGGACAGGGCCGGGGATGGGGACAGGGATGGGGACAGGACCAGGGCCAGAAACGGGAAACGGACAGGGACATGGCCGGGTATGGGGACAGTGATGGGGACAGGGACGGGGACAGGACCAGGGCCGCAAACGGGAAACAGACAGGGACAGGGCCGAGTATGGGGACAGTGATGGGGACGGGGACAGGACCAGGGCCGCAAACGGGAAACAGACAGGGACAGGGCCGGGGATGGGGACAGGACCGGGGACATCACCAGGGATAGGGACAGGGACAGGGAGGTGAGGACAGCGGGGTTCAGGAGTGCTGGATTAAATTACTCAGCAGTCAAAGGACACGACACAGAGATCCTGCTAGGGGCCCCTGGGAGAACATACTCACATGGGTAGCACTGGACATTAAAAGGGCTGTGGGGACTTCGGGGGCACAACACTGCCCTCTGTAGGACAGTAAGAATATACTGAAGAAACTGTGCAGCTGGGCCAGTTTCAGGGCCAGACTGGTGTCCATGGCCATTGAACACAGGTCCTCCAAATACTCCGACGTCACTGTAACACACAAGTATGCACTATCTGTAACAGATACTGCCTCATATTCACGATGTGCAGCACCCAAGGAACAGGCCAATGTGTGAGAGCACATCTGTACCTGGGAGGGCAGCAGTGTGGTGCAGGTTGGCGAGGCGGGCGTGGTAGTGAACCAAGTGCACCCAGGTCAGCGGCAAGGGGCCAGGACTGGTTCCAGCCGGTTCACCAAACGCCCCTTAACATTTAAAACAACACACCAGGTCTAAGTCTGGTTCCAGAAAGAAAAAAAAAAAGGTGGCACACACAGCCCCGCCACAAGGGGGAATGGGAGGTTACCACAGGGGCAGAGCATGTCGTCAGACACAAAGGCAGGTAGCATCTTCAGTGCGGTGGCCTGCAGGTGGCCACTGGTGACCCCGTGGAGCTGGACTGGGCTGGCGAGCGATTTGCTCACCTGGCAGAGACAGCGAGAAGCCCGTGAGGTGACATGGCAGCAGGATTTAGCCCGTGGTCTTTGATATGCATGCCGGCTGACCTGGCAGGCTGCTCTCACGCAGGTCCAGCAGCAGAGGCACTGGATATCCTCTGGTGTTAGAGCTGTGGGCAGGGGAGGCGGACCAGTGCTTTGGTGAGCCTGGGAGGAGAATAAAAGACACACATGGGTGTGTACACACACCCTCAGGAAATGGAGACGTGGCACACACAGGGACACACGGCGGCACACACACACATGGGTGTGCACACGCAGGGACACTCACACAGGTGTGCACGCGCACAAACTGTACATGTAGTGGGTGTCAACACTCTCCAACTAGACAGGAAGCCTGTCAAGAAAACACGGGCAGGCTTCAACTTGTAAACTCATGACATCATCAGGTGATGAATGATCAACTCACATTTGAAGAGCAAATCTCCAAAACTCAGTGCATCTTTTGGTTGTATTAGAGATGAGGCTGCCAATGACCTAAAGTCAGGCTTCCTCATCATATGTTATGGCATTGGGAGCTAAAACTCACTCAGTCCTCATGCACTCCAACAAAGAACTTTCATTAAATTTCTGCATCAAAGTCCACAGAGATGTTCTTGAAAAGGTATCCTGTGGACTGAGTGACTTTCACCAAGGCAGTAAGCATCTAACTGCAGCATTGTCCTCCTGACAAACTTAAGGCGGTGACTCCACATCCATATAGAGCTTACTCCCTGCCTCCTGCCTGCCTTTTTGCTAGATGGAGCCCCCCTTTAGGGCCGTCGCATACCTTATGCGTGTAACACATGTATTTACGTATGCTGTCACTGCACAAGTGCTGATGCTCATACATGCTCGTGTAGATCATGTCAATCTGGGGGATTAAAAACTATGTCCTTCAGGGTCAGTGCCAGAAAACCATATTGGTTACAAAGTAAAAAAAATCTATTTCTCACAAACACGTCTATGAGTCATTTAAACAGCAAAGATAAAAATGTTTCTGATTGACTGGGAAAGTGCAGGCAGAGCTCATACAAAAGTAGTGGTGGTAAACTTTAAACTAATTTTAAACATATACTAAATAACCATAGTAAATAAATATAATAAGTATATATTGAAAAGGAACAACAATTAAACTTGCAAGTCTTTTTTTCCCCTATAACAGAATATAAATGTTCTAGTGAAACGTAAACACCCTGCTCTCAGCGAATTTTATCGCCAAGATTTCTAAATACTGGAAATCCACTGGAAAATAACGAAAATACCTTATACAGCTATATAATGTTACAGTATGAAGGTCTCAGCTCAGCTGTGCTGTGAGAATTTCATGTTAATGTTCATGTTAATATTGCATATCACCCAGCCCTACTTAGTATTTTTCACTGTAACATTGCACTGTCTTGCTACCCGTCTGTAGTCCATGGAGAGGGCATTCAGGTAAGAATTTGAATTTTCTTTGTACACTGTATCTTGTACATATAATTATGGTTTCGTAGCTCAGGCTGAATTTGAAAGCAGCAGAAACTTAAGGTGCCATTACATTTTGAAGATGCTGGACACAAAAGCACAAAATTTTCAGAATATGTATTCTCTTGCCTCTGAAAATATTTAATGTTATGAGTGTCGAGTATCAACAGGCCCTCAGGGAGCATTCAGACCGGGAGGAACAGAGCACATGGACCCGCAGAAGTACCTCCTGCTGCTTCTCTCTGGCTGTAGGTGGAGTATCTGAGTCTGGTTCTTCCTGCTGAGGCGTGACCCGCCACTGCCACAGGTACAGCAAGGCCATCTCCAGGTAACACCGGCGCGTTAACCTGGGACACACAGGGAATAACTCTAATCCTAACAATGACGACCTTAACCCTGAACCAGCCCTGACCTTAACTGTAAGTAACCAAACAAAATACAAGACTTTCAGCATTTTTAGTTTTTTTTGGTCCCCACAACATCAAAATAACAGGTTATCACGTTATGTGAAAGTAAGACATACATAAGCCCCCCCCCCAGCCCACACGCACACTCACACGTGCGCACACACACACACACACACACACACACACACACACACACACAGATACAGATACAGAACCTATTTGGTGGGAGTGTGAGGGGTGCCCAATGATAAAACTTGCTCAGCATTTGGGGGGGAGGCGGTGACAAAAAAAGTTAATAGGGGGGCATGGGGGCTGGGAGAGCAATTACATGGTCTGAATCAAACTGTGTTTTTAATCCAGATGCGGACCGGCGTCGGTCTGCCAGTTGAGTAGCCCTGATATAGTCAGTAGATTTACTTTACGTCAGTAACAATCACACATCCCACACTTTAGTGGGATGGCGGCGAGGGTAGGTATATTTCCAAGGGGGATGGATGGTTTTTGTCATTTTTTTCCCCACAGGAGCTCCAGGATCCACATGCATCCCATGACAAGTCGAGTCCTGCTCCCCACCACTTTGAGACACACACGCTCACCGCAGGCTGTGGCCGTGAGCCTCCGTGATGGTGATGGCCTCTAGGAAGGTGTCCACTGCGTCCTGGGGCTGGCGCTGGTCAAACAACGCCAGCCGGGACTCCGCCAGCCCTGTAAACACACACACCTTCAGCGCCGCGTGGACAGCATAAGCCCGTCCTGTAAGTCAGTCATCCCCATGACCCACCCCTGCTGTAAAGGCTGTCGGCCTCCAGCTCTCTGTCCCTGCTCGCAGACGCTTGGGACAGAACCACTGCAGAGTCTAGAAGGTTCTGGGCCAACTCCCACTGGCTATAGTCGGCGCTGGTGGAGTTTGCTACCTCCAGCAGCAGGCTTTGTCCTGGGGACCAGAGATAACAGTTAAAGAGGCATCTCACTGACCCCCCTGCCTGCTGATACAGAGCCTGTTGTAAGTAGTGGTCTTACCCAGGCGCATGGTAGCCTTAGCCAGCAGGGGGAGCTGTGGCAGATAGATGTTTCTCATTCCCAGCTTGCTGGGCAGGAGAACTTGACCCCCCTCTCTAAGGGAAATGGACTCTCCCAGGGCAGACAGCTGAGGAAGGTGAGGGAAGCAGGACAGATGTTGCTCTGATATACAGCATACTGCTGGTGGGTGTCTTAATAGGAGGGGGAAATGGGGCAGGGGGCAGGGGTGATAAAACAGAAGGAAGGTAAGGCAGGAGCGGGTGGACGGCAGGAGGGACAAGCACCTGCCGCTGGAGCAGTTTCTGGACTAGCAGGTAGAGGGTACGGCTCCCCGTGCCCCTAAGGTCACCGAGCTGCAGGGAGGCACTGGCCAGGGTCAGCGAGGAGCGGAGAGACAGGCTGCTGTGTCCCGACAGGAGGCGGACTGCTTCCTAGGAGACACACGCATGCATGCTTGTGGCTATGTGTGTGCGTGTGCCACAGATCGTCATTAAATCTGTATTCCTCGGAGGGTCAACACTACAATCAATATGGGTGTAAATATTAGTTAAAGTTAGTTTTCCTGTGCAAATATGATCAGCAGGAGGCGCTGTTCTTAAAGGTCTGACTATGGCTGGGTATAATCGGGTTTCAGCAAGTGTTCTGCTTACCTGCAGCAGCGACAGGTTGTCCTCCTTGGCTCTCCCTCTGTGTGTGTCCAACAGTGCCCCCTGGAGGAGAAGGACAGCTCTGCTGTCGGGGTCTCCCCAGGCCTTGGCTTCCTGAATCCCCTCTTCCAGCAGACGGGCTGCTTCCACGCTGCTGTCCACGCCTGCGCACAGGGAACATCACTGAGCACAGCTCTCGTGAACCTTCCCCTGAACAGGCCTTACCATTCCCCTCATCAGGTGTGGGCCAGCACCTGTGTGAATAGCAGCTCCGGGTATATGTGCGGTCAGGGCCCGGACAGCGGCCAACCGACAGTGCAGCCACAGCACCCCCAATCTCTCACGGGCTTCCACAGCCTCAGGAACATCATCAGGATCTGGCTGCCTGCGACTGTCCTGGGGACAAACACATGGCAGCCATCTTGCAAATGCATGCAGGATATATAGAGGAAGGAATTTCCCTGCGTTAGATGTGTGTCCCCATTCTCACACCTTATGGACATACACACACAAATGCAGTGAACTCACAGACCCTGACACACCTGCCCGCACTAGCTCTCATAACACTGGAGACCTCTGGGGTGACTCTGGGATGTGGAAAGTACCTGCTGGATAGAAGAGGGGGTTCTGTGAGTGGTCGCAGGGCTCTTTTCCTCAAGCAGGGGGGAGTCCTGGAGCAGGCGAAGTGCTGACACAGCCCAGTCTGCACTGCAGGAGGCGCAGAGCTAAGTAAGCTGATGGGGTTGCTTCACAGCGCCACCTTGTGGCCGCTGGTAAGAGCGGTTTGATTCCATACCTGAGCGAAGCTCTGCCTTGCTGAAGGGAGAGGGCAGACAGCAGCAGCCTTGTCTCTACGGCCATCTCCAGCTCCTCCACATCTACCACTAGCAGATCCTCGTTGGCTGGTAGGGAGGTCAGGATGCCTTTAGCCTCTCTCAGAAGCAAGGCCTGCAAAGTCACAGGAAAAAGCCATGGATCTGGACATTCTTGTGTGATGCTCACTTCTGACATCCCTTTCATTGTATGAGCCAGGCCCCATGTGATACGATCACGATCAGTACCTTGACAGTTCCAGGGGTCAGTTTCTCCCCCTCTTGGTCCAGCTGGAGGCCACGAGGCTCCTTGGCAGAGGTGTCCTCCTGGCCACCGTTGTCCTCGTCACTGACCGGTGACGTCCTCAGCCCACGAGTGCTGACCTCTTCTTCATAACAATAACAAACCCATTCATATCCATAACACTGGTCAGCAGTCATTTTGCTACTGGAGTTCTGTCAGCTGTACCTTATCAAAGTCCACATGCTGACTCTAAATCTGAAAACCGTTTTTGTCTATCATGTCCCATTTCTAAGTAATGGGTCTGTTTGTGTTTATAACATTTTTGTCAATAACGCTGCCGTGAAGCGTCGGTAGATTAGTGCTTCTGTAACACGACATTGAATTTTGGACTATAATTGATTAAATATACCACTAATTTGAAATTTTATACTAAAAGTGATTGTACTGACTTTTTTACCTGTGAATTTTGACAATTTAATTGCTTTTGTTTTAGATGATATGAACAGGCGAGGTTGTGTGAACCATCCTGATAACTTCTGTTATGTCTGCGGACAATTTACTGCGCAAGACTTAAGAATTAAGTTTGGTTTTGAGAAAAGTTAAGCCAAACTCAAAGAAGGCATTTCTGTTGGACCCGAAATCCATCAACTGATCCTTGATGATGCGTTTAAACAGAAGCTCGACCCAGCGGAATCAGCAGCTCGGGAAGCATTTGTGCTGGTTGTTCAGAATTTTCTTGGTAACCATAGATCAGAGAATTATGTTGAGCTTGTGGAGAACATGTTGACAGCGTTTCAGGTAATGGGTGCCAGAATGTCATTTAAGATGCACTTTTTACATTCCCACCTCGACTTCTTCCGACCCAATTTTGGTGATGTCAGCGATGAGCATGGGGAGAGATTTCATCAAGATATCAAGACAATGGAAAACAGATATCAGGGAAAGTTCAATCCCAGTATGATGGGAGACTACTGTCAGTTCTTGCAAAGAGAGACGAATGTACAGTACAAGCGTAAAAGCAAGTGTCTCAAACATTTTTGAACATGCTGACATCACTTGTGTGAGTTAAGATAGGTGTATATATGGTGTAACATGTCTCTTTATGTGTGTTGATGTTTGTTTTCAGCGTAAAATCCTTAACACAAGTTTGGTGGGACATAGAAAATTGTGCCGAACGGCAAATTATCTTAAACGTCAGCAACGCGTAAAACGCGTCAAAAACTGAAACACTTCTCAAGTTCTCAGTAGCAAACAAAAAGTTTTTTTTTTTGACCAGTGTAACCAACCGTCCACAACCTCAATAATTATAACTTACCCCCTTGTAAGCTCTGCAAAAGCAACACAAACTGCCCCTGATATACTTCAGTAACTAACCCTGGTCTTCCACTCATTTTTTATCATTCTTCTCATGACTGATTTATGGAAATTTGGAGACAGCAGTCAATTTAGAGGATTTTAGAATGTAATTCGGCTTTAAGTAGCAAAAAGGCTCAAATGATATCGTCATATTGTCAAGTATTGTCAAGTTTCAAGGATGTACTTTGAGGGAGCATGTAAAGCGAGCTACAGTGGCTCCGTAGCATGTTAGCATGCCTTCTCCCAGGACCAGGTGAAGGAAGGCCAGCTCCTGCTGTGTTAGCATGTTAGCGTACCTTCTCCCAGGACCAGGTGAAGGAAGGCCAGCTCCTGCTGTGTTAGCATGTTAGCATGCCTTCTCCCAGGACCAGGTGAAGGAAGGCCAGCTCCTGCTGTGTTAGCATGTTAGCATACCTTCTCCCTGGACCTCCGGCAGGCTGTGAATGGAGCTGCAGAGGGCGAGGATGAGCTGGGCCTTGGCCAGGCAGAGTCTCCTGGTCAGCTTGGGGCCAAACAGCAGGGACATGTCTGAGCTCATGCCTCTGTTCACCATTTCCTGCACAGCCTGGAGAGGATGACACCACGTGTAAACAAGCACAGACACACACGCGGTGAGGACACCTTGGAAATCTCACACACCCACCTGCAGGTTACATGGCTCCAGGAGGGGCTTGCTGTCATCAAAATGCATAACCTTCAAAAAAGACAAAGTGTGTATACCATTGTCTGTCAGTAGGGGACATTAGTGCATGCTGCAGCGGAATGGTAGATGGTAGGGCTCATGTGTTACCTCCTGTTTCTCCACAGCTACGAAACTGCCGTGAGTCTGTGGGATGTTCTCTCCCTGGACCAGGCCGACCAGCTCCTTCACGGCAGCACTGAACAAGCTCAGCTCAGTCAGCACCTGCACCTGAGAGCCAAAACTCTGCTGCTACAGGCTTTCCTCCCCAACAACATCCAACCAAAGCAGACTCACTGCACCTGCGCTTCCATGCTGCTCAGCAGCTACAGCTAGCGAGGGACCACGGATAATAAAGGACAGGCGACAGACTCAGTTCCTGGTGGTCTGATAGCGATTCCAATCAATCACCTTAGGGTTACCTGACTAATTCACAATGAATTAATTTATAGGAATTGATGCATTTCTTACAGTATTGAAACATGGTTTTTCCTAAATATATGGAAAGATAGCTTGAAGATTAAAAAAATAAATAAAGCAATTAAATATTCATAATTTAAGTGATAAATGTACTTGAGTTCAGAGTAAAAGCCTGTATGAACACTGCTTGTTATGCAGTTATCTGATGCTTTTATCCAAAGCAACAGTACAAGGAAGAATGACAAGTTACATGTGCTGCCTGGGATCTGAACCCACAACCTTTGCATTGCTAGTACAATACTCTACCTGTTGACCTACAGTAGCCCAGGTTATCTAGAGCTGTGTTTGTCTCCAGTGATGAGAAATCAAGCCCTGCCTCCCTGTTTGCCAGTAGGACTCACCTTCAGTATTCGACCACTAACTGTGTGGTGCGAGTCCCGACACACCGATCCAACCAAGTGCAGGTAGAGACACAGTATGGGCAGAGCCTGCAACGGCACAACAGGCCATGACAAGGCGCGTATAAATACCCTTCTGCGATGCTGTGAATGATGCTGTCCCATCTCACAAAAGCTAAAGCGCTGAGTGACACCGATGACTAGTGTAAGGGGGTAACTACCGCAAGAAAGTGCCCACAGCCGTATAACCAGTGGCTAAGGAAGGCCAAGCTGGCCACAACCGTGCTCAGGTGGGCCCGGCCTGGCTCGGAGAACAGCTCCAGGCCTGGTATCAGCTCCGGGCCCAGTACGTAGGTAGAGTACTGCCAGTCATGCTGGGGGTGAGGCAGTGACGCTCCTAGCAGCCTCTAGGGGGAGACACACAAACACAAACATACACACAGATCACCATAGATGCAGCTCACAAACCCTGTCAAATAATATTATCCCTGATTTCCACCATCCTACACTGGCTATATCAGGCTAGCTATATAGGGCTAACTTTAAGGGTTAGGTTAGGGTTAATACATTGCTTACTCATGTAACCTGTAACTCTGCTCCATACTGTAAGGCCAACGCATGACCGAAATATGAAGGTGTTTCAGTTGCTCTGAGGCAAATTTGACAACTAATGTTTTGTAGATATATTTATTCAACTATTTATACATTTTTAAATATTTCTATACCCTTCTTGTGATAGTTTCTATTTATTGCGATATTGTATTTGTAAATTATTATGCCACTGTTTGGTCTAGGGCAGGGGCGTCAAACTCTAGTCCTGGAGGGCCAGAGCCCTGTGTGGCTTAGTTCTTTCCTTTTCTACCACAAATGATTCAGCTCAAGAGCCGTGTGGTAATTAGCACAAGGAGTTCAGGTGTGTTAAATGAGGGTAAACCAAAAACTGTGTAGGGTTCCGGCCCTCCAGGACTGGAGTTTGACACCCGTAGACTCTAGCGGAACAGCATTTAATTTTTTTATGTATGTGAATACACTGAAAAAATGGCAATAACAATCTGATCTGAACTGTGTACCTTGAAGAGCAGGACAGAGAGCAGACAGCAATTTGTGCGCTGATTGAGGTCAGAGGTCATGAGATACCTGTGTGAGAATATGCGTTAATGAAAGCTTAGAAAGACAGAATGAGCGTGTGTATGGGTGCATGGGATGGGGTGGAGAATGGACTCACTGGGCAATCTTAGCAGACAATATCGCTCCCTGCAGGCAACCCCAAACCCCAGCCTGACGCAGGACATCCTGGGGGATGATGCCGCCCCAGCAGACCCCATCCCAAGAGCCCAGGACCCCTGAGGACTGCAGGGCCCCATCCAAAGCCTTGCTCCAGCAAGCCAGCGTGGCGCTGGGGGATAAATAATCACCCTCACAGTAAAATAAACAGAGGCCTAAAGCAGAGCATGTTCAATATTCATAATGTGCTACCGTTTGTTTCCTCTGAAGAATTGCAGATTGCCCAGGTCATGCAGGGCCAGGACGCTGAGAGAGTTCAGCCGATTGGCCTGGAGGTATTCTGTAGCCAAAAACAGGGGAATCTTTATCAGCAGGGACTCTGACTTCCTCCATCAGGCATAGTAGGAAAAATGCAGTTAAGACTGGTCTAAGCCTTCTGCAGATCAGGGATCTGAAAAGAGAAGCATAGGGAGGTGCATTCTGGAATAGTGGAGGAATCTGCTTCTCACTGATGGAGCTGTTGTAGGAAGAGATGATGGTCTGGAGCTCAGCTGGGCCAAGGGGGCAGCTGCAGACAGAAGCCAGGGTACTGAAGTCCTCACTGGAGACGTCAGGAGGGCCCGTGGTTGGGGAGGCATCAGCAGTCACTCTGAACTCCACCCTGCCTTGTGACTGACCTTTCCCGCAGAATGGGACATCCATGTCTGGGTTGGAAGACGGCATGTGTCAAACCAGGACCGCAGATGTGTGATGTAAACATCGGTCGGGACTCACCGGGCTGTGTGCCAGCCAGCGCAAGCAGCAGCATCTCTCGACTGTGCCGGAAGCTTCTCAGCGCGTAGCTGGTGCGCCCCGCCATCTCCCGGAAACAGCGCAGGACGTCTTCCACGTCCAGGGGCACAGAGACCAGCATGAGGGCCCGATGCAGCTCTACGGCACAAGCCGGGGTGACCATTAGCGTGCAAGGTGGGAGTCTACAGGTGGGCTTGCGGTGTCCACGCTGACACACGTTTGACATCCAGGGTTCAGTCGGAGCAGCACCACGAGTCTCAACCGTACCTGAGGTGCTGGGGGTCGCCTGTGCCATGGGGCTGCCCCCGCCTGTGGCGGTCCCTCCCAATAGTAGCTGCTTCCATGTATAATTCCTGCAGGTGACCTGGAACATGGGTTCCACATGGAACTTTATTGCCAGTATGTACAAACATACCAGAATTATTTGTGGTCCGGTGCCAAAGATGATGTACACGACACACAAGAGAAACACTTCACAGAACAATATGTGTAAAGCTAAGAATACAACAGAAATTGCAAAACAACAGAAGGCAAATAACCGAGCCATCTGCAAAAATATCTGCAAGTAGAAAGGAAACCATTATTCGAGCATCAATGTGCACATTTCACCGATGCAAAGCAGAATGATAACTGCACCAGGGCAAAAACTGACAAACAGTCATACACTGTTGCAGTGCAAATTAAACCGATATTGCAAGTAGACCATTGAGGGAAAATGTCAGGCTAGGAAGAGAAGAGAATTGCCCTGTAACAGTGTTGTCCTCAGTGCCGTCCCCTCGTTCTTCATCAGAACTTCTCACATGGATCCTGTGCATTGTTAGTCTCTGTCACACCATGAGGTCCTGTTCCTTCCTTGTAGACTGACCTTCTCGCCTGTGACCCTTTCTGTTCTTGTGAAGTGTGGCTGGGGAGCTGATGGCCCCCCGAACTGCCCCACCCTCTCCAACAGCTGCCACTGGGCGTGGACCAGCAGGGGTGTAACTATGTGGGTGTAACGCTCCCTAGGGAACACACATGATAATCCATACACAATGAGAGTCATGCTAAGCAATCAGCTGTGAGACACACACACGCAGACTCCGCCCCTGGTCCGTACCCACCGTGTCACATTGTTGAACAGGAGAGCCAGGTGGGCCAGGGTCTCCCACTTCCCCTGAAAGAACAGGAGCTGCAGGGTGTGCAGAGTGAGCGTCTTCATCCAGCGGAAGTCCACCAGTGTCCCATCATCCACTGGGGTGGAAAAATGCAGGCTGGTCTCCATCTCATCATCCTCTTCCTCGAAGGCCTTCCACAGCTGAAGATGGTAATGGGTACTGAGTTCCGTGACGGATGCCACAGAGCAGAAATCATGTACAAGGCAGCAGGATGGTGGAGATTAAGGACAGACTTGCTGGTTTAAGTCCTGGGATGGATCATTGCTGTTGTACCCTTGTGCAAGGTACTCAGTTTACAGTGAACTCAGGTGTACCTGCAGCTTGACCAACATGTCCAGGAGCAAGTCGGTGGCCAAAACTAGTAAAGGGCTGAGAACACTGTACAGCTGGTCCAAGGACAGAGGGGCTGGCTGGTCCTCAGAGGGTCCCCGCTCCACCAGCTGGGTGACGATGACAGCCTGGTCCCACAGCACATGACCGGCCCACTGCAATGATGTCCAGAGCCCCCCACGGTGGGCCAGCACCTGCACACGCACACGTAGACGTAGACGGGAGTTAACCAAAGGGAAAGTCCCTTCGTATCTGAATAGCAGAGACAGTGTACAGAGCACCCAAAAATTTGCGACACCTGAAAAAGAATGGAGGGGCACATCTATTATTGACAGAAAATACTGTGGTTCAGGTGCTCATGTTAAAAGGGCCCTATTATGCTTTCCTGGTTTCTCCCTTTCCGGTAGTGTATGGTACAGCTTTATGTGCATGTAAACGGTCTACAAAGTCTTAAGGCCCAAAGTACATGTCAAAGGGAGTAACTCTCATCACAAACACCTCTCTTCGCTAATTTGCCTGAAATGCCTCATTGGAATTCCATCCTTCCATTTCCATGACATCATCTCATAACACAATCCTTATTAGCCTCCTACCTGCAAGGATCTGTCTGCACACTACAAGATGAGAACAGTATGTGTACAGCAAGCTGACTAGCTGACCAATCAGAGCATGCTGGGGTGTGACTTAAAGCTCTAACAGAGCATTTTAGACATAGAGATGTACAGTATGAGAAAAATAACATTGCAGCACATAAATCTATTCTTGTACACCCTAAAAATTAAATTATGTACAGTAAAAATGAGCATAATAAGGCCCCTTTAAATTTTATTTTGCCTCCAAAACATGTACTGGTATCAAACTTTTTCCATCTATTTTTAAGTTAAGGAAGTGAATTGGTTTGATGTAGAGATTCTGGAGCCTGACTCTACACTCAGTGCCATTCATAAAGGTGTGTGTGTGATTTTGACAGCTACCATGGCCCTCCTGAAGTGCATGGCGGCTTTCATCAGTGACTCTGGGGGGTTGGAGAGCCCGGACCGCTCGCCGCCATCGTAAGTCATCTGGGAAGGGAGCGGGGGTGTGCCCACATCGCGGTAAGCCTGAATCGCTGCGTCGTTTGGTTCTTCCTCTGATTCTCCTCTGGCACCTGAGTCAGGTTGGCAGGCAGATTAACAAGGTAATTACCTAATGTGTACGCTGTCATTTTATTTGGAAGCAGTAAATTGACAGGAAAATATTCCACCTTTTGTAGTCAAAGCAAAGTTCCAGATTCCTTCCCAGACACACCTAACAGTTCACAGGAATATGGGTTTTGTGAGACAAACAAGGCAATCGCACGCATGGTGTGGAACCCAAAGATGTCAGAGGGGCGTACCGCCATTCGGCTCGGGCCTTCTGCGGGAAGCTTTCCTGTGGGCCTGTGAGTCGGCCCTGAGGGGCAGCGGTGGGAATCTGAGAGTTTGGTGGCTTGGAGGTCTGTTCCTCCACTTCAGCAGGGTGCCCACATGTGCCAGAGAGAAGCTGATGGAGTCCAAGCGGCTGTATCTGCGTATGAAATTACAGGCCCCAGTCAGGGTCCCAGACAACCCACCCTGGGCACACTGATTTTGG
>JAODKC010000001.1:4490044-4508869 GCA_026777985.1 Mormyrops attenuatus
CCCCCCCCCCCCCCCCCCCCCCCCCCCCCCCCCCCCCCCCCCCCCCCCCCGCCCGCGCCCGCGGCCCGCCCCCCCCCCCGCTGGGGGGGCGGAGGGACAACCAGGGGCAGAGGTGCTGGCTAGGTGTTATTTGTTTGAGAATATACTCACCCAACCCCCAAATACATATTAATGCTGCTTTTTAAAATACTGTCAAAATCCCGTATAAGGTGGTATAATGTCTTGCCGACTTGGGGGAAGGGTTGTGCTGGTGGCAGGACTTGTTGACGGGGGGTGATACTGCCAGTAAAATTTGCTGATTGGGGCTAGAGGGTGGTGGCAAAATTTGCTGAGCAGGTGGGGCAGAGGGTGGGGTCTGAAGCTGCAGCCCCACATGCTTTCTCAAAAGCATCGAATTGTTTAGGTTTTAAAAAATAACTTCAACTTTGAATCACTTTCTGTTAGTCTCTCTGACTGGACCAGTAAATCAATGGCGCAAAAGTTCCCTCATATCGCCCTCTATAGGTCCGCCCTATCATTGTCATGGGGTGTGTGTATCACCTCAGCTAGCAAGCTTGGTAGCTAGCTAGCTAACTACCTTATGGAAAATAAGAAACATGAACATAAAGAAGTTTTTCAAGTGCAGTCAAAGACAGATGGGATCAGCAGCATCAGCATCAGCTGGGACAGATGCTGCTTTGTGAACTGGCAGCAGTAATGCTTAGGCTGGTAGCTGGACAGATCGCTAGGAGATTGTGCATCATTCGCGGGTGTTGGGGAGCTGCTGTCGACTGCTGGAATATGAGCAGAGCCGGTAATGGCACCAGACTCTGAGCTGATGGGAGTTTGCGTTCCTGTTGGCTGGCTGTGCAGGCCGTGCCTGAATACCTGTGCTGTGGATCGGGCCCGCGCCCCCGCTCCATGCTTCGCCGTAGCAGGGTGATGTGTGCCAGCGCCAGGCTCAGGTTGAGCTGGCAGCGCCAGGGCCCCCGCTCCAAGCACAGCTGGCGCAGGTGCCTGCGGCGGCGGTTTCGCTGCAGAAGGACGGTCGCGTGCTTCAGCAGAGCCTTCACTTCCTGTGATTCCCTGAGGTAGAGTTACGGCAGGGAGTCACAGCCTCCGCAACTCAGAGTATGAAGGGAATGAGTCGACACAGTGCAGGGGCCACACAAGGCTGGGCCTCACCTGCCCGTGATCTGGGCCCAAGGTATGGACAATTGCTTCTTCTCCATCCTCTTACGGTCAGTCCTCAAAACGCCTGTCTTTGGTTTCTTAACATAACAATCAACAAACGACTCTTAACTCGATGAAAATAAAACAGAAAATCCTACAATAAAAACACAAGGCGTCTATCCCTTTATAAGGGACTGATAATATATTTTCAACTAATAATAACAGATACTTTATTAATCCCTGTGGGGAAATTCTCTTTACACCTCCCCCCACTTGCTCTCTATAGGTGAGAACAAAAAGGATGTGAAGGGCAGCCACCCAGGGAGCTGGGGGTTAAGGGCTCTAGTCAAGGACCAGCAGACGTGGTGAGGCTGGGCTTAAACTGGCAACCTTCTGATCACAGGGGCTTAGCCCAGTGAGCCACACACTGCCCCCCAGGATGAATAAGTGAAAAACAAACAGAATATCCAGGACAACAACAATAAAAATTGAACACTAAATTTTTGTGAGGTTCTGAATCTGATCTGAAATCAATTTCATGAAACACTTTGCATTTTAAAAGCAAATGTAATCAGCCACGGTGTACACAGCCATTTCTGGGAGTCACCTTGCTGTACTGGATCAGGGAGGATGTGTATTTATTCATCTCCGCTTTGCTGATCTTCTTCTTCCCGGTGAGAACCTCATCCTGCCTGCGGACACGTGAGAAAGAGCAGGCCACGTCCCAGGAGAATGAGACAATGCTGGCAGGGCGGAGATGGGCTTCCTGGCACCTGCACATGCCCACACACACTCAGGCGCACACACGCGCACACACAAACCTGTAATCATATCTTTGTCGGGACCTTCCATTCATTCCATTCAAACCCCCACCAATGACAACCTTAACACCTACCCAGCCTTAACCTTAGCCATATATAACCAAACAAATACTTTATTGATTGCAGTCACAGATTTTTATAAAATCGAATTTCCCCTTGTGTGCAACGAAAAATTAGTCCCCACAAGGTCAAAGTAACAGTCCCCGCAATGTAACATATACCGGGAGCACAGCGACACACACGCGCACACACACCTGCTAAGCCACAGCAAAAGCTCCTTCCCCCACTGCAGCACGAGCTCCAGCTGATCCTCCCGCACCCCCCTCTGCAGCAGGTGCACGGCCAGCTCCAGGAAGTCAGGCTTTTGCTGAATTTTCATCACTGTACGTGGCGCACAATACACGTTACTAAAGACACACAGAGGCCATTACACCTTATACCTATGGTATACAGTGATGTGCGTGGTATACAGTGATGTGTGTGTGGTATACAGTGATGTGCGTGGTATACAGTGATGTGTGTGTGGTATACAGTGATGTGCGTGGTATACAGTGATGTGCGTGTGGTATACAGTGATGTGCGTGGTATACAGTGATGTGCGTGGTATACAGTGATGTGCGTGTGGTATACAGTGATGTGCGTGTGGTATACAGTGATGCGCGTGGTATACAGTGATGTGTGTGTGGTATACGGTGATGTGCGTGGTATACGGTGATGTGCGTGGTATACGGTGATGTGTGTGGTATATAGTGATGTGTGTGGTATATAGTGATGTGTATGGTATACAGTGATGTGTGTGGTATACAGTGATGTGTGTGGTATACAGTGATGTGTGGTGTACTGAGTCACTAAAGGCTCACTGGATCACAGGCAGCATTGTGAGTGTTTGAGTGCCCTATACCCTCTCTGTAGGCAGATTCTAGGGAGCTGCTGTTGATCACTGAATACACCTGGGCTGGTTCCTCCAATCCAGTCAGGTTTCGGCTCCCTGGAGCCACATATCACACACAGATCAGGGGGGTCAGCACACAGCTGCTCACGTATTGCCCAGCTGAAGTCAGACTTCGGCCATTCACAGTCAGCATGGTGCACACATGAGGAGAAAGTGCTCACCGCTACAGGAGGTAGTCAGGTCACATGGCCCAGAGACGGCCACCCCCCCGCTCGTCGCTGTGCAGGCTTCCAGGGCCCGGAGCTGCTTGCTGGGCTCCTCGTCAGTTGGGCCGCTGGCTGCATCCCTCTGTGGGGTCTCCGAGGGACCCAACAGTACAAACAGCAGACTTACAAGGCTCCACAGCACCAACCCACATTACGACCTTGACATCGCAAATTAACAAGATTATCCTAACAGTGATTTAGTGACTTCATGCTGACTTGCTGTTAATGTAGTACGTTTTATATGGTCTTTTAATTCCATTCTAAGAAGACTGGAATTCCATAGTCTACCCTCCATAATTTATTAACTGAAAAACAGTTAAAAATGTATTCAGTTTTTTTATAGCAAAACACTGAGCGACATACTAGCTCAGGTCCACCAGAAACCCCTGCATGTGCAGCTTCCTGCAGAAGTGTCCTGCCCAGCTCGACCACAGCCGAGGCCGTGTGGTACTGCTGCGTGAGACGCAGCACCTGTGCACACAAACACGTACATGGTCACATGGTCATGAACAATTACGCAAAAACTTGGGATTAAACCAGAGTGCGGTTAGATACTTATGGATGTGCATGGTCACCTTGGTCACGTAGTAGGTCATGCAGGCCACCATGTGCAAGAGGGAATCCACGGTGTCTGCAGAGTGCCTTTGCTGAAGTTCTCCTGGAATCTCCTGCAGCACCACTAAGCACTTTATCAGCACCTGTTAGAGGCACGATGATGAATCTTCAAACTCCACTTTTACCAGCAGAAGCACGCCACAGCTTTCCACAGACACACCTCTGTTATTTCACGCCAGAGTAAGTTACCTGTACAGCAGCCTGAGACTGGATTCTGTGGTATATGAATGGGGTTAGTAGCCTGTAGCATCCCACCACGGCCTGAAGGGCGGCTCCACTGTCTTCCAGCCAAAGGGCCAGGTCTATTGCCACCAGGAAACGTTCACACTCAGCTAGCCTCGCCTCCTGATTGGTTAAGAACAGTTCCCATCAGGCTCTGCTGTTGCTTGTTTTAATGATAATATGCCGCAGAGGACCTCTTACTGTGGTGATAAGCAAACCACAAAGCTGCTTAACTGGTTACCTACCTGTCCCCAAATCAAGGGCCCCCCATCACTCAGCATGTCACAGTACAGCGCCCTCTCCTGGACATGGATATCTGTCTGCATGAAGATGGAGGTGAGGAAGAGGTGGAGGAGAACAGGGGAGGCATGTTCCAGTGCGCCCAAACACAGCCTGAGAAGGAGAGAGACAGGAAAAACAGGTCTGTAGGCGTGAATCTGAAAGTAAAAGGTAGCATGTATGCAGAAGTCTTTTATTGTGTTTTTATCGTTCTTACTGTGTCTGGGCAAGCCGGTCTGTGGAGCTGGCAGACGCTGGTTTGGGTGGAGGCAGGGGAGTGTGGGTAAAGTGCTCCCACAACTCTCTAGATGCCCTCTTAACAAGGGCATTGATCCCAGTCTGATAAGCTACCTGGTAATACCATATGAACGCTTATCACCCAGAAACGCAATTGCAATGTTTTTAGCAGACGCTTTTAACCAAATTGATGTACAACTGAAAGCAGGGTGAGCCAGTCCCTGGAGCTATTGGGGGTTAAGGGCCTCGCTCAGGGGCCCAATAGTGACATCACTCTGCCAACTCTGGGATTTGAACTGGCCACCTTCTGATTACAGTCACGCAGCCACCCCGCCGACAAACACAAAACAAGACGTGTCATGAGCTCAGAGAGGGAGAGAAAGCACCATGTGTACCTGTGCCAGGTGTGCCCATGTGCTCAGTGTGGGCAGGGGCAGAGAGGCCAGCAGTGGGTGGGTGGTCTCCCCGATGGCGCCCCCTACCAGTTGACCCTGGGCATCACACGCAGCCACAGCAAAGATATACCTGCGGTTTGGCTGCAGCCCCTCCACTTGCAGCAGGCACTCTCCCTGAACAGGCACCTGCCAGGTGCAGGAGAGTGGGAACAGTACAGAGGCTGCGGGCACATGACAGGCGCAGAGTGGCAGAACAGTACTGACCTCCTCTCCAGTGCCTGGAAGCTGGGAGTCACCGAGACGCACTTTCAGACTGATGCCCGTGGCCTCCCGTCCATAGAGGCGGTACCAGCACACCTTGGGCAGAGATCGGAAAAGAAAAATTCCGGAATGATGTATGGCAAAATATCTTGGACACAAATATGCCTGAGTGTTTGTTGCTATGTGTGTGTGACTGTGTGACTGTGTAACAGTGATTGGCCGTCAGTACTTTTGTGCTATAAGTGAGTACCTGTTTGCGTAGGGAATATGGAGCAGGAGCGAATATCATGGACTGCTGCGTTCGAAAGAGCAGCATCGGGGGAGGTGGGACCTTAACCTTCCCGCCTGCCGCTTTGCTTGGTTCTGGCACCGCCTGCATCCTGATCAGCCTCTTTTCCTCCACCTCCGCTTTCTCGATGAGGGCCATGGCTTCCTGTAGCACAGGAAACAAGTTGAATAGGACCATGACACTGGGATGAAAGCAGAAGCTTGGTCTCTGCAGAAGAGGCAGCCTGGGCATTATGGGATTGGACCCCATGCTGACCTGCAACAGCTCCTTGGCATTGGATCTGCCTGTGTCATTCTTGTGAGACAGCAGGGCCTTCTGCATGAGGAAGACAGCCTTGGAGATCCTGTTCCTCCCAATCCTCTCCAAAAGCTCACCCTCTAAAGCAATGTACACGCATGATAAATACAGAACAGTCTTTGAAGTATAGGTACTGAAACTCTTACACAGTGACACTACCTGATCCCCCAGATCTGGCCAAGTTTTCAGAGGATGACGTCTTGCCGTTTGTTGGCTGCATCTCATCTACGTTGGGCAAAGAGATAAAGTAGTAAGTAAGGTGATGCCCAGCTCTGTCCTTGTGTACACTGGGATGCTGGAGGATTCGCTGACCTGGATAAGTATTGAGGAGCATGAGAGCTAATCTGTGCTGGACAGCCAGCAGCTCCAAGTGGAGGTCCATGTGGAAGGAGGTTATGTTGGAGCTGTCAGATGAGCTCCTTTTACCGCTGCTCCCCAGCTCCTCCCCTCCAGCTGACAGGAGGGTATGGCAGCCACACTGATGACATTGTGTAAGAAATATCAAATGGATAAATTGATCTACAGCCCTGATAAGAAGCACTATTGATTGGTGTTGCCTGGTGTTTTCAGATCACTTAGGAGAGACCCTTGAATGTGCCGAGTGACAGAACCTGCAGCTGGCCCATGTCAGACACGGCTGTCCCGTCACGTGGAAGAAATCGGGCCCGACCCCAGGACACGCTCTCAGCGGCACGCTCGACAACTTCCAATGCTGTGCTCAGCTGCTCTGCCGCGTCATTCTGCAGGGCACATGCCATCGGTCGATCGCACACACAAACATGGGCCATTCATGACCCCCCGCCCCCATAGCACACAACTAATACAGGCTCACTGAAACATGGGACAGAAGCAGTCAGTCATTACCGGTCACAGCTCAAGTATGACCCCTTCTATAGAAATACCTTGGGGACAGGCGCCATATCGGTTTGAAAGTCCATGGACCTCGTCTCCCCGCTGCTGTCCTTTGGTATGGCTGAAGGACAGGGACATAACATGGAGGTTGTTGATGCATCGCTGCGGTGAGACGCCATGGTCACAGTGGAAAGGATCTGACATGGCATAAGACAAGGCCGCCCATACTCTAGGCTGCGTTTCACCATAATGCCCCTAGGGGGCTCTGCATCATACCCAGCTTCCTTCCAGGCTGATGTACAGAGCTTAACCTGGACTCCAACGCCGCTGCGAACCTCAGTGCCATCTCACCCACGGCCACCGGGTCCGAGCGGGCCAGCTGGCAGGAGTGGGACACCTCGCAGAGAATGTACAGAACCCGAACCCACTTCAAAACACACACAGAACCAACACAGCTATAAGCATACAGCACCGTGCAAGCTTTTGGTACATTACCTACAGAATGGTCACCTTACTATATCATACACACCAACAACAGAGGCATATCCGGACTCTACAACGCATGACCAATGTGGTCATGTCATACAACGAAGAATGTGATTGGTTAATTAACAAAGCGCAACGCAAGCCCCTCCTTTGCTGTCCCAGGGACGCGCTGAACTTGGGAAAATCAGGATGTCCAACAACAGAGCATGCAAAGCTATAGAGTACACATTAGTGCAATATAAGACATTAGTTGATAAAAACTCCCACTTGGCCACTCGCAGGCACATGTGCCATGTGAGAGGATTGTGTCCTACGCACCTTGCTCTGGTTCTGCAGCCTGCTGACACAGTGCCCACTCTGGGCTCTGCGCAACACGGCCTTGCATTTGGCCCACAGGAGCTGCAGGACGTCCACCGCCAGGTCTCTGTCGGGCTGAATGTCCTGAATGTAAACACAGTCCAAGGAAGACATGTGGATACCTTGTGCTGGAGCTGAGAGTAACCGTCTGACGACTGATGAGGAGGCGGAGAACCTCCGGGTGGGATGCCGACCTGGGCCGAAGCACAGACACAGCTGTGGAGGGTCTCCACCGCAGCCAGGAGGTCTTCAGACACTGGACCCGGGGACCTGTCCTTGTCTGCAGAGAGGTGAGTGTCGTACTCAAAGCACTTCGCAGGACATGCTCCACAGAACTCAGGTTAAGCGATTCGCTGGCTGACTGGGGAACTGACCGGGCCCTCTGTCCACACGGCCATCTCTACCCAGCTTCCTGCTCTTCTGTGTGCTAATGAGAGGATCTACAGCCACCAGCAGCTCCAGCTCCAGCTCCGCCCTTCTGAAGCAAGGCTTCTGCAGGCCCTGCCATAGAATACAGAGTCCACAAGACGAGGCGTCGGGAATGGGGGGGGCAGGGGGAACGCATCCCCCACAATATTGGCAGAGCCCCACCCCCACCCCTTCTGCTATTTATCACATTTCTATTATGATACAGGTTAAACAGTTAAGACGAATTAAAGGGCCAGTTCACTGCGTATCACTGCACTGAAGATAGTGGTACGATTGGTGTGTGGAGCTCAGCTACATGAAACTGCTCACTGCAAAGTCTGTGGATTATCTTGAGTAACCAGGTCAGGATTTCTGGTTTTAGACATTGACGTTGAATTTTTTAGGCTTTTGTCTGGTGCTTTAATCGCCACAGAAAGAATGCCATTCAGTCCCGTTATTTTCAAGACCAACATTTCTACCGCTGATATCTCCAGAACTAGGCAACTCCTAGCAGAACAACCTAGATACCACTAAAGCCCCTTTAAAACATGTCTTTTTTCAGTTTTCGGGTGAACAATTTTTTTTTTGTGGTTATGTTTAATTGTGAAACAGCACCCTAAACAGTGTTAGTCATATTTTAAAAGATTAAATATTTATTAGGCCTATTTTAAAATCTTTCGTACATTGCATCCTTTCGTGATATGATTATCACATGTGTACCCATTGCGATGTCGCGATGCCTCCCTGGCCAAATTCGGTCCCCCCAATGTCAAACTCCTTCTAACGCCACCGACAAGCTGCACTGGAATGCAGGACATTAGCCATTATCTAAGATAGAGCCACCATTGTCAGCTTGAAGATAGTGCTTCTCAACAAGAGGCTCAACATAACACTGCAGTGCTACAAAGTCCAACGTGATTTTTGAAGGCATGTGAAAGCGACTGACACCTGACCTACCTTCAGCACTGGAATAAGTAGACCTGCCAGAGAGCGGAACGCTTCCCACTGCTCGTACCGAAACAGCAGCTTCACAAACTCGACCGCAGCTTCCACTGAAACCCAGTTCTTGCCTGAACAACAGAAACACCATCACTGCTCTGGGTAACGCAGACAGCTGCTTCAGAACCACCTGGTTAACTGACAACTCCCCGATTACTTGCCTCAGATGCAATAAACCCAAGAACTGGTCCACAAGCGGACCTTTTGGGTTTGGACACTCACCCGCCTTTGCCATCTCAAAGAGACTGGAGGAGAGGTGGATGCCACACAGACCAGCAGGTACACTGGTGCTGTCATTAGAGACTCGCTCATTTGAGCCCCCAATGCCTGCAAACACACATAAAGGGTGGCCTCATAACTGACAGGTGCCAACTCTATATAATATGACGGAGCAGAAAGAAGCAGAGCCAAGCTTGAGCGCGATTGGCCGAAAAGGGTCGAGCATGTGTCTGCATGTGAACCCAAGCTGGATATGTCAGTACCGGCAAGGATGCTAGCCCCTGCAGACAGCAGTTCCAGAACCACCTCCTGATCGTCTGGATCCTTGGGGGGCCCCGTCTGCAGGGGCCGACGGGAGGTGTCCCGTAGGGCCTCGATCACAGCCAGGAGCTGAGCAGCGTGGCAGTCAAACAGGTCCATCAGCAAGTGTTCAGTGGACGTGCGGGGCCAGGATGTCTTTGGGGAGGGGGGAGGGTTGGGGTGGGGGGACATCAGCAAGAGAGAACAGCCCAGGATACATTTAAGTTATTTGATTATACAATTATAATGTTTGTTACATTTGTCTTATCCTGTTGATTGAAAGCATTACTGTATGAAAGCAATGCTTTAAGCCAGTGTTTCTCAACCCAGTTCTTGGGGACCCGCCAACAGTCCATGTTTTTGTTCCCTCCCAGACAGTCCATGTTTTTGCTCCCTCCCAGGCAGTCCATGGTTTTGCTCCCTCCCAGACAGTCCATGGTTTTGCTCCCTCCCAGACAGTCCATGTTTTTGCTCCCTCCCAGCTCCCTGCCAAACTGGTGGACTGTCTGCGGGTCCCCACTGCTTTATGACGTGGCTGACTGATGCTTACATTCTGGATGTCCTGAAGCACGTTCCTCTGCTTGGGCCTGAAGACGCCCTTGGGGTTATTCTGGGGCTTGAACACCACCCTTTTAAACAGCATGACTGCCAGCTACATACCAATAACAAATAAGACCGTTAGTAAGCTTCAGCGTTTCATTTCCCTCCTCTCCCCAAACCCCCTCCCCACCTTGATCGTCGCTTCTTGGATGACATGACGGCTTTCACCAGATGCTAATGAATGAAGCATCTCCTCCATCTTAGCCACTTCGCTGACCTTGTCCAGAGCTCGGCGTGCGAAGTCCTGCCAAGCAGAGCGGCACCAAGGAGCAGAGTGGACATACTCATCTTCGCACATTCAGTAGTCAGCTTCGCATTTTTATCTGTTCCCGGCAGAGCGATATCCAGTACGATATTTTCTACTGATTCTGGCCAATGGCAGCGTCCACACAGCCAGGCTTACGGTCTCTGTAGCGACCTCAAGCAAAAACAACTCATATAGCGTTTAACAATATATCATACTGCATTTTTTTCCTGTGTTTAGTCAAATATTGAAGTATTCCGTACAAATATCAGTAATTCACTTAATTTATCATATCATATTCATATTCAACAATAGATTCACCATAACGTAACTCCATGGTAAGTCAAGGAACATCTGAATTGCAATTTATTTCAATCTGCAGTCGCTATACTGATACTTTTATCCAAAGCCAAAGACCTTCATGGATACTTTCCAGGAGAAATTAAAGTATAAAACCTGACCCAAGTGCTATTTTATCACCGCACCCCCCCCCCCCCCCCCCCGAGCTAGCAACCTTCAGATTCTGGTGTCCATGGTCTTCCCCACAGCATTTACAATTCATTGATTTATTTATCAGGTGATTTTATACAAAGCAACATACAACTGACAACATACTGGGGAAAACGGGACTTAAACCAGTATCCGTCTGATCACTGGCACATCATCCTAACCCACTAAGCCACACACCACCCACATGTGACCAGCAGACCACCCCCAGCCTGACCTCTGCCAGTGAGCCAGCCTGCAGGTCACAATAGCACTGGCACACTGCACAGTACAGTGTTGCCCTCCAAGGCAGGAAGTGGGCTTTCAGGAGGGGAATGGAGTTCTCTAGGCAGATGCAGGCCCAGATAAGGAACTCCAGAGCCTGGAGGGGGGAGCAGAGGGCATGTTAGCCATATGGGAGTCCCACAGCGGGCCACTACACCGAGCTATAGCCTCATGCAACAAAGTCTCTAAATTTAGGTGAGAACTATGTGCCATCTCTGTGACAGCTGGGGGCCATCTATCTCAGGAAGAGAAGCCAGGTACCTGTCATCATTTCTATTATTTTTTGCACCTGTTCATCATGCCTGGGGTCCCTATACATCGCAGTTTGTGGATGCTGCTGTTATGACAGTAACTCCGCATCAGAGGCCCCTTTCACGCTGAAGCAACTCCAAGGCGAGGTGTCCATGTGCAGTGTTAGTCTGTTTTTTTCCCCTTTTTATTATTTTAGTGACAGTTTTTACCTGTTCTGTGTGACTCGTGGACATCAGGTACCTGCAGATGTTGTAAATATGCAATGATCCTACAAACAGAAAATATGCAAACATAACACACAAACGTAACATACAGTCCAGAGGTCTCAAAGTACCCGCCTGCAAGACAGATATGGCCAGCGACATGTTTTTAATTCATTATTCAGTGTGATCCGCGGATTAATCGTTTTCCACAGAAAACAAAAATGATGTAACATTTTCCCACTACTTAGTGCTGCCGCCGCAAATTAACTTGTGCTGCTCCCAAATACTCAAATTACTGCGTCAGGGATTCAACACACCTTCTTGTGACAGTATGCTCTAGGCTAGACAAGCAGTGCTGTGAGAGGTCTCGGTGCATGGGTGTACCATTGTAGAGCAGCCAGCAAAGGCTGTCATGAGGCAGCACAGCCTGCATGAATGTCTGCAGGAAAGCCAGGATGCGCAGCAGTTTCAGAGGCCCGCCTGGGCCACACCATCCCTCCTGCTCCTTCTCCAGTTGGAAGGCACACAAGCAATGACCTTGCAGGGCACGGAACTGGCAGGGCCAAGCAGACACATGCACATGCTAGCTCCAGCTGAAAACCCAATTCATTCTCCAGACAGCCCACCACCCCTACCCCCGTCACTCACCGATCCAAAACATATTATTGGCTAATGATAAAATTGCCCCCCCGTATTAATTATGCCTTCCACCTTTAAAAAAAATCATACAATCACCCGATTGGCACAGCAGTGAGGCACATGCAGGCATAATACTCATATTTTTTTCTATCTTTGTTTGGACTTAGTTAAGCAATTATTGTTATGTAATTATTTTTATTACCACACAGGCAAAAAAAGGCAAAAACAACTGAAAAAACAGACACATATGCCTTCAGACACACCTTAACTGCCATACAACTGACAAACATACGCACACTAATAGGTAACTACCAACATTATAGCAAGTGGATACGACAGAGGGTTGGATGCATTAGAGTGCAAGTATGACGTAGGTATCAGTGTTCAGCAAGGTGCTGTTCTTTACCGTGAGCCCTGCCTTCTCCGTCTCAAAGCCTTCTGGGAAGAAAGTGCTCACGAACTGGTCCACATCTCTGATGTCCTCCATGCTTGAAGCGCAGTACTGGTGTAGGAAACGGCCATAGCCCTGCCAAAGCGCCAGTCTGTACAGCTGAGGAAAAGGGTTACCCAGACACCTGCTAGAAGGTGCGGCTGCAAGGGGGGGCCGTGGGGGCCGTGGGGCTCGCTGGTCTCTGGGGGACTGATGGGCCGGGATTGTGTGGAACAGAAGAGAAGCCCTCTGAATTTTATGTAGCAACAAAAAAAACTAACAGTTAATACCCACCTTAATTTCAGAGAGAAAATCGGCAATTTGCAACAACTGCTTTTCGTAGAAATACGCAGGCAGACGGACTCTATACTTGTTCCATATTTCAAAAAGCTTTTTTGACCTATAAACGCATAGAAGGTCAAAATGAACACGACCATTCCTGTAAGTTAATCTACCTTCTTATAAGTGGGCATATGTGGTGGTCGCTGATGTTTACCTACCCTTTTGCATAAGAGCGGTAGTCGACTGTTGGTGAATTAGTGATCCGCCTCATGTACAACATAAACTCCTTTATCTCCACGTTAAAAGACGAGATGACAGGGTTCTTTTTGTCAAGTTTGCCAAAAAATGTTGCAGGCAAGGGATCCATTTCCCCCCAAAAACGTAAATGATTTTGTTTAACAAATTAGTTCCTTTCTCAACCGACAAAGTCAGTATACAAATACACAAACATCACCCTCGCCGAAAGCAAAGCGGGGTGGTTGTCACGGCAACACTAAAGCCACACCCACCCCCAGCCAAACAAACTAACAGTATTCCGCCATGGCGTTTGGAAGGTAGTAAAGATCGCAACTTATTGGTTTAAAGAGATCCGGAAGTAACCTTTAGCCAATGAGATGCAGAGATCATATCACATGACCAGCCAAAATGTCCGCGCAGGATGAAAGAATTTACCATTTCCTCGCTCCTTGATATGTGAGTGATCCAAATCGCGTGAGACGCGAAGTCTGAGTATTTTTTTGCATAATTCTTACCCTGATTAAGCGTCTAATCGCTGTCTGATGAGCTTTAGTGACGTGGGACTGCAATTTTTTAATTACTAAGTGGATTAATTACATAATTTTTAAGTGAATATTACTTTATAGAAAGTAAGTAACTTTTATATTATTCAGTAAAGAAACGAATGAAGTGAATAGCAATTCTGGAATTATTTTATCCCTACTGGTTTGTACTTTTTTTATTAGCCAGGTTGCTGAAATTGTAGGAGATGCCTGCTGGAACTGCACTTATTTATGATGAAGAAATGACTCGCTACAAACTTCTCTGGGTGGAGTGAGTCGCTGTTTATTACGTTTTGCGCTGTGAGTGAAATTTTGATGGAGGGCTTCATCACGTCTAACCGGTCTTCCCCCGAAATGCTGTCTATTCCTCAGTCCGATGTGTAAGATCGAGGTTCCCGAGCGACTGGTGGTGAGCTACGCGGCACTGCAGAAAGCGGGTTTAACTCAGCGCTGCGTCCCGCTGCCCGTCCGCGAAGCCACGGAAGAAGAAATCCTTCTGGCACACAGGTTAAGCATCTACCGATGACTGCACGATCACAAACCTACGTGCACGCTGTGCTGCTTAAGGCTTACCGTTTACCTCACAGCACTGAATACCTGGAGGCTGTGAAGAAGACCCCTTACATGACCTTGGAGGAGTTGATGACTTTCACTATGCAGTATGGAGATGTTTACTTCCATCCAGTAAGTACTGTGGAAGACAAGTTATAACTTGACTCTGAGGAGGAATGTATGATCTTTGCAAGCCCGTATTTTATAACATGTACCCCCCCCATGTTAACTCCATGGCTATGGCCTTGGATCTCTCACTAGTGCTCTTTGATCACAGAACATCTACCACTGTGCTAAGCTGGCGATTGGTGCCACCCTAAATCTGGTGGATGCTGTAATGACTGGGGAGGTGAGGAATGGCATGGCTTTGGTCAGGTGAGTCTGTTTTTCTTTTCTTTATATGAGAAGCTTCGGTAAAACTGCCACGTGAGTGGATGTGATAATGTATTAATGGACTATTCTTTTTTTCCTCTATCGATTCCACCAAAGACCTCCGGGCCATCACAGTCAGCGCAGTGCTGCAAATGGCTTCTGCGTATTCAACAACGTGGCCATCGGCACCCTCTATGCCAAGAAGAAATACAATGTCCGCAGGTCGTGGCCACTAACAACCGAGTTAAGGTGTAAATCAGGGGTGGTGAACCTGATCTATGGAGTCCTGGTGTTGGGTTTTTGGGATGACCTCTCAGTCAGCCAGTAACTGGAGATGAGAACCACTGCTTTATTAACGGCCGACTGAGAGGTCAACCCAAAAACCTGCACCCACAGGGGATCTCCATGGATGAGGTTCACCTCCCCTGGTGTAAATCGATGTGGTAACGGTATTCGTTTCATGTTTGGTTGAATCTAATATGAAAATCGGTCTCTGTGTCTCCCCCAGGGTGCTCATAGTGGACTGGGATGTGCATCATGGACAAGGTCTACAGTACTGCTTTGAGGAAGACCCTGAGTGAGTCTTTGTTTTTCCACTTTGCAGTGGGTCCTAGTATGGCCTGTGACCTACACGTCCCTTTGGTGATCTCTCATCGTCTTGCAGTGTGCTCTACTTCTCCTGGCACCGCTACGAGCATCAGAAGTTCTGGCCGAACTTACGCGAGTCTGGCTATGACAGTGTGGGCAAGGGCAGAGGGGCCGGCTTCAACATTAACCTGCCGTGGAATAAGGTCTGGCCGATTGAACTTAACAGATGTCACTGTCTGCTGGTCACATGACCACCTGCTGACCGCCTGCTGTCCTCCCTCGTCCCAGGTTGGAATGGACAGTAATGATTACCTCTCTGTGTTCTTTCATGTTCTTCTCCCTGTGGCCTATGAGGTGGGTAAGACTGATCAGTCTGCTTCTCCTGCACTCAGTTATTGCCATATTTTTGGTTCTCTGCTACTTGCTACTATTTTTCCAGCACTATACCAACTAACCAATTAAATAACAACTGAGACAAATCAGTACCAGCAGGATAAGGATTTAAGCCTGTTTTTATTTGTCACATGCAAGAAATACAGTCAGACTATAACCAGTGCAACAAAAAGTGGTAAATTACACTATAATAAAGAGATAAAATCAATAAAGAACAAAACAGGAACAAAATACCAATATAAAACGTGTAACGTAGCTCAAACAAAGTAGTGTATAAGTAAGGGTAAGGATCAAGTATAAAATTATGACTGTGGTATTTATTAATCTGATGGCTTAAAGGTTGAAACTCCGGCTGAATCTCTCAGCTCAGACACGCTTTCCAGACCACAGTCTGGTGAAAAGGCAGTTGGTGGGATTGTACATGAAGCTGTGATGAATTACAGCATTTTTATATATAATATGGTGCTGATATTCTCTTCTTTTTCAGTTTAACCCAGAATTGGTCATGCTGTCTGCGGGGTTTGATTCTGCCATTGGGGACCCAGAGGTAATTCTGGATGGGTGTAAGGCACTGTTTCTCAATCCGGTCCTCGAGTCCTGCAGATAGTTCAGGATTTGCTCCCTCCCAGCTCCTGGTATTGATTGTTAGTGTTGCCTCAGTGCTGTATATGTAATAGCGTCTGGCAGGGAGCTGGGAGGGAGCGAAAACGCGGACTGTCTGTGGGTCCCCGAGGACCGGGTTGGGAAGCACCGTTGTAAGGAACATAGTGAATAAGTCACAAATAAGAGGATGTGTACCAGTCAAGTGCAGTGATATTAAGCCCTTCTTAATGTGTGTCCTTCTAAGGGTGAAATGTGTGCCACGCCTGAGATCTTTGGCCACCTGACTCACCTGCTGATGTCTTTGGCTGGGGGACAGCTCTGTGCCATCTTGGAGGTGAGTCCCTCTCCATTCCAGGAACAACACACCCCATCTATTCTTAACCCTACTTATGGTTTTGGCTATTGTCTTAGGGTGGCTACAACCTGACGTCTCTTCCCCAGTCAGTGTGTCAGACTGTACAAACTCTACTGGGAGACCCCGTCTCTCGCATTTCGGGGCTGAGCAGTCCCTGTAAGAGGTTTGTTGGCCTGTCTTCCGCTGGGGCATCTCACTCGTCCAAGGCACTACTTTCTGGGACACATTTTCTCACCGAGGACTTTTTAAATATCCAATCAAATGTTGCAAATCTGAAAGGCGGAAAAACAAAGCTATGTGGTTCATAATTATAGGTGAAATCCAGCTGTGGCAATTAATTATTCAAGAATGCATTACTCTGCTAAAATAACACTTAAAACCTAACTCCCACAGTGCTCTGGAATCTATTCAGTCTGTCCGAAGTGTACATCAGCAGTACTGGGCCTGTTTCAGACATGTGGGTAAGTCCTTCCCGAACCATGTTCCCAGCTACGGCATGGTAATGCCTTCATAGTCTGTTGAAGTTTTTTGCATTGATTATTGACTTGGAGTGTCTGGGAAGGTGCACATCTTCGTATATTGTTGATATGCCCAACATCAATTCTAGTGCCCGCCTTCTTAGCTCAAGTAACCCGCTTAATCTGCTGACTTTTGCTGTTGCTTCTCCTACCCTGCCTGCTCATGTTAGGTTATCCCCCTTCATTATGATACTTTAAGTCTCATTTAAAAACATAGTTGGCTTTTGGTTTAATGGCTCTGCCTAATTTGTGTGATTTTCTGTTTAAGTTTTCTTTAGAATCTGTGTGACATTTGTTTACCAGCAGATAATTGAATCCATCTTTTCAACTGAATCCATACCTCCAAGCAGAGTTGGGTAATTCAGGTCCAGAGAATAAAAGTCCAGACCGGGATTTTCTTTCAACCAGCTGAGAACTCTGTGACTGTGGCTCTTTATGCTCAACTGTTTGGTTGAAACAAAATCTTGGTCTGGACTTTTACTCTCTGGACCTGAATTACCCAACTCTGCCTCCAAGCTTCCACGTCCTTCTGCTTACCAGTGTTGTTCTCCATAGCTGCTGAGCCAGATTATGAGCCTAGCACCAAGCACTCTAAGCTGGAAGCTGGACAGGATGGCCTGCAACCAGGGGAGGAGACCAAGGAGATTTCATGGCCAGAGCCTCTGCCCCGGCTTTCCCCCCCAACTCGGACTGCAGTTGCGCTACCTGCTGGCCTGGAGGACTCTGTTCCTGAGAGCTGCATGCGTGTGACTGAGACCCTGCTGACACCAGAAGAGGCTGCAGAAAAACTCGGGTCTGACTTATCTACAGAAATTTCTGTCTCTCTCGGCACATTAATTACCCATGATAAGAGTCAGTATATACCAGGGCAGCCACCTTGAACTTCCCTTTCTCACTAGGAATTCAAACATCCAAGAGCTGAAGAACGAGAATCTTCTATGGTCTCTGGGAAACGTGCAGTCTCTTGTGGATAAAATTGAGAAAAAACAGGTGCAGCAAGAGTATAAATATGAAATAGTACATACAGTATATGGCCAAAAGGATGTGGACACCAGCTTGTCTAACATTCCATTCTGAAATCAAGGGAATTTATTCATTTCAGTTAAATTTTATTTTATTTGTATGACGCATTTTCACAACATTACACTGTCTCAAAGGGCTTTACATTATCGCAGGCCAAAACCCCCCAGTGAGTAGGCCAGAGACGACAGTGGCAAGGAAAAACTCCCTGGAAGGAAGAAACTTTGGGAGGAACCAGACTCAAAGGGGGAGCCCATCTTCCAGGGGGCAGCAGAGGAAGTCAGTGAGCAAGATGGCAAAGCCCCAATTCACACTGTCACAATTTTAAGATTTAAGTCTCAATGCAGAGGGCAGAGGGTGCTGGTGCTGCTTCTGACGGCAGGTTGAACAGTGGTACAGCAGCAGGGTAGGCAGGAGAGACGTCACAGGCAGAAGGGTAGGCAGGAGAGACGTCACAGGCAGAAGGGCGAGACAGACGCCACGGGTAGTGGAGACGTCGCAGGCAGCAGGGTAGGCAGGAGAGACGTCACAGGCAGAAGGGCGAGACAGACGCCACAGGTAGTGGAGACGTTGCAGGCAGCAGGGTAGGCAGGAGACGTCACAGGCAGAAGGGCGAGACAGACGCCACAGGTAGTGGAGACGTCGCAGGCAGCAGGGTAGGCAGGATATCTTGTTTTTTATTTATTTTTGGGTCTCCTGGAAGCTCTGGCAGATATGGCTATGGAAGTATAGGTAGGAGGGAGAGGCAGATGGGAACGCAGGTATGGGGGGTCCCTGAACGTCAGCACTCCAATTCCATGAGGGGGTGTGAAGCTAGAGTGACAGCACTGACAGTTCAGTTCATCCAAAGCCAATGGCACCGATCCCCACCCAGCTC
>JAODKC010000001.1:4510068-4542545 GCA_026777985.1 Mormyrops attenuatus
TAGAGTGACAGCACTGACAGTTCAGTTCATCCAAAGCCAATGGCACTGATCCCCACCCAGCTCTACACCTCACACTACAGGTCTGACTGGGAGTGAGCAGTTAGCTAGAGCTAGAACTAGAGTCCCTATAAGCCAGGGATCCAAAAATGTGGGTGGATCCATGTTGTTGTTTTATCCCAGTTCCCAGCACACCTGTAAGGTATTTAGAGCTCCGGATTGCTTGGGGCAGTGTGTTCTAGACCTGGGATAAAACAAAAATGTGGATCTGTCCAGTGTGCCCCGAGGACTGGTTTGGGAAACACTGAGCTAGAAATAACAAATGGGATTTTAGTTAAGACTAAAGATTTAAAATAGATTTATGGTTTAGTTAAGAATATTGAGAGTAAGCCTGAATTTCACACATCCGCTGGAAAACTATTCCACAGCTGGGTATTAATATGAAGTTGGAAGTCCTATTGCTGTTATAATAGCCTATACTGTTCTGCTATAGCTTTTCATTAACTCTAGGAACATTGCTGATGAGATCTGCTGCCATTCCGGTTGGGTATTGATGTCGGGTGATCAGGCCCCTTTCTGTGAGGTGTGATTGACCATTTCACAAATAAACTTGCTCCCAGATGTTACCACTTTGCAATCACTTCGCTTGCGGTTGACCAGGGCAGCTCTAGCAGGACAGAATTGTGGCAAACAGACTAGTTGGAAAGATGGCGTCCTGTGACGGTGCCAAGTGGAAAGACACTGACTTCTGTACAACCACCCCTTTGTGATGTTAACATTTGTGCAGGCGATCGCATGACTGTTCGTAATCGTACCCAGCAATGGGCGTGACTTTGGTGTCCACATTCTTTTGGCCAGTGTATGTCTGCATGAATGGTTGTAGAAGATCGACACAGCGTTTTATCTCTGGTCTTCCATGATAATGTACTATTCCAGTCTCAGTTGTCCTGCTGTGTCTGGCTAATGTCTTGGCCAGTAACAGACTTCTTGTTGTGTGCCTGTCTAACCTGTGGAATTGGCTGGCTTTTCCACATGCTCACAGGTGCGTAACGGCCTGCTTATGGTGCCAGACCTCCGCGAGACCCTGGCCTTTGCTGTCCAGCATGCCCTAACCTCTCTCACAGACAGGTACTCGAAGCAGCTGCCGCTTTTAAGATTTACGGGATTCGACCAGAAAAGTAATGCAGCTTCAAAGGGAACTTCAAGGCTGCAGGGTTTCGCTGTAGTTTACTGCAAAAAAAGCAGCGATTTTTCATGATTGTCAGAAGGCAAAGGGCCTTTTGTAGTGGATAAGATAATGGGAGATTGTAGGAATGCTTTAGATTCTGTTGACCTGAGATGGCACACAAGTCACACGGTACCCTCATGTTGTTGTTGCTGTTGCAGAGTGCTGTTGGTTTTCCTGGGGAACGAGGCACCAGCGGAGGTCCAGGTGGATGGGTGAGGCTCCCCTGTATGCTCACATGCGTCTGGCTCAAAGGCTGGATACACTCCTCCACTTAGCTTCGGTTTGTGGCTCTCATCCTCCGGCAGTGAGGGGCCAACATAAATTCAGTTAGATTTTCCGGTATCATGGAATTTCAGAGATTATGTGTTAAGAGGCTAGAAATGAATGCTGCATGTTTTTAATGATGATGGAAGTAAGCAGACTGATTTTCATGAAGCGTTTCCTCTTCACACCCCAGTAAACTCATGCTGGTACAGTTCTGCAGTACAGAGCCTCCTGAGCCCAAGTCCGACCATCATATTCCTGTGATGATGAAGGTAGGCTAGTCAGGATATGTGCTGTTAGAAACAGGTGAGAGCAGGTGAGCAGATTCTCACAGGAAGTTCCTGTGTCCTTCTGCAGGACTTTGGTGATGTTCCAGGGTTTCTTCATGCAGTGCTGACCCTCCTGCTACCTCTGGCTTATGGGTATGACCCTGGTCTGATACTGGTGGCAACAGGCAAGGGCAGTGGAGTGGGAGTGGAAGCCTGGACCCAGCTGACCAGCCTGCTGCAGGGACTTGCTGAAGGACAAATGCTGGTCCTCATGCAGGTGGGGGGGGGGGTCTCAGATGGAGAAGGAAGTACGTTCTTCAGCTCAGTTACCGTGGGGAGGCTGTTGAGTGATGCTGTTTTCGTTCAGCAGGGGGCTGAGGTGGAGACCATAAGGGCTACAGCTGCCTCTTTGCTTGGGGAGCCAGCCCAGTCTCTGGGGAACCTGGGGGTGCCTCTCCCAGAAAGCGTGGATGCAGTTGAGAAACTGAGACTGAAGCTGGAGACACAGTGGGGCCTGTTACAGACGAGAGGTCTCAGCCTCCCAAGGGAACCTGAATGCCTTGAAGTAATGACATAATGACTGGGGTTTGTCTTATTAATCAAGATGACCTAATGACCTCGGGGGTCTCTCAAACATAATGACATAATAAGAGAGGTTTCTCTCTTTAAACAGTGGAAGAAGGAAGCGGACCCCTGAAGAACTGAAAGCGGTCCTGTTCATCTATAGCGCACAGCCCGGTGCTCGCCCTGGAAAAAGAGGACGCAAGTCAATGGATGACTATCTACCGAGTACCGCCGATCTTAACGTCCCATAAGAGGCTTACTAAAATTTACTGAGGTGTCCAAAGCAGATGTAGCGGACATTTTACCACGTGTGCAGCATGCGGCAAGAACCAAAACAAACCAATTGTGTTGCCATTTCATACAGTTAATTAGAAGTGTGTGATATTGTATCTTATGTTATATAGTGTGTTTGACTTCCCCCATAATAATCAAGATAAGTGCAGATTGACGTACGGGACAAAACCCGGACCAAACTGATGTCTGGGTTGACAACTTTGGTCAGCTGGCTGACGTGACATTTTCAATTCGAGACAGGTCTGCACACACGTATTTACTTGTATGTAAACTTTATTACTTTGTAAATAGTTTATAGGGTTTGCAAACTGCCCCAGGGCTCTTGACGTAGCTAGTTTTAGGTTTGTAATGGAATAAAATCGATATGCCGTAAGAGTTCTTGCGTGAGTGAGACTCTGAGAGTGTGTGTCACCAGATGTCTGAGAGCTGGCAACCCTGTGATGGGTACATTTATTTTTATTAAAGTCTAACCAAAGGAATATGTACCTTATTAATACCGATTTATGCTCACTGGTTGCCACGATTCCTCTTAACTTTGTGCCAAAGGTTATTTGATATTAAATTCACTGTTGCTCATTTGCTATCTCTGGTTTATTGCTTCATGTGTTGCCACTACCGGAATATTTACGGTTTCAGAACGTGGTTTTGAGGGGAGGTTTGACGGTTAAGGATTTGACCTTAACGTACCACTGGGGAAATCCAGTGAAAACTGAGACGCGCAATAAAATCCTCTTTAACGCAAACCGATAAGATCAATAAAGCCGACTGCAGGGAAAAATGCAGATGTAATTTGGTAAAATGCCGTTAGATGCCCTGTGAATACATACCAGCGATTAAAAGGTTTTCAAGTGATGAGATGAAGACAAATAATGCTCAACATGTGATAGTCCTCGGGTTTCAAGTCATAAGACAAATGATTTGATTTCGTATGGCTTAGTTTTGGTGTGATTAGGGCTGACCTTTATGCTGACACACGTGGTTCACGGTTGCTTTTACATCCGACCGAGAAGTAGGCGTATTCAGGATCCTTTTAGGGTGCGGTGATTAACCCCCGACAGACATCCAGCCATTGACGGGGGCGGTGGGGGGAGACAGGAAGCGTTCTCCGCCTATTCAGCCGGTGCCCGGTGCTGGATAAGCGAAGTGATTTCACACCCTGCGCGTATCGTGTGCGACGGTTTGCGTCCTGACCTCTTTCCCCCACCGGCGACATCCTACTCCTACCGGCCGCCAAAAGGGTCTCCCTTGAGCTGCATGGGGAGAGACAGGATCGGGGATCTCGGTGGACTCAAACAGCTGTGAAGACGAGCAGCATCCCAGCGAAGATGGCTACAGCCCCGATCAGATCATCAACGCTGCAGCACGGCAAGATGAAGAAGGACGAGTCCTTTCTCGGCAAACTGGGTGGCACGCTGGTTCGCAAGAAAAAAGTCAAGGAAGGTAACTGATCGTTTGGTGGCCAATATAAAAATCAGAACATTACTACCAACTGTTACTGTCCATGGTACTGCAGTCCCGATTTATATATTAATTTCATCTCCATTGTAATTTCCCATTGTAATTGTATTTTATGTGGAATGACACTGCGCATGTGTACAGTGCGACCGCAATTGATGTCTATAATTAAACTCTTTTAGGATCCTAAAATGTAGATTATCTCACTTTGGTCCTGCTTCGCTGGGTTAGTTCTTTCGGTTCTCATTACATCACCGCATGCAGGATCCCGATTTGCAGCTTCTCCCCTGCGTCTGTTGTTCAGGGGAAGCTTTTGAATTGCACTAATTATATTATATATTATGTAATTAAAGCTCAAATTTGAAGGAAATGTCGTAAATGGGAAGCCAGGGCAGGGGGATAGATCAGATCAAGTGGACCTGACGGAGGGGGATCATAATTTAAGGTCAGAGTATCTTTACTTTTGGTTATCTAGATACATTTTAAGAGGATCATGTTACCCAGTGGCAGTTTTTTCTAAAAGGTTTAAGGACATCCTTCAATTGTTTTTTTTTTAAAATAACTACAATACATTTTCAGACATTCAAATGACTTTTTGTGTCTATTTAAAAGCCACCCGTGGCTCCCCGGCCTCTGTATGAACAGCTGCGGGATTTGGCACCTGTGTGTGTTTGTGTGCCGATGTCTAAATGAGGAGCACAGAGGAATAGCTGCGGAAATTCCACTGTGGACGAGGCTGCAGCCGCCGTTTCTGTTTGCGTTGATTATCACTTACACTTGCGTGACATAATTACACACAATCTTATACTCAAGGTGTATTTAGTATAATTGTCCCGCTGCAAACGTGTCACAAAATGCGGCGCTCTTAAACTTTAGTCTTCGTACACTTTTTTCGTTCCAATAGCACTCTCCATCTGTTACATTCAGCTGTGCAAATGGTTCAAATGTATGTTGTTAGTCCTATCAAGATTGAAACGGCAACTCTAGTAATGCGGTCATTAAACGCAGGTGATTCATATGTGGTCATACAGAATCAGCTTTGCATTTAGAGTTGTCCGTCATCGCTTGTGACTCATATGCTATTTGGAGAAAATTTTGTTGAGAAGTTGTATGTCACATTTCAGTTGCTCAACCCGGCCGAGGACATCTAGAGGTGTAGCATCTGTGGTTATTGCTTATTGTATGGCGGGATTAATATTCTGTGTCACATCTAGTCCACATAAGATAAGGGAACATGCTTTGCATCCCCCACCCTATATTAGGGAAGTGACACTTTAAAGTATGAGAAAGGCTGTTGCATTAATATGCAAGTCATTTTACTGAAACGCCTAAAGACAGAGATCACGGATCCCTTCAGTTTAAGGGAAGGTTTGAAAGACGCTCTATCACAGATCATATTTGCTTCATTGGGGACTTTCTGGCAAGTAGGTTCAGGGTATTTTCTAACTATGACAGGCTTGAATGTAGGTATTGACTACAACACTTGGAAATAATATTGTTAACTTTGAGTGGCAGCCTTGAACTTTTATCAGACCAATGCACAGATGAGTGGAGTTTGTCTATTTTATATGCTAATAGATCAGTTTGTATGGTGCTGTTCTGATATTGTGGAGCTCCCACTGGCTGTCTGGCGCTGCCTTTTGGAGAAGCGTCTACCTGCATGCATGAACGGTGCTTCGCATTTTGCTTTTGCAAGCCTAGCTGACACTGAAGAATCTACACCACTCTTTCATAAATGAAATGTTTTTTTTTCCTAATTAAGTATATCCCACATACCGTTTTCGTTTTCATTATTTAAATTTCATTGAAACTAAGTAGCTATAACATATTTGAAGGTGTTCCTAGCATCTGGTTTGATGTCTAAATCAACTCAATTTTATTAAGCTGAGAAGCTTTTCTCTTTTGGACAGTGTCGTCTGCTTCTGATCACTAATAGTGAGTCTTTTTCTTCCCTAGTATAAGTCATACGATTTTTTAACTGAAAGGGCCCAAAGTAACACTGTCGATGTCCCAAAGTGGACCAGGGTCGTCTCAGTGTCAGACCTGTGATTCTGTCACACATGCGTATCAGCAGGTCGCATTTTCGGGATGCCGATCTCAATGGAGTTGTGCCGTCGTGATGGGGAGGGAGTGTTCGTATCTCGATGATGCAATACGGCCAGCTGTGTGTGTGTGTGTGGATTATGTTTATGTTACATTGTGGGGACCAAATGTGCCCCACAATGTGATTAAAAACCTGTTATGTTTACACTGTGGGGACTATTTTTCAGGTCCCCGCAAAGATCTGTCATTGCAATCAAAATCGTAAAAATGCCAAAAGTCTCATATTTTGTTTAGTTCCTTACGGTTAAGGTCAGGGCTGGGTGGTGGTTTAGGTTGCCATGTTGGGATTAGAGTTTTCCCCATAGAAATGAATGGAGAGTCCCCACAAAGATATAATTACAAACCTGTGTTTGTGTGTGTGTGGGCATGGTCCAGGTGTACTTTACCTTGTGAGGACCAAATGTCAACGTGATGAATACCCATTTTTTTTACCTTATGGGGAGTGCGTGCGTGCGTGCGTGCGTGCGTGCGTGCGTGCGTGTGTGTGTGTGTGTCTGTCTGTGTCTGTGTAGGCACATGCCAGCTGTTATTTTACATTTGTGTGCCTAAGCGGCCGTGAGCCAGGATACGGCATCATGTCAGCATTCCTCATCCACCACTGGCGCATAAAAACAACTTGGCAGGAAACCGATCTTGCAGCTCAGGGAAGATTTGCAGTTCAATTAATGTAATTAGGAAGCAAGAGGAAGTAACTGTGAATGCAACAAAAATGGATCTCAGCTGGGCGGCTGGCAGGACCCGGAACGGGCGCAGGATGGGGCAGTCAAACCCTGTGACAGAACTGTGTCTGTATAGAGGCTGATCTCTTTCCTGAAGAGTAACACTCTGGGCTTAAAAGAATAACAGAAAATGCCCCAAACCACCAAATCATATGTTCAGATTTAAACAGGCAGCTCGTGCTACAGATTAGACTGCATGCGTGTAATGTATGGGGACACCAAGCGGACTGCATGGTTAAATGCCTGTAAGGTACTGGTGTCCACAGTCCCGCCCTCCTATTGGTCACTTCTCAGCTCATTAACATCTTCGTTGGCGTGCAGCTGGATCAAAGTGGTGTCCCGCCTTTTTAACTGGATTGGGATGGGGGGGTGGGGGCGTAGGAACGCGTGACGTCCAGCCAACGGTTGCCCGGCATCCCGTGCCGCTGCCACCCCTCCCCCCACGATCCAGATAGATGCTGGGCTGTGCGGCTCCCAGCCTCAGTCTGTTCAGAGCTCGCTGTCACCGCGCCGAGTCCTGAGGACATGGCCGGCTTACTCTGCGGGACCAAGCGCAGGAAACAAGGTAGTTTTTTTTTCATATGGGGAGGCGATGTGAGAGGTACCTAGCTGTTAGATTGCCATGACTTTGGGTATTTTGGGTATATTATACAGATCATTATTATTTTTTTGTTTTCTTGTTCCTATTATACTATGTTTGTATGGTCCATTTTTGGCTTTTGGGGGGAGGCAGAAGGAAGTAGCACAATTTGCGATGAGATGCTGTTTCACAGGAAGAGCTGATCTCCAGGCTGATTAATACATTGCCCAACGGCTCTGTGTTCTTTTGCTCTTGATGTTGTATGTTTGTATGTTTTTTTTTTTTTTTTCCTTTCTCTCTATGTATCTGTCCTCTGCAGACATGAATAGCTCTTTTTGGGGTAAGATGTGTAACATCCCTGTGGTATTTGGGGGTCTACCAATGACTCCATGTCAGTGCTGTGTGGAATCTATAGGGTGTAACTGTGACTTTCATCTGTAAGTTACCATCATGCCCTTCAGGAAGTTTGAAGGGTCCACCCAGTTCTAAGTGCTATGGCGGTCTTGCTGGATTCGTGTTTGGATATGGTGGTGTTTGATTGGGTGAATGGTCCGTGAATGTTCTGCGGGTTGGGGAAAGTTTTTGCCAATGCTTAAGTCTTGTTCCCAAGTGGATTGTAGTGCTACGTGCCTTAAAGGGCTGTGTTCCAGGCTTGCTTGGTGCTAGCTAGTAGCCCGCTCCCTGTGGACATGTGCTGACTTCCCATCTCTCTCTGTGGTCCCCGTGCAGTGAACAGCCTCCACGAAGAAGGAAAACATGCCATCAACACCCCCATGCTCCCCTCCGGCACAGACCTCCACCCTGAGGACACGCTGCTGGGTAATTTCACTCATCCCTTCTCGGCCAGCAGGTGTCGCTGTGGAGAATCGCTGTGGTGGCCCATCCCGTTCAGCCCAGTGTTCCAGCATGATTGGCCTTTATCTGACACAGTTCTTGCATTTTATTGAAAAACCAATCAATTTTTAAGTGATAAATGGAGCGTAATGAGAAGTGAAAGATGGCAGCATGCCTCATAGCTTTTCCTGGTTAGCACTGAATCATCCTTTAAATTGAACCCTTACTAATAAAAGAATGGAGAACTGTATAACAGTCACCCATGTGATCATGTGATTGCTTGACCCGTGTGTTGGAGTGTGCGCTCTCCCTGCTGGTCGGACTGTGTGTTCTCCTCCTGTCTCCTCCCTCATGCAAGGGGTCTCTTCACAGAGGAGAACGCCGAGAGAACCATGCTGGATCCCACTTCTAGGGAGGACCCAAAGTTCAAAGATCTACAGAGGGTGTGTTTCACTCTCCTACCCCCTCATAGAATTGCCTCTATGCTTATGTAAGGGTTGAGGAATACTAGCTGACCCACGAGAGGAAGGATAAACCTTAACGAGAGGAAATGCTGGCATACTGACTTGAAGTGTTATCTGTAAATGTCTAGGGATGGAGGACATTCGGGATAAAAGCTTTTGCCAAACGTAGATGTGCCTCTTCCCAGGTTCTGATCGACTGGATCAATAATGAGCTGGAGGAGGAAAGGATTATTGTGAAGGACCTTGAAGAAGACCTCTATGATGGACAGGTGCTCCAGAAGTTGTTTGGTAAGAGTGTCAAATATCTGGTGTGGGATGTTCAACAAAAATAGTAAAAAAAAAAAACGGAAACACTAATGGAATGATTAACGCACTGTCAGCTATATTTTGCTAAAGCCCAAAGGTGTATGAAGTTGCCTGGCTTACTGTTTCTGTTCAAATAAGGTTAATTTTTCTAAAGCATTCTGGTAGCCCAGTTACGCACTCTTGTGAACTGATGACTGCCATTGTGCAGTAATACTTTTTAGAAACAAAATCCTCAAAGATTTAAATTCACTTTCATTATTGGGCTTGGTTTCTGCTAACGTCCAAGGGTAAATTTTGTAGTGTCACTTCCAAGTCTGATTTGGTCCTTAAGTCTGAAAGCGCCTCTCTAAGGTCTGTTAGCTTTAAGCTACATGCTAAATCTCGGTCTATACCTCCCCCATTCCATCCCTAGAGAAGCTTTCAGGGCAGAAGCTAAACGTGGCGGAGGTGACGCAGTCAGAGATTGGGCAGAAACAGAAGCTTCAGACCGTTCTAGAGGCCATGGATGAACTTCTTCAGCATCATGGCAGCCCTCACGAGTGGCGTGTGGACTGTGAGTCCCTGGCGGTTTGCGCACATGTGTGATTTGACTGTCTGACCCTCTTCCTTGGTAGTTCCTTCTTTTGATAGTTAGTGATTCACAATCTCCCTCCACAGAGGTCACTCTTTCATACTATCCATACCCATCTGTACTTCGCACTTACTCTGTCATATTCTGACCTGCTTGCCATTCTGACATTTGATGCTCTCTATAAATATATATTTTTAATGTTTAAATGTTTTTTTTGAATGTCCAGTTTGTTCAGCACTTTCTGTGGGGTTGAGATTTCCCTGCTGTGATTGGCTGAAGGAGAGCTGTGTTTATTCTGAAAAGGACTTTAGAACAGGATCAATAATTACCCATTTAACGTTGCTAAATTTAGCTTGACATGACTTTTACCAGATAACCTCCATGTCAATAATTCTTCAAGATGCATTATTTTTTTTTTGCCTTAGGCTAATTTTATCTGGAATCGCATCCTTCTAAGCCAGTGTTTCCCAATCCGGTCCTCGGGGACCCGCAGACAGTCCACATTTTTGTTCCCTCCCAGCTTCCGGTAATGTAGATTCTCTGGCAGGCTGCTGTGATGGATCAAAATCGTGGGTCCCCAAGGACCAGGAAACGCTGCCCTTAGCATCTGGTTTATCATCCCCTGCTTCTTTCCTTCACCTATAGCCATTCACTCGAAGAATCTGGTCGCTATCACCTCCCTGCTGGTGAGCCTGGCTGTACACTTCCGGGCTGCGATCAGGCTACCTGAACACGTGTCAGTGCAGGTGGTGGTCGTGAAGGTGAGGGGATGAGCTCGTGGAAATCAGTCCAGGTGGGACCTAAGAGGTACCCCAAAGGGTAGAGTGCTGAGCAGCAACACTGTTTGGAACAACCATGGGGGGTCGAGGATATTAGCTCTGGAAAGCCTTCAAATCAGGGGTCTCAAGCTCAAATAACCTGGGGGCCAGTAGCCAGGAGGTTGTCAGCTCAAGCAGGCCGCTTCAGTGTCTTCTAAAAATTATATTAGGATAATCCTCTAGCTTGTTGGGAAATTTTATCACCACAGTCAGTGGGCCAGATTTAATAATGATTAAAAAACACGATGCTGGCCAGATAGACTGGCACTTTGATGTTTCGTTACATTCATTTGTTTCACTGAAATACAAGAGAAGTGTTATTCTTGTATTATGCTATATTGCGTGAAGCTCATATTTGCTTTCATATGGGTAAATGGGATGGGTCGTTTCTGAAGTGAATGTTTTTGTTTTCAAAAGAAGAGAGAAGGCATCCTGCAGACCAGTCACGTGAGAAAAGAGCTGACGACCACCACGGAGTAAGTGGCGGTTTTCTGCTGATTGCTGTGATTTTGAGTATAATGACTGCTCCATTTATAGAGATGTGAGTTTTCAGCGCCATCTAGTGTGAATTTTGTAGAAGGCTCTCTGCGACTCAATGTGCGCATATGTCCTACTGTTTACCATAAGTCTACTTGAATTAAATCAAAATTTAACTTGACTAAGACCTATAAATTCAGGTAATTGTATTTTCTTTGTAGGTTGATGATGGGAAGATTTGGTGAGTAAAAGTTTTCTGAAATACTTCTAATTAAGGAGTACTAGATGTTAAACAGCATGTACTGGATTTGCTGTAGGTGATTATTTTAAGGTTTAAATCATGCATCAGTCATATTCATTGTAGTGTTAATTGATTTTAAATTTCCAGAGAGAGACGCTTTTGACACTCTTCTAGATCACGCGCCAGATAAACTCAACATTGTAAAGAAGGTAAAAATGATCCATATAAACTCCATATCAGGCTTTTGTATTTTTTCCCTGTGGCATGTGCTAAGTACACATTGTAATGTGTTCTTTACCCTATTAAGTCACTCATCACATTTGTGAACAAGCACCTAAACAAACTCAACCTGGAGGTAACAGACCTTGAGTCACAGGTGAGATCCTTCGAAACAGATTTCTGACCTTACAAAGCACAAAAGCAATGTCTTCCCACCCAATTAGACTGCACACAGCGCAGACGGAGTGTCTTCCCACCCCACACAGCACAGTTTTCTGCACCAAGATGTAGCATGGAGAGTAGAGGGCCCAGTACTGATTCAGATGGAACTCCACACATGACTGCAGTATATTTGTCAGTACATTATTCACTTAAATGAGTTGGTTTCCTTCTTGATTGGAATACATCAGCAGTGCCCAACATGTCTGCATCCCTCTTGCTTTGTCTCCCCAGTTTGCAGACGGCGTCTATCTGGTGCTGTTGATGGGGCTACTGGAAGGCTACTTTGTTCCCCTGTACAACTTCTACCTCACGCCCGAGAACTTTGAGCAGAAGGTACAGTAGAGAGTCCTCGGAATCCTTGTTAATTTCATGTTTGGGCGCCTCTTGCCGGGGCTCCGGTGTCACACGCGCATCGCTGTCCCCGCTAGGTCCACAACGTGTCCTTTGCCTTTGAGCTCATGCAAGACGGAGGACTGAAAAAACCCAAGGCTCGGCCGGAAGGTACCAGAACATACTAGAAGATGTGAAAGGGCATTTGGAAGTTGTCTGCCATATGCTACTTCCAAAGGGAATGTGTTTATATTAGTGATCCTTAACCATGCCTTGGTTAAAAATGCATCTAATAAATGTAATTTGACTGTACTTTAACTTATACAAGTATAAGTGTTTATGAGTGTGATTGGGGAACCACACTTGATATTTGACATTTTGAGGATTAGAAGGTTTATACTCTTAAGTTAAAAAAAAAGAGCAAAAGGAAGAGCCCACAAGCTAATTGAAGTATCTCTGAATTCAATGCTTGAGTCTTTTCTCTCTGTGTCCCCGGATATTTCTGTGACAAACCTCCAAAGGTTGTTTTTTCCTATGCTGGAATTTGTATGCATACTAAAGCTAGCAGCCCTGATCGTCGGCTGTGTAATCAAAGCCTCCCACATAACAGCACGGCAAATGTAAACGGGGGAATTTAAACAGACAAGAGATGAGTCCGTCATACCGGGTTCGAACCTGGGGGGCCTTTTGAGGTGTAGGTTTGATGGAAACACTGTTTGTGATGTATTGTTACTGGGGACAGTGTATAATTTGTACAGATTGTCAGATATTATTACCTTTTATCTTGGTGAATAAGTGGAAATGTAAGTATGCAGTGCAACTGATTGTGAGGCAAAAATAATTAGTAAACCACTAAGTGTGTGTTTGTCTGCGTGTGCCTAGATGTGGTCAACCTGAATCTAAAATCCACCCTGAGGGTTCTCTACAACCTGTTCACCAGCTACAAGAACATGGATTAGAGGCTGAGAGGGGGCCTGTGTCACTCTCACCCCTGGATCACGGAGGATGGCTCTGCTGGCCATGTTCCGCCCGTTTCCTCTGTCACAGGTCTTTCACGGCGCTCATCTGTTGCCTGACAACGGCACAGGTGCATCACCGGGGGCATAGATCTGTCACTGGTGACCTGGTGTTGAATAGCGAAGCCAGGCCATATCGTCCTAGTACATAAACTGTAATATCCTTAATCTCTCAATGTGCCAGTGGCTCGATGAGGATTTTAGGTCTTTTCACTGAAATGAACAGGCTGTTATCCATGTATGCAGGATATGCAGGATTCCACGAATTCGCTTTTCTATGCAAAAATTTAACCCTTTATTTGTGACTGGATTTTTGAAGTGTAATTTAGCCTGATCCTACTTCTATTTTATGGTTTGTATAAATAATCACACTTGCCTTAAATAAAGTATGTTTGTTTTTAACCTGGAGCTTCTGGAAAAGCCAGAGATTTTTTTTAAATGGGACTCTGCAAATGTCACATTGCAGTAACTGGGTTGTTTCAAAAACGAGAGTTTATGCAAAGAGCTGTACACACAAGGAAATGTCTTGTGACAGATTAAGCTGAAAGTGATGGGCCTGTGGTTAGATCGCGATCGGGTCGGCCTTCATCAGCCGTAACGTCCGTCGAATGAAATAAAACCTTTAAACGACAATCTGGATTTGTTACATGAAAGCCCTGCATTTCATGCTGTATGCTGATGCATTTTTTAATCATTTTTTAATTCATTCTTTCGTTCTTGATAGAGATTTTCTTGGACGTTTTTATTTTATTTTACTGCTGCTAATATCAGACATAGAGTAGGCGTCCCTTTGATTCAATCAAAAACCACACACATCCTCCCCATGCCTGTAGATCATCTCGTTCCAATTGCAGAAATTCAGTTTTCTCGGCTACATTCTATGCTTAGCAGTAGGTTCAAATGAATAGACTTTAGCTATCCACCATGATCACATAATCTATATAATGATGGCTGTTTAATTTTTTCTTGTGGCAGATCTAGCTTGCAAGTCCAAAGCAGGATCTGATCTTCAGTAGTGGGTTTCTCAGTAAAATTCACAGCTCTGAACCGCAGGGTGTCTTCTGGCTGTACCTTACATATGGCGAATGCGCAGCATGCAAAGAGGAAGCGGTCTCCCCTCTGCTTCTGCTTCCTGTGTTTCCTAAATAACCCTGTTTGACGTTTCTTGGCTCGTGGTTGCAAGTCACAGTTTTGCTTCGCGCCAATCTGCCACCTGCATTTTCCTACGGTTTGGACTTTTTCTGTGTGCCTGACAACTTTTTTGAGGGAGTCGGCCAGTCAGTTTAGTTCCCTGCGTCCTTGCGCACCTGTTTCACTAAAGGTAAGGCTGTTTTGTTTTCATCAGAGGTTGAGATTACGGAATATACACGAACACGCAACGACAGGAAGTCGCTCCGATGTATTGGTCTTGCCCCAGATAGCGATCAATGTTTTAAATCTGAGTTACTGAGTTAAGGTCTTTCTGAAAGGCCTCCAGCTCCATTATAGGGCCAAATTGTTCCGAAAGGTGCTGAAGGCCGTTGGAGGAAATGGTCATTTGTGAAATGGCCACATGGGGGCAGCGTTCGTGCTACAGAGGCCGTGACCGTGCTGTGTTTCCTCCTCCTGTAGTCTTGATCCAACTGGTGCTTTAAGCTGCTCAATATCTCAAACATCAAATCATGGGAAACGTGTTCAGGACACGTTCAGCTCTGCTGAAAAGTTCTCATTAAAGATTCCCATGTTAAACAAGTTATTAAAAAAATATCGGGCACGTATATTAAACCCTAAGATTAAGGCCTCAACTGAAATGAAGCCTTCCTGGTGCCCAGCTAGAAACCATCCCGTCTCCAGCACCGACTTTCCTTCCTCCCCAGTTACAGGCGGCAGTTCCCAGAATGCCTTGGTTCACCTGAGTGTCTCCAGCCGCAGCAATCGGGGAAACTTTAAAGCCCTTGACTTGAAATTGAACTTGATACACATGCTTAAAATATTAAATGGAGCGGAATGTATTTTTGCCGCATCGGAGTGCTAGGGGTTTGGAACGTTAGGAAGAACGACTGCCGTGAGGTTAAAAACAAAAAATGTTAAGATGTTCAACGATCGTTCTAGAGAAGTTGACTTCTCGCCTGCCAGCGGTGGTATGGAGGAGTTAAAGAAGCAGCTGGAAGAGGAAGACCTTGGGGTGGCTGCAGGTGAGACGCCTGAATGACTGGAAGCTTTCTGAAAAGCTGCCTTTATGGACAGTTCCTTTGTGCCATCCTCTGAACACTAATCAACCCCATTAAAACACCCAATTAGCCTCTTTTGTGTCTATTTGCTAAAGGATTAGAGAATTAAAAGCAACCGTCCTTCCTGCAGTCCAACGCAGCCTCCTAGGCTCTCAGCCAGTCGCTGAAGTCCAAGCTGTTAAGACTTCACCCTAAGGCTATATTGGTGAAACTGGACATTTGTTTGCTAATTCTTGTTTGAATGTGTGAAATTATAGGTGAAAAAATAATCAAACTTCAGCCGTCGTCTCTACAGAACCCCAAACTTCAGAGGCTGAAGCAGGTATGTGACCACAGTGTCTGCCTCGACCGGTTAACGTCGCGTAGGCCGCCGTTATCAGGAACGTCTGGGTCAGCTTATTCAGGATAGTCAGAGCTGAATGTATTTTCCACTGTAGCACCCCCGGGGCGAGTAACGACGCCAGACAAAGGCAGACGTGTGAAAAAACGAGCCGGCCACCTTCTGAATATTTAATGGTGGCTGTTTCTGGTGTGAAGGAAAGGTTATCGATCTCTGTGGGGGAAGAGTGTTAAAATTTCATGAGGGATTTTATTGGAAGGTATTGATCAAAGGGACGCGGCCCTCAGCCCAAAGGTTTACTTTGAAGGGCCGGGCAATTTCGGCGATTTCGAGTGTTTTCGATGAGCCTCAAAGACAGCAGCTGAGCTCTGGTGTTTGAAAGTAGCTCAGGCGTAACCCCCAGATTGCGGGGCACGGTGTCGCTCCCTGAGGCTGTGGCCTCTTACTATGGCCCTTCTGGGCAGGTGCTGATCAACTGGATTAACACCACTCTGAAAAGGGAGCACATCATCGTTCAGAGCCTGGAGGAGGACCTGTTTGATGGGCTGGTGCTCCACCATCTCCTGGGTGAGGGACCTCAGCCACCATCTAGCTGTGGAGGACATTTGGACTCTAATGAAATGTTAATTTTATTTATACTATTAGTGAATATTTAAACCTGATTGCTCACCAAATCCAAAAGGCTGGGTGATGTTGTGAGTAACCATCTCAAATTATATATGCCATTAAGTTAATTTAATTTTTTGCAAATGAATAAATATGCAATAGGCAGGTTTGTTCTGTCTGGAGCACCACTCAGAATGTTACAAACTAAATAAATAGCTAGCCAGAAGAGTCAGAAGCTTATAGATAGCTATCTGGTTATCTCCTAAATAAGGAACGTGTTTAATATTGAGTGTAGTGATTGTTTGCGGCCAACAGGGGGCCCTCCATTGGCAGTCAGATTATCCTCTTTGGGATTTACAAAGATGACATTTAGTAGAACACAAATAAAACTACACTACGCAGTAAATAGCACTGTTTGGATATGTTTGTGTGTCCCTGCCCTAGAAAGATTATCAGATGTGAAGCTGACCGTGGAAGAGATCGCACTGACAAGGGCTGCCCAGATCTTGAAACTGACGGTTGTCCTGGAAGCTGTGAACCAGAAGCTGGGGATCCAGGATGAGGCCTCCTGCAAGTGGAGCATCAAACGTGAGCGTGAACGGTCATGATAGCACCCCATCAGGGTCTGCTGGGGTGTCAGCAGAATCCGAAAGTGACTTGCGCAGATTCTACTGAAGCCCTCGTTTTATCTGTACAGAAAGCTCAGGCTTAGGAGAGATTAGTAGAAGCTTGGGTAAGTCACTGCAAAGTTACTTCCAGGTTTGTATACCCTGATGACCCCTGCTGTCCCTTTAAGAGGCTTTGACCAGCAGATCAGGAAGTGTTGTTGTCGTGGAAGTCGAGGGTTTGGGTTCCTAACATGCTGGTACCGTAGTGAGGTTCAGTTGGGGCCACATCTGGGTTTGTTATGGACTATAATAATGCCCTCTGCTGGTGATTTCCATGGGTAAGGTGTTATAGCATTTCAAGGAGCCTTGCTGAGGGGAAAGATGGATTATAGTAGGGTAGTCTGTAGTTCTCTACTTCCGTGGCTGTCAACAAAGAGTTGCTACAGACAATTTTAGAATGACCTCATTGGGGCTACTTCCTTCCTGGTGACACTGTGTGAGACGGGATGAAGCCGACTTCTCCATGTCCATGTCAGTCATCCAGGCCAAAGACCTTCTGGCCACACTGCACCTGCTCGTCGCCATGGTGAAGCGCTTCCAGCCCGAGCTGGAGCTGCCCTCGGACCTCGCTGTGGAGGTTGTGATTTTGGAGGTAGGCCCAAAATCTCACCACAAACGCCACCCCTAAAATGGCACCTCCAATTAGACCCCATCTCCAGTTATTGAAACCTCTCACCCAGCATCTTACCTGGACTTATTGCTATTTGTCTGTATACTTTTCCCCTTTTACATTAATTTAATCATTGATGTTCTTTTGTCGAGTAGGACTAAATGCACCAAGACATGACCCACATTATTTGTAATACACATGATGAAAAATCGTGCTTGGATTGTGCTTTGATCCCAATAAACAGGTCACCAAAACGGGAATCACAACTGAGAAAGGGGTGGAGAACATCACAGAGCCAAGGTGGAGTAAAAAAAACAGCTCAAATGTCAATTGAGAGTCCAGGTTTATGTTTATGTGTTTCTGCAGGTCCCTGTAAACCTAATGTCGAGATTACGTTACCAAACAATAAAAATTAGCTACAATAATGAGCGTAATGCAGACAATCACACATGAGTGGAGATGATAAATGTGCCGGTGACTAGTTGTTTATTCTGCATTGGTTTCGTCTTAATTAAAAACTAATTAGCAGGCAGCTGTTATCGTTTGTGGGTAGAGACTGAACCTTGTGGGCAGAGTGCTGGTATGATGTGACCGTGCAGGGTGACTTGCTTGAGGATGTCAGCTGCATGGTGGAAATGTACTGAAGTGAAGGTAGATGTGTCCCGCTGATGATGCGGGCGGTACTCGCTACCATCCGCAGTGCTCTGAGGACCCAAGCAGAGCTTTTGGTATGTTGCACTGCAGTGCAACCAGTGAGGATAGAATCCCGCATCTGGAGAAGCTGGTAACGACTGCTGGTGACGCATCTCTGGAAGACCCCGGCGTGCCACTGCGATTGATGCAGATGTGTGTTATGTCCACATAAGGCTGTCTGTGAGGGTGACACCCAGAAAGACAATGCAGATGACCCTCTCCATAGCTTCCCCACTGAGCTTGGTCTGTCTCCGGCTTCCTGAGGTCAACGACCAGCTGCTTGGTGTTGTTGATGTTAATCATGAGGTCTATTGGCAGCCAGACCTCCTCCTCCCTGGGGGGGATCTTCAGCAAATTTTCGATGACGAAATTGGAGCCGCGTCCTGCCTCACAGTGGTTTGTGCACAGGGGGGCAGTGCACTGCCCAGCGGGGTGCCAGGGTTGGTGCTCAGGATGGGGAGGTTTTGTTTCCCACTGTCTAGCAGAGTATCCAGTAGCCTTGAGGAGATCACAGCGTTAAATGCCGAAAAAATGTCTATATTAATTCCTGTATTCTTTTCAGTGCTTCCAAAGTGAACCCCGAAAATAATTTAAAAGGTAAGTTGCACTGGCTCATGGAGAAGTGCCTGGTTTTAACAGCATGTCATTACAAAGGAGCCCCCCCATTATGTCATGCAGAGGAAGACCCCATTGATGAACTTCTGAAGATGGAACCACAGAAAGTGGAGACAGTGAAAAAGGTACTGGATATGTGGGCCCATAATCCCCCAGCCACTGGGTTGCACAGGCCAAGCGGATCACTTGGAATCAGTGCAGGTCAACCCATTAGGTGACATAGGCAGCCGCCTAGGGCAGCATCTTCTGAGGGGGCGCTGACTTAGCACACCCATTTCACTTCATCTCAGACGGGAGGGGGCACAAGCAGTTTAGCTTGCCTAGGGCATCACAGGGGCTTTGACCGGTACTGTTTATAATGACCCACAGCCTTCCTGTCCCACCCCCTCTTCACAAAATGCAGGCGATTCTCCACTTTGTCAACAAGAACGTGGAACCACTAGGTCTTCAGGTGACAGAGATAGACAAGCAGGTATGTGACCATGCTGATACCCACCCACACACACACACACACACACACACACACACACACACACACACACACACCAGGAAACTGGTCCCCATAAGGGGAAAAAAACAGGTATTCATCACGTTGTGGGGACATTGTGTCCTCATAAGGTAAGGTATACCCACGCGCACACACACATGCACGCACGCGCACACACACACGAAAATGGCAGACAGTCAAAGTCATATTTAGACTCATATAATGGTCTGGTGTGATTATTCCAAATGGCAGATGATTTCAGTTGTCAAAACAATTGAGCTCTGCATGATTTTGAATGGCACTGGTATTATTGCTGTACTGGTCATGTACTGGTGCTGTAATGCAAGTACACAGATCATCTGGGTTCTTTGCTCATTGGATGACACCAAGAGTGCATTCAGTAAAATGTGAAGCATCTCCCCCCTGCCCCCCCAGTTTGCAGATGGGGTGATCCTTCTCCTGCTGATTGGACAGGTGGAGGGCTATTTCGTACCACTCTACAGCTTCAGCCTCAGTCCCACCTCCAGTTTTGAAATGGTATGACCCAAACTTTTCCGATTGGCTGAAAGCCCTGAGGTCTACCTATTAGCACGGGTTACCGATTATAGAAGTCACGGATTGTAACTGTGCACATATGCGCCGCTCTATTCAAGCGAGGTAGCATTAGCATGAAGATGTAATTCGGCCCTGTCTAAAAATATTATATGCTTGACTGATCTGTTGTATTACATTAATGCAGATTGCAAACAATCATTTATTTATGGAAACACAAATTCATACGGGCCCTGGACAGTAATGAAGGAGGAAACTATTAATGCAAACATGCGAATAATGATGACTGATGTAAGATTATCTGCTGCCTTTGAGTAATAATTCCCCCCCCCAGCTGCAGAACGTGACCCTCGCTCTGGACCTGCTGAACAGCCAGGAGGTACAGGTGCCAAACGTGGACCCCAGAGGTAAGTCCAAAGCCAGTGTGCCGTTGCGGTCTGGCCACACAGGTGATGATGCAGGTGGGCAGACAGCTGCAGTGCAGAAACTGCAACGTGAAACTCAGAGCAAAAGGTCCAAAGGTCCAGAGGTCCAAAGGGTCCAAAGGGTCCAAAGGTCCAGAGGTCCAAAGGGTCCACAAAGAAGCTGAGTCCTGGAAGCGGGGATTTTATTTGTACATCTACGTGAAATATAGATATCTGCCTTTTGGAAACGGTTTCCAGCATATTTCTTAACATGGGAATACATCTATCCATCCATCTACTAAGAAATACAGTACCAGTCAAAAGTCTGGACAGTGGTCAATGAGAGCTCGGCATATATGTGGGACCTCCTTTAGGACAGCTGGAAAGGCATCCCAGGAGGTCACCTCATGGAACTGGTGTAGAGGAGACAGTAGGGTCAGCCAGTCCCTGGAGTAATTGGGGTTGTGGGCTGTGTGATGGTGGGATGACTCTACCGGCCGAGGACCGACCCACAGAGTGTCTCCCCCTCCCAAGAAATAAACTGGATACTTTTTTGGTCAGTGCATAATCCATGTATGTTATTTTATAGTTTTCCTAAACTATAATGTAGAGAATAGTACAAATAAACCTTTCTGTGGGTAGGTGTGTCCGGACTTTTGACAGGCACTGTATATTTTAAAGAAAATATCATTACCATTGATTTTATGCAGATTTGAAAATACCCTTTTATTGAAACATTACCAATGACCAAATGTCCCCTCGATGTGATAAATACCTCCTCTTTTGACATTTTGGAGACCATTTTTCCGGTCCCTGCAAGGGGAAACTCAATTTAATAAAAATCTGTAGCTGCAATTAAGAAACTAAAAACACTAAAAGTCTTGTATTTTCTTTGGTTACTTGTGGTTAAGGTTAGGGCTGGGTAGGGGTTAAGGGTGTCATTGTTGGGGTTAGGGCTTTTCCCATAGCACTGAATGGAGAGTCCCCACAAAGATATGAATACAAACCTGTGTGTGTGTGTGTGTGTGTGTGTGTGTGTGTGTGTGTGATTGACTGAGGCTGGATTTGGATCCAAATTGCTTTTGGAATATATATAACAGAGAGCTGTCAAGAAACAGGATTGGCTCGGATGAATCACCTTCCTAGGGGTCAGAATCGGTGCACTCGTCTCCTCTGAAGCATTTTATGAATTTACTACTGTCTGCTGCCAAAGGGCAAAATGGAAATTCAGAATGCGGTTGATTTCCATTTGTGTTTAGGTCGGACTTCTGTCAAAAGGGCCTGGGGTTCACAGCCCCAAAAGTGAATTAGGGAGATAAATCACGAGGAGGAAACGTGCGGCTGTTTTTCTGTATGTGCCTGCAATTAATCATGTCTCTATGGTAACAAGATATTTTTTATGGTCTGACAGTAAATGGTGTGTAGTTGCGTCTCCAGTTGTTTTATTATTCAGCAAAAAAGCCAGATGATTTGCTTGCAAATGCTTAAGCTAATAACTGGTAATGTTTTGACCGGAACACATTTTTTCTTACGTAACCTTGGAGCAACTTATAAATTGAATTAGTTCAGAGCCTTGTTTTAATTACTAAATAATCACCCTGATAGAATTAGGAATCCCACAGCTTAAAATCTAGGGATGAAACGTCCTCATTAATCGCAATAACAAATGATAGGGCAAATGTGAATTAGAGGATTTGTTTGCTTAACATAACTGGAGAGGTTATGTAATGTTAAGTGTTTTTTCGTTCTTAGTTGTCACGGAACAAAGGTGAAAGGTCGATGTCGGGTAACACATGTCCTCACTGTGCCTGAAAAGTGAAGCATGACCAGCGCTGTGTTCAGCTTGTCTTAGGATCTTAGGTTCCTCACTGCGGTCAAAAATCACTGGCTGTGACCTCATGTAACAGGACAGCTTTCTGTTCCCTCGCAGACATCACGTCCCAGGATGTAGCCGCCACCTTGAAGATCCTTTATGCCCTTTTTAAGAAGCACAAGAGGAAATGAATGCCGTTGGGACGCTCAGAAGTGATGGAGAAGTGGGTTATGTTATAGTCTTCTGGTGTTTGTCTGACGATTATATAACGCAGTTCCCGAGGACTCAGACAGCTTACAGAGAAATCCCTCATCCATGTCGGAACCCGACCTTCTCTGCTTGCAGATTTTTGCCTTGTTTATTTACTTTTAGCTTCTGTTTGTAAACAGGGACCCCAGCACTGTGCTTTACCTGGGCTGTGCTCCAGGGTTGTTCTGAAGCAGCGTTACTCACCATAGGTACTGGACTGGTATTTTCCTGGGTTTGCGTCTGTGTGGCAGCCCATTACGGACCAAACTGTGTTTCCCTGCCGCAGATCTGCAATCCAGCAGAGCGTTCTCACAGCCAGTGGTTGAGAGACTCGTTGTAAAGTGCATCCATTAGCCAGATTTGCGTTTATTTACACCTCCAGTCTGCAAACACTGCTATCACAACACTTGAAAACAGATTAAGAATCAGATGGCCTAGATGATAAAACAAATTAAAACTAAGCACGAGAGACGCCAACCATTTCTTTCATCAAAGATGTCAGTAATATTTTTCCTCGTAACTACCAATGCCCACTTAGCTTACTCAATGGGGTACCTTTCAGTATTGCTTGCTGGAGGTGCAATGACAGTCTTCAGACACAGGTGGGAGCTCTTGAGTTTCAGCTCTCACTAAAGCTTGCTATTAGCTGCTTCAGATGGATGTGTATTAGACAACATCGCTTGACAGACTGGAGACCGGCGAGCAAACATGACAACAACAAGAGGTCTTCGGCTGCAAATATTCAGTATGACCATAGGTCTGTGTCCTGTCGCAGTCTAAGACTTCATTATAAGATGTCTCCCTCCTACAGGGCATAGCTAAAATGCAAACATTTGTTCTCTGTTCTTTATGTAAGAGTACACTCAATTAATAAAACAACGGGTAAACCTCAAAGTTTGAATAAGGTTTTTCTTTTTTTTTTTTAAACGAACCTCTTGGTCCTTCGCATGGTGGCCCTTCAAACGCATATCTCTCTTTTTTAATGACACACAAAGCAATTGTGTTCAAAATATTCCCAAGCACTATTATTACCTTTCATTACTCCATAATGAGAAAGCAAAAATCATCTAAAGGCAACATTATAGTCCGGATTCTCATAGGCTTAAATTTAAATTTTAGTTTTGACTAACACATCATTTTTTTAAAAAAAATTTTACATTTATTTCAATTGTCATTGACTTGAATAAGCTGACCTCAGACAAACCTGGTGCGATTTAACCTCAGAGAGAGGTGCAACAGGATCCAGGAGACCCACTCTGCTCCCTCCGGAGGATTTGGAGGGTTTGATCGTCCTCGGATCAGTACCCTCTCAAGTGTGAGCCCTGAAGGACATTTCAATAACCACGCCACTGCCCCTCGCCTATCCGCTCGGGAGAGAAATTTCACATTTAAAGGTGAAAGGTCTGCGACCGCAGTGATGAAAATGAGATATTAATTGACCTTTAAATAAGTGTGACTGGTCCTAATTTTAAACGTGCCTTCTTCTACCCGGAGGTGAATATGCAGCGATACCTCACTGGCGAGGAAAGGGCACATCGAGAGAACCTCTCATCCGCAGTCTAATCAGACATCTTAATTATTCCAGGCGACTTTCTACTTTTAGTAATAAAGTTGTCTGCCTGTCAAAATGCAGATCTTTCCTAACGTCTCACGTTTATGGTAATAGTAACACAAAGAAATATACCCTTTGGCTCATGTTTCCCTGGTTACAAGGTGAAATGGATGACCACTCTGAAAAATATCTTTTTATGTCATATTTTTATACTTTTTAGATTTTAAAGTGTGCACCCTGTTATAAAAGATGCCTTGTGGTGTGACAGTTAAGTCCATGGCCCCCGCCCCCATCGCTTTATCCCCTAATACTACCAGACGCTCAGTTTTAAGCTTCGCTGAAAAGCAGTCAGGTAAGAACAGGATGAAAATAGTGGCTTTAAAATGTATGCAAATCACAGGATTTTGAAGGCCTAATTTTTAACATGAAATTTTTAAAAAGATTTGTGTTATTGTAGATTATTAATAATAAAGTGCCTGTTCGTGTAAGTATACTGTTTATTAATGAATAAAATACAGTGATACAGTAGTGATATTTATTTCAAGGACTTTAAAACACCTTTGGCAAAAAGCAAGTTTAAAACCACAGCACTGTGGGTAGAAGGTCAGACAGAATTTGAAATGAACAAAAATAGAACTTTATTAATAAATAAGGAACAGTGGTGTGACAAATGGACACGCCGCGTGTGGCTTATGCACACGGCACCAGGTTCTGTGCCTGTCAGGCCTTCCCTCTTTGGCAGGTTGGTCTCTGAGTACTTAATGCTGACAGGACTGAAGGACACGGGTGAGACGGTGGGGTTGAACTGAAACGCCGTCTGAATGGGGGAATCGGCACAGGACGTGACTGTGAATCGAGGCAGGGTTAGGTGAGCAGCATGCAGAATCCAGTAGGGCAAACTAGGCAGGAAGCCAGAGGATTGAAGAGCGGCACAACAAATCCAAATCCAAATCTGTAAACTAAGCAGGAAAACGAAACACCAGGAGTGGATCGAAAACATGAATTCCGAGACTGAGTACCCGAGACTGAACAAGAAGTTAGTGAGTGAACTTGGGCAGGTTCATGAATCTGTAGATTAACTGCAGGTGTGAAAGATTACCAAGTGAAACCATCTGGAAGCAGAGGCGCGCATGCTAGGGGATGGTCACCACGCCTCATGTTTGATAATCCTTGAAGCTGGACTTGGACCGGATGCGACAGACGTAGCAAAAGGTTTCGAAAATCAATATGAAAGAGGTGGCCTGAGATTCTGAAGGGAATGCAGTCCTGTAAACATTGTTCCTTTGTTCCCATAAAATATCCATTCATATGCACATCAACTTGTCAGTGGAGACCTTTAGCTATAGCCTTGAATAATGACCCAGTAATGAACAGTGATGTTTCCAGTGAGAGTTTCATGCACTCTTCCTCATGACACGGCTCAACTCACTGGTGAAATAGTAATGCACTGAGTCATCTATTTTGGGTCACTCTACCCTAGAGCCCCAGCAAACATATCTCGCTCTGAATTATGAGTTGCTCTGATGTCTAGAGCTGGCAAAGATGTTGAACTGCCAGTGGGGCTATGAAATTTTAAATTAGTTAAATGCTACTGTACCGGAGAGGGGCCCAAGCCTGTAATGCCAGTAATGGGCACAGTAATGGGACAGAATGAAGGGTTTCTTGGTTACAGTTTCCGTGGTTTCCGGGATACAGGCCCTGAACCATGGATTCCCTGATGCCAGATGACAACGATCCGATTACCTGCCAGGATAATATTGGCCTTCATCTCCCTCCTGCTAATTCTTTGTTATTCTAGTCTCAGGGCACAGGAGGAGATAGACATTTTTTTATACAAAGTGGTCAGGGGCCAGAACTCAAACAAAAAAGGGCATATGTGACTGGATGATCTTGTACCTATTTGTGGCGTATCACATGATCCACACAGGAATGGGCCTTGGCACTCTGACACGAGCCCCCCGACAATGATACAGTGTAGCTGCCATCCAAAACACAAATGATTCGTCTGACTGGGCTGAACCGGAAATTTCTGGAATATTTCACACCTTGCGATGACTTGGTACCCATGACTCATCTGTTATGGCGGGACGTGGAGCAGGTGGGGAAAAGATGACGATTCATGGAGCAGCTCCAAGACAAAAAGGTTTTTAATAAAGAAAAGCAGGACACAAAGGGGGAAACCATAAATGAAGAGACCACGAGGGGTCAATAATGACCGGACGGTTCACCCTCCAAGTTGTACGCTCAACCTGTCTAGCTACGCGGCAGCCCAGGGAGCAGAGAAACACACTAGGGCTGAAAGCTAAAATGGGGGGGGAGGCAGGATGACCAGCGACACCTGCTGGTTAAAACGGAACACACAGGACAGGGTCGGACTGACACCATCCAGATAGAGGCATATGACCAAGAGCCGCCTTCGGTTTGTGTCCATGAGAAAAACCCTCATTATACACATGGTGATCATGCATGATCTTCAAACCACACACAACTGACTCTCTTTCTTACTGAGAAGGACCTGAGCATTCTGGGAAATTCTGGCTCAGTCACATTCATTAAATGGCTTACCACAACCTAGTTACTCTATATTGTTTTGTCATCTTGTGCAAGAACAGTGGGTTCCATGTTTTTAATTAATGATAATGGCTTCTTTGAAGTTTCATAACAGGCCTCTCATGGTTAATAAGAGACATAGAAATGAGTGTTAGCTTCACACGAATGCAGTTACATGAATATGAATATGAGAGATTATACATTTTCTTCTCATAAAATATGTAAAATACTAGGATAGCCTTAACGCTCAGTGCATCCTGACATGTTATTAAATGAAGAAGCTTATCTTAAAAAAGCTGCAATGAAATGACACGACAGAATCTGATACCTGGCAAACCTTATGGGAAATCTGAAGGACCCATTTCAGCTGAACACTACAATGCTTATTGTGTGCCGTTAACACTTTGGTAATTTTCCTTTGTTTTGTGAGTAGTTGTCAGAGCTTCACCGGAATGGTGCTAGTGAAGAATGTGATCCCGGTGTGGTCTTTTATCTATTCTAGATTTTTTTTACTTTCTTTCTAATTTTATAATTTTGCCTTATGTTTATTCATTTAGAGGGGGGTTTTATTCAAAGGGACTTACAAGTTATTATTAAATGTAGAAAACGCTAAGAGTAGGAAAGTGACGGAAAACACTGGAAAAGACACAATGGGCACATTTGGCTGAGTGTAGCCGCATTGAGTTGAGGGTTAACCATCCTAACGATTTGGTAAGTATGATGTATCTGTAGTAGTCATTGTAGTGAGCCTGACAATACAATGAAAGAACTCAAATCGCTACTAGGAGAAATGCATTTCACAACATGGAGTTTAACTGTATTGTGACAAATAAAACAGGAAACTTGATATCCCTGAACAGAGGAAAGGGATCACTCACAGGCATTTAAACACACTGGAAAAGATAGATCTTTATTTCTCCCTGGTGTAACAATACAAAGTTAACAAGTGCAATTACAGCTTGACTTAAACCATACATTCTACCTAGTAGTAAGTCATAAACAGCTGCAGGTGTGTACTGACATCACACCCGGGATGAATAACCTGCCACTACAAAGCCACTGGGTACAGGTGGGGAATCACTGTAAGGCAACTGTTACCATGGCAACCTCATCAGCTAAAGAGAAGCGGTGAGCGATCTCACCCTCGGCGTGAGGTAAAGAGGATAATATTCCATACCCTGGAGTGCCAAAGCCTCTAAACAATAAGCGAAGCTGATCTGGCCCATTCTGGTGTTTGTGAGTTTGTTCTCTTTGCCATAGTTTCCCCGGATATTTGTAGTTCTTCTGTTGTACCCTGGTGCAGTCTTGTACCCCGTTTCTGTGTATTTGCTGAGAAAATGCACCCCCCCCCCCCCATGTAAATGTCACAGGCTGGTGCCGCAGCTCAATCAACTCATTAGATGTCATAAGCTGCCACCTGGGGCACCATCTTCTGAGGAGGCACCAACCCCCCACGGCAACCTTTACTGCCAGCCCCCCCCCACCAAGGAACATGTAGACAAAGTGTAACTGGGTGCTGATTGCCTGGTTGCAGGTAGGAGGGCGCCTCCACATGGGCTTCGACCCGCACTCCCATTGGTTGATCTCCGGGTCCCACACGGGGGCGTGCCCCCAGGGCTCAGCGATGGGCACTCCTGTCGTCCCTGCAGTGCTGAGGAGCAGCTTCGCCTCAGTCTCTGGATTTAAGGACTACAGCTCCATTATAGACTGCAAAGCTGACATGATCACTTAAGCTCCATTAGAAAAGCTGAATCTGGTGGCCTCTATGCCGGAGGGTCTAGCTACTTGCTGCCCATTAACACCAAAAGCACTGATACACATTGACGCCACACCCAATATCTGATGGCTTTTAACTGCAGCTTTGACTCTCAATTCAGTCCTTTTTTAGTCGGGGCAGTTGGACATTTCTACTCTTGTTGGACTGCCTAGGCCTTGTGGTTTCTGAGGGGGTGGAACATAAGCCATAGGACCCCCACACCCGCCGTCATACACACCAGCCAATTATTTGAACACAGACCACACAGAGATTGAGGACGATCACCCGCTGTCGCCACTGGGAATAAAGAACGCCATATAAGTAATTAAACTTTCATTAACGAGAACTTCGGATTGACTGTAGCTGATAAAACGAAGCCTAAGTTGTCTCTGTGAGATGAACAAGACTGCCCTGGCTGACCGCCGGCCTTTACCCAGAATGGTAGTATCATTAGCTCTACCTCCAGGGCAGAATTTCAAGAACTTGGAGGCGCAGCACAAACATTAACAACATAAAAATGTTTTAAAGCATCTCATTAAGTTCGAAAAGCCATTTATTTATTAAGATTTAATGTGAGATTTTTCCCCTCCCTCTCCCAGTCAGATTCCAGACTGAGAGCATAATGCTGAAGCCACTGATAAAATGACTAAGAGGTTTCAGGTCACACGGAGGGTGATGCTGTTGTACCCTTGAGTGCTACTTAGCCCAGACTGCATTAGTGAAATATACAGCTGTACAAATGCGTGAAAGATACAGTTGTATGTCTGGATGCTGTTAGGCAAATAAATAAACAAGATTTTTATTGGTCCAGTGAGATGGTATTTGTCAGTATATTTCATTCAAGTAGTGCCCCCCCCACCCCACACCGGGCTGATGCTGCACTGTGCGTTGGGTCTTATTACGCGAGGTCAGTGAGGTCTGATGGGGTTGCAACGCTCCTATTCTTCATCAAACCGGTCTCATAAATATCGCCCCCTGCAGGTACACAAGTAACTGTAGATGCTTTCAGGCCTTGAGATGTTCCACAGATCAGAGCAGGAAAAATGTGTAACGGTCAGACCTGGGGGGTTCTCTCCTGGAGGCTCTCTTCCTGGCTTGGGTGCTTCTATGCTTGCCATGCAGTTAACTGCTAAGCTGAAGACAGGGCGGAGAGGTCAGCTCTGTGCAGAAACTGGGCCAAAGGGCTTCTCAAAGTCACAATCTCACTTCGACGCTGTTTCGGTGACATTTCAGTGGTGTTTAAGAACATCACTAAATCCCTGACACCCATAATACTAAGTTTCATAGAAATGTGACTGGTGGGGTAGAGGAATGTGTCCTCTTGTTGTCATTATTCATCAACTGCGCTGCTCTTCACCCTTCAGTTGAGCTGGAAAGGATCAAAGTCTTCAAAGACTATTAAATACGGCCTCCATCTCCATCTTGCTGTTTTAATGAGAGATTGGCCTTTAAACAGTGCTCACCAGGAACGACTCTAGGGTTTGGGGCCATGATTCGTACAGAGGGACCAACCTTATCATTAGCCAATGATAGGGATGGAGGCACTCCAAGGACCAATCGGCTGGATCTAGTGTCTCTGTGGCTCCGCCCCTGTATATGCCCCTGGTGTTCACCACACCCACCCAAATGTTCACCCTGGTGTTCACCACACAGCCGTAGCGCTGACAGCAATGGGGATCAGGCCCAACCACACTCATGCTCTAAGAGCATCTACAGTGTGGACACCAGTGCACCCTGGGTAAGAGCTGCCTTTGCACATACAGTGATCACTGCCTTTATAACATCTGTCTGCAGCATATAGTATTTTCATGCTCTGCTACATGTATTTCTTCGTATTAAACACGGGTAGCCAAGACGGCTAAATTTCTGTGGGAAGTCCTTTTCTATAAAGTGGCAAGTGACGTGATCATGAGAAAAAGCCACTTACAGCGGCCCGAAAGCCCCCTGTCATGTTCAGTAGAGTACCTGTGCTTGACTGAGTTTTGTTCAAGAAGTGTGCGCTGAGATCGAATGACTGCAATTTTCCTTTGAACCATAGTTACTCAACACGATGGCGTATAATCCTTCTAAATCAAGTAGGTACTAGAATACAGACACGTTACACTACTCACAGGAGCGCAGCACTTTGTATCACTTTCTGCTTAAAGTCAATAAGAGCTCTACAACACGGCAGCAGAGATACAACATTCACTATTACCTATTCGAAGGTTACAGCTAACGCTACGCTAACTCATCCTTCACCCCGTCTCCTCTAGCATTTTAGTAGTCAGACATTTTATTACAACATTGGGGTCCAATCTACTTTTGTTTTTCCAACATGTTTCTCCCTTTTAATTATCTCTTGATTTGGGGAATTCGGGCATCGCAAATCCAATTACTGTTAACAGGAATTAACCACTCCAGTGTTTCAAGTAAGTGAACTGATGACCAAGCTTAGTCCTGTAAATCTGGCTACCATAGCAACAAGAGGCAGAATCGTTTCGAATACGTCTATGAAACTGTAATGTTCATAGTGGAAAATGCCCTGTATTGCATTAATGGGAGGCAAAATAATTCATATTTCATATATTGATGGGTGTATTAAATCTTTTTTTTTTGCTTTATTTTGGAAGCAGAAATAACCTTTATGGTTTTACCGATGTCCCAGATTCACTTTTCTCTCCTTTCCTGACAGCCTTATGTCGATTAAAACCCCCCTAAAAAGATCCTACCACAAATTCTAATAACTATCCATACCTGGAACAGAGTAGAACAATGACAGCCCATATGGTGCTAAGAGACACAATCTTTTTTCCCTTCTTGTTGGTTATATAAACCCATTTTGCAGAGTGCTGTAGAACGGTGCTCCTGACCGTGCCAGCAAATCTTGGAGTCATGCCTGCCGGCAGAAGAGAGGTGGCGCTGTTCCCATTAAAAAAAAAAAACAGCCCCACAGGCCAAGTACTCGGGGTCCCATCCAAATTCCCAAACCTTGGGTGAGCCTTTTCCCACCTCCTTTTACCCAGGTGAGATAATTTTATCAGGCACCCAGAGGAACAGCTAAAAGGAAGAGATACGTGGTCCACCAGGGTGTGCCCAGCTGCTGTTGTGTCTACAATCAGAAGATGGAGGCCTGATCCTTGGTGGTGTCGCTGCGTATTGTCCTCTCCCTGGTTTCACAGCTGTACAATGTCATCTTAGCATCTTTCTGGTGGAAAGAAGAGAAGGGGGGGGAATCACTTTTACAGATAGATATCTTTGAGAATCCAACCCCCCCACCCCCTGCCCCTCGATCCACTCCTGACGGCACAGTATGATTGATATGCTTGTGCTGATCTGTTCTGACAGTTGTGGCGTGCCTCTAGCCTCATGAAGCGGGACCTCAGGCCCGCTTGGCGTCCATCGTAAAGGTGTGTGAGTCTTAGTGACAGACTCCCGAGGTCCCAGGTCGCAGCTCAGTAAAGGTCACATTAATGTATGCTGCGTTCCATTTGAACTCATAACTCGTTCCGAGTTCCTAGCTGGAAATTTCAACCTGAATACCCCCTGAAGTCGGTATTCCAACTCACGAACTTGGAGGAACCAACGCAACACCGAGCTCAGAATCCAAGATGGCTGCGCCCTTTATCAACAGATGTTAAAGCTGTAGTTTTATACTGTTTATTAGGACTTACGTCTTATCTGTGGCTCATTAAATCGGTCGTACACACAGTACCATCCATCCGCTAACTGTGGACATGTTGCTACGGTGTTTTTATGCACAAAATACCGCGTAATGTGTTGTTATCCACTGATATTGCTAACAATTAACTGGACTAGAACCTGGGCCTGTTTCATTAAGCAGAATTCCTTGCTAAAGTGGGCAGCTTGTCGGATTTAAAGTAGTCTGGGCTAAATGTAAGTGAACAAAGATAAAGGCCATTTCAACTGGTGTAAATTAAATCCGGGTAAAGAATCTTGATTTTTGAAACCAAGCGGCTATCCGACTTTCTGTACTGGAACTCGTATGTGACTTATTCCCAGTTCCGAGTTCCGACCTCCAAGGTAAATGGAGTGCAGCATCAATCTCCATATTATCCCAGGAATCCTGGTCCTGTCTGTTCAGCGGCACGAGATTCATCCAATCCTATGGGGGCTCTAAAACAGTGGATCTGAACCGGGGTGTCTGTGGTCCACTAAGGGCCCTCAGCATGGAACAGGGGAGGGGGGGGTACGCTACTTATTTGAAAAGTGTTGAAAAAAAATTATGTTGATAAAGCTAAGCTTGGGTGGTAGCCTATATCAATTTTTTTATCGATAACCTGGTTGGGGGGGGGGGGGGGGCCAAAATTTTTTAATGGAAAACGGGGGACCATGGGAAAAAAAAGGTTTAGAAACAAAACGTTTTGGGAGATGACATTGGAAAATTAAGGAGCAAATTAA
>JAODKC010000001.1:4542645-4554896 GCA_026777985.1 Mormyrops attenuatus
CCCCCCCCCCCCCCCCCCCCCCCCCCCCCCCCCCCCCCCCCCCCCCCCCCCCCCCCCCCCCCCCCCCCCCCAAACAGGTTTTCATGGACACAGGGGGACCATGGATAAGAATAGGTTGAGAACCACTACTGTTGAGTAGAGTCCATGGTCAAGTGAAGGAGCTAATGACTGGCATCCTGCAAAAAGCCATAAGAGGGAAATTATTTATAACTAGGGAATACAGAACACTAACATGTACGGAGGGAAACTGAGTAACAGGAGTGGTAATTAAGTAATTAAGGCTTCTTTAAGTAATTAACATTATGTAACCACCTTTCAAGTTGAAGGACCATCTCTGAGGCGGTGACAAATTTCAGCATGTGACAGAAAATGCATGGTGTGAAAAAAAGCAAAACCATGGAAGGGTTTTGGGCTCACTTGTTTATTCTGTGAGGTTTCATTACCAAAAAGATGTCCTCTTTAATGAGTCTGAATTTCTGTCGGAGCTTTCAGGATCGTTACCGTCTCACTACGAGCCCTGGGAACCCTACGAAATTGCTTTTATTTTCTTCATTTATTAATATGCCTGAAGTATGGTGAGTCATTTATTAATTTAAGGGAAAGTGACTTCAACATATTAATAAAATAGAACTGAGTATTTTTGTCTGGTTTAAAGGAATCTGACTGAGGAACCATAAATGGAACATTTATTTAGCAGATGCTTTCATGCAGAATGACATGCAGTTCAGAACGCAGAGTCGGGCTGGTCCTGGGGCACTTAAGGGTCCTGCTTAAGGGCCCAACCCTGGGCTTTGAACCGGCGACATTCTGATTAGGCGCACACATCGGCTGCAAAGGGGGTTAGTCAGTAATAAAGACCACTATAGGCCCGATAATTGGACCCTGAAGTAGTCTGATCACCAGCCGTCCCAGAATTCAATCGACCGGCGAATCGGAGCAGGACGATGTCTGTGATGCGGGAAGGCACTGAAGCTGCTGCATCAGCATGCGGGCAGCTAGCTGCAGTCCCTGGGGAAGGTAGATGCAGTAGTGCTCACTCTCCCTCACTCACCCCAGCAGCCAGCACTCTGAATGAAGTCTGCTTTCAGAGAAGTACATACCAGGTGCTTCTGGTGCAAATCAATGATCAACTGAGAAATAACTCTGAGGTCCTAGGAGACTGAGATTGGCCATTTTTGCTCTTTGGCTCCCTTCCAAAGGCTCAGGTGTTTACAACCTAGGGACAAGGGTCTGTCACCGTGCAAACCCAGTTACCAGAAGCTCATGGGACCTGCAGTGGTGCGGTTTCTCCAGCAGAGCTAAACGGGCTGGAAGTTGGTCCCAGCCCACTAGGCGTCACCAGTCAGACGCTGGTGGTGATGGACCTGTGGCTGGCCCTAGCCTCTTATGAGACCATCTTGAGTGTCATTGCGGAGGTGAGTCACAGGACACCTCCTGAAGGGGGGTCGCGTCGTCCTGGCACCCGGAGCAGGAGAGTCAGGCCACAGATGCCCTTTCATTAGGATCTGCTGCAAAGCCAAGCCAGGCAACCTGCTGCTTATACGGCCTAATGCGCACGCGGCCTACCGCCAACTCCCCGGCCCGCCTGCACCGCTAAATACCACACAATCTCACCTCTGGACTGCACACACCATCAGACAGATTCCACTACATGCCTCCAACCTGTTTCATCTTTCCAAGTCCTGCCAATAATCCCTTCGGTATGATCAAACAACAAGTGCTATGTCCGTATCACACCAGGGTATTTATCCACCTGATCTACATATTTGCGGCTCCTGCTTAGATACTGCAGTGGGAACATATTTCCAAACCCCATGATAGGGGTCAGTGTCACAGAGGACACAGGTGAGAGATCACAGGTGGCAGCTACATTCGCGGCATGCTATCACCCTCCATATGCTATCTGCTGCACTTTGCTGTAATTCTTACGTCACTAAGCGTTTTATACCTTCCAGTTCCGGCCAAGACATCAAAATGACATGTTTCCAAGGCTCCATTCGTTGCTGTTACGGCGAGTTAACCAGCAGAAATGCATTTAAATAAACGACAATAACCAACTACTGTGGGGGAATTCCGAACCCCAGCTTTGGCAGGGGATCGTATCACAATGTGTGATGGATAATTCTGCAAAGAGCAACTTAAAATGATATTTAAGATGACTTTGAAACAAGCAGTCCTTGTTGGGTTAGGACTCAGATACCAGGGAAGAACCTCTTTAAGAGCCCTGCATTCCACCTTTAAAATTTTCTCATCCTGCAGCTACTGGACAGCAGGTGGCGTGGCAGTTAAGGACATGGGCTTATACACAGAACGCAGCTGCACCCAGAACCCGTTGGGTTCTTTTTTTCATTCTGCAAAATCTCTGGGGAAAAACAACAGCTTCTTGTAGCAAAACTACTAAACTGTGAACCTTAAGCTGTCACTCATGCTCGCAGATTCATCTCCTGTTGGAGATGGCAGGCATGTAAACATCAATCGCAATTTCTGTTTAAGAATCGCTCTAGGCTTTTCAATCACCGAGCCCCGAGGAGAAAGAGTTGGGTATAGATTTACAAAGGCAGGGGATTGATGAGTCAATGGGCAACTGGTAAATGTATCTGCCAAAAGGAGACCGTTGGGTCAGGGTAACAGGAGGCTCCGAAGGTCCAGTCTGCCTCACAAGTCCGTTTTGCAGGTGTCTGCTCTAATTTAACAGTCATGAACATGGAGACAAAGGACCAGGCAGTGTTCCTGGGTCAGCCACATGCCGAGATAGTGGCGGCTTGGCAGATCTTACTCTGCTGAAACTGCGGTATTTGTGACAGTGAGAGCCGGGTGAAGAAGAGCTACTGAATGCTGACATCCCTGGGAGGTCTTGTTTCAACCGCTACTGTGCCACACATACAGTGTGAGCACATGTGATGGCATTTCCTTCAATATGATTTTCTTCGGGATTAAGTAAGTATGTACCTACCTACCTACCTACCGTCCGTCCGTCCGTCCATCTATCTATCTATTCAACCTTGGTGAACACCCAATTGCATGTGGTCACCGGGCATCAATTCACGACCAGGACTGTGCCTGTTCTTCACATGAACTCATCAGATGTGTGCAGTGAATAACATGATGAGATTGCAGTTCCTCGCATGCCAGGGTAGGGGCTAGCCTGTGACTTCTGGAAAGCAAAAAGAGATCGGAAGAATGAGCAGCTGGATTAGAGAGGAAACCCCAGAGGAGCTCAGAGCACAAAGGACATTTGGGGAGCATTTCACAGTTTCTCCATTAAAACGCAAATGGGTTTGGTGCGCCGGGGCTGTGATTTCAGGGGCTGTGGCTGGGTGAACGTGCATGAGAGATACGCCCCCCCCCCATGCTAGCATGAAGCAGAAAGGAAGGCAATTGTAAGGTACTTAGACAAAATCACACGTGAACAATGCGTCGGTGAAAGTCGATTTAGGCGTGCAAGCAGAATGTTTTTTTGAGAAGGAGCCTGGGTCTTGGATGGGAAAAGGGGGTGTTGGTGGCTTATATACAGACTGAAAGGCAAGGAACATAAACTGCTTTGATTCCCCACTGGAAATGGAAAGACTGAGGCAGGCAGATCATTGTACTTCACCATTCTGTTTGGTTAAAACGGTCATTTGTTCTGTTTCCATTTCCAAAGTACAAAACCTGCACACTTGTGACTCTCCTAAAGTAGGTAACAAGTCTATGGTGTAGCGAGACGGGAGTCCTAGGCTACCAGGGGCTTAAAGGCAGTAAAGCAGGCTGCCGGTATCCCTAACGGAGCACGTGACATCATGTGCTGCGGGTATCCCTAATGGAGCACGCGACATCATGCGTTGCCGGTGTCCCTAACGGAGCACGCGACATCATGCGCTGCCGGTGTCCCTAACGGAGCACGCGACATCATGCGCTGCCGGTATCCCTAACGGAGCACGCGACATCATGCGCTGCCAGTATCCCTAACCACCTCTTCATCCTCCCCACCCCTGCTCACATGGAGCATCCGTCCCAAACGATTTCCACATCGGTCTCCCCCCAGACCCCCGTTCTGTCTGTATGAAAAATAAGCGGGGGAAGAAAGTGCAATCGGACCGTGCAAACTGACGGATCTCCAAGTCCCGACTTCTATCAAAAGCAATTGAAAGAGAAATTACAGGTTATTACAAACAGATGGACCCCCCCCCCATAATTCTGCTGGGAATTTATGATGGGATTCTAAGTAAGAGAAGCGGGAATGGCAGCATTAGCAACGCAAACCTCAGGCATGCAGAGCGCGGTCTGCCAGGGAGTCTGATGCCATCGAGGACCACACCAACAGCTACGGCAAACACGATCATGAAACCAGTATGGCACTTATTTACATATACACGATGTTTAGGCAAGTGATGACAATTGTTTATGCCACTAATTTGTAGGAAAAAAAAAATAAATGTTTAACAATAATCAAAGGAAGAATATTTCAGAAATAAAAATTCGAAGAAGCTCTTTTTTCTTCTGTAAATTTTCTGAACGTGTTGGTATCGATTACTTCAAAGGGAAGGGACAGTATTAGCGCATTACCCAGTAAATACAGCGAGGCATCTCTGAACCGAGACGACCACCAGTCAGCTGCACGAAATGCTGATGGGGAGACTGCGGATAACGCACTGCCTGCTGCGGTGCACATCCTCTTGTAATGGCTGCTCTGTGTTCCTCTGGGTGGCAGTTTGGGCACAGGGCAGAGCGCAATAGCAGAGGCACTGAGCAAGACATGCACAGTGGGGAGTCTGAGACGCAGCAGTAGGCCTGGCAGGACTAAAATCGCGTGGCAGCGTGATCCTGTCACTAGGGATCCGTTCACCCACAGCAGATGACACGCTATGTCTTTCCCCAGGAAGAACCTGGCAGAGACTCGAATGTGTCCCTTAATGCACGTTTCATATAAGCAGGAGAAACAGATGCAGCTGTCTAGGTCTATTTGGGTACTTCAAACAAAAACACGGCAGTATACAGTAGGACTACAATACACAGCGGGGCTACAGTATAGCTCATGGGAGTTTTACTTACACAAAAATGTTCTAAAGACAGAAAGAACCTCTGAACATTTTTGTGTAGGTAAATTTCCCACAAGATATAGTATACAGCGGGGCTGCAGTGCACAGTGGGGCTATAGTACGCAGCAGGTTTAAAGTCTACAGCAGAGTTACAGTACACAGTGGGGCTACAATATACAATGGGGCTACAGTACATAGCAGGGCTACAGTATACAGCGGGGCTACAGTATACAGCCGGACTACGGTACACAGTGGGGCTACAGTATACAGCAGGGCTACAGTAAAAGTGGGGCTACAATATACAGCGGGACTACGGTACCCAGCAGGGCTACAATATACAGTAGGGCTACAGTACACAGTGGGGCTACAATATACAGCAGGGCTACGATATACAGCAGGGCTACAGTACACAGTGGGACTACAATATACAGCAGGACAATGATGCACAGTGAGGCTACAGTACAGAGTGTGACTACAGTATACAGCAGGGCTACAATATACAGCAGGCCTACAGTACACAGCAGGGCTACGGTACACAGTGGCTACAGTACACAACTGGGCTACAATATACAGCAGGGCTGCAGTATACAGTGGGGCCACAATATAGCGGGGCTACAGTACACAGCGGGGCTATAGGTGGGCAGGGGCTGGGCAGTGGATTGTCTGCACTCTCAACAGAGACAGACCCAATTTAACCAGTCCTTAGTGGTGTAGTAGAACCATCCCGGGACCCCCTATCGGAGCTTAAGCACCTCCCATAAGAGCTCAGGGACCCCCCCCATATCATCAATACTGCATCCCCCTCAGCCCAACATACCCCAAATTTCTACTCCAGGATGGCATCCTGGTAATGTCACTGGTATACAGTAATATTCGATTAAGGTTTTACCTCTGTCGAGTCTTTCTGCATGTTTTAAAGTGCCCTCACTGGATGAATGATTTCTGCAAGGCTATGCTAAGGCTAAGGCTAAGGCTAATCCTCTTTGAGTGGATGAACCAGAGACCAGGCACCATTAAGAGGAACCAGCCCACAGACTTACCAGGCTGTGGAAGTGTGGTAGGACATGCCAGAAGGACTCTGGGCCTCCCCTCTCAGGCTGTGTCTGGGATGATGAGCCAGAGTAATGGGATGTGACGAGGCCCCGTCATCCACCTGCGCAGCGCTGGCCCACTGGCTCCTGGCCCGCTTGAGCCACCGTCCACCCAAGCCCCACTTCTCCAGGTAGACTCGGCACAGCTCATAGTTCATAGCCGAGTAGTAGAGGAAGTCCAGGGCCAGCAAGACCATGACGAAGAAGCCGTAGATCCACACGCCAACAAGAGCCGTGTAGTTGCTGTCGTCAAAGGCAGAGGGTGATCAATGTGTTAGAATAAGTGTCTTATATGTCATGGAAGCCAGTCAGTCCATCCCTCTAAAATGACTTATTTCATCGTTTCCAACTTGGAAACACTGATTGTCATAAATCAAGCTCTACTGAGGCTTGTGGTTGAATGTATTACAGGCTCACCCTGAAATCACATGCTAGGGAATTTTATAAAGAGGTTACAGTAACTGTCATCTAAAGATATCAAAGATTTGGCCCAACCAACCGTGTCCGCCGCCCCCCTTCAACCCCCCATCAGATTCTTGGAGCAGTGAATCACTTCGAAGAGGTCAATGTGGTTGAGTGAGTTAGACTCTAGGTGTGGGCTCCTCTGAAGATGTTAAGAATTTATGGAGGCACTCAAAGACAGTCGATGAGGAGAGCGACTTTCACAGTGATAACAAGTGCCGAATGCAGAGAGGGGCGGTGTCTTTGATGTTAACAGTACAGCCATCTTCATACATATAAGTGGGTGCCTTACATCTCACCTTACCAATGGCGGAGCCAGACAGCCTGAACCGCGAAGCAGTTACAAGTACATATAACAACGATTTATAAATGGAAAAATGTAACAGCTGCATTACAGAGTGATTCTGTCGTTCGTCTGCTTAATCCCCCATCCCCTTTACAGAGCTGCCACAAAACCATGTGACTTAGCACAACAACTGCCTTCCATTTCTTTCTGAGCTGCTCTTATCGAGGGGCAGGATGGTTATCATCACAGGCTTACTTGTATTAAACGAGTGGTCCTGATCAGGGCTGGCCCAAGGCATAAGCAAACTAAGCAGCTGCTTAGGGCCCAGTGGCCACCAGGGGGCCCTCTATCTTATCAGCCTTTCAGAATTGGAAGGAAGATGATCAATGAGAACTACACTGGAGATCAAAATTAGAGAACAAGCTACAATTCCCTAAATGTCAAGGTCACTATGTTGTCCTATTTGGAAGTTATCCAAACAGGAGTAAAAGAGCAGTATTTTAACCATATGTCATGAGTTACATAAATTCAGAAGCACAGTATAAGAAACTAAATTAGATATTTGAAAAAGATCACTGATCAAAATTAGAGAACATGTTCAGATACTTCCCAGTTATTGGTGTTAATCTGGCAGCTGGTGCTAATTACCTTAATTATCTGACATACCCTATTTAACTGGCAGCCTAACTTTCCAGTTATTAATGACTTGTTGAGATGTTGAGCCGTTCTAAAGTGACCGAAACCCTCCAGCAGCAGGTTGTCCAGATGAAGGCCAAAGGGATGACCCTATCAGCCTACCGAAGGGATGACCCTATCCCTATCGGCCTACCGAAGCGATGACCCTATCTGCCTACCGAAGGGATGACCCTATCGGCCTACCGAAGGGATGACCCTATCCCTATCAGCCTACCGAAGGGACGACCCTATTGGCCTACCGAAGGGACGACCCTATCTGCCTACCAAAGGGATGACCCTATCGGCCATAGCAAGAGAAGTTGCTCGTTCCAAATGTGTGATTTCTGGAATATTGCACCTTTACAATTTCACAAATTCATTCAAGTCCCCAAGAAGGCTGGTCGTCCATGAAAGACAAATGTAAGAAAGGACAGGATAATGCGGAAAATGTCAATGGGGAATCGTTTCAACACTGCAGCTGGAATTGCTCGCCAATTCATTGCTGAACGCGGTAAGGATCTGTCTCGTCATACAGTGTCTCTACCTTTAAGAGCATTTGGACTGACAGCCTACTCTGCAGTGACCAAACCTCTCATAAGCAGGAAGAATCAGAAGGATAGACTAGCCTTTGCTGAGGAGCATGTTGTGCGGACAGAGGAGAACTGGTCCAAAGTTCACTTTAGTGATGAATGCAAGTTTAATTTAGTTGGGTCTGATGGAAAACATTATGTTCTTCGTCAAACTGGGGAAAGACTGAACCCTGACTGTGTTAAGGAGACAGTGAAAGGTGAAATTTTCATGCATGACAATGCCCCCTGTCACACAACAAAACGGGTAAAGCAGTTTAAAACACTGAAATTATGAAATGGCCAGCCCAGAGTCCTGATCTAAACCCAATAGAAAACCTCTGGAAAATCCTTGGTGACAAAGTTATGGCTAAGAAACCCAGTACAGTCACTGAACTGTGGAGGAGACTGCAAGAAGAGTGCAGCAAGAGCAGAGCTGTGTGAGTGACTAGAGATGTCCTGTGGCCGCAGAAGTCATTCAAAGCAACGGCCTGTACACTTCCTATTAATGTTTGACTGTTCTAACCGTCAGAAAATTTAGTTGTGATATTTCTTCATGCTACAGTCATTGCTGTTCGCTAATTTTGAACACTGTGTTTTCTGCAAAATAACGTTTTTTTTTTTTTTTTGTTCAATTTCCTTGGTTATTTTGTGTAACACTGTTCTAATAGCATGGCCTAGCCACAACAGTAATTCCTTCAAATGCTGAGCAATGAAAGTTACATTATTTCTGAAAAAATCCAAGTGTTCATAAATTGTTCTCTAATTTTGATCTCCAGTGTAGGTTAATCAAATTTTGGTTAGTGCTCCGAGAAGGGTTGGATCGGCCCCGGCCCTGATGACTAGAGAAAGATAGCACACAGAACTTGAAGTTTGAAAGGGTATTTTAACATCTGGACATCCGGATCTGACATCGGCGATTAATAATATGTCCTTTAGGAGTCAGAAATGGACAAAATGTGATGGAATGGATACTAGTGTCTCAGTTATCAGACTCCTGGGTCTCGGTATTACCCAGAATGCCTTTCCACTCAAGCGATTATCTAAAGCTCAAATCATCACCTACATACCATTTTGACTTGCATGACTAATCTATAGCCTGAGCAAGGACGATTAGCCTAATCCATATCAATATTAAAGCCGTTATTTTTAGATTCAATGGGAGCAGGCCATAAGTCTGGAGAAGACCCGAGATGGATGGTGAGGAAACAGCCAGCCAGTGAACGAGACTGACTGAGCTACACAGCAAATGTCGGTTTGAGACAAAACTAGCGGGTCTTAGATAAAGTGGAGAACTAAATGTTTGCATGCTCACGGTTTTTAATTACAAGTGGTTTTAATTACTAATAATGCTCATTTAAGAGTATTTGCGCCGGTTGACTGAGAGATACATCTGAACTACTGTAATCTTACTTACATTTTACAGATTTTATCAATATGAAAAAAGTCATCAAAGGGTATCAAGGAAGAGCAGACAATTGTTAGGAGAGAGGGTGTAGCCATCTTGGGAGGGAAAGTCATGTGACTGTTAATGTCTACAGATAGCATTATTTGCACTTGATTTGTAACATGTTACTTACTTTCAGTACACTATAGCATAACTCTTTAGTATTGATTTAACTGTATAATGTTCGTGCATTGGTGCTGGTGAAAGGATTTGCATTCCAATGCACTTGTTGTACATGGCCAATAAAATACCTTGAATGTCGAGATGATACGATTTAAATCTGTCGATATCTTTGTGTCAGCTTAAGGCGCAAATTTGCCTCTCTTGTGGTTTGTGTCTGAGGACCTCCATAGCGATTAGCATTATTCGCAGGTCAGTGTAGCTCTTCCAGTGCATGCTAGGATTTTCGCTCCCAAGTTGACACTGGCAGTGTGACTGACATTTCAAACCTGGAGCCGCAGTGAAAACTGCGAGCTTAATTCACCAGGCTGAGGCAGAGCACAAAGTGTTCTGCATAGTTCCCCTACAGGATCCGGTCAGGGCAAACAAAGGAACACTCGTCCTCGGAGAGCGGTTGTGGGAGGTCAGGAGAGAGGCATGCTGGGATATCGCCAATTTGGGGCACCTGCCTGTTTTTGTCAGCACTGCACTCATGACAGTAAGAGCAACTGATAATGGAATATTATGAAAACCAGTCAAGAAGGTGTAGATGCAGCTTCCCAAACATAAGGCTTCCTGCTAAGCAGAAATGAAAGCTGAAAGTCCATTTCCCAGAGTCCCCCCACCTCTGTCTGAATTAATCTGAACTGGGCAGAACGCACTGGCAAGGAAGCAAGTGTTCACAGCCCTGGCCCGCCTTACTATAAGCCTTTGATTGCTCTTTTGCTTCTCTCTCCTCCTGCTGTGGGGTTTTTGTTGAAACCTGTTTGTGGCAGGGTGAGCGACAGGAAAGAGCAAGTTTGTTTCCTGGAAACCCGGCAATTGCTTTCTAAGAATAAATGATTTTATAGCTAGGGTTTGTTGCTTCAGACTATTTTACTCCTTCCAGGAAATGATCCCACCCACTGTTGAAATATGGTGTCTGATATTCCTGATAAATACTGCAATCTACTGGTTCGGGTATTTTGCCTGGCTGTCCTCTTCCCTACAGTCCTTTTCCGCAAAGACTAGAAAACATGATTTCCATACAATGTTGTTTTCCCTTCTGCTATTTATTAATGAGCTAAATCAAAATCTGTCCCTCTAGTTATTGTGAAGGGTGTTTTTTTTACTTGCTGAAATAGACCCCATGATTTATTTATGTGACTATATGTGTCTGTGAGGAAGACCATAGATAAACTGGGACATGACTATGAATATGAAAAGGGTCATTAAGGGGTATCCAGGACGACAGGATGGTTGTTAGGAGAGAGGGTGTGGCCATCTCGAGAGGGACAGTCATGTGACTGGGGTTGTTTGCACTGAGATTCTCCACCTGTCCCTTGTTAATGTCTACTGGTAAAAATTGATCTGTTCTGTGCTTCTTTGCCAGCCCAGATGCCTCTCTGGACTTCTGCCTGGTAATTCCCCAATGCACATGCTCCAATTCTATTTTCTCTTTCTCCGTGAAACAGCTTGTTTCGATTTTCATGTTGGCCTTCTGCATTGTTTTCACCGCATCGTTGCCTGTCCCCGTAACCCTGAGATGGAAAACCCCGTCCCTGGTAAACTACAGCATGTGGTTCTAGTCGGAGAACCCAACTGGAGTGATTCACACAGTTATTCTAATGTGCTGCTTTGCCTGGGGAACCGTTCCACATTTTCGAGTTCACAACCATGTGACATCTTCCTAATCAAGGTCATGTCTTGACAGGCTTTGATGGTGTGCTGAAAGACAGTCCATTCAAAAAATAAAGTCTTAACTCTTGCATAATTTGTAAAGAATTCATTCCCCCCTTTCCAAATCAACATAAGAGCACTGCACAGGCAAGAGCCTTCCAGACCTGATCTCATTAAAGATCAATGTCCTCAAAGAGGCCTCGTATATCATCACTGTCATTTGGGCCGAATCACAAGGAGCTTACGAGGAAAATGTGACTTGTGTGCATGATGTGCAAAATGCAAGGCAGAATTCATCCCAAAAACGCTATAGTATATTGAACATACTTCAATAGATAGACATTGCAGCTAGTCTGGCATAATCAAATATCTATCACAACAAGTAACACTGTCCATTGTCATGCTGGCTGGTTTGCCAGTTCATTCTAGAGATGTGGTAAAGGAGTTTGACAGGAATGTCAGCATTAATGCCCGGGACTTAGGGGAGGTTTGTCGGGACTTAGGGGAGGTCTACTCGGTGGCCTACTTGTGTGTGAGGCCATCGGAGGTGCTTGTTAGGTTGAGCTGCATGATGTTCTGGAACTCGGTCTCGTTGCAGCAGTACTTAAACGCCGTGTTGTTGTGGTGGCAGCAGAACATGTAGGTCTTGTTGTCAGAAAGGCGCGGGCAGTGGAAGCCGAAGTGGTAGCGCCCCTTGTGGTCGGAGTACGGCTCACACACCCGGAAGTGTGCTGAGAGAGCTAAGGAGGAAATCAGAAGAAGTGGGTCAGGAGCAATGACATCACTTAACGCTGATTTATATTTATGCCTGTGACCTACGCAAGAGGCCAACGCCGTGGTGAGCATTTATACTTGTGCGCTGGTGCGTCTGTGTCGCTCAGCAATTAC
>JAODKC010000001.1:4577026-4587858 GCA_026777985.1 Mormyrops attenuatus
AGATGCAGCTTGTGTGGGGGGCGTCTGCGGGTCTGTACGGGACGCAACAATAAAAACCCTTCCCCCCCCACCCGCGCTGCCCAAACTACACCCCCCCCCCCCCCCGTGACCACCAGTCCAGCACAGGACACAAACAAGCCCCTGCTGCATATCCAACAATAGCCTCGACGTTTCCTTGCTGCGTGACCCCAGAAAAGAGCGCAGAAGATCCCTATGTAGACAGACCCTGCATCTGCCTCTAGATTCCTGAGGACCAGAGGGCACATTTATTGCCTGGGTTATTGGAGATAATGGAGATATCTGCTCCCCAGTCAGCCTGAAGGAGCAGGCAGGGCAGAATGCCACCAGGGAGCAACAGAAAGCCAACGTCACCGTCCTCGTGCAGTTGGGCTTTTTAGAGATGTTGACAGGCAAAATGATATATGTGCCACTGAGACAAAAAAGGGACTGCCAGGCTATGATACTCCACGTGTCATTTCATATAGTGAAAGAGGATGTGGGTTGACTTTGTGTAAGTAAAGATTGTTTTAAATGAAAAAGGCACCACTGGAACGCTCTCAAAGGTGATGCTCAATGAAGGGGGAAAAAACTGAAGAGAAACAAGTAGCATATGGGTCTGTCATTGATAGTATCGTAGCAACCCACACAAGATACATCGGTGGCTTTGTTTGATGTGTAGGCAGTGAGTTCAGCCTGTAGATAAAGTAGCAGCCCAGAGCCAGGAAATGAGAAAGGCCAGCAAAATCGCCAACCACTGGCATCCTAACTCCCAACGGAAGAAGATGAATCTAACAGGAAGGCGTGAGGGTGAGATAAGAATCAGCCTTCCTATATTAGTGATGGTATCTGGAAGGAGAAAGGCACAACAAGATGAGCACAACTTGTTATCCTAAACCCCTAATGAAGGTGTCCATCAGGAAGCAGAACATTACAGTGAGACACCCTGCAGATGCCTTCTGAGCTTCTTGTGATGCTGTAGAAGAAAGCGGGGCTGGATTAACCTGCTGGGCTGGAGACCCCCTACCACACAACCCTGGTCTTTCTTCTCTTGACCTCCTGAAAAGATATCAAGGTGGCCCTTGAAGTGGTAGAGTGGTAAGAAACCCTTCTTCACATAGAGCCAAATGTGCAATGCACCTCTAAGACGTGGGCAGCATGTGTTCTGTAATAGAACCACGTTGGTCCACGGTTACAGGTGAATCATATAAAAAAGCTCAAAATAAGGTTGCATTTTCATTTACATGCGGCATGAGCTAATAGCACCTAAGATGTCTTCAAACTGTCGCCATGGTCCACAGCCTGTCATGCTCTTGTGATCCGTGCCTTCGAGCCAGTCTGCCAGCCCTCATACATATTAACATTTCAAATGCATGGGGAATCCAAAATTCAAGCTCATATTATTTGTGATGCTGGCTTGGAGGCTTGAGGAGTGGGAAACCTGCTGAGCTTAAGCATCACATCCCAGCTCAGGCACCAAGACAGGCCTTCCGGAAGCCCCTTGCAGGTTCCAATCCCCAGGTTCTCAATGCACGTGGCCAATAAAACCCGATGATTCTATGGTTCTCCTGACCCTCTTTGGAGTACGGCTTGAAGCCCACGTGGCACTCTAGGTAAGCTTCACTGCTGGCACCCCCTTTCTGAGACAAAGTGGAATTAATTTGCTAAGTCTGTGTCCCCCCAAAACATAGTGCCCTAGGTAGCTGCCTATGTTACTTACTGGGTTGACCGGCACTGCATTTTTGGAGCGAGGGGTTTCCCCTACACTGGAACCAGAGAGCACTCGATGTTTCTTACGCCAAGCAATATGGAGGGAAATCCAATTCAGAAGATAGAGTGTAACAGGTAGTGCACATAACTGGCATTTATAATATACATTTCGCTTTAACTGTTCCCGGTGGAATAATATTTAATGTATATTACTGGTTGACTCTCTTATTGAGGTTATGTAATTAAAACTTGTAACCCCAGCACTAAATGAAAATTTTGCTGCTTTTGTGCAACCATGCATTGTAAATTAATAATTCAACTATATTAAATTTGGTTGAATTGAATTTCCCCTCAGTGAAGGCTAGTGAATATGGTCATATTTTCCTCTATGACTGAAGCCTGTGCTTTGGAGTCCTCGAAGGGCAGCCCATGAGCATAGCATCAGCTTCCAGTGTCCCTTATTAAAGACAAGGTTGTCCTTGACAAATCCGTGCTTCACTGCCCATGAAAACATAAGTGCTGCAGTGTCACTCTGCAGCTGAAGTGGGGGCTTTCTTGTCTTGTATAGATGATGCCCTCTGTTCGTCGGTCGAAGCACTAATAAGTGAATCCCTCCATACCCAGGCCTTGACCTTTGACACATTCTGGCAATATCTCCCCACTGCAACTCTCTAAATCTTTCCCCACAGTGGTGTCTCCTTGTGAGTCACAGCCAGCAGAGTCACGCTCCCTCCTGTAATAAGCAGTGATATGAATCTTCTGTTTGCAAGCATGTGCCTGAAGACGTCTCCCTGACTCTAGACACCCAGGAGAGCTAAGCGGTGGATGAACTGTTACAATGCATGCTCACTGAGTTGCAGAGAGTCAATCTGCAGGTTCAGTGGCTATTTTATGAGCAGTTATCCCACGGGCCTCAAACCGGGCACGTGCCATTTGGAAAGGCTAACATGAAACTTCGACATTATTTTTCTGGCTGGACTGGGGTCAACATGGTCCTCAATGAATCCAGTGATGGGAATCCAGAAACTCGATTTCTGTTGGCTGGTCCCCCATTGAGATTCTGAGATCCACTTTGGCCTTGAAGGGGGGGGGCATTTACTCAAATACAGCCTAACAGCTGTAAAACCCCATTATGACGCATGCATAGTCTCCTAACCGTCAACCATTACTAGGCCATAGGTTTGGTTCCAAACAGCCTAAAACCTCCCTGCCATTAATACCCAAATCTACACACTTGACCATCTTAACCCCCAGAGATGAATGGACCAATGAAAAACGTCAGCAGAGATTGAGAAAGCAAACAAGCCAATTACAAACACTTGCATAATATTTGATGTATCCCTGGTGGAGAATAATGCACAAAGTCATCTTTGGTTCTCAACTTTGCATTGAAATGGTGCAGGAGTGTGAAGCTCTGACTGAATGACAGGTCACCTAAGACATGGATCTATATTCATTACAACAGACATGTTTCCTCTCTTGGTGCTCAGCACAGTTTCTCAAGGTCCTCAATAAAAACCTCTATCTGAGTCCTTGGGCAGCAGCAGCAATCTACTGGGTGACATTTGATCCCACGCCGCCCGCTCAACTGAGACCCCACAGCTGCTGTTTAATGCCATGGTGCTGCTGTTATCAGTGCTGGCAATAGAGAAGACAATGTCCCGTGAGACACAAAGGTTCAGAAAGCAATAACGTCAACCCCAGAGGTAATTAAAAGGAACCGACAGTCAGACAGAGAATACCGTCCTTGACTGTGCTTCGCTGAATTTCCTTCGCTGTTCTCTGTTAAACCTTGTTTACCCTGATTAATAATGTTTATGGATTTTTAATAAAATACGTATCCATGCAAATCAGACTTCTGTGTGTTTGGCATAATTTATCCGCTCTTGGGGCTGAGTCAGACGTAGGAATCAGCTATGACTAAAGCAGGAGCCTGCTGGAGAATGCTATCTAGAAAGGTCATCCACCAGAGGCCACACTGATGTGAAAGCTGACTTTACTGTGTTTTTGTACAGTGCGCCAGTGTTACAGAACCTGACATCCGCTGTACGAGGTTCTCTCCAGTGCTACATACAGCTGCAGCAGATGCGTTTGGAGTGATGGTAACGAATTCGCCTGCTCTGCTGCGGTTCGTAGCCTTCTCTGTTCCATCGTCCTGAAGCTACAAACGGCGCATCATGCAGGGATGACCTGCTAGCTCTCTCCCTTTCCCTCCTGTCTCTCCCACTCTCTGTAATCACCATTTTTTCTTTTCAGCAGGAGACACTGGCACCAAAAACACAGCTTTTTCAGCACCGACGTGCAACATGTACCACTTTTTTGGTGGGCTGGTCATTTAATTCCAAAGCTTTCTGGGAAGTTCGAGTGCCCAGATTGGCCTGGGAGTAGCAAAATGTAGGCAAGATAACAAAGGAGAAAGCATTAATACATCTTACCCATCAACAGCAATGTCCTAATCCAGTGTTTGTCAACCCAGGTGTCAGGGATCCCCAGACAGTCCACATTTTTGTTCCCTCTCAGCTTCCAGCTAATCAAGAACATCAAATTCCTGGTACTAGAATGTTGGGAGCCAGGAGGGAGCAAAAATGAGGACTGTCTGGGAGTCCTTGAGGACTGGATTGAGAAATAATGCCCTAAACAGTTGTACTAGATCAGGAGAACGCTTGAGATGAACACAACATGACACACTGAGAGCTGTGGCCTTACATAAACTTATTTCTCAAGGCTCAGATCCTACAAGAGAGCAAACATCACTGTCGCACAGAGGTGGGCAAATGCTTGTTTTGTCTTGTAGAGTTCTAAGGTAACACAGGTTATGCAATCTGAGTAACCACATAGTCTGCCTCGATGGAATATTCAAGCAATATAATACTAGAATTCTTCATTCTGACTTCAGGTATTATTAGACTTCAGTAATATAAAAGTCAGAAAGATAAAACATATTGCACGAGGACAGGGCAGAGAATAAAATGTATATTGGGATGGGGATTCCCTTTTGGGGCTCCTGGGACAGGGCTGGACTGATGCTAACACAAATTAGCCGCAAAAAACCCCTAGAAAGCTAACATGTGGATGTGTTAGCAAATATTATTGTCAGAGGGGAGAAAATGGGCTTTGGCACCTGGAGAAATGTGTCCAGGGCAATTCAATTGTCTTTGTAAACAAAAAATGGACTGAAACACGTGAATGAAATCAACACAAACCATTTGGTCAGCCCTCCACCCTCACCAAAACACTGTTACACCTTCCGCTACACCTTGCTATTATTGAATCTTGGCCGTATTTACTCGATAATTTTATTTATTTTGTCACTACGATCACAGGCTCAGTCCCACATAGCCACACACCACCCCCATGGTTACACGGCTCTCTAGCTTATGAACCAGGTACATTCGGGTACACGGAAGAAGAATTCTCCCTCACGATGACGGGTTGATTTTCTGCAGAGCAGGGAGAGAGACAGACAGACGGACAGCAGCTCGGAGCTTAGGGCTTAGTGTTAGGTGTCCAGAGGCCTGCCTGCCCCCCACTGCTTTCATGTGACTGTTCTCTAGAACACCTGCAGTTCAGTGCGAACCCCCACCAGTCCCATCTGATTTCAGAGAACATGCTGCCGTCTCCCCCCCTGCATTGAGGTTACACTTTCAGCGAGAGCAGCATTCGTCTAATTGGACCCCAGTCTTCCAAGGCCCTCCCGGCGAAAGGTACGCGCTCTCCAGCCTCCCACATCTTCACGGTCGTGGGATGCTCCCTTAGTGGTGTGACACAGGCTGACATCTTGCCACCTGAGCTGTCATTCACACGCATGTAGACCCTAAACACGGCCCCGCACAGGGTTCAGAAACCAAAACAAGAAGCACACCATGTTTTGGGTATTTTTTTGGATGTTATTTTGCTGCCAGAGCAGCCAGTTACATCAGCCGGGGGCCGGGGGCCAGGTGGTGACTATTGTCACAGTGAGCAGCACCTTTTGTGAAGTGACACAACCATCTAAAAGAAATAAAAAAAATACAAGCAAACGAAAAACGGACAGCCTAAGACTACTTACGCCTCAGGTCTCAGATGAAAAGGTCGGGGTTTTACTCATCATATTTCGACGTGAGCTGTGGGTATGTTTCACCGGACTGTGTTAATACGAAGCACTCTGTGGACAGGTTTATTCTACATCTTAAGAAAAACAGGGGAAAATATGTGTGCATACTTGCTCCCTTCCAGTGTAAATACTCACAACCTCCCGCTATGACTTTTCAAACAAAGACCGCAGTACAGCTGCTCTCAGAGTTCCCTTTAAAACTCATCTATGAATGACGATGCAGAACAGACCTGCATCACAGACAAAACAACAAAGCTTGTCTGCCATCCTATAGTGTAGAGACAAACAGATCCTGCAATCATGTGTCATGATTAATTCATGTTACCAAGAATTTTAAATGACATGTGTGATCTGAGCAGACACTCAAGCAGGAATGACAAAGTCACTGTTGTGGACGGGCATGGTAAAGGGCAAACATGCTGGCTCAGACAGGACAAGGGACTTGGCACAAGGGTCAAAAACAAAGCAGGTAGGCAACAAAAACTAAGGCAGGGAACAACACTGGAAGTGTTGAAAGCAGCACAACTATAGCAGAACAACTGCAATGACCAACTGAAGACTGAAGCAAGGGCAGTCGTATAAAATACAGACATGATGAGGATAAACAAGAGACAGGTTTGGGCAGTAACAATCACTAGGAACAAGCACAGGTGAGAACAATGAACAGATTCAAACACTGAGAAACACTGAACATAATCAAAACAGAACATATTAAAACTGCACAAGTAGGAATAAACAAAGGTACAAAAGAAGGACCCTTGCAAAAATATACCAATATATAAGAAGAATAAATCAAGAACCAAAAACAGCCGCACGCATAGCCCATTAAGCCACATGGCGGTCAGGTGAACAGGGAAACACACTAGGAGTTAATTACACAAGATGGCCAGTGACACCTGCTGGCCAAACAGAGAACTGACATACCAAAGGGGGTAGGACAGGGGCCGATCCTGACAGTCAAATACAGAAATATGAACATGACTGTCTAGAATGTGTAATAATGCATGATGACTCCCAGGGTCTGTTCCAATTAAATTTGCATTATTTATCTTGTATTTAAAACTTTCATCTTGTTATTTAAAACTTCCAGTTTAGTTTCCTTGCCAGAGGATCATCATGCGAGGTGAGGTCAGGTCAGGTGAGGATCCCGTCCGTCCATCCAGCCATCCATCCATCCATCCATCCATCCATCTTGGTCAGAATCCCAGCATAGAGCACAAGTGGCACAGTCTGGATGGGTTTCCAGCTTTAAATTATTAATTTGATTTACTGATTTTTTCCATTGACATCTGAGACAATTTGGGAACTCTGCCCATCCAATGGCATCTTCCAGGTCAAAGTTTGCCGCATCTCGAAGAAGGGTTGGAATGCAGATATTAAAGTCAATGCTGTCACACTCATCCGACAGCTGCGTTAGGCTTTCTCTTCATTACTATTAGTCTCAGGTGCCAAAGCTGTGAAGTGGACAGACTAAGGTCATCCTTCTGAAAACACAACAGCATTTATTTTCTCATATGTAAATTCAGCCAGCGTGTGGAGACCAATGCATGAGCAGCTACACCAACGTGATGCTTCAGAATGAGACAGATCTGCTGTAAAATGCAAAGGTCTGCCTATTTATCATGCTATAATACTCTAAAATGTAGTACATCGAATTACAGAGTTGTCATTTATATTCCAAGCCTGCTCCTGATCTCACGCTATTCAAATTTCTCAGTGCTGTATTTATTTGCGCCAAAAGGTGCTGGGAACATGCACATCCTTCTGCTCCATAATTTAAACAGTTCAGATATGATCCTTTAGCCTCACTGAACAACACAAATGTTTATGCAACATAAATCACGCCATTACTGTAATTTTACGGTACTTTGACAATGCAAAGGGCGGTCATTGGTATAATTATATCCTGAATGGGCATTTTCACAAGCAGTGATACTCATGCACTCAGAGTTACATTCATAGGCTGTTTTATTACTGTTATTAGTTGTTATAGGTTCTGGCTTCATGCTTTGGCTCGTTTTCTGTAGAACACAGCGACCGGTGTTGACACTGGCATCCAAAGGGGTCCTTCTCCTCGCTGGCATCAGGAAGTCCAGGCATTCCCAAAGGAATTCTCACAAAGCCACAGACGTCTCCGTTAGCTAAGATACGGAGGGACCCTGCGGCATGAAGCAATCCCACGGAAAATCGGAGACTCTGGGGAAAAGAAGGACGTCTGTTTGACCCCAGTTTTTTTTTTTTCTGAAAATCAGCTACTCAGGGACAGCCGGATGATTAAATTACAGACTGTAACGAAACAGACTCCTTCTCTGCGTCTCCCAGTTCAAGAACGAAGGGCAGCTTTATTATACCACACCGTCATCTGCGCTAAACCGACCTCAGGTCTCTACAAGGACACAATCACGAGAGATTGACAGTAATACATCAGAGGAGTATCTTCAGAGCAAATGCAAGGCAACAAGCCAATTAAAGCCACATTGGATTTAACTACAGCAAGTACTTCAATACAGATTGTATTGAGCATATATATGTGTGTATGACAAATACAACTTTGATTGATTGATTGAATGAGAAAAGATAGAGAAAAAAGATTAGAGAGACACAGCCAGTTGTGAACAATGACAAAGTGAAATATATAAATAAAAGCATGACAAAAATATAACAAGAGGAAGGAGCAATAGGTAATACACTGAAATCATAACAATGATGACAGGAAGAATAATAGCAACTAAAAAAAAGAAAATGTTTCTGAAATTTGAAGTAAAATGGTGGGTAAGTGGGACACCCGTCTGTCGGCATCTTCAGAGACCGTTTATCATCTTGCTCTTGCTTCTAAGGGAGACTGACACGGTCCCCCACAAACGGCCTGACAGCTCAGCCCAGAAATAGCCACACATCACACCGGATGACAAGGTGCAGAAAGGGGCCGGCCATTCATCAAACAAGAGTCCTGGGGATGGCGACACCAAGGCTCGGGGGGGGGGGTGAGTGAGATGGCTCACCCCAACATCGCCAGCGAGAATCAGTGCAGTGGTTCTCAATTGGTTTAGTCTCATGACTCACATTTTTCCTGGGTCATAAAGTCACGACTCAGTTCAAAACAATTTTGACCCAGGTTTATTTGACAAAAAAACAGTGTAGTGATGGCAAATGAACACAGGGCAGTAAAAGTGGCACGATGCCTTCATGCACTGGTAAAAAATAAAAGCAGTCTGACAAAACACATACTCTGCGACCCAATTAAAATGGCCTCACTCACTGAAAACGGTTCTCCCAGTTGAGAAACAGTGATTTAGCCTTAAAAATTGAACGTAAGGAAAAAAGACACTTGCTAGGCAAATTAATAAATGACGATTCAACATTTCTCAGTGTAAGCTGCCAGTGTGGCGTATTCAGCAGCTATCAAGAAAAAAACAGACTCTCTCACAACAGTGATGTTTAATTCCTGAGTTTCATTTTTATTTTATGAAAAATAGACAATCTAAAAAAACACAGACAGCATTTTACATTCATTGAGCCCCTCATCTTCTCTCAAAGCAGCCTTTATGCAGAATTGATTGTTTTCTAACAACAGCCAAGTGAATAATTTATCCATTTGTATACCTTCTGTGGGTGCCAAAAGACCAGCTAGATGAGACTACAAGACTGTCGACGTTTGTGTTCTATCCCAGCACCCACCACACCTGTTCAGGTTTTCTGGGTTCTTGATTGTTTGTTTGTTTCGTTCAGCTGTGCTGGGAACTGGGCGGGAGAGAAAAGGTGGACTGTCTGGGGGTCTCCAAGGACTGGTTTGAAAAACACTGGGGTGAAGCAAAGCGAGTTTGTTCAGGCCTAGGGTGAACACCTCTCAGGAGACAGAGGACAGCCATAGGAGGTTCTGCACTTGGATCAGTATAAGCTCTAGTATTATCTAGTATCAGGCATGAATTAGTGCACAATAAAGACAAAAATGAGTTCTGATTGCGGGGAATATAAATCAGAAGCAGAAGCTGAATGCGCCGGCGATCTTCCGGCAGCTCCTCGATAACCGCGGTGCTTTCCCCGTGAGGGAAAGTGACACCAAGTTGCCTGCTTTCGCTTTTCCATGGATGTCGGAAATGGTCCAGCATTCCCAGTGATGGTCACCGGCAGCTCTGTCGTTAATCAGAGTTAATAAGCATTAACCAACTGAAGAATAAGCTGTTACCATTATGGCCGCCCTGCTCTCTGCTTCTCAGGGGACTTCAGTCGTCAAATTTGAATGGTTTTCATGGAGCTAGAGCTCATTGTGGCACGGGGGGGGGAGGGGGGAAAGGAATGAAACTTTGGATGAAGGGGGAAGCGGTAGACTGAAAGCAGATGTAGCTGCTTTGTTCTCCAGAGCAGAACCCAATCTGGTGGACAAGCCTCTGGTGCTATTAGGAATGAATGAATGAGTGACTGAATATTACATTTAGGTAGCATTTTTAAAGACACCCAAAGCGCTTCACAGAAGCAATGGGGAGCCACTTCAACCACCACCACTGTGCAGGACCCACCTGGATGATGTGATGGCAGCCATTCTGTACCAGTATGCTCACCAATCAGCAAATAAAGCGTCACCAGCAGCTCACCAATCAGCAGATAAAGCGTCACCAGCAGCTCACCACTCAGCAGCTAAAGCGTCACCAGCAGCTCACCAATCAGCAGTTAAAGCGTCACCAGCAGCTCACCAATCAGCAGCTAAAGCGTCACCAGCAGCTCACCAATCAGCAGCTAAAGCGTCACCAGCAGCTCACCAGTCAGCAGCTAAAGCGTCACCAGCAGCTCACCAGTCAGCAGCTAAAGCGTCACCAGCACCTCACCAATCAGCAGCTAAAGCGTCACCAGCAGCTCAACACTCAGCAGCTAAAGCGTCACCAGCAGCTCACCAATCAGCAGCTAAAGCGTCACCAGCAGCTCACCACTCAGCAGCTAAAGCGTCACCAGCAGCTCAGCACTCAGCAGCTAAAGCGTCACCAGCAGCTCACCACTCAGCAGCTAAAGCGTCACCAGCAGCTCACCACTCAGCAGC
>JAODKC010000001.1:4587958-4603971 GCA_026777985.1 Mormyrops attenuatus
GCAGCTCACCACTCAGCAGATAAAGCGTCACCAGCAGCTCACCAGTCAGCAGCTAAAGCGTCACCAGCAGCTCACCACTCAGCAGCTAAAGCGTCACCAGCAGCTCACCAATCAGCAGCTAAAGCGTCACCAGCAGCTCAACACTCACCAGCTAAAGCGTCACCAGCAGCTCAACACTCAGCAGCTAAAGCGTCACCAGCAGCTCACCACTCAGCAGCTAAAGCGTCACCAGCAGCTCACCACTCAGCAGCTAAAGCGTCACCAGCAGCTCACCCCTGACTGATGCTGTATGGGCTGTAAGTTTCTCTATAACATTGAGTATTTCTTATACTTTGAGGACAATTGCCTTGTTTCTAATCAACACGTTACTGGCTTAAAATTTAGCCTCCTTCGTCCTCGACTGCCATCTTCTAAAGACGGCTGCAACTTACACAAAGCAGTTCAGATAAGAATAATGATTACTGGGGGCGAGTAATTTGAATTTTAGACGCATCCTTGTAAGCAGCGTAGGGATGTACCCAGGTGCATGTGAAGCTCCCGTCTCAGAAGTAAGGCGCTGGGTTTGCTCTGCTGTCCGCTCCTGGTTATTACATTCATTACCATTCACCACGCAGCTGATGACTTAAATTATTAACCACCGAAGAACATATTTATAGGCTTTGCAGCGCTGCCTCAGTCGCCATGACGCAGGCGGGAAGTTGTGAAGTTGCCATGGAGAAGCCGGCAGATCTCCTGGACCTTTGGCTTGATACGAGGGGGGTGTAAGGCCAGGATGGCCAGGGACCTGGTGGGGGCACTTAATCTCAAATTGGGTTGGCCGACAACAGACAGTAAAACAAACACAACACAGCGGTTGCTAGTTAGATATGGAAAGATGCTTTTGAATGCATGTAAGGGTCATTAATCCTCACCCCCAGCCCTGGGTTAGTCATATGTAAACAGAGCGTGCTGTTATTTATCGCAGGCGGGGATATTTATGTGTGCTTGGAATGTTATCGTCATTTTGGATGCACATGGGATTAAATGTTGCGGCAGATCGATTTTTCCACGCGTCGTTGAGTCTTAATTGGCCTTAGTCTAGCAAGGCTGACTTGGATGAGATTACACGCACACCTCGTCCCTGACTTCCGAGCCTGTCACGCCCCCTCCAACGGAGCGAGAGTTTTCCTTGGTTTTCCGTGGTTACCATGAATGAGGCATAGTTACCATGAATGAGAGGCGGAGCTAGGGACTGTTAGGCTGTTATTGTGACACAGCATTCTCACGGAATGGGCTCAGTGGTGCTGCAAGCTGAGCACAAAAATCACAGCATTTTATTGCATCATTATTACATCATAATACATAATAATTCATTTAAATGTGTGTCGATTCATTTATTGGTAGTTGGCACTTTAATAACCATTAATTTCTTTTATCATCTTCTGGTGATTATTTTTGGTGGCAGGGGGCAAAGGTAGTCATTTAGAGGATGTCCTCCCCCACATTTACGGGGTGCCCACTCCCGACAATGAACGGGCTGACAGGGGAGATAAAACCTTTTCAGGCACGCAGATGCCCCCTCATATTCACCGCTGATAGCGACCTGACGGCAGCGGCGGATGTGCACGAGTCGGCTTCTCCTCTGATATTTTAATATTTTAATGAGGGACTGTTTTGAATCCCGTTCTGTCGTCAGAGGGAGCCGGTTGCCATGGTTAGCCCAACCCAATGTGACTTTCGGAATGTGGATGCTGTTATTTCCAGCAGCTGGAGATTAATTGGACCCCGGCGCTCGCAGCTGGCCTGTTGTCCTCACGTGAATGACTCCCAGTGGGGTGTGTCACGATTCACCGCATGGGGATGATGTCACACCGTGCCAGGCTGAGGTCAAAAGGTCGAGCTGGGAGGAATACCCCCTGCAGGGGGATTCCCATTCTCAGCCTCCTTGGCAGAACCTTCCAAACAGGCAAATAAACTAATGAGGCTTGAAAGAGCTTGGAATCTCTCAGCAATGTTCAGTCATTAGTTGGATCTGTTTAAATTAAATCTGCATTATTTATGTATCATTTGAAACATCCATTTATGATTGAAGGATCATTATGTGGGTATGGAGCTGAGGCGGGGTCAGGGGAGGAGCCCGCCCATCCATCCATCCATCCATCCATCCATCCATCCTGAGCAGGGCTGTGGGTAGCAGGGAGCCAGGATCCAGTCCCACCCTGGATAGGATGCCAAGCTCTAATTTTTTCTGGTCCTTATTACTGATACTGGATTTAGACCCAGACCACACGATCGCACTTAGATGTCCGATCCCACGCCCCTGTGTGTCCCACGGCCCAAAGCACATTGCGTTTTCCTGTACAGTTCCTTTGTCACTCTGTTCTTCTCCCTCTCTGCCGTCCTGCTAAACCTGTCTCTGCTCCTGTACCAAAATACAGCTTGCCCTTTACTTCCCCCCATCCCCGAGTCACATGACCCTGCTCGCCCCCCCACCCGGGGCAATCGCTGTGCTGCTGTAAATGAAAGGTGGCATTCAGGGACAGGCACTCTTTGAATCAGTAGATCTGCCTCGGTTTCGGTTCTGGCCTTGAAACGGGTTTCATTAGACTGCTGATTGCTCTGCCAGGTAGGCGGACTGGGAGCAGTGTTCCTCAGCTCGGGGGTGATGAGGGGGAGGCTGTCTTAATCCCATAACTGCAGACAGAGCTCCTCTGGGTGTCTTGGGTGACCTTATGCCCTATTTGTGATAGGTCTGCCCTGTTCTCACACGGGGTCCGCCTTCCTAGACCAATCAGGGCTGACATACGCACATGTGGCTGGGTTTGCCAACCAAACTGTGAAATCGATTCCACTCAGAGGTCGTTGGCTGCCTCATTGGCTCCTCCTGGGTCTTGAAAGTGTTTCGCCACCTAGTGGCCAGTCATCATATTGACACGGTATGGCCACGTAGTTAAGCGTCGCCCCCAGGCTGCCAGGCTACGACAGGGGGGGCTTAACCCCCCCAGGTCTTTGTCTGTGCATCTGTACCTGTTTCCCCTGCGCCTGCGCATCCAATCCGGGAAAGGCCGCATGCTGTATCAATGCTGAAGTCGCAGGTACGAGCGACGGAGACACGATCCACAGACGGCTCCCCCTAGCAGGATCCAGCTTTCCCGCCCCAGGAGTGTTCAACCGCAATCTGGGAATCCCATTAACGCATCCACCCAGGGTGCTATTTTTAATAATGTCTTATATTTTATTTGGCTGGCAGTTCAACAAATGGGCTTAAACTTGGACTTGAATTTTATAATATATAGTAAACTTACTATCATCAAATCAAATGAAATGCGAGGTCATTTATCAAACGCACAACATTACAGAAAACAGATGTAGATGTAGACAATGAAATGAGTTTCTGTGAGACTTCCCTGTGCTAAGTGATATACAAGTAAGCAAATACAATAGTAAGCAAAAACAATAAAATACTAAATAAAATAGTGCATTTCACAGTACATAGCCCTTCACTATCACCAAAGTATTCCCTGGGGTTATAGTGTGTGTATCATACAGGCAGTGGTCGAGTTGCAAAAATATTTCAAGGAGGAGTGTGTGGGTCATCATAAAATTTGCCGTGCGGACTGATGGCTATAATATTTTGATTGCGCAGTCTGGATAAAACTGTCTTTTGGTCCGGATGAGGTCGCAGGAAGTCCGCCAGTTGAGTAGCCCTGATAGTCGGTACATTTACCTTTACGTCAGTAACAATTATAGACTACAGTTTAGGAAGATGATGATGAGGGCAGGTATATTTTCCAGGCAGATGCCTTTTTGTCATTCTTTCCCACAGGGGGATGGCATTTACATGCACGGCATTACAGCTCGAGCCCTGCATATTGTTATTATTACCCAGAATACACTGTGCCCTCATACACCTGGGTGTGTCAGTAACACACTTAAGCTTCTGCACACAGATCCTGCTACCAGGCTTTAATTATCATAGCTCTGTGAAAATAAAATAAATAAGATTAACTGGCCCCATTCAAATACAAGTTAGGATCTTACAAATGAAACATCAAACATTCATGAATAGATGTTTTAAATAGTGTGCCCTGCGTTGGGTTTGTGCCCCGTCCTGAGTTATTCCTAGCCTTGCGCCTATAGGCTCAGGACCCCCGTGACCCTGAAAAGGACAGGCGGGTACAGAAAATGGATGGATGGATGGATGTATGTTTAAAATATTTTGTTGTTGAACTTTAAAACTACCCACTTGAATACGGCTAAATCTACACCATTTCGCTGCTCTTATCTTTATGTTGTACGAACAACAGTTTTCTTTGAACAGTGCAGCTTTTAAAGCTCTTTGACTGTAAAAATGTCCCTTTTACATATTTATCATGGAGGATGGGGATGATGTTTATACATGACATAATAGAGGCTGTTTTTCACCTCATAGAATTTGTCCAGTACTATGAAAACGCTTGATAAGACATTCCAGAACATCTTCAAAGAAGCAGTTGATATATTTTCACAGGCACTCACAAATGCCTTTTTATGTGACTAGCCAGGCAGAAAACGTCACCATCAGCCCATTTCTGAAGCGATTCTGGTCAAACTGCACCTCACTACTGTGCTGTACTTTTCTTCCTTAAGCATGAATAAAGCAAATGCTTCCAAATGCGAGTTCAAAGGTGACGGAAATAAGATCCAGCTGTTCTGGCCCTATCTCCCAACTCACAAACATTGTATATTTTTTGTATATTTTTGTTTTTGATGACCAGGCTCAATAAACCATGCGCCATTTCGAGATGTGTTATGCCCCCTGGCATTGGCAAGCAGACTTCAATGCAATTAGGAGAACAGGAGAATGTTTATGAAAATAAACACCTAAATCATTTTCAAAAAATGTACAGATGGTTTTTGGGAAGGTTATAGCTGAATATAGTCTAGACACATCTGAGTCTGGACATAAACTACTGCCTGTAAGATCCGTGAAATCACTGTTTTCCTTCGGTAAAAGCAGTAAGTTAATGAACTAGGAATATATAGCTAGAAATTAAGAAAAACATGCCAGTAAAAAGTTCAGAGGTCTATACGTTCCTGGTGAGGTCAGTTGGGAGAGCACTACTCTATCCTCCATCAAGGCGATGTGGTGGAAGCAGTTTCCATGGCGACCGTCTGGCTGATTGCAGCCACTACTAGGAAGGTGTGGCTCATTCTCCAAAAGGTATAAGCTGAATGGGGCACAGTAAGTGACACTGTGAAAGCGTGTCCTTGGAGAGAAGGTACTTATTTCTCTTCTTGATTGGGAAGACAAACATCTACTTACCTTTTTGCAGAGCCTTGACTCAAAAGGATAGATTTTGACAGAGTGCAGCCTCTGGAGGACCAGGCAGATGAGAAAAATCGAGCACAAAGGATACAAAACCTAAATGGATGAGGTCCACAGATCTACATATTCCCCAACGTATGTGTATGTGTAATGTATGTGTAATGTATGTGTACACAATGACTAACTGTGACTCAGTTTTAGATAAAACAGCTCCAAATGGCACTAGTGGAACAAATGAAGTAGTGTCACAATGAAAGATTTGACAAAGCTTTTAAGTTATGAAAAGGTGAATTTTAAAAAAATGATAAAATAGAAAAAAATGGAAAATAGCATTCTGTTGGAAAAGAGATGAAAGGATGTGTTTAAGAATGCAGAAGCAATGAATGAAAATGAGTGTCTTATAAAATTAACATTAATCATAAAATAAACTTGAGAGTGAGATATAGTTTCAAAGGAGACACAGGAGCTGGGGTCTCCTCTCAAAGACCAAGCCCCCTGAAGCTGCACCTCAGTGTTACCCATAGCATACGGCTACCACCTCATCCCCCCACCCCCCACCCCCGCAGCACATATCCTGGCAGGGGCAATTCTAGGTCTGTTTCGAGGAGAGGCAGTAGAAGAGGGGGCATCATTCATACAAAAGGGCCAACCTTATCATTAGCCAGTGATATGTATTGAATCGTTGAGTGACAGGGGAGGGGGCACTCTAGGGCCAATCAGCTTTTCGCTGGGGCTAGTGCCCCTGTGACTCCACCCCTGTATATTGGGCCATTCACCGCCCCACCCAAACCATGTGCTATCGAGAACTGAGATCCCCCCCCCCCCTCCTATTTTCCTGTGTAGGGGCCTCCGGGGGCTTGACTTTTAGCTAACTAGGCTTTCTGCCCCCGCTAGTCACGTCAGGGAGACATGATGCATCCTGGCCATAAAGAGACACCGGCCCGTCACGCACCGATCGGGTCTCCGCTCTCTGCCCACGAGCAGAAAACCTTGAAGTGTGGGGACGAGCTAATTTAACACCGGAGCCAGGACACCGTGTGTTTTTTACCCATTCTCAGATGAAGAAAAACCTATAACCCTTCAGGTCAAAACTAAATCTGCTTTTAATTGTACACAGCAGACTTGAAGTGCGTCATGCCTGGGAATATGCATGCACAGCGCCTTACATAACCTGTTATTACACAGCAGCCCGACTCGAGCTTGAGAAACGCCCAGCCATACTCTCGGTGCGCGTCAAGCTAGCTGCTAATAGACGTCTGAAGAAGACCAGTCTGTTAGGTGACTAACTAGATCACCAGGGGCTTGATTAATGAGGGTTCGATTACGTGGCAATAGCTTACACATATTGTGTGCAGACAAAAAGCAGTCTGCGTTTTTTGTTGAGTGGGACACCAGCTGATATAAAAATTAGGTAGGACAGCGGGAACTTTGTAATCAGCAAATTAATTTGTATTTGTTTCGCTTGGAAATTACCAGCCTATGAATAAAGGCTTGGCGATTTGTTTTGCATACATATATAATAAGTGGATAACACTTCCCCTCCTCTGCAGTTTATTCTTAAAAGACAGGGTTTCCTGACTAGAAATGCAATATAAAAGGATTTGCTTGAGTCTAGACTATGCACTGAAGTGAGAGCTAACCCATTTAGCTTGAAAGGTCAAAGCTATTTAATTTGATACTTATAAATACAGTGTTGATCAACATTGATGCCTTACACTGTGCCTGTATCACCGGCCCCAGACTGAATCTAGCGATAGGTCACCATCTGCTAAAGGCTAAAGGATGCACATCTGGTTAGTCCCAGCTGCAAAATGGTGGCATTAGACGCAGGTTTGTATGGAAGCTTCCAGAAAAAAACATTCGGGGGGTTTGGTCTTAGCCTCAGTCTACAGCCTTTTATTTTCTCATCACTTTACCGGCGTGTCCAACAGAGATGGTGAAGGACAGAGAAGCAACAGAGTGAAGGAGATCCTCAACATTAAAAACGTCAAATATTTACTATAAAATATGATGCAAAGGCAATTCATTTAAAAATAGTTTATAGTGATTATAAAAAGGTAATATACAACCCAGTAAAGGTAGATTATTATATAAAAGAACGTTCAAAAGCATATTTTACAAGCTCATAAACTGAGGTCAGCTTAACAGTCTGTCAAGTACAGCCTGCAGTATATTTTGTTTTCTAATTGCATTTTTCATGCTTATATATAGAGTAAATAATAGAGAATTAATGTATTTCAAGACTTCCTTCCTATGCCTCCCCTTGGTCTCTGATATAAGTTTCCATGACAACAAGAACAGAGACTGGGTTGTCACTGGAAAACTGGAACTCCTAGTAAAAGCAAGGCTTTCCTCTCTCGCATCACCCAGAATCCCCCTTGGCTTTTCAGCACAGCTTCACTGTGCTTCATGCTTCATTAGGATTTAGGACTCGAGTGACCCCAGCATTAGGAGAGAATCAGTAGGGACAAAGGAATTTCCTTGGTGTTCCTACAGCTCCAGAGCACAGTGACCACAGGGCTGCAATCCCCATACAGAAACGCTTGGAGTGTTTCGAGTCCATTTTCACAAGTCATAACAAACAGTATCTGGCCGTGGAAAGTGTCCGAACGGTGTGATGCAGGGGAAGCATGTAGAGATGGACAGATGTTGAATACGGACAGATGTGCAAAATGTGCCTGCAGTGAGGTCTCGGCGAACCGACGCACTGATGTCAGAATTAGCTTATATCGTAAACGAAGCCAAACAAGAAAAACATAACATTTGAATCAGACCAGCAGGAAGTCCTATTTGTTTCCCGGTTTCCCTGTTTCTTGCTCTGCACCTGTAAAAACACCGGAGAGCGTCAAGATACAAAAGTAAAAACCATAGGGATCCAGGACGGCTGGTGGACCCTTAAAATACCACTGAGATAACCCTGTTTAAACATTCTGCAGGCTTAGCACTGATTTCCCAATAATACTATAATCAAGTCAGTCCTAAAGATGTTCTGGTTCACTAATCAAGGCAAGTGTGCCTTGAGGAATTATTAACAGTATATTTCACTCTTCAAATACCTGGTAACCAAGGTCGATTCCAGAATTTTTTTTAAGGCGGGAGCCGTAAGAGGGGCTATAATTCATACAGAGGGACAACTGTATTTTTAACCAATGAAATGGTTTGATTCCGTGAGTGACAGGGGAGGAGACACTCTGGGGCCAATCAGCTTTAAGATGGGGCTGGCACCCTGCTGGCCCCGCCCCCACATATGCCCCTGCTGGAAATTCCTAAACTCTGTTCTCCATCTTCCAAATGTGCGCAGACATGGGCCTGGTCAGCCATGTGTCTCAGCGGAACCTCCACCTCCATCCAGGTAGGAAATATCTTACCGCAGATTGCCTCAGCTGCAGACACAGCATCGCATCATGGGGATGTTTTTTAGCGTTGTGCTTGTCTGGACTAATGATGTGTGACTCAGGTTCCTGTGAGACTGACACCACAAACCAAGACTCAATGGGAACTTCGGGAAAGTACACCAACACTATTGGCTTAATTGCTTATTTCCATCAGCACAAGGATCCTTGATAGGTTACATGCCCCATGAACATCCTTCTTCTTCACTTATGATCCTAGTGGAGTCTAACAAAAGCATCCCTAATAGGACTTACAGCTTCTCCAGGCAGCTAGGTAAGGCAATTTCTTTAGTTCACTTGCACGTTACACCTCAGCTTGACAGAATTAGCGTTGAGAAATGAATCGTTGCTGTATGTGCTTTGCTTGTAAGGTGATGTGCTGGATTAGCGCTTAGCACTGCAGCTTCTCAGCCAAAGCTATGGGTTTGATTGCCTTCTCTTGGTCCTATCTCTGCAACATATCCATGTTCTGCCATACTTCCATCAGGTTTCCTCCTGTCGTAGGCTGAAGACATTATGATTAACTTATTAGATAGGATAGGAGAATAAGCTTCTCAGAATTCTCTGACGTTTGTGAGAGACTGCATCCCCAAACCTTCAGCCGTGTGCATCCAGGCATAGGTTCCTAGCTTCCGTGTTGATTGTGATCCTCTACTGTCTTGTTTTCCAATCCGGTCCTTCCAGTAAGTAGGGAGCTAGGAAGGAGCAAAAACATGGACCATCTGGCAGGGAGCTAGAAGGGGGCAAAAACGTGGACCATCTGGCAGGGAGCTAGGAGGGAGCAAAAACGTGGACCATCTGGCAGGGAGCTAGAAGGGGGCAAAAACGTGGACCATCTGGCAGGGAGCTAGGAGGGGGCAAAAATGTGGACCATCTGGCAGGGAGCTAGGAGGGGGCAAAAATGTGGACCATCTGGCAGGGAGGTAGGGGGGAGAAAAAACATGGACCGTCTGTGGTTCCCCAAAGACTGGGTTGGGAAACACTGCTCTACTGGTACCTATTCATGATGGATGGATGTAACTTTTGGTTATTTTTGGATTTAGCTTCTAAACACGGACTAACTTAGTTGACAGCTGTGAAAGAGTTCCTCTTCCTCTTCTGTCCTTGTGGATCCCGGCAACCCCACAGTGTCGTTTTCAAGTCCTCGGATCAGTAGAACAAAAAAGTTCTTAAATGATGTGGAGATACAGCAGGCCCCATGCAAGGAAAAATCTTTGAATGTGGAACAGACAGAAAGAGCAGGAGCAGAGCGGTGAGGTGTCATGACACGCCACCCTGTTTCTAGGCACTAAACACAGCAGACTTCACCTTCCTGCAGTTTCTCTCTAAGTAGCAACCTTCGATTATACACCCTGACAAACTACAAGCAAATTTGTATTGCGTCTAACCCTAAAGCCAGTGGTTGCTCAATGCACAGCATAAGCTCACAGAGGAATATTCAGTCATTCCATGTAGAGTCAATATTCAATCAAGACTCCATGTCATGGCTTATTAATAAATTGCAAAACTTTTAATTAAAGGTCTCGCTTAATTTCATTGTTAACTTAGTCAAATTAGAGCGCCCAATTCACGTACATGTATTATGAACCTATTATTCTATTATTATTTTGATTTCCAAGTATATATTTAAGAGAATTAGAGAAAAAAGCAAGACCCAAGATAGTTTTAAGAAATATGAAGACCCATCCATTCTAATAATATGTCATACCAACAGGATTAAGTTACAGAAAATAGAATGTTTTAAAGCTCCTGGGCATGATAAATTGTCTTAGGTGTAAAGAACCAACCGTGGGCTGCATACTGCCCGAGGGCGGGGCTTCCTGCCTGCCAGGCCTCTCCTCATTGGTAGGCCTTTGAGTGCTCAGTGCTGACAGGACTTAGGCTCAACAGCAGCCCAACATTGGTGTCCCAGCTAGGCGATTCGACCGGCGCTTCATGACTCAAGGGTGAGGGCGAGAACAGCTGGTGACGCAAATAGGAAATTATCCATAGGCCAGACCATCCCATTTGACAGAGTTTTCCGTTCAACCTTTGAAGAACGCTGCCTACAAAGGCTACACCTGTGTAGGCCGTGTCCTTCGAAGGATGCTGCCCCTGAATTCGGGCACAGATAAGGTCGTAGAACTAGCCGAGGTCAGGAGATTGACTAACAGGAACCGAGATATGATTCAAAACAAAATATGACTCAAAACTAGTTTTTACATAAATAGACCTTAAAGCTAACTCATAGATAACATCATAAGATTAACAATGATAAACTTAACAGTTTTTAAATACGGGTAACTGTGATTTCATGTGATTGTACCTCATCTACAACAGTTTAGAAAGGATCATACTTTCGCTGGTTTTTGTGTAAGCCAGAATTTCATTCAGAGACCAGTAGGACTAGTAGGATCTTCAAAATAATCTGGCCCTCCTGAAGACCATTTTTTCTAGGGCTTGGAATAAAGACCTTTGTCATGTTCCACTGTACATTATATGTGAATATGTCTGACTGTACAGGCAATACATAGCTGGTCAGTGTGGCTTATGGCCTGAATTTCACCAATGCTTTGTCAGCTCCCAGTCCAGCAAATGGTGTTGGGTAGAACTGGTGAAATTTCAGGCCATATTGGACCCTAAGCCCCACCCCCAACACACATAAAAGAAAACTTTGGGGTCAGGGGCTATTTTTAATTCTTTTTTTTATTGGTGTTGCACAGGGTTCTCAAAGAACAGTCAATATCTGGTGATCTACTGACAAAAACAGGTTCATCTGCTAAAACATGCCTTAAATCTCTAAATATAACATAATATTCATTGATTTCATTTCTCAGAAAATGCAGTTCATGCAAAGACATTCGTAAAACTTTTCTTCCATGCAATAATCCTTCGTTGAAACTTTAAACCTTGTTTCATGCATTAAGACCTGAGTGGCTGAAGCAGCACCCACATCACATCGAGGGCAGCTGCAGAGACCCCTCGGAAACCTTCCTCACCCTCGGGATTTAAGCAAAATCTGTCCATATCTAATACGTATCTTCTTTGGAAAAGTCAGAGCAAATTACTGAGGAAAGAATGCCGTGTTTGCCTTTGGTATTGATGACTGATCCAAGCAAGAGAGTTGGTGGAGCTACCTTAGAATCTCTGACTTTTCTGGGTGGTCCATTACTCCGAATTACTGTAAAGATTAGTAGGATCTTTACAAGCCACAGAGGAGCCGGGAAATAGAAATGAGAGGTAGGTAGATACCAAACATCGGCTGGTAATACACAGAAGTATTATAGTTTTTGCACAAAGGAGAATCTGTTTTTAGTGCTAAAGATACAATTACACATATAAATCATTCAGAAATGCGTCCAGGACATGTGTTTACATTTATTATAACGTGTCACAAGAAGTAAATATTTCCAATTGACGGGTGGCGCGTGTTTGACTGGATTTGGCTTAGGGGCCGCAGGCATGCGTAGGGATGTTTGTAAATGTTTGTACTGAAACGTGCCGGAGCGGAATGCGTGTGAGCCGACAGAGCCATGGGGTGGCTGAGTTTGTGCAACAGTACTCACGCTCTGCCCACCAGCCAACGCTGAGACTCGATGGCCTGTATCAAAGCTCCCGGAGAGCCAGACCTCCGCGATGCATCCGGTTAACTGGGGAGCTGAGCCACACATTACCGACGTCTGCATTCAGGGCTGGTCAACCCATCAGATTAGTGTTTCTCAATTGGTCTTGGGCCGTGAGACTATTTTCGGTGGTTCCCGGAGAGTGTGGTTTACAAATCAAATTACCACCACTTCTTTCCCCCGCAACCTTTATCGTAACCCCTGCCCTCGTCCACTATGTCCCGCCCCGGGGGGGGGGGGGACTTTTACCATTGCCACCCCCTCCTTGTCAACACCTTTTATTGTGATCTTGGGTTGTGGAGAAATAATGAGAAATAATTTCCGTGGGTAAACCAGTAGAGTTCTGCATTAGATCACACAGGCTTCCACGTAAGGCGCCATCTTCTGATGGGGCGCTGACATAGCAAGCCAGTTTCACTTTGTGCTCGATGCTCTGCGTGCTCCTCACACCTTGGGGGAGAGGCTGTCACCGGGGGGGGCTTGCTGAGGGGGGGTGCCAGTGGTGAAGCTTGCTCAAAGCTCCGCATGGACTTCGACCAGTACTGTCTGCATCCAGACATTCAAGACCAGTACGATTCCATACCAGGAGGAGCTGGGCTGGTGGTCCCACAGGGGGCTGAATTTGCTGAACCCACCAACGTCAGAGACGAGCACCTTCATGCTTATGCTTCTTCCATCACAAGTAGAGGGGGTCAGAATGGTTACGGGTTCGATGCCCAGTTCGATGACCGGCACTTGAAAGGAATAGCTAAACTGAACTTCCGAAACAGCTTTTTAAGACGGGCAGCGTTGCCAGCTGTGTAGCATCGCCGCGGATAAAATAATTGTCTAAATACACAAAGCACAACAAATAAAGCGCATTAGGTCATATGAGAATATGAGGCAGGGCTTAGCATGCAACCATCTTGGCAAACCAGCGACCACTGTTTTATGGCTGTGTTGGATATTTTGTGGTAATTTGTTGGTTTTGGATCTGTTGTTTTTTACTAATCAAATCTGGCAGGAAATGTTGGTCCTCCAGGGCTTTCAGTAAAAAGAGCTGCAAGGAGTGAAACAAAAAGCAAGAAAAGCCAATAAACCCTTAATAGCTTCTAGGTCTGTGATCTGCAATAGGAGTGAAGTTAATTGTGCCTCATAGTGGACATGTTTCGCCCATGTTAACGCAGCTTTTTAATGGATACATTACCATGGTTGTTTTGTTAACTTGGATGCAAGAGTTGAGTTGTTCAATCATACTCATCAATCATACATAAATGTAGCCTCAGGTTACGGGACATAAATGATATACTTTCCCTTTAATGTTCTATCATATGTGAACATAGACATTTGGATTATAGACTGCAACAAGCATTTTAAACCTTCTGAATAATAAAATGTGATAATTGTCTGTAATCATTGTGAATTGTCTATCCTGCCATGTGAGGGAGCGTCAGTTACGGCACTACGGCCATGTGGCGCGTTTCCCTGAGGGTGATCTGGCTCGCAGGATCCTCATTGCTGAGGACCCAAGTGGCTGGACCGGGCCAAGTGGATGCCCACGTAACACCTGGCTGCGGCAGATGGGTGGCCATTTCCAGAGGGTGGGACTGGACCGTGTATCCGCCTGAGGGGTCACCGGCTGGGATCCCGAGGAGTTTTGCCGTGTGGTGACGCATCAGCGCACGCTCCCCAACCTGACCAGACCTGAATTGTCTATTAACAGATATGACATTAAATGTATAGTAAGTTGTTAAAACTGAAACTGAAATTTGGTGTTGCTGGATTGCACTTTCTGTGGTGTTGCTGACTCCTTTGACAATACCTATTAAGTATGTGACATATTTCCTTGCCAAAATAATAGAAATACTTCTGTATGTGACACACTTATGTCTGATTTTGTGTATGGGCATTTTAAACTCGCTAAAAATGAAGCGGGAAATGTCAGACACGTAATCTTTATGCAGACAGAACATAATGAATCTTAAATTTCTCAGCAATGTGAGGTAGGTCAGTAATTTGTTGAAAGACCCAGTGTAAGACCAGGACAGGAAGGGCATTTAAAGAAGGCTTACATCCCATATTTCTCGACTGAGCAATCATAGACCTTTATATGGGAGCACCCTGGAGTCCAAATGGCGGAAGGAGCAACCCATTCTGAACGTTTCTGGAAAAAAAATACAGGTGTGAAAAACAGGTGGAACAAAGGAAAAGAGGCTAGCCTGACACATAATAATGGATGAACATTGTGGTGGAAATGTCAGAGTTTGGCCCACATCGCGAGGTATTGTGGCCTGAGATAATGGGAAGAGCTTTGGGTCCCCGTTCTCCTGTTGAAAGGCGTTGCAGCTGGGAGCAGGCCGTTTAAATGCCACACGTACCCTGCCAGGGCACACCAACTGCGCATCGATAGTGCTGCGTTGGTGTAGCGTGGCTTGCTAATAGATCTGCACTTTCTATCAACGGGCTAATGCACACACCACACATAGCACCCCACTCTCAAACCCTGGATATAAATGCATGACTGCAGTGCGTTTACCCTCAGAGATTAGCTGGCTCTGTCACAGAGGACTATTCATTCAGCTCACATCTGCCACCAGGTGTTGACAACCGGTCATAAGAGGCAGCCCACAATTGACTTTTCATCTCTACTCGTGGTGACACTTACATCACGAGAGCAACGCAGTGTAGGTGTCACACCCAGCCCCGATTGCCCTCCTGTGGACCACGCCTCCTCGTTAACCCCGTGTGGAATCCTCCCGTTTACCTGCTGTTTCCTGTTTCCTGCTCGTTACCCGGTGTATTTAGTCTGCGTTCTAGTCAGTCTTCCCCAGATCTGTCATTGATGTATTGTTGATGTCTTGTCCTTGTGGTGTTGCGCCTATCCCGTTTGCTGCCCTGTCAACCCCGAATAAACCCCGTTTCACCGTATCCTGGGCTTGCTCGCCTCCTTCCCCGCTTGCCGCAGCTCCCGACGCTGACAGAATGACAGATCTCCCCCACGACTCACCGCAGCAGGCTGAGGATCAGCGGCTCAGCCTGCTGCAGGAGGTGATATATTGGCTAGAACTGCCGGAGGTCCGTGAGGACCCTGGCTTACGGAACCTGGCCAGCCAGAGCGGCACTCTCCTGGAGGAGATGACCTCGCTTACGAGCGCGCACGTCATGACGATGGTGAGCGAAAACCTCCGGCTGTTAGTAGAGCGGGTGACGGAGAGACGGCTCCAGCCACTCGCTCTCTCCGGAGCAGTCCCGCCTCAACAGACCAGCAAGAGCCGGAGGAAAAAGAAGAGGCGCAGGGAGGGAGCCACGGAGGAAGCTCCGACGATCCGCCTGGGAACTTGCTACCTCGCTGCCGCCTCTCTCCCCGCGGAGGATCGGGAGGAACCTCTCCCGACGCCGAAGCCCGCGGGAATCTCCGCAGCCACACCGCAGCCTTTCCCCGCGGCTGGCATATTCCAGGGCGGCCACCTGGGGTATGTGGGGATCAGAAAAGTGCTGGACTGTATCCCGCGGGTCCTGCGGTCCCTTAAAGGGACGACGCTCCGCCCGGAGGCGCCATTGCTTGATGCACTGGCGGAGGCGTCCGACCCGCTGCCTGCTGCCTCCGCTCTGCCCGCGGCACCGCTGCCTGCTGCCGCTGCTCTGCCCGCGGCACTGCAGCCTGCTGTCGCCGCCGCTCCTGCGGCCTCCGTGCAGCCGCCTGCTGTCGCCGCCGCTCCCGCGGCCTCCCCGCAGCTGCCCGCCGCCGAGCCC
>JAODKC010000001.1:4613530-4632341 GCA_026777985.1 Mormyrops attenuatus
AGATGTTTTATTTCCTCCAAAGACATAGAAAATCACAAATAACCTGAAATTGAAAGACACTTTTTTTCCTTGGGTCTGAGGAGGATATGAGCCGTAATCACCTCTGTGATCACCGTTCCGGTGCGCTGCCTGTGCCGGATCTCCAAGACGAACTTTTTCATTTGTTCTGATCCCGCCCACTATCCACGATTGGCTGACATAAATGTGACACCGTGGGGTTGGTCAGCAGGACTAATTATGCGGTTACCAGCATGCTTTGCACCACAGAGCGCATATTTATGAGTAGTATAAATTCATATGTGTATTTTTGTATTTCTGTTAATGAAGTCAGAACCATGTAATGTTTGCTGTGGAATGTGACCGTTTTGTTAGTGTGTAATTGTGAGTGGTGTTGAAATTGTTGGCTTCCCTGTGTGTGCTGCTGCTAGTATTAAACCAATAGTGAGATCAGGTCAGGTTGGGAACCACGCACTGGTACAGCACCGACCACATGATAAAACACACCCCCCCAGGCTGACATGCAATTCAGTCCCACCCTCTATCTGCCATAGGCAGGTGTTACGTGGGCGTCCCTATTGCCTGGTCCAGCCGCTCGGATCTTCAGCAATGAGGATCCAGCGAGCCGGATCGCCCTCTGGGAGCCACGCCACGAGGCTAGTACCGTAACTGATGCTCCCTCACAATGCAGGTAATGTGTCTCATTCGTGACTCCACTAGCAACCGCTCGTTCGACACAAAACCAAACCAGTGGTACCCAAGGACTCTCCAAAGAAACACAGTACCAAAGGAGTCCAGTCTTCATCACTCTGGCTCACTGGTCCATGTCTCGCAGCCATACAGCATACCAACAGGCCTGTTAATAAAGAGAAGAACTTCCATTTTCTAAGAGATGTCATCTCCTTTATTAAAATGACTCACACACTCACCACAATATGTTTATTTGTGCTCTGTATGTGGGTCTGCTGCATCGAAAACATCCGGCGCCCTCTAGGGTTGAGGCATGACATGAACAAGGTGGTGTTTCAGGTATGCGAGATATTGTTCTCACCGATGTGTTCAATTTGTCCAGACATCTGTCACCTTAAGGATGTACTACACAGAGTAATGATACTGTATTCATTCCTATAGAGAAACTGATTAGTTTTATTTATTCCTTAATGCTCTCCAAAAGACACTGACAGGTGAGATCAAGTTACAGAGTCAGGCAGTGTCCAGCACCCCTAAAGCAACTAGGGTTAGAGGCCTTGTTCAAGGGTCCAATGCAGCTTCATTCAGCTAATTACGGGATTTGAACTGGTGACCTTCTGATCACAGGTATAGATGCCTAACACACACAACCGTAAGATCGCATGGCTGATGGAGCAGGGTTGCTCAATTCCAGTCCTGGAAGGCCGGAATATAGCTCAGTTTGCAGATTTGCCTGCTCAAACACAACTTAACCAGCTAATTACCACGTTTAGTAGGTGTGTTTTAACAGGGAAATCTGCTAACCATGTTTCAAACTGGCGCTCCAGGACCCTGCTTTATAATTATACATTTACTTACTTTCTTGAACTACAAGCGCAGTAAGAGAGGTCATGACCCTAGAATAATGCTGCATGCTGGTTATCTGCAACAAATAAGCACTTAAAACATGGTGGTGTTTTGCTTTACCCATCCATCATTACTCTTGTAATTTGGCCTGATAGCTCTACAAACTAAAGCTACGTGGTTTAGCGGCATCCGACCGGACCATCAATCAGGATCATCACATATCCTATCAGGACCACACCTGTCTTTAATGAGACACAGTAACCACTACAGTACCTGCTGCGGTAAATGGCCTGAGAGTGTAGATGACCTGTTACCATCTGCTTGGATGGACTCCCTGTTACAAAATAGCAACACTGACTGACCCCTTGTGCTCACAGTAGTATAGGTACCTCCAGGAGATGGGTGGTCAGGCTTCTAATGAAAATCACCTGCTTCCAACTTCCCCAAGCGTGTTACAAGGCAGGGAATCCTGTCATACAAGATGAGGAACAGCAATTAGTGAGCATGTTAAACAAATTACAAACAGCAGACATCTAATCACTGCAAGTGCGGTTCACATTTCAAGAAGGGCATTTGACCGCTGGGGATAACCCTGAATAGTGGGAGGACACCGAAAATGCTAAATAGACATAATGAATTTCTGATGTAGACACCCCCACCTGTAAGGACTCATCACCGAGTTCAATGAACAAAGCATAGCATTTATTATGAAGACCACTTTTTATCATCATTGACTTATTCATTTATTCTTTATTTATTCTGAGGAGATGTATGAACAGAAACAGCACAGTCATGTCCTCAAACATCCGTCCTGGTTCAAACCAAAACCAAATCGTTCATTTCTAGGAAGACGGCAGAAGAGGAATTCAGCCTTTTTATTCTGGGCTGCTAAAGAGAGCCAGTGGGGTGCAGGGAGGCCAGAGAGCCTCCACCAATGAAAGGTGACCCCTGTGTTCGGGCACGACGCAGGGCACGTTCTGATTGGTGGGGGTGCTCTCCAATCCTCACCCCCCCACCACTCCCCCGCTGAGTGTTTCCCAAAAACGGCATAGTTATGTTTCACTTCTGTGCCGACACCAGTGTATTTTGTGTGTTTGCATCTGCGGTGTAGCTGTTGCCATAGTGACACAGATGCTGGAAGAATGACAACAATCAATAATTTTCTTTGGTGTCGTTTACATTTCAGTTTATGCATCTTTTCTTAGGTCTTTTAAGAACCAGTTAAGTGTCTCGTTTCTTTCCTATGCAAAGGCTTCTTCTGAAGCTGTTCAGTGGATGAGACCTTATCTGTGTGTTTGTTAACCTTTGACCTCCACCTGTACCAGACTCAGTCTTTCCACATGGTGCTTCTTGTGGCATCGCCCACACTTAACAGCTAAACGTCAGATCGAACTCACAGAAAAGGAAATAATTAATACATTTATGCATTTGCACAGAAAGTCCACTGTGACCTACCAAAGTAGACATGGGATTGAAATGTTCACGGTCATTAAGCTGAGGGACTTTTACTGTTGCATGTGACACAGAGTCTTTGCTGGTTATGGCTGGATATATCAAGGGCTTCACTGTCTTTAAAAAGAAAGTGAAAATCCTCAACTACTCATTTGCAGTCAACTGAGGTGAGGGGTTAGTCCACTTTTCAACTAACTTTAATGAAAAAAAAGAATTTAAAATATCTGTTTGATTCTGTCACCTCAGTCCACGTCTGCTGTCATGATTGGGTTGAAAGTGTGACCTGGAAAGCACCTGGAAAAAGTGCGCCTTGAGTCATCTCACATTATCTCACCATCATTCTTCAGTATCTCTTTCATTGGCAAACATCAAGGGAATTAAGTGTGGAAATGAACTGTGACATCACTACCGCTGATTATGAAACCGATAGATGAGCATAGACTGTCAAACGCCACTGTAGGTAGGTGAGAAGAGAAATAAACACTCAAACTCGTCCCACATATGCAAACTACAGTCAAGCTCGCTTCCGCTATTCAGCTTCCATCTGCTGTTACAGACGTTCCAAGAAGCCTGTCAAGCAAAGAGGAGTCCAGGGCTCATTCACATCAATGACTCCCTGTGGAGGATTACACAAATGTGGGATTGTTTTGTTTTTTAACTTCATCAGTACTTTATAATTACACCTTAAATAGCTTAGGATAGTGCTCAAACGTAAGTAATTATTCATCTTGACTGGCTGTTTGATCACTGTACGATAATAAGCATGTGTAGTATAATCAGTATTATGCTACACATGCTGTCGAAAGTTGACATCACCGTGTGAGCCGTAGCTTTTAACGCTAACGGGATCAACAGGCTTTAGCGTTTGATGCCACATATCTGAGATGATCGTATCTGTCAATCCCAATTTTCCACTGTCTCTAAGTTACTGTTAGTCAAAAAAAAAACAATTGAACAAAGACCACTCAACTTGCTTTCATCATTGTATTGACAGCCTCCATAAATTCCGCAGCACTCAGAGGAGAAGCTGCCCTGGGCAGGTTTAATCTTGACATCTTAACAGGAAACCGTTTGTCCCAGGAGCGGGGGTCTGGGGTCATGTGACCCCTTCTGTACTGTTCCTCAATTTTTCCATCACACATCTTGTCATGTTTAGAACTGCATGATGGTTTTCCTCGTATTAATTATAATCACGCTCAGGTACCGAGGTGTGGCCCAGAATTCATTCTCTCATCTAAGATTGCTTGCCCTGGGGTCTATCTGCATAGCTTCTTCCCTCCAGCCTTGACGGGAAAGCCTTCCATTTCTCATTCCTTTGACTGGAGGATTCCGCCCACCATCAATGACAGCCATCTATGGGATGTTTGTTATCTGCTTTGAGGCAGCCCCCACTGGGCACAAGTCGACTCATTTGCATGGAAATCACGAGCGAAAGGAACCGAACAGAGCCGGGCAGAGGCTAGCGTGAAATGAGCGTATAATGTCTGTCGGTCTTGTTCGAACTTGAATTTCAGTTCTCTTTTTTCATTTTTTAATTGGGCTTCCTTCTTCAGCTGCCCCTTTTATCTCTTTGAGAAACTGCTAGCGGGGGAGTTCAGGCAATGGCTAAGAGTGATTTGCTTGGATGGAATTAGGGGGTTTTCTGCAAAACAACCTGTTGCTTCTACACAAACTTCTCTTTATTGTTGCTGAAGGTGTAATACCTTCTTTTAGAAGTATTAATCTAAAAGAAGATCTAATCTAAAAGACAACAGGATAAACAAAAGGAACATAATAAGCAGATGAGGGGAGAGATGGAAGCAAGTCATTCCTTGGTGAGTCCAAGTCAAAACATTGCAGTCTGAGTGAATACATTGCAGTCCAAGTCAATCCTCGAGTCAATACATTGCAGTCCGAGTCAATCCTTGCATCAATACATTGCAGTCCGAGTCAAGTCTCGAGTCAAAGCACTGCAGTCCGAGTTAATCCTCGCATCAATACATTGCAGTCCGAATCAAGTTTAGAGTCAAAACATTGCAGTACGAGTCAATCCTCGAGTCAACACACTGCAGTCTGAGTCAGTCCTCGAGTCAATACATTGCAGTCCGAGTCAAAACATTGCAGTCCAAGTCAATCCTCGAGTCAATATATGGCAGTCCGAGTCAATCCTCAAGTCGATACATTGTAGTACGAGTCATTCCTCGAGTCAATACATTGCAGTCCAAGTCAAGTCTCCAGTCAAAACATTGCAGTCCAAGTCAAGCCTCGAGTCAAAACATTGCAGTCCGAGTCAGGTCTTGAGTCAAAACATTGCAGTCCGAGTCAGGTCTCGAATCAAAACATTGCAGTCCGAGTCAGGTCTTGAGTCAAAACATTGCAGTCCGAGTCAAGTCTCGAGTCAAAACATTGCAGTACAAGTCAATCCTCGAGTCAAAACATTGCAGTCCGAGTCAAGCCTCGAGTCAAAACATTGCAGTCCGAGTCAAGCCTCGAGTCAAAACATTGCAGTCAGAGTCAAGCCTCGAGTCAAAAAATTGCAGTCTGAGTCAAGCCTCGAGTCAATACATTGCAGTCTGAGTCATTCCTCGAATCAAAACATTGCAGTCCGAGTCAAGTCTCGAGTCAAAACATTGCAGTCTGAGTCAAGTTTCGAGTCAATACATTGCAGTCCGAGTCAAGTCTCGAGTCAAAACACTGCAGTCTGAGTCAAGTCTCGAGTCAAAACATTGCAGTCCGAGTCAAGTCTCGAGTCAAAACATTGCAGTCCGAGTCAAGTCTCGAGTCAGTACACTGCAGTCCAAGTCAAGCCTTGAGTCAGTACATTGCAGTCCGAGTCAAGCCTCGAGTCATTTGCCCTCAAGTCCAAGTCAATCTGTCATCAAATTTGTGACTCGAGTCCAAGTCAAGTTGTGAATCATGTAACTTGATTCCCTACCACTGTCACTTTTTTAAACCTTTAGTGACTGAAACTTACTGCAGCAAAAACCAGCCACAGTCCATCATAGGACACGTTCTTTACAGACAGAGAGAGGTTGAAATGAGAGTGTTCACTCACAGGTGTATTCATACAGTTTTTACATCCATATATATACATAGTTTGTTGAAAAGATGCATCACTCTATCTCAGGTGACCTTGCATTCAACCAATTGAAAATGTAGATAGAATTTATATTCACTAAAAGTATAAAATTAACTTTATGGTATCCAGAGGGGGACTATAATCTCAAGTCTTCTCGAGTCACATGGTCCAAGTTGGGTCTAAGTCTTCAGTATTTGCCCTCAGGTTCAAGTCGAGTCCAACAAGTCTTATTGGTAGCTAATTCCATTATTTTTATCATTTGTGATTACAGTGAGTGAATGTCAAAAAAGGCATGGCTTGATAATATGCACTGGAATATGACTGGAAATTACCAAGCCACACCCACAAAGCCACGGCAGTTCTGTGGCCCTGTGGACAGACAAGGAGTCGAGAACTCCAGCACTAGAGGAAACAAAAGAGCAGGACTGTCTGTCTTTCAATGGATGTGTCAGCAGGCCAGTGGCGAGACGTGTCTCTTAGGGAGGTCTCAAAGACCTTTCCAGCCCCTTTGATCCCTGAACCTGTTTCAGTAGAACAAGGCACCACACTTTTTCAGATCACAGCCCTCATTATCTGAACTGAATGATGAAGACAACGCTGAGTGAGATTTTTTTTCCATGTGTCAAACAGTACTCAGCCCTATCCTTTAACAGCTCTAGAAGCTACGATATTGATTTCTTGATTACATTTTTTTTGCTAAACTCTGTTTGGCTTTACTCCGCTTTGATCTCGCTTATTGGTTGGTCGCTCACTGCGTCTGGAGCTCCATGTTTTGAAAAGCTAACATTCAGTCTGTAGAGGGGTAAGTGTTTCTGCCTGATAGTCCATCTCACCACACGCCTGTGGTGGCTGTCCAGCTAGCACTGCTGCACTGGGGCCCGCCCACAGATACAATAAAACTTTATTTATCTCAAGGGAAGTTATCAGAGCTCCTAATAACGCTATTTTTCTTTAGGTAGAGCACATAAGAAGGGCCATAATTCCTACTGAGGAGCCAATCTTATCATTAGCCAATGATATGTTTTCTAGTGGTGAATAACAGAAGGGGACACTCTGGGGGCCAATCAGCTTTCAGCTGGGGGCTAGTACTCCTCTGGCCCCGCCCCCACATACACTTCTGCCTCAGGGATGGAGCAAAGGTTTTCTGCCCCTGCCCTGCCTACATCTGGTCATCGATGTTCTTAAAACAGAGGTAAGGAGTGTGTGCTGATTACAGTGCATTACTGCACCCACCACACGATGAACCTCCTCAGGGATGGGAACCCGAGTGCAGCCGCGCAGTGGGTGGTACCTCAGCACCACACTAGTCTGAGTTTTTTCAAGTGGCTGGAGTGCCCATCCTGCCACCAACCCTCAAATTTTCTCTGTTAGTTGGAGGACCCCTTTGCAGGGCTGAATGTAAATTAATGGCATACCCAGGATGAAGCAATTGCAGGTTAAGGGCCTTGCTCAAGGGCCTAATGGAGTAGGATCACTTCTGGCATTCACAGGATTTGAACCAACAACCTTCTGATTGCTGGCACAGAGCCCTAGCCTCAGAGACTCCACTCCGCCCCCATCTTATAACAGCATCGAGGAAATTAATGCAGGGTCCACAGACATGGCAACAGTTTTTTCAAATGCAAATTTCATGTGGAAGATAGATCCTTAAGGAAGAAACAACTTCATCTGAAATGTAAATAAGGAATTCAGCCTGCATTAATTAGTAATCGTTTGAAAAATCAACTATGTGCTCTGCTTCTTCAGCCCATTTAATCTCTGTAGGATTACTACCACTGTTTCCTGCAAGGAATATTCCACACTTAATTGACCCCCACAGACAAACAAAACAAATGGTTATAAAATGTGTTAAAAATAGTACCTTTAGAAGGGTCTTATATACTGTGTATATAAATAGATACACACATTCTGTTATATAATGTGACTATACTGTACATTAGCTGGAAAACATCCACAAAATGTTCAATTTTAATTGATCCAAAGTTCACTGTTCTGCTACTGGAAATAAGAATCATTGAGGATCATCATGAGGCGCGTGGGCAGTGATAGCTTCTAACCACAATCAGTGTCTTTCCATTTATCAGCAAAATCAAATATTCTGATGATCCTACAGGATGTGAGGTGTCGTGCTTCAGCCAAGGAAATATCTAACGCCAAATGCCAGTGAACTGAAGTGCTGGATTTTGGTTGCATTGATAGAGTCCAAGACTGCAGGTAGGTGGAGTATCAATGGACCTTGATTTCTACAGGACTACAAAACTTCCAGTTTATGATCATTTAATCTTGCTTTGAGAGATATTTCAAAGGAAAGGGTTAGCCATCCCAACTACCCAAGTCTCTAAGGTCCATTTAGTCTTCATATGTAATCATTTGGACATCCAGGGAGGTTAACCTGTATTCACACACGGGGTTGAAGGGACAAGTAGATTTATGTCTTGTTACCAGCACAGTGCTACGTTACCACAGGTGCCTGTGATTGGTTACTTTACATTTACTTTTCTCCCAGGAGGAGCTCCATGGTGCCCCGCCATCACCTGGAAGCTAACTACGCCAAGCTCACTTTACCTCAGCCTGACCTTCACAGCGAGGCTTGATGGAACTGGAGACGGGGTAGGACCGCTGTAACTGATTCAGTGGAAAGCGGACAGGAGCAGAGTTACAGATCTGCCCTTTGTGTTCTAATGAGCTGGCGTGAGTACAGAGCCTCGTTCATCTGCCTGGATGTGTATTACTGCACCAACCAAGCCAGTGAGTGCCTGGATGTGTATTACTGCACCAACCAAGCCAGTGAGTGCCTGGATGTGTATTACTGCACCAACCAAACCAATCTGAGTGTTTCACCTAGGGGTGCCGTAATGGGGGTGAGCGTTAGGATGATTCCAAGGGCCCCTGGCTGACAGGGCCCTAACAACTTGGAACATTGATCTGGGTTAGGGGCCCAATATGATGTGCTTTCATGGGACCCAAAATCACAAGTGGCCCCCCTGACTTTGGCCCATGAACTGGGTATATCTGATGTGACACATCACAAAATCGACAAAAACCTTCCCATTAAAAGCGTCCTTTTAAAAGCGTCCCTTTTAAAGTGACTTTGTCCGTTTTCTCTGTTCACTTTCCATGTTAGCCACAGAAACGCTGTGGCATCCAGAGCGCAGCGTGACCTCTGAACTAGCTGGTGCAGGCAATCGACCCTCAGATACCCCACTTATGCCACCCCCCAGAAACCTCCTGAAGCTCATTTACTGGTTGGGGGGAGCAGATGGCACCGAGGGGGAGCCTGAAAGGGTGAGCGAGCTTAACTACTGTGATACATTGTGATGTTATGGGCTGCATATAAGGCTCCGGGGGCACTGGGTGACCAGGTTATTTGGTGAAGGAATGAGCCATGGTGGGGAATTGCACCCCCAGGGGTGCCCCCACCACACTAGAGTTTCTGCCGCTGCTCACAGGAGGAACAAGGCTGACCCTCTGCCCTCCACAGTGAGACTGTGTGACTAGTAAGTTTAGCTACATGGAGATTAATCAGGCACTGAACAGTCCAATCAGGAGCAACGTTACTAAAGCAGCAGCTGGCCTGTTTAATAACACATTGTTTGGGGAATAATAAATAAATAAAAAGGTGGCATGATGGTCAGCACTGTTGCCTAGCACCTCTGGGACCAGGCTTTGAGTCTCCCCCCTGGGTCCATGTGTGTGCGGTTTGCATGTTCTCCCCAAGTTTCTCCAGGTACTCTGGTTTCCCTCCACAGTCCAAAAACATGCTGAAGTTAACTGGAGTTACCAAATTGCCCATAGGTGTGAGCGTATGGTATGTCAGTGTGCTCTGTGATGGGATAGCACCCCATCCTGGGCTGTTCCCTGCCTTGTGCCCGTAGCCTCCAGAATTGGCTCCAGACCCCTGCGACACTGAATAGGGTGAGCAGTTACAGAAAATGGGTGGATGGATAATCATTGTTAAGTAAATAAGCAGCAAAATAATGAGTCATGGTCTGGATTCTGCTTGAATAATCTAACAGAAACTCTCTCAAAAGAATAATGACCCCTTGCTCTGGGACAATTATCAAACAACGTTTCTGTTAAGGACATTTTAAAAAGTAGGTGCACTGGAAGGAGATACGCCCAGCTGAAAGGCCAGCTTCCAATTATACAGGGATCACATAAGGAAAGGAAAGCGACCGGAGGCCTGTTTAATACGGAAGCTGTCTCACCCCGACTCTGCACCCCTGACAGGCGAGGAGAAGGCGAAGCAGCTCCTCTGGATTAACTGGGAACCAAAAGTAGAGCGAGAGCCTCATGTCTGGCAGCATCGTCCGGGGCCTTGGTGAAACGGACGGGTTTGATGCAAACGCAGCATGAGATCACAATCATCAGCAAGACTCAGCTGAGTTTGAGGACTTTTTTTCTGCCACTGTACAAATGTTCTCTTGTACAGTGCTGGGTAAATATGCACTTCTGCCATCTAACTGGAAGTGAAAAGGACTGATAACCCTTTTCCCCCAGCTCAGCTTTCTATCTCCCCTGAAAAGCAAGAAGAATAAAAAGTGATTTCAGCAAATTGACCAAAGCCTGCGCATAACCAGCCTGCCTGATCTATAAATCTGATTCAGAGCGGTTTCCCTTCCAGCAAACTCTATTGTTCTCCCGTTCCAATTCTGCATCGACAGCCTGTCAGGTTCACCATTATTCATTTTTCGTCTTGTAGTCCCACGAGGACAAGCTCATCTTATCGCTCTCAAGCTACATCAGACTCTGGAACTAGCATTTGCTGAGGCAGCTAATTCCTTTGTAAAGTTCAGCATCAAGACCTGCTTGCCACAGAGACCAATAAACCTGTGTTATTCTTCAATGCACGAGGTACTGCAAAATATCACATCCACTGCCCAGTAAAATCTTACTCTTTAAGTGGTTATAGCAAGCTCACACAAGATGATGGCACTGTATGGATTATGGAACATAAACAATAGTATTGCTGTTATCATAGTGTCCATAAAAATGATCTCATGTACTTAATATCTGAAGGCAAGATGACTAATTCACATCTAGTCCATCAGAATATGTGAATACATGAGTGTGATAATGTGCTTCTCCAAGCCATCATCTGTCATTTCAGATGTTAAGATGTCCTTCCTTTTCATGGTGGGGGGGTATCAGTTTGCTGACTTAAAAGGGGTGGGACAAATGGGTGACACTTCACCTGTGGAATGAGAGATGGAAGACAGAAGCAGACATGATACAGTTTCAGTGGGTAGTAGAATTACAGACCTCTCATATTTCACAAGGCCTTCAAAACTGTACACTGATGTCGTGCCTCACTATTACTCACGGAAATGCCTCAAGACCTGTTTCAGGAACACTGCTTCTGGCGTACACCGCTTCTGGCCTGCACCGCTTCAGGCCTGCACTGCTCCATGCGCACGCTCTGCTCATTGAATCTTATTAGGTTCCTGCTTTGTTTGGTAATGTCTCTGTTGATACTGGTACCTGGGCGTTCACTGGCAGCTCAGCCAAGCTGCACTCATGCCTGGTCGAACTGCTCGACAGCCACATGCTTGTAATTTGCTATTTACCGCACTTGTACGTCGCTTTGGATAAAAGCATCAGCTAATTAAAAATAAATGTAATTAAAAATGTAGTGCGAAAGTGCATCAGGCTTTGAAGGATCATCAAGCACAGGATTTTACGGCTTTCTGTGGTTCTGTACGTCCACGATGGCTGACCTCAAACCATCAAAATGAGCAGATTCATCTGCGTGGACAGCGATTGCAGCTCCACTGCCAGGCTGGTTATTCCTTTCATTACTATTCATGTGAGAGGCGGCCTCATCTTTCACATCCACCTAGTCAGGGATATTTTCACAAGCTCACTTGTAATAGTCAGACATTTGCTTCGGAGTTGCTGTCCATTTCCAATATGACCAGAAACTCCCTTAGGTTACCAACTGACAGCTGGGATAAGCTAAATCCACCCAGAAAAGTCTATAGCCAGTATCTAAATAGCAGCAACTGAGATGCTAATATATTTACCCCCAAGAAAGACCAAATAAACTTACTCGGCAAATGACTATTAGCAAATCAAGTCATCAACAGTCCTCATGTCTTTAAACCAAGAAGTCACCCATTTCGGTGAAGCCTCTGCTTTAAACTGCACAATAAGAAAACCCGAAGCATCAGAACATTCTAGAATAACAAACACAGGTTATTTCCTTTTAAAAATAAAAAACGTGTGAACAAGAGTAGGAGTGTGAATTGAGCAGATTTTTTTTTCTTGGTCCTGTTTTTCACCCGTGTTCTCAGTGTCTGGTTCCTCTCACTCTCCGTCTCTCTTTGTTCCTTCTACCGATTTCTGATCCCTGGAAGTCGACACACACCATCCTTGCTATCAATCCCTTCTGGAGCTCCAGAGGGGCCACAGTGTTGACAGATAACAGCGGCGCATACATGAATATTCAGTACCGGTCATTGTGTAGATAACAGCCTTCCTCTTCCTCAACAAAAACACCTCTGAGTCTTTGAGAGTCCAACTTAATGCTGCTCAACGGCCCTAATTGTAGAAAGCTGAACATTATTTTCATTACAGATGCACCTCTATGGCCTGATGTGAGCCTCTACCCCCCTTGTGACCATGAGGTTCAGTGAGCTTTATTCCAGTCACACTGGTCTTTTCTTCATATGCAGTAGGAAACTTGTTTACTCAACATTACCATGGTAAATAGCAAATCTATCGCAGCTTAGTAACACCTTGCCTACATGCTCTCGTGGAGGGTGGCACGTGCGGCATGGCGGGCAGGCGGTCCTGCCTCTCTCTCATGCTCCTGGACCTGACTTGGTGTGTGTGTGTGTGTGTGTGTCTCTGCCAGGCAAACACTAGAGGGCGCTACCACAGAGGCAGCGCAATGGAGACGTGATAACAAACAGTCTGAACCATTCAGTATGCGGCTAAGCAAAAATGATGCCAGATACATAAAACATAGGCGTATAAGCCTGAAATCATGTGCAAAGTATTTTTCTGTTTTTGAGAGACTACTTAAAAAAATGGATATTAATTATATATATTTTTCTCATGTCTTGTTAACGAAAACCTCAGCCTGTGCTTTTCAGTGCACTTACCATCAGCATCAAGTTTTTAATTTATTTTTAAATGTATTTATTTTTAACAGTGGTTCTCAACTGGTTTAACCTCAGAACCCACATTTTTTGTTTGGTTATTAAATCACGACCCAAATTTTAAAACTTTTGAACTGAATTTATAAAAAATACTGCAGTGGCAGTGAATAAAACATACTGCAGTAACATCAACATCAAATTAACCACATACTCAACAACTCAATGAAAATGGTCTCGCAACCCGTTTTTGGGTCACGACCCATCAGTTGTGACGCAGTGAATTACAGTGCACACGTCTGTGTCACATTCCATGCCAGCTGTTTCCCATGCTGCCTGGAACAGGACCCCACCCCCTGCCCCTGAAGCTGACCAAGACAAGACATGAGGTTGAAAGATGGAGGCATTGCATAACCATGCGTCTCTGCAAGATGTTTACAAAGTTGTGGTGCAGATTTAATTGTCCTGCAAAGAAAACATTGCTTCTTTTTACCGTCTTAATTTTTTTTATGGAGTCTTGAAGGCTGGTGCCCGATTGCTTCCGCCAGTGAGGTGATGGGGGGGTAGGGGAATAGACAGCCAAATTATTTTTAAATCATACTGGCAAATGAGGTATTCCGGTGCACAGTGTGGAACAGATGGGGACGACATATAACATCCTTTCTGCGCTGTATGGATTCTCCATCTACGGGCGGCTGTCTGATATTCACTGTATACATGCACACCTAGGGGCAATTTGGTAACGGCAATTAACCTCAGCATTGGGGGGGCTGGAGTACCCAGAGGAAACCCCACAATGACACACAGAGAATATGCAAACTCCCACACATGGAGCTGTGGCACAGACTCAAATCCTGGACCCACAGGTGTAAAGCAACAGTGGTAACCACTGCACCACTGTATGTATGGATTTATAAGGTATTTTATGTGAAAAGAGATTTCAAACATTCCCTAGACTGTATAACTGCATAGCAGTGTTCCCCAGTCCAGTCCTCAGTGACCAGCAGACAGTTCACGTTCCCTCCCAGCTCCTAGTCAAAAGTGTGGACTGTCTAGCAGGGAGCTGGAAGGAATCAACGTGGACTATCTGCTGGTCCCTGACGGCCAAGTTGGGAAACACTGCTGTATAGAATCAGTTTCTGTCAAAAACAATGTATAAGCGCAATAAACATTCAAATGTACAGACATTTAGAAACAAACATGTTTGTAAAAGGACACAATAGGCGAGCAGCCTCCACACAGCAGCTGCCCTGAACCACCTAGTTTTCATGAATGAGAAAGTAAACATAGAAGATGACTAGTCCTGGTAATCTGGATATTGCTGAGATTTAGGATCACTAGTAAGGATTCCACCTGAATTTCCAGGAAGGGGGTTGTTTTTTTTCTGTGGGGTGTTATGAATGTATATGAATGTGTGGGTTTGCTTCACACTTTTGTCCAACGTGATTTACAAAATAATACAACTAAATGTTTTACTGGAGGATAAAGACTATGCACACACCCATGACCCTGACCAGGACAATCAACTGACTAGATGGATGGATGGATGGATGGACAGACTTTGTACAAAGGTACTTCAAAGCCCTTCTTGGTACCTGGCCCAACAACCTTCAGGCTACTGGTCTACATCCTTAACCACAACACTACCAACCCCACCACATCAACCCTCCCTTAACGTTAGTTATCATAAGACTAACCTGGAGTATACAGGCAAAAGGAACGCTCTTTTACCTTAAAGGATTAAGTTTCAAAAGGACTATGCTGTGATATGAATAGCCTGAAGACCATGTACGAGATAAAACAGGCAGTCTGCAAAGGAAATCTGCTTGAGGTACACTTAGAGTCCATGTGGTAGCGTTATGTAGCGTAAATGGCCAAGAGCTTCACGGGAATTTCTCCGCTCTGTCTGCCTCTTGCTGCGCGTGACAAAGCAGTTCGGCTGGGCAGTCGGTGTTTTTGTGTGTGTGTACGGTCATCTTCCCCCTCGTCATGCCGGGGATAAGTGAATTAGCCAGCCATAAAAACAACACATAACATAAATAATTCACATCCAAAAGGGGATTTTGAAGCTGAACACTGTGGGATTCTCGATCGGGTGGCCTTCTTGGCCTTTCCTCCCCATCCATATTTCTCTCTATGTGTTGTGCCAGCGCTGGGAAATTCGTAAGTATGTAAATAAGCCTCTGGCCAATGACAAACCGCAAGTGTTTTTCGCCGCAGTAAACACGGCCATCTGGTCAGAGGGAACGGGGCCGTGTTTGTTTTTCACATCTCTTATCGCGGAGCCACTGGCACACCTGCGAGCCGCCTTTCCCGAGGTCCCCAACGGCAAGTCGATAGGTAATGCTCATGTGTGACCTCCTGGGGGGGTCATGTGACGCAATCTGATAGGCCGGCCTCCTTCAAGTTATTAAGCTGTTGGGGAAAATGAGCAGTAAGCAGAGAGGCCATGAATGGGCCTGGGTGAGCAATGTAGGTTCGCCAATTGGGATAACAATGATGTAATGATCTCACGGCAGTGATGATGTGACTGGCGATGTCAGATCCAGCTGAGCGAAGTGGGAGGCAATTCTGTCAAAGGGCAGATGAGTGAGCGTGGACGTACCCACGCAGCCTCACGCCAAAACAAGTGCTGCAATCAGACAGATTCATCGTCGCAGACCCTGAATGTGAATCTGCGCTTCACAGATTGCAATATCAAGTACAAAAAAATACAGGCAGTTCTCAACATATGTAAGTAATCCTTCCCACAAACCCTTACTTAATCCAAATTTTACAAGAGTTGGATTTACCTTTCCATGCCATTCGAGACATCTTATAGCAAAAATACGAGCCAAAAATACTAGCAATACATTCCAACGAATAAAGTGTAAATTTACTTACACACACATCAGCTTTTTGCCTTAGCGCTTCTGTAAACTGTATATTTTGGATATTTTTTGCATAAATCCAGATTTGCTTAAGTTGGTTTTCTGACTTTCAAACAGCTCAGCAGCTGACATGCAGCTCTAGCAGGTTTTGTTCTGGAGCTAGCCATGTTCCCGCCGTTTCCTGGTCATGAATGACTGTCTCTTTCACCACGCTAACAATGAATGCTGGGTATTTAGCGTACACACAGATCCAGCATCCAAAGGTCCAAAAGCAGTCATTTCACACGTCGGGGAATCTCATTAGATGTGGCGCAGAGAAGCGCTGCTGGGGTTTCCTGCCAAACGGTGACACGGGCACAGCGACAGCGGCGGCAGGCCGGAGCAGCCGGAGTTACCCGTAGCTACGCACACTGGAGGTTCTGCATGCAGGAGAGTAAGTACAAAGGCAGCTTAAAGTTTCTGAACGCCCTAAATTTTGTCATTTTGATGAAACTTCAGTCGATGCACTTGTTATAAATACCCTGTCAGAACTACCTGGAGCTTGAAGAAGATGAAGGAAAGTGATGAATGTGCAACCAGCAAACCGTAACCACACTGAGATGGAGAAAAGGGCGTCACACCTTTAGCTCCCGTGTTCAGATCTCTGCCAGGGCTCTGTGTGAGGGGAGTTTGCACATTCTCCCCGTGTCATTATGGGGGTTCCTCTGGGTACTCCGGTTACCAAATTGCCCATAGGTGTGCATATGTGAGTGACACGTGTGTGCGTGAACCCTGGGATGCGTTGGCATCCCATCCAGGGTTGTTCCCTGCCTTGCACCCATAACCTCCGGGACAGGCTCTGGACCCCCATGACCCTGAATCGCACAAGAGGTTACAGAAAATGGATGGATGGATGGATGGATGGATGTAGTGGTAAACCAACAGTCAAATGAAATTGCTGCAACTCCAGAATGATCAAGGTAGAAGGATAACAAAATTAAGTAACATAATTTAACAAAAGAAGTACCAAAAATATATAAAATGTAAAAAAATAAAATAAAAAGTATATTAAAGTAAAAGTTATATGAAAACATGTGGTTGCAGGTTGCAATTTTCACTTATTTTAGCTTTTAATTGGTGGTATTAATGGTCCTAATGACCTGGGGGCAGAAGCATCCCCTCAGCCTCTCAGTCCCGGCCATAAGGCTCCGGAGGCGCCTGTGTGTGTGCAGCCGCCGGAACAGTGTATGGTCTGGGTGATGAGTGTCTCTGATGATATTTAATGCCCTGAAACTACAAGGTTGAAAGTATATGTCCTTCAGGGCGAGCAGTAACTTGTACAAATATACCTTGAGTCTTTAAGTAATAGAATTCCAAGACCTGATTTAGGTTCAATCACTGTAAAACAGTCTAAGATTTATCCTGGTCATTATTACATGGGTGGTGGTCATGTAATTATTTTATTTTCTTTAATTAATTTTAATTTTGTACCTTTTTTCTTTTGTATGTGGTGACTTTGGGGCTTTGACTGGCAGTGAAAGTCTTCAGATCTACCAACAGTCCTTCCAGACCATAGATATCTTATTAATATCACTTATGTACATCACCGGATTATAACGTGCCGCATTGTTTTTCGTCAAGGCAAACACCTTTCACGGGTTGATTAAGTCCCATTCACACAAAAACTCCCTCAGAAGTGATTCCAGCAACTGGTTTGTCCTTTTGATCCGTAACCATGGAGAGAAGAGGGTGTCTTCTCAATATTCTTCGATGACTTTTATTTGTGTTACGCTCTGCAAGGAAAAGAGAGCAGATCTTTCTGTCCGCTAACAGCCAAAAAAGTGACATCATTGGCAAGTAAAGAAAAATCATTAGTTCGGGATCCACATACGTGTGCGACTTGTGCGAGCGCCCAGCTCTCTCAGACGTCTCCAGAAAATTACTCACAAATAACCATATTCCAGCCCTGAAGTCCCGTCGCCCTGCCGACCAGCAACCTGGGCCTCACTGGGGTCTCTTAGCAACAGGTTATCTCTGCACCATCCTATTACCAGGTCACCAGAGTGCATCATCTGTTCTAGAAAAATGCACTGGCCAGATCCATCCATCCATTTTTCATCACTTATCTGGGGCCGGGTCACAGGGGCAGCAGTCTAAGCAGAGATTCCCAGACCCCCCTCTCACCAGCCACCTCCTCCAGCTCTTCCGGGGGAATCCCAAGGCGTTCCCAGGCCAGCCGAGAGAGGAAATCTCTCCAGCATGTCCTGGGTCTGCCCCGGAGTCTTCTCCCAGTTGGACATGCCTGAAACACCTCCCTAGGGAGACGCCCAGGAAGGATCCTAGATAGCCAGGGAGGCTGAGGCGTGTGATCCCCCTGAAGTTAGAACACATCCTCTGGTCCCATTTCTTAAAGATTGGGACCACCACCCCAGTCTGTCAATCCAAAGGCTTTGTCCTCAACGCTGACTTTTACACTGCCTTGCTTTGTCGCCACATAATTTCACCCCGTCTTCGAGTATAGATGCCACTGATTCTGTAAGGTTTCGTCATGCAGTTGTTTTTAGATCTGATTACGGGGGACGTGTTGCGATGCTGGAAAGGTGTGTGATCTACTGTTGTTATTCTGATTACCTCCTTCTCTTTCACGTTAACCTTAGTAAGGTTTGGTGGGGGGAAGCAACTACAGTACCCGGAAAAAAAAGCACAGTGACACGGGGAGCAGGGGGATGGGTGTGACTGGAGTACCCAGAGGAAACTATACAATGAGATTTGGGGGATGAGCGCGACTGGAGTACCTGGAGGAAATCGCACAATGACAC
>JAODKC010000001.1:4632377-4711406 GCA_026777985.1 Mormyrops attenuatus
CCCCCCCCCCCCCCCCCCCCCCCCCCCCCCCCCCCCCCCCCCCCCCCCGCCCCCCCCCCCCCCCCCCCCCCCGGCCCGCGACTGGAGTACCCTGAGGAAACTGCACAATGACACTGGGAGAACATGCAAACTCCACACACATGGATGCCAGGTGGAGACTCGAACCTGGGTCCCAGAGGTTTCAGGCAACAGTGCTAATCACTGCAGCAACATGCCACCCCCAAGCAGGACTTCATAGACCAAATTTTTCCTTTTAAATGCCATGAGTGCCGGCAGAACTTAAGAGCGGAATTCTCCATTCAAACACACACCTTGTTCTTATTTTGTTTGATTAGCAAAAATTGCAATTTTGAGTTGAAAATTGAGCTCATCAGACAAACCTGGTAGGCAGCCCAGGCACTCCTTCCAGAAAGGAACTACAAATGAAATAGATGTATCATTTGTGGTGGTGAATTCTATGTTTTTCACTTTTCATGGTGTGATGCAGTCCATTTCATAAATGGGAAGTACAAATTTATTACATAAGAAACATAGAATGACTTGCTACGAAAAAAGCTGCTTGTCAACTCATCAAATGGAGAAACGCCTGCAATCGTCTGTGTGTGGTGACAGCTAATAATCGATTACAGTGATGTAAAATTTGGAATTAATTCAGGCACCAGCATATCATCAATTTTGTTCATTACTCTGGAAAGGATTTTCCCGAATGTTGCATCTTGTGCTCATTGTGGATCAATCCAATTACATTCCTTATTAAAAGTCTCGCTTTTCACCCTGGAGAGCCTCTAACCTGAATTTGGTGAAGGTTTGGGGTCTTAGAGTGCTGGGTTAATAGACCACATTCAGCTTGGGCTCCACTTGTATATTTATCGACTGTTTGTGTCCTGATAACGAAGATGAGCAAATAAACAGCCTAGTGGAAGTGGAACAGATTAAATTCCCACCAGTGTCAGAGACAGCAGTCGCACAGTCTTGCTAAATGACTTATTGAAACCCCTCTGTGTCTGTTTATTCATCTGTTTCCGTTTGTCTGTTTAGCGGCGGGATGCAGGATTGCCAGACAGCCTCTCCGAATCCTCTCCACTCTATTCTTTCCCCATTTTGGTGCTCAACTCCAAGGCCTTGCCCTGACATTCCCGTCTTGGCCGAATCCAACAAGATGAACTCTAAACTGTATACTTTTTTAGAAACAACACTGTTTTCAAACCACTTGTACTTCGTTTTAAGAAGAGCTGAGGGCAGGCCACTTAAAAACATGTGCTCTATTCTAAATGTCAGCCCTTTCGTAGTTTACAGGAGGCCTATTAACAAATCATGCACTACAGGTCAAATTAAGCATCCACAATCTAACAATTCATCGCGTTATTTTTAAATTATGAAAATTGTCTTTAAAAGGGATTACAACCTGTACTGGATAAGCAATTAGGAAAGATGAATGGATATTTTTAAGAGATTTAGCCTTCAGTGTAGAATTATTACTTTAGTGCCTGAAACCTTACTGAACATCCTGTCTTCCACATGACTTGTTTGAAACGAACTGACAGCAGGGGCCCCAGTGAGTAACGGCTGCAATGCTATCTGGAGAATCCAGGGGGCGCACTGAATCTGTTTGCCCAGCTGTGCTCTACTGCATATTTATTAATCAGAAGCCAAAGAGTTTTAAATTGAACAGGGTAATATCTGATGCGTTTTTAATTGACAGCACGAGGCATTCATTTGATACATTAAAGGGATGTACCCGGAACATTCCACATGCTGTCTTTCCAAGCTTAAGCTCTGGCTATTTAGACACAACCACATCAGAAAAGGGTTCTAAAATTTCAAATTAAGGCTAAGTAGAAAATGTTGGGTTTTGAAACGGAACAAAGCCGTGAAGATTTCCCATATTCTTGCTGTGTGACTCACGAGAGAGTGACTGAGCGTGGCAGGATGCATCAGGCTTTAACAGACTCTGCAACACTCTCACATTCATTAGGCAAACAAATCATCTGCACTTAGCATTTATATGCCAGAAATTACTCCGCATACATAATTTTAAAAGTGTATCCTGGTTACCAGTGTCATAATTTACAAAGAAATAATTTTGAAGATTTTATGAAAAACAACTAAAATAATGCCTCCAAAAACAAAAAACAAAAACATTATTGGGACAGAAGGTATTTGGTTGGTTTTTGTAACCAGTTTGGTTGCCCAGGTAACACTGCTGGCCTCTAGGGGGGGCTAGCATTCTGCCCATTTTAGCGGTAGTCATTTTCATATTCATCTCCAGCACCACCAACCCACTACCCAGACTTAAGGGTGAGTGACAGATCTGGAGCCAGTCCCAGAGCGGAACCCCAGGGTGCTGAAGCACAGGGCATGGCAGGGGACCCACAAAACGTACGAGATACAGGCATGCTGAATGAATCAAGCGAACGGGCACAGAATTGATTGGGGAGGAGTCTGGTAATAGGAACTCTGGATTCACATTGTATACAGTATTGCATAGTGTTCGAAAATGACCCCACTGAGGCCTAATTAGTGCTGGCCCTGGCCTGACAGGCATCTGGCATGGAGCAGAGGTGAAATGAGCTGCCCCTTGTGGCCGGGAGGAATGGTTCCGATTGTGGGATGGCTTATGGTTAATGGCCTGAAAATGCTACAGAGGCATAACTGCTATGACCAATGTATCCATCTTTTTAATCATTTATCCGGGTCAGGATCCTGGGGGGTGAGGAGCCTACCCGAGACAGTATAGGGCAGAAGGCTGGGGCAGCCCTTGGATGGGGTGACTGTCCATCCAGGGTGAATACATGCATACATGCAGTGTGGGCAATTTAGGGATGTCAGTTAACCTAACAGCTCGACTGTGGACTGTGGGAGGAAACCCACATGAGACGATGAGACCGTGCAAACTGCACACACACAAACTCCACACACACACCGCAGGGAGCAGGTCTCAAACTCCCGTCCCTGGAGGCGCGAGACCACAGGGCTCCCCACAGAGCCACTGTGCCGTCCATCCAGCACATAATCAGATTGTCAAAAAATATTTACAGGATGAAATACTTCTCAACAGAAGATGCTAACGTGCTGTGTTCATGGTGCAGGGGAGAGCAGGTTCTAAGAAAGCTATGAGGAACACAAAAAATGATTGTGTATTTGCAGCAGGAAGCACGGCTTGCAGAATGACACAAAGAAGACACTCACACCTGTTAGTTATGAGGAAGAACATCCCCAGCGCAGCGCGTCAACTGCCATGCCGTTTCCAGAAAATCACACAAGACGTAAACCGGGAAAATTAGAACTAAGTAGGAATAGACCTACAATAACTAAGAACAAATAATTATTTGTGATTAAAACCTTCAGAACTAAATTTATACAAAACGTAAGTAACGTACGAGAAACAGACATAAAAATAAAAAAAATTGTCGCCTTGTTGTCGAACAAACTGCTACAGCATACCTAACACCCCCGGCTTGCGTGAAACGTGTCCCCCGACAAGATCTCAGCCAATTCCACTTCTATGCTTGTCACCTCCTCTTGCCGAGACTCCCATAAGAGACAGGGCACCCTGTCTCTCTTCCTCTCCCACCAGCCCTGCTTCACACGCAATGGCAGCTCGTGCAGACAGACACCTAATTAACTACTAGCTTGGGCTTGCCATCTCTGTTGGGGCACGTGTGCCAACTGGGTATTCCACTCCACAGTCCCAGGAGGAATTCGCATTTTGGGAAGGATCACACTGTCTGCTTATCATCGAGGCACTTTGCTGAAAAAAAAATCTCTCACACACAGGGAACATTAAGGATCCAGGTGCGTATCTACCTTCGTCCGCCAAGTGTTTTGACAGTCAGTCTCCATTTGTAGTTCAATGCACCTTGCATGCAGCATCATTAATGTCACCCTTGACATTTAAGGAGTCCCTCTCTTTAGTTGGTAAGAGTCCTTCTATGTGGATCCTTGACAGACCCTTCTGGCAAATAAATTGCTTTTTTCTTCTAGTGTCTGAGGTAAATCCGATTCCTTGGGTTTCTGACTCACTTTGATGCAGTTGCATGGACAAGGGTGATGAGACCCTGTTTGCTGAGCCTCAACTGTCCCGTTAGTCGGGTGATTACAGGAGAATGTCCCTCAAATCTGCCACATTTTGGTTTTTCGCGAAAAATGGGGCTCACCTGGGATATATGCCGTTTCAGAGAAAGACTCCCCTAACCATCAAAGCCCAATTGTTAACTGCAAAAACAGTCTTCTCAAGCCTGTAGTGAGCATACTGTTGTCGCCCATCTAACCCATGGAGCTGCATGGCCAAGTAAGCAATCACACCCCTGAGCTTGACATTTTGCAAAGGTCTTCCTAACAATAAAATAAAATCAGAGCCACTCAGAATAACAGAAGACTCCATATAATACAGAAGCAGGCAACAACAGGATTCATGGTAAAGAATTTTGTTTGGAATGGGTTTAAGAGGTGATTACCGGTATTACAGATCTACCTGGACAGATCAGTTCCAGTAGAAAAAGCACTCAAAGGAGTCTTTGTGCAGGGGGGGTCACACCCAATGCCTGTTCTTCTGAGGAAATGAGCCCCCCCCCAGTCTAAGGTCCTTTGTAACTTGCTCCTACAAAGGCCCCCTGACCCTCGTAAACAGACACGGATTGCTGTTTGTCCTTGCGAATACACAGTCAGGACAGAAGTCATTTTAATAATAAAAACAAACACATTTTTTTTTTCTGCCACACAAAGGAGCTGTCGGCCATAGACCAGGCCTGCCGCCTCAGCGCCGAGGCCCATTTGCACCTCAATCTGAAGAGGCCTACCTCAAAAACATTACAGTTCTCATCTTGTCAAGAAGAACAGAAAAGCTTTTTTTTTTAGCAAAAGCCGTGCCCCCCCCAAAAAATAATCTGCACGGTCAGTTTGAGCATTTCCAGCACTTCAGACGAAGGTAGTTTCTGAAGCCACTTAGCCTTACTAAGGCTAACACCACGAAGTGGAAATTAATTCAGTTAAGGATCAAACATTTAATGTTTACCTCATTCCGACCAACTGTTGTAGCATGTGAAGATGTGGCGGTAATTACTCTTTAATCAGGTGTCGGTTAATTAAGGCCCCTTGCAGGCACCCTCCAAGATGAATCCAATTTTCTAAATGAGAAATACTGTATAAATTATTTTGCAGTTATCTGTGGGGGAGGGGCTGCAAATTTATGTCTCAATTTTTTGTCCTCTACCGTAAACAACGTGTAGACGGCATCAAATATTATTCTGTTAACTTGCGGAGTCAATCGCACAAGCTAGCCCATGCCAGTGCCCATGCCAGTGCCCATGCCAGTGCCTGATTTGGACTTGCTGCACCAGAACTGAGCGACGTCTCTCCCACATGGAGGTCCCATTTTGAGGGAGGCAGACAGAGTGCCCCCTGGTTGCCCCCGTGCATACTGTCATGTTACACTGGCTTACCGATGGACCGGCTGCCTGTTATGCCATGGTGGTCTGGGAGCTGAGCTGTAGCTGTCGGGGTGTCACATGACCGCTAGCAGATGTGAGTTAGAATGCAGCAGATTATGTCCAGGCTTGCTGATAGCATCCGCACTGGGACCCCCTAATGATGTCAGTCTGCCTGTGCCAGTCACGTTAGGCGTGTTAAAAAAATATGCGATGCTCAGGGTATAGAGAAAGCAAACAAAACAGTTATAGTTCATTAGTTTTATTATTTATTACTGACTTCTTTAAGATCCATGGATGAGGAGGGTATCAGATACGTACAACAGTCCATGCAAAAGGAGGGAATTAAAAATTAAGTACTATGTGTGTGTGTGTGCGTGTGTGTGTACAATACGGAGTCAGGTAAACTGAATTAACACAGGTTCCTGTGATCTCCTGGCACTGCCTTACAAGATGGGTAGATGGATATGAAGACTGTGTCTTTCTCAGCCTTTATATAGAAGATTCAGATTCACATCTAAGTGATTAAAGTGATGCAAATAGAAAACAATGTAAACTGGACCTACCAGCAGAGCGCCATCTTGTGACTGAACTCACATCATCTCTGACTCTGACCCAGAATTCTTTGTAACACATCCCATAACTACATCAATACATTGCTTTGTCAGTGAATATTCCAGTACTATGGGGAACCCCAAACAGTCCATATTTTTTGCTCGCTCCCAACTCCCAACACACCAGTACCAGGTATTTGGAGTTCTGCATTGTTGGATTGGTTCTTGATTGTTTGGTCGAGAGACACTGTAAAACATCACTAGTCAGGGCTTATGGCCTTTACCTGGGCCGTGACATGAGGTCATCAAAGTGACAATGACCAGTCTGGGCTGCCAGTGAAGACGGATGGCCATTTTTGGTTAAGCGAGGGAGCCATCAAGTAACTTTAAATATCACGACACAGAAATAGGATTCAATTAGCGATTCCCCAGGGAATTATACCCCAACAACGTGCTAATTGGATGACATTTAGCTGAGGTCCCCCTGTTGCTAAGTGTGAAAATCCAATGACAGCCTTGACACACGCTTGGTCATGGGCAGATAATGCTTTTCATTTCAGTCCATGACCTTAAACCCTATGAGTGGAGCTCACTGCAAATTAAAGGATACTGGTTAGAAGTTGGTACAAAACGACTTACCTGTATCACTTGTGTTCTCGACAGAGAAGCGACTGTCTGATTATAGTTTGGGGGCATGACCTTCTTTGCGGGGGGCCTACTGACCTGGAGCAGCGGGTTGATTCAATCTGCCTTCTTGGTACTATAAAAGTTTGTTTTCTGCCCTTTGTTATTGTTTTCTGTTTTGTTCCCAGCAAAGCTACCCAGATTCAAACGTCAACGTGACTTGGTTTTTTTCCCAACACCCACTCGCAGATCCTCAGGAGCTATGAAATATAGAAAACCAACTATCCTTAATTTAATAAGCCCAAGTATAAAAGTTTAGCTATCAGGACAATGACACACACAAATGTTAAGTCCCCCCCCCCGCCACCTGAAAGGTGGGCCATTCAGTGTTTCCCAATCTGGTCCTCAGGGACCCAAAGACTGTCTGACAGGAAGCTGGGAGCAAAAATGTGGACCGTTTGTGGGTCCCCGAGGACGGGGTTGGAAACATTACTTTAGAGCATAAGAATGGCTCAGAGGATCAAATTTCAACACTGGCATATACAGTAGGACACTAAGAAATCTAGTGCCTAAGACACACCCTACATATATGTGTAAATCTGGAATCACGTGTCCCAATAAACCTGTTACTTACAGAAGAAAACAAAAAATATATATACAGGCATCATCGTTCATTAAGCTTGGATTAGACCCCTGCTGTTTCCTGGCAAAGAGCGACAGATTTAATTAGACTTGCAAGCATGGATTCTCACAGATTAACAAGAATCTCTGTTATTATGCTGCACCGCTGAGGACTCTGAAATGAAAAAATTATTCTACGATTCTAATAATTAAGTTGCGATAATAATAATAATTTTTTTAAAACAGCGAAACAGGGGATTTGCCATCCCTACGAGCTCATGCATACTCAGTATTATGAGGACACTTCAGTGCCAATTCCTAGCCGCTGAGGCCCATGTCCCCATGATTAGCACCACTGACTAGCTACCTAACATGACGGGATCTTTCAAAAAGTGTAATATTGTGAAACCACTACTTACTGTTAGTGCCTATGGATAATGAATACTACTTGACCATTCTACTGTGAGTTTATAATTGTTCCAACCAACACGGTCTTATAGGGTTAGAAAAAGATCTCAAACAGTACTGATAATCTCTTATTTCAAACACATTCAAGAAAATCCTGTCTGCTAAATGACTTATTATTTCAGCTGAAAGTATTATCACATTTCTTTGCGTTGTCAGGATGGCGTTCATGCAGACTGCAGACATAACAACAGTTCAGCAACACAGAACAATTAGATTCTCGGTGACAGTGTTACACAAGGGCAACACTGGTGAGACAGTCGCCCATAATCACTCTGAACTGTGGGAGTGATAAATGTTCATTCTGTGATCCTCACACTGGGGGGGGAAAGCAGGTGAAGTGGTTTGCAGCCATGTGAGAGAGCAGGCCGCGTGTTCCCTCTTGCGGAAAAGCCATCCACACTTTGTGGGGTAAGGCCGGTATCGAAAGAGGGGGCAGTGGGCAAGTCTGCTTGCTTTAGTCAAAGAACGATGGCTGGCGGCAGTCAGCAGAAACATTAATGTTAAAGATGAAGCGCTTTAGTTTGCTTGAATAGAATAGATTTCTTGGTGCGTCGAAATCATTTAGAAAAGTGGGATAATCATGTAGACTATTTCAAGGAGCATATTAATACTACTTGTACATAGTAGTCTACTCTTGCGAGAAAATTGATTTTTTGTTCTGTCATGAGTCTGAATGTTCATTTCAGGGGGATGTTAAATGCTTGAATGAAAGTTTACTGAATATTTACTGAATAAGATGAGGTAGATTATTATTATTATTGTTATTATTATTAATAATAATAACAATAATAATAATAATCTAGCTCATAATAATAATAATCTAGCTCAGAAATATATTGATAGTAATGTGTTTATTATTATTATTATTATTATTATTATTAATAATAATAATAATAATAATAATAAACACATTACTATCAATATATTTCTGGGGGGGCATGGTGGAACAGTAGTCAGCACTGTTGCCTCACATCTCTAGGACCAGGGTTCGAGTCTCCCCCCTGGCTCCGTGTGTGTGGAGTTTGCATGTCCTCCCTGTGTCATTATGAGCTTTCCTTCAGGTACTCCGGATTCCCCCCACAGTCCAAAAACATGCTGAGGTTAATTGGAATTACCATGTTCCTATAGGCATGTGTGACTTGTTCCCTGTTGCACCCATAGGCTCTCGATCCTGAGAATAGCATAAGCAGCGATGGATGGAATATACTTTCAAAGGCTTTATGCTTTGAGAAATCTGTGAAAATGGTGCAAACCAAAGATCTGGGGCTGCTGAGGAATGTCGGGACTTGTGTAGTGCACATGCTGCTGCTGGTACCATCTCCCTCCCCTGTCCTTTCCTTGTGGTCTGCTGTGTTTCTGCTGTATCATTCCCAAGCAGCCAAACATGTCTGCTCTTCCACAGCCCCATGGATGCACTCTTCTCAGGGCAGAAGCCAAAGACTTAATATTATTAACAACAATATAACACATAACCAGGATTCCCTCAAAATCTCCAAAGTAAATAATTGTTTTACTTAGATTATCTGGATATGTGTGAACATAATTCAGCTAAAAAAAATCTGTCTGGAATTAATACTCAATGACAATGATGTTTCACAGACAAATTCCTTCAATTTAAGTAGAGACATTGACAAATTCACCTAAAATATTATTCAACATGATTTACATCACAGCGCCCCTGAATCACAGAAATATAACTACATGTATTTCAGAGCTGAACTGACGTGTTAAATCCACTGGAGCCCGTTACTGTGTCTGAAACCGTATGCTACAATGACCCGCTATTAAATTATTATAGATGTTTGTTTTTCTCGTTCAATTGCATGGCTAATAATCCTTCTTTGACAGGCAACTTTGACGGGCCCCAAATTGCGAAGCTTTCATTGTTTGGCAGTGCAGTTAAACATCCCCTCCGTGAAATTACAGGCACCATCGGAGAAGAACAGAGCTTTAGCGTAATAAGAAAGAACATCTGAATGGCAATCAGCTAAATTCTGGCCAAAGGATTTCATTTAATCTTTCACAGCGAATTAGACGTGCACTGAGGAATGAAAAGGATATATCCTCATGGGTGTGGGATGAGGGAATTACCCATTTGAGGAATATTTTCGTACAAGCAGGAATGCCACTTTTCTGGACTAAAGGATCACGAGAAACAGATGTATTTTACGACAGCACTCTGAAAGCTACAGATATACACTTAAAACTGCTCTTAGCGTCAGCAAATATATCACCAGTTGACCCCTTTTTGTGCAGCTAAATGGATGAGTAAATACCTACTGTCTTATAAGGATCTAATGGTTATATGCAGATGTAGAGGGGAAAAAATATCTAATGGTGTCTGAAGAGGGAAAAGAATGTGCTGTGACCGTTTTAGCTTCTGGGTCTTGTGTGTGACATATCGTGTTACCAATACCTTGGCTTCCCCATAATAATGTCACCAATTCAAAACCTGCCTAAAGGCCACTGTATACAGTGAAAGGCAGGTCTGACACGCAGGGATGAATTTCAGCATTTTTACATGGTGTGTTAATGCTCTAGTCCCTGACTATTTTCCTCCGAGGGTTGAATCCCATCAGCGACAAAAAGCTAAGGTGCACTGCAGCTGGGGGAATCCACTGCAAATGGAGGGGAAGGGGGGAGGGGTCCACTGCAACCAGGGAGAGAGGGAGTCTACTGCAACCAAGGGGGTCTATTGCAACTGGGACCCCCCACAATAAAGAGGGCAATTGTCTGTTTGCTAGTTGGCGATCACTGCTCCATAAACAGATAATGTGAATTATACAAAAATACTCACACAAACATGCACACATCCAGAATTACTGTCAAACCATAAAATTGTTATCCTGATCTGCTACAGTAATTGTGGACCCACACCAGATAAACCACACAACATGAGCAATGCAATCATGTCTTTCATGACATAAAAATGTTTTCTCCCCTGAGCTTAACAACAGAACATAAGCTATTTATTTTACTGTCCTGTTCTTATAGCCCAATAACACAGTACCAGAAATCCATAGATTCTTCCATTGCCCTGAAATTAATGACAATTATAATCTAGCAGATTGGTGTTAATTAAGGCGGTGCTGTAAAGACCATCGGTAACACCAGTGTGTTAGGCAAAGTAGCTTATGTCAGTCGTAGATTTTGCACAGTGTGTAGGTTTTTTTCCCATTAACAGTAATATAATTATGCAAACCACGTGGATCACAAGCATATGGCAAATGTAGAAAACAGGACATTCACTCAGTAGTATGAGTTATCACATGCGCTGGTTTATAAATATTTGTATTAAAAACCACCGGTTTGGACAGAGAATGTTGTGTGTGTTTGGCTTCACAAGCTGTTGCTGTTTTAGTTTGTGTAGGAAGCCGATATGTAAGTGGTGGTCATTCCACCGCCGCTCTCCCGGTGCCTGATTTCCCAGCACACACACGAAGGGGCAGGCCCAAGGGCGTACCCAGGACTCTGCACGTCCACCAGTGACAGATGGGCATCTGTACGCACGGCTGCAGTGCTGGACTCAATATCAGAACAGGGACTAGGCAGAGACTGCTGTGTGTATGACAGCTACAGTAGCAGAAGGACGGGCAGGAATTTTGGTCAAATGCCATCACCAGTAGCTGTGTCCGCTAAGTATTTCAGGCTAAACAGGGGACAGAGCATGTTTCTGAATTCTTTGGCCATTTCAAAAAGTAGGTGCTGCCTTCTAGTGGCCGGGTGGACTCATAAATTGGACCATTGCTTAATTTTAATGCTGCTATTTTCAAGTGCAATAAGTGAAACGTGCAATATCTTGAAACTATGGGGTATGACTGCTTTATCCTGCTGGTCTGTTTGTTTGTTTATTTATTGGAAAATTGTATGTTTAATAGGAGATTTGTTTTATATATGCTACGGATTTTTGTGTTAGGGTTAGGTTTAGGTTTAGGTTTAGGGTTAGGGTCATGTCGCGCCGTCTGAACGGTTAGGTAGAATACATATGTCCAACTTACAGTAGGTACCTTTAGGTGCTTTTGCAAAAAGATTATTATGCTTTCTTCTGACACACTGATGGGTATGGTGTACACTTTGGAAGAGCTACGCTAATGCTATGCCAAGAGATGATTTTTTGGAGATCACTTGCCTGGAACAGGAGTGTGGTGCCGCTGTTCCTCCACATCTGCCTGACCACTTAATGGCACCCAAAGCCACGCTTCTTAAAAGTACAATTAAAAATCTATTTGTCAGTCAAATAACACCACACCTGCTTACGCGGTAGACTGTGATGCAGAGGATCTCCACAACAATACATCACTAATGAATAATGAATCTATTACCCAAAGGAGAACTTCCTGAGAAAGATATGGAGTCCGTAGTCCGTATTTGAATAGTTGTCTTGAAATATGGGAGAAAATGCAAAAGCGCAATTTTCCTACATTTTCAGAATTTTCCTGACAAAAGATGCTGCATTTTATGTTTTTATTTTATCAGTTTTGTGGGTGAAATTAGTGTCTATATTTCTCCCCTTAAAGGTATCTTTAAGAGATTAAGAGTATGCTGCGTTCTCTAAGCTTTTTAATGAGAAATTTGAGGCATGTTATGTTCTGTTAAGTAGTGTGGAAAGTGGAATTGAAGTTTTAAGAGTCCAAATGTTTGAGAGTTAAAATATATCTAAGGGATCTTTCTGTACTCTAATTTAAATTATTCATTTTTATTTTAGAAAGTAGTCACTCCAAGGATAAGGTCCCTGGATTTTGGAACGCCAAGATAGTAAATAAGGTTAATTCAACTAATTAACTCAGGCTGTGTAACTAAATGTTACATATTTAAGCTAATTAAACTTTAGAATTGTTGTTCACATGGCACGCCCCTGTCCCATTTCCCATAGCAACAAGGGCAGGGTGTCGCTTTATTTATTAACGAGCTGCAAATTATGAATTTCATGCCAAACCATCCCCTAATTTTTCAAAATGGTCTGCTTAAGGTGGTCCAGTCAGAGCTCTGAAATGTTCAAATTCAGGGCCCAGAAACAATAAAGCATAAAAAATAAGCCATGCCAAGCCTTCTTAATAAGGCGCATGTGTTTGGAAGACGTCCTGTAAGTTTTCGTAGATGTATTATTCATTTATGTGTCATTGATTTCTTTCAATTCACATGCATAACGCTTGTGGAACGTTTCATTAAAGTGAGTCAGTAGCATCACGTGAGAACACCCTGCACACGAAGGAGAAAAATGGTAATAAAAGCTTATTAACACAATATGAACACAACTCATTGGAGGGTTTAATAGATTTCATTAAATTAATTGATAGATTGTGCTGTCTATTTAGAGTAGACTTCTTCGGCCAGAGGGAGTCTTTGAGTCAGACTTCAGGCACCTTGAGGTCTCCTGTAAAGTCTCAGTTACAATTTATTGATTTTGCTACATTTTTAACTAAAGTGATGTACAATTGAAAGCAGGGTCAGACAGTTTCTGGAACAAATGAGGTTGTGGGCCTGCCTCTAGGCTCCAATTGGGACATCACTCTGCTGACTCTGCGATGTGAACCAGGGACTTTCCACCCCCTCTGGGATCGTGGATCTGCAAGGATTGTGTCACCTGCCATCTGCTGATGGCGCCCCAGCGTCTGCACGTGGTGGACTGATCGCAATTTATATGCACCCTAATTACAGATCGCACCTCCAAAATATACCGGTGCCATATACTCGGCACGCATGGGCTAAATGACAGCCGGCCGCCGCATAAATCAGCAGCTTTAATGAAGCCCCCGATTTGTCTGGTGGATAATTCGCTCAGCCCGGCACCGCCCAAGCGCCGGCTAAATGAGATAAGCCACGAAACAGAACACGCCCGACTTTCTTCACATTTCCTGCCACTTGGCTGGTCCTTGATGTGGGCGGCCTGGAAAGTAAGCCTGGTGTGGGCATGGGAATTAGGGGATATGACTCCACAGGAGGAACGTAGTCTGTGGGCCCATGCGGTTAGCAAGGAAAATGCTTCTACAGAGTTCCTGAAGACGAGAAAGATGCTGACGGACTCCCTGTGATTCCCCCCCCCATACCTATAGCTGGGCTAGGAGATCTTACAAGGCTGGATGTGACATCTCTATGGTGGGAAACAGCCAATGGCAATCCTACTTTCCTCACAGCTCCTACAAAAGTAACGCCAATGTGTAGATGGTGAGTTAACATCAAGTTGTATTAATGGATTCTACTCCAGGCCCAGTGATACATTCTCTGTCCCATTGTGTCAAACGATCGTGTAATCCAATCAAGGCCATAGCCAGGATTTTTAAAATTCCAAGGTCAGATAGGTTAGCCCTTTTAGGTGTGCCCTGTAATCGATCGAGTTAATTGGAGTTGCAGAAAACATATTAAGGACTTGACCTCGGTGTCCTCAATGGTACTGTAGGTACGGCCATGAGTCCTGTGATTAGGACAGTTCTGTAAATCTGTCACAATGCGCTGGGCGGCGAGCAGGAAACAGGCGAGCAAGCCAAGGTAGCAGGGAAAATGGGGTTTAAGTCGGGAGGCAGCAAGCAGACTGGGGAACAAACAGCCACGAACATCAACAACATTACAATGACCGATCTACTAGGATTAAACAGAACGCAGACTAAATACATGGGGTAATGATCATGAACAAGAAACAGCTGGGAACATGCGGGATTCACACGAGGGTAATGAGGAGGCGTGGTCCACATGAGGGCGATCGAGGCTGGGCGTGACAAAATCGGCCTGCTGTCCTCAATTCGTCACGCCTCATACTCAAACCTACTAAATTCAGCATCTCAGTATAGGCTGAACAAGGTTATATGTTCATGTTACTCACAAGATTATGCCATTAATTCTACTGCACTTTATTTATCTGTTAAATAAATAAATGGAAATCTGCATCCATCAGCTTGACGTGAGATCAAAGCCAAATATCATGTCAACACCGACGATCAAAAGCTGTCACCACGATGTGAATAACTGGCATCAGGGCTGATCTTCACTCCATACCACCAATGCCATTGACTGACTTTGATTTCTAATTAAGACGAACATCCACCCACCTGCCTAAGCTAGTGTCATTAGCATACCCTTTCCAAAAGACCTCTGCAAATGACATTTTGGAAATGAGTGAAGATGTCAGACTCATCTTCTGAGCTCACTTTCCCCACATGTCTGAAACCTGGATGATGACTGCTTGCCACTTTAAAATTCATGATAGCAGAGAGCACCTGCCAGGCCAGATTGCCTGAATAATAAATCTAACTCCTGCTGTACTGTACTTCCATTAGATATGTTTGGCTTATTGGTAGTAAAAAGCGAGAGGCGCACATCTTTACAAGTGACTCGTGATGTACGTGAGGCAGAGGCTAATGACTAGAGGAGAACACAGTGGCATGGTGGAGATGAGAGGCAGTGGAATTCATCAAAACCAAACACTTTCATTTCAAAGACACATGACAAAACCTCAAAGTAAACACAAAAACAAATGAACGCTTGTAAAACTTCTCAACATTCTAGAACTTAAAAAACTCACCAAGGTCAGTGTGAGAAGAGACAGGGGTGTTATTCAAGCTCCCAGCCCCATTGGTGAGCATCACCTCACCAACACCCCCCCCACGATCCTCAGAATTCATCCAGCTGATCCCATTTAAACCCTATCAAGTAAGGGGTCCACTCAGGGCCGGATTGATTTTGTTAATGGAGGCAAAGGAGGCCTAAGACTAGTGATCAATTACCATGGAAATTCAAGATCCCACCCAAACACAACTTTATTGTTATGCTGGCTTTAAAAAAATGTGTGAATATATACATGTATCAGGAAATATATAAAATCATTGTGGTCTTCTGTCATTTCTTGCGATGTCTGGATTTACTCATATTTAATACCATGTGCGCTCATACACTTCTGGGGTGAGTTTCTCGAAGACTTCTTAACGCTACGTCGTTCGTTAGTTCTATCTTTTAACGCAGAACTTACGAACGACGTAGCGTTAAGAAGGCTTCGGAAAACTCACCCCTGATCAATACAAGGACACATTAACTCTGCATGGGTGTCAGAACCGGAAAAGACAGTGTTTTCCTGTGAAAGACAAAGCAGCCGTGAAGCAGAAATGTGTACTGCAGTGAGACAATCCAGGGAGAGTGCCGACAGTGTGCTGAAGGAACTGCAGATCTATTTGCTTTTGAAGCCTTAACAACTTGCCTTAAACCATAAGCCCTATGGGCCCTGCACTCATTATTGCCTGTCAAAGTTTTTTTCTGTTTCTTAGAAATTGGGGTGAAATGGTGGTTTAGTGGTCGGCACTATGGTCTCACGCCTGTAGGCTTTGGGATTGAGATCCCACATTGGGTTCTGTGTGTGTGGGTCATGTGTGTGTGTGTGTGTGTGTGTGTGTGTATATATATATATATATAGTGTGGATATTTGCTCCCCATAATGTGATAAAAACCTGTTATTTTGATGTTATGAGGACCATTTTTTTCAATCCCCACAAGGGGAAACTCAATTTTATAAAAATCTGTGAAAGCAATCGAAAAACTAAAAACGTTTCATGTTTTGTTTGGTTACTTGTGGTTGAGGTTAGGGCTGGGTAGGGTTTAAGGTTCTCATTGCTGGGATTAGGGTTTTTCCCATAGCAATGAATAGACAGTTCCCACAAAGATACGAGTACAGGTCTGTGTATGTATGTGTAATTTGTGTATTCTTTTTTCTGTGAGTTTCCACCTACAAACCAGCTCCAAATCGCCCATGCGCTGCGCCTGGTAACCAGCTGGCATCCCATCCAGGGGGTCCCCTCTCTTGTACCCTTCTGCTTCCTGGGATAAGCTCCAGGCCAATCATGCCAATCCCAGGGCTTCTAAGACAACACTGCTCACAATGTGTGCATGGCAGAATGAAATCACTGTGCTCTTTGTGGTCTGAAACAGCACGGCACTGTCTGTTCTCGGGCTTTTCATGCTGTAACTCTGAGAAGACACATTTCACTGCCTGTGAAAATAAATAAGGTCAGGCAATAGTCGGCGGTTAAAGCACAGCTAAGAATCAATCCAAACGAAACAGCTAGGCACAGCAGACTGAATAAGCAGCCCGTGCAAATGGATGGATGAATGAATAAATGAGCTCACCAATCATCAAGAGCTCCAAGTATTCGCCAAGGTCATTTTGGGCAGTTCAAAAATAGCCTTAAAAAATGATCCCTTTTTTTTGCATATAATAGCAGTGCTTGAAACATGAGCTGTAGATAAAAGTGACTGAATTGCACAGGCAAATGACTAAAGGTGAAGCCATTGTTTTCACCCTTTCCTCTGGAGATGAGTGTGTCCTGCCCGGTTTCACAAAGTGAAAGGTTTTATATTTAGCTTAAAGAGAAGAGCCAACTCCTCCGCAACCCCTTATCAGTCCTTAATTAATCTTCTGTAACAAAGTTCCGGAGCAAAGTAAAGTTCCCCTCAATCACATTCTGGGCCCTGGTCCTGCTTCCAGTTCAGCTAAATCCGGACGTCAAATATGCATCCCTTCAGCAAAAGGACGCCAGCATTATCTGGGCTGCATATTGCCGTTTACCCATCACCCTTCTGATTTTATCTAAGCTACTAATATTGTCCAAGTGAAATAATTACTCCCGGTTATCGCTGAATGTGTTACAGCGCAGCATGACGCAGGCGGGAAAAAGGTGATGATCCACTTACAGCTCCAAGACAAAAAGGGGTTTATTAACATAGAACAGAGGGAAAGGAACAAAATAAGAGGACCACGAAGAGTGAAACAAACAAGCAAAACAAGAACCAACTACAATAACCCTAAAGTAACAAACAAGGAAACAGGGTAACACAGGGAACAGGATTGTACAAATAAGCAGCTTCTCAAACACACAGCACCATGAATACACAATAAATACAAACCATATGACTGATTGGAGAACAGTGCAGTGCAGGCACTAAAATGCACATAGAAAACTGGAGCCAACAAGGAACAGGTGTTAGACATAATCAATTAACCAATCGACAGACCCTGACACAATGTGATTTTTTTTCCCCCCCCACACTTTTACCTCAGTGATTATTACAGTGACACAGTGTCACGCTCTGGACACACCCCCTTTCCTACTGGCCACTATGACCCGCTCGTCATCCCAGACATGCTATGCACACCCCCGGACACCGGCTGCCTTTAACTGATGCATTACCATTAATCGTGACCTTCACTCGACACCCTGAGGACAGCATCTTCAAGAGAACAGCAAATATGTATGTTTTGGTGTGCCACTGCTGTTGCTGTATTTATCTAAGTCTAGTCTTGCAAACTGAGGACATTTGTCATCTATACTGTTTCCACCTGTCTATTTCCTCTGCTGCCTGGTTTATATTTAAACTGCTAGGCTTCACGTATCGCCTTCCATGCTTTCAAAGGGGCAACTCGCAGTGTACATTTTATCCAATCAAACAGAGGGACACCTGGTCACATGTTGTTTTATGAACCTATTGCATAGTCACTCAATTTAAAAAAAGGAGTAATCATTTAATACCAAAAGTCTTAATTACAGCACACAATTATTTAACAGTTGAAAACTGATCTGAAAACTTATGAGAATATTATATTATATATAATTATATAATGATATGACACCTTCAGAAGAAATATGAGAAACCATATACACAACTTGCAATTGAATCATGTCATCTAAATGTAAAGTTTATTTCATGTTTAGAGTGATAATAAAAATGTACTAGCATACTGTGAAACTTCCGGTTAAGTTATATTACTCAAAACAAAACATCATGGTTAACTGTGTCCATAACTTAGCAAGTAAGATAATTAAATAACATTCTTGTGGGAATGGGATGGATCATGGAAATCATGGATATATTAAATCATAAGATAGGACACAATAAGATGGCATGTTGGCAACTGTTGCTCTTCAGCAGGATTACAAAAAAATAAAACCGCGAGCACAATAGCCACCCAAAGACAACATTAAATCCACACTCGTCTAGGGAGATGAATGGGCGGATGTTCACCTTACTGTCTGAGAGAAGCTTGAATTTCCCCATGTCCCTGGGCCAGGCCTATCTCATTATACTTCTTATTCCTGATAGATGAGGCAGAGACAAGAGGTATTTTTAATTCTTGGACTGACTCACGCCTGAATTACATTACAAACAGAATCACCCTGTGTGCCCTTTGTAATAAACAATGCCTGTGACGATGTTGCAGTGTACTGCAGTGTGGTTCTTCTAAAATAGTTGTGCTATACTAGTGTTAATTAACATACCTTTGCTAAACTGCAGTGGTGTTAAGATATTTACACAGATAAATCTCTGTACTCCGATTTTCACAGTTGCACTATATATTCTGGTAACTAAACACTGAATTTGTATTTCTGACCACTTTCTGTCTCACTATCTACACACTGCATGCAGGGCTTGTGTTATGGAACAATGGATTCTCTTTTGCACACACTAGATTGTCATTACTACATGCCAGGATTGTGTCACTGCACAATAGATTCTCATTACTGCACACTGGATTGCCATTAGTGCATGCCAGGATTGTGTCACTGCACAATGGATTCTCATTAGAGCACACTGGATTGTCATTACTACATCAGTGCACACTGGACTGCCATTACTGCATTCGTGTACACTGGATTTCCATCACTGCATTGCTGCACACTTGATTATCATTACTGCAGTAGTGTACACTGGATTTTCATTACTGCATCGCTGGACTTGTTTACTGCACAAAGGGCTCTCATTAGTGCACACCACATTCTCATTACTGCACACTGGATTTGAATTCCCATTCAAAGGGCTCTCATTAGCGCACACCAGATTCTTATTACATTGTAGATTTCATGATATCATCCTTCTCAGATGTGAGAATAATTCATGGAAATATAGATGACAAAAAAGATACTAATGACTGAAAGCTCATTTAAAATATTAGCATCACGATCATCATCCCCTGTGTGCAATCTGAAATGGGTCTTACGTGCATTTAATTGAAGATTCTACCATTGTAAACAAAGCTTTGTGTACAGCTGATAATGTTTTTGAGGACAGTACTTCAGGGATGTTTATTACATTTACTGATTTACTTTATTGCAAATTAATTTTTGCAATACAGTTTTGTTACTTGAGTACTTCCATTTCCGTGACAACAGTGGTCTCTTAATAAGTTCCCTTGTTCCCCTTAATTAAAAAGTTGATTGTTTCATTCTGCAGGTTTATTCATTTTTCTCATCCTCTCTTTCTAAAATTAGTTAGTACAATAAATAATTGCAATTCAAAGACTACCTGGCCTCACACACCACACACATTACACACACACTACAACAGGCACCCTGACTCTTCCCAGACTCTTCGTCTTTCCTTTGAGGGTGAGGAGCACTTGTAGTGATTGATGAAACATTTCTGAGAACACAGGCTGATATTAATTTAAAAACGGCTCCTTCTGGCTGCATGGGAATTAAGAACTGGAGCTGTAGCGTGCCATTACATCTGCTGTTTATCTGATTTTTGCCTCAGTGTTTGGTTGTGGAACTGGAAGTCTTTTAAACACCTTTAATTAATACTAAATGACTTTCCTGTGATGTTTCTCTCTATTCCATATGCAAGCAATGATTTATAAAACAGGTTTACAGTGTTACAGGTGCTAGGAGGTGAAACCAAGTGTCTCATCCTATGGTTGTTATTTTCATTTCTTCCTGATTGAAAATTGAGCTGGTATCAGAAGTCTGTTTTTTTATCCTGCATATGAGAAACTGTGCTTGAATTTTCCCATCCACCCATCCATCTATCCATCCAAATTTTTATATCAATAACAGAATATTCAATTAATGATGCAAGTTTGCCACCTAGTCTAATTTCAAATATCTGAGACTAATTAATGGATTTGTTTCTTGCTCCTTGTTATAAATAAACATTATAGGGTCTAATATCAACTGTCTTCTTTTTGTATTAGAAATTTATCCCGGGATAAAATATCCAATATTAAGAGAGCAGAAAATAAGAGAGACTAGGGGGATTTCAATTGTTCGTTCTCACACTACACTACTCAGCGTCAGATGATGGCAAGAATGTTTGCCTCTGAAAGTCAGTTTCAGACTAAATTAACTGAAGAACTTCTCAAAAACATCAGGATGAGAACGGTCATCGTTTGAAGCAGTGAGCAATGATGATCCTGCCACATGAAAACAGGAAACGCAGGCAGGGAATCATGCTCCGCTTTAAAGTCGAGAATAGTCAGGCTGGGGAAATCATCAAAGAATAAAGAGGGGAAACGGAGTTGCCATAGTGATTGTCTACTGTCACACGGTTACTAAGGAGCAAAGCATGCTCTTACTAATGGTGAAAATCTTTTCATTTAAAGGCAGGGGAGTATTAAGGTTTTATTTCCTTCATCTGCATAGTTTGATCATAAAAACAACAGATTATGGAAGACTAGTGCTTCTTATTAATGCAGGTTAACAGCTTGCTAAAAAAATATATAGCAATATTATCTTTGCTTGAGTCAAAGTGTGCCAGCAGAAAACCTGTTCTGTTTATTTTAGCATTTTAAGGTAGGTGGTTTAAACTGATCAAATCTGTAGCCAAGCTGTTACTGTAAAATGATCCCAAGTAATTTATACTTCCAGTTACAGAGATTTAACAACTGGGTTTAACATTATGTCTAAATGTGTCATTCAACCCCTGTGACTAGGCAGATTTAAGACACGAAGACCAATAAGGCATTTTGCAACAGACACATATACAGAATTGCACTTACAGATTTGGCAGACTGAGTGTAACATTGTATCTTGTTCTTAATCTGGGTCAAAATTAGACGGTCAGTGTCTTGGTTATATCAATGTGTGAGAATGTACAATTCAGTGTTTAGTATGCAGTGTGCAGACCAGAATGAAGTTTTACAAATATAATGTAATTCCTTTGAGTTAGCATCAGGATTCAAATTAGGAAGTGACAGCCTCACTAATGTAGCACACCTGCCCTGACGCACAGCGATGTGACTTGTAGAGAAAGGTGATTGGATTGATTGTGGAGGCTGCTGATTGGATTGATTGTGGAGGCTGCTGATTGGATCCCAAAGAGTCACAAACAAACAGCTTCAATCAGGACACTTTTGGTTCTGCTGCTGATTAGAGTCCTCTCTGACGTAAACACAGCTCACCTTATTCTGCATTATGTGTCAGGATTTTGGTTTGGGCACATCTTGACCTTTGTGTGACAGGTGAAGCAAGCCACTAATCAGGTTAGGCTCCTTGTCACAGAGCAATACAAAGTCGCCCAGCAGGCACCCGTGGTGCCGAACAGCAAGCTAAACACAGGGAGTCATACTGTAGGGTCTAATCTCACGCTGGGACTAACCAGTTAACGGCAGGTGGGGCTGCTGCAGGCGCTCACCTCATGCTGAGAGCGCTTCATTGCAATGCACTAACTCACAGCCAAGCACTTACTGTAAATTCCAGGTTGAATCGCCAAGTAGCACATTTGCAACAATACTGTTACCTTTTAATTAACCTCCTGGGTTCACACTGCTTTTCAATTTTTATTTTTTTTGCAGGAGTCCTTAAAAACACAAGCAAAATAATAGCTTAAACCTCCAACCAAAGTAGATTTTCATCCTGATAATTGGTGATTAATGCTTAATCACTTTAAATACTTACATAGTCCTTTTGAGATCACAAAACCTGGCCTCTTAGTTACAATATAACCATCACTGACAATGAGGAAAATCCATTTAAATATTGTGGCATAATATCTAGCTTTTTTTACATACAAAGCAATTGCCTGGTTGTGCAGTTATACATATTTTACCCAGTTGTCATTTTTTCAATGTTTCAATGAAGAAAAGATGACAATAACAGTGCCCATAACATGATACTCTCAAACAGACGTGGAGGAATTTTGATGCAGTTCTGTGGAACCATGGAGCCAGTCAAAAAGGTAAGTATAAGATGCAGTTCATAAAGAGTAGTTATAACTACAGTTCTCATTTAATCCTTCTTACATCTTTGGGCATACAGCGACAATGTGTAAAATTATATTGCCCCCTATTGGCTATTGTGGGAAATTCTTAATGTAGGTGAACAGCGACCTCTTTTGGTAGCCAGTACTGATGCAACTTTACTAAGCTACTTGTGTGAAAGAAAATGCATTTGAACGATAAACAAATACTGTACACTGATCGTGTTTCAGTCGCACAAACATGCTCTTAGCGTCCAAACACACTAATAGCTCGTCGAGTTCAAATTAAAATTTAACTCCAGTGTTCCTTTTCCGTATGCTTTTGGAAATTTGAAACTCCTGGTGTAATGTCCAAGCAAATATTTGTCCGTCATTCTCATGTAAAATCGCAGAAACATTTATTCATTTAGCAGAAGCTTTTATCCACAGCGACGCACACTTGAGAAACCAGGGTCAGCAAAAGGACCTTAGTCAAGGGCCCCACGATGAAATCATTCAGACGACCGTGAGACCTTCTATTCTCGAGCACATCGCCCCGCACACCTAAAATATCAAACAGTAAATATTAAGGCGACCTATGCCATGTTTAAACTAAAACACACACTTCCGAATCCAACTTCTAAGAATTCTAATACTTTGCGCTTGATCAGTCTTGTAAAGTCTTTGACTTATTTTTATTTTACTTAATTTCTCATAAACAACGCTATAACACAAGTACTATAAACAAACTCAATATAACCTGGGAAATACAACAAACATACTTTCCTGCCACGAATTAAGTAACAATGCTGCATTATATTTATAACTTTCCATAATAGCATTCATCTATTTTAAACCACAATTATAGTCTCCGTAGAGACCTGCAAAAATTGCCATAGCCGACTATATTTCAAGTCGTCACGGCGGGGTATTGGGTAAAGTTTTCAACTAGCAATAATCGCGCCTCGGATAAACCTCATAGGCTACGATACTGCCACTGCGCAAAGCTGCCGGTCTACGGGCCGAGCGGGACGCCAGGCGCCGCCAGAGCTGTCCCGCTGACGGGTGGTGGATTCACATTACTTTACAGGTCCTACTCATTTGCGGCATGTGGAGTGTTTAAATGCTACGCTAGATACAGTGTAAGATTGATTAACCGCGTTACAAGAACCTCGCGTTTTACTTTAAAATGTTGAGGTTGACTGGACACCGGTGCATCATGGGATTCCGGAACATGCCATGGCTTTACCACGCGTTTAGCCATGCGGGCCGGTTTGCGCACCGCTTGATTGGTAATGCAGTTAAGAACGAAAGGAAAAGAGCCAGGTCGCATTTCCTGTGGGTTTCCTTAAAACATGATGGTGGGGTGTTTCATGCAAAGAAATATGGCTCTTTGACTGGTTAAACGCACAACTAAAAACGTTAATCTTAGTAAATAATCCATTAAAAATAATACACCAGAGAAGCGAATTATAACTTATTCGCATCACCATCGACAGCAAGTGTAGATTTCCGGGCGGTCCTAAAACGAGTATCTTTAAACTGTAGATTAAGAAAAAGAACTGAGTCCATTTCCGCGACGTGTCGCTTATAGTGTTTATATTTTGTTGTTTTCACAATATAAATACAGACATTCTGTCTTGTAGTGCAGTTTTTAAGTAATCTAAATCTGCGTTTACAGAGGCTACAGCTTTTCTGGCAGAGGTCACTTGATTGTTTTCCACAAATTCCGTTTTGGAAGAAATGTGTGTTTTATTCATTAACTTAATTCACATTCACAGTTGGTGACAGGGTTGCCGACTCTCAAGCATCTGCTTTGACACTCTTTCAGAGGACGCTCACGCAAGAAACGGCAAATCTATATTGTTCCATTATAAACCTAAAATTAGCTACATGTACATGAGGAGTTAGTTTGTAAATAAATGTAAATGAATGTGGAGACTTGTATCAAATTGAAACAGCCAGCTGACCAAAGTTGGCAACACTACGGCTTGGGGTGGAAGTGTTTCTAAAATAATCTTAAAACGATCCCATTTAATTGATAAATGAGATTTATTCAATGTTACCCTAAGCCTTTACATAGCTAAAAATTGTTTGTCACACTTGGTGGGTGCACTTATTTCTCTTTTTTAGTAGGCCTAAACTTATTGTGAAATATTCGACTTCAGTCAGCACAAATTAAGATTCAGTTGGTCATATAGTATATATTTCGATTTTTTACAATAAGAACGGATTATAACCATCCATATATAAACAATTTTCTCTTAGCTTTTTGGGGGGGGGGGGGGGTTTCAACAAGACACAGCTGTTTCAGCCCAACAGTTCATTCACGGGTCGTGGGAAAAGATCGTGTCTTTGTTCCAGATAAATCTGTAGATTTACTAAACGGAGCGAATGTCTCGAGCACTACATTACCAGGTTATTTCGCATTCTGTTTAATGACATTTACTTTATCCCTGCTCGCCCGCTGAATTGTAACGATTATTTTTTAAAATACAATTTCAACATAAAAGAAAAAAATCCAAATGTTTCTGATTTTATTCATAAATCCTGTCATGAGAAATATTTACAACATACGTGCACTTTAAAAAATCTTAGTATAAGAAGTATAACGTTTTGCAAAAAGTAAGGGTAAAGTAAGTGAATGTCAGTCACAGCAAAAAGGTGTCCTATGTATTGCAACCCCATCTGTGATGAAAAAAATGTGGTTGCTTTTAAAGGTGCTGTTGGATGCCAATTATAAGATACTACAAGGCGTGTATGTTAGGAATTTGTACCAGTGTCAAACCTATTTACGTCCTTATAAGTTAGTACGGTACCATTTTATTGTAACCTTAAATGGCCATCTCACTGCAGACAGGACTTAGAGTCGAACAATGCAAATATACAGAGTATTCTGACTGTAGAAAGACAATGTAAACGTGAAATAAAGCGAAATCGCGGACATTTGCGGCAATTTTTGTACCCATAAAGAAAGAGAAAAGGCGTACATATGGTCACCGTTTTTGGTGCCTCCATAATGCACACGTGTCCTAAACTTGTCCGCGTTACTCAGGTCTGTGTCATGCGCACATGTCTGTGTCCCGTACGTAATAAGTGACCCCTGCAAAAGTATTATTAGATGCCTATACTTGTGTAACAGTACAAACGTTTATTTAAGTGTCTAATATAAAAATAAGATCTTGCACGTTACTGCAAAACCAGTACAGATGCGTTATGTCCAGGCTAGTGAATTTCTAAAGGAAAAAAATCTAAAACGAAAAATGAAAAGCATGCTGGGAAATATGCAAATACAAAAGGAAGCAACCAGTCAGCTATCAGACATTGGCTTAATGGTTTTACAAAAGACGAAAGAATTTCAATATCAAAACAGTGCATTAAAAACAGCTTTTGTAAAATATATTTATGGTTTTCTGGAATGTTAGCAGCTCAGTTACTTTGAGTCGGCATTTTTGAACCAAATTAAAATGTAAAGTGTTCAAAAACCAATGCCTTAAATAAATTACTTCTGAGAGATAAAAGTAATCTCCTTAATTGCAAATTAAAGTTTAACTGAAATGAATTAAGATTTAGTCAATACACGAAATACTATGTAGTTTTCAGTACAGAAAAACACAGATTACAGAGTTTTGTGTAGTGTGCTATGTTACTTGGTGGAGAGCAATATTCCTGTCACTAAATAACACCAGCATGATATAATCCAGTGGAAAAAAATGAATCAATCTTTGTCTCTGAAAAGCCAAATATTAAGACAGTGAGACTTTTAGAGTGCAATGTTCATGATGATCGAGCCAAAAGAAAGGGTCAGTCAGGGGCTAAAATGATTCCTCAAAAGGTGTGATAACACAGGCCAGAGCAGAAAAGTTACATCTAGCTGAACAAAAGGCAGATGGGAAGTCCGGAGGCAGAGGAGGACGGCCAGCGGGGCCGAGGCCACCAGTCATGTGGCGGCTATGTTCTGGTTGCACTCTGGTGTCACAAACTGCACCTTGGGCATCATGAGGGCGGAGTTGTTGCGGCGCATGGAGTTGTTCTTGCGCATGGAGTTGCGTTTGCGCAGTGAGTTCTGGTGCGAGAGCTCGCTTTTCTGCATGGTCTGGATGAGGATGAAGGGCTTCTCATCCAGCTCGCGAGCGCTGCACTTCGGGGTGGGTACCTTTACTGTGTTTCCGAATTTGGAGTAGTCTACGGAGTACACCCCCTCCTCTTCTGTGACGATGGGCACGAAGCGGTGCCCCCACTGGATCTCCTCCGCCACGTAAGAGGTGCGGGCTTGCGTGGTGATGCCTGTGGTCTCCACCACCCCCTCCAGGATGACGATGACCTCCAGGTCGCTACACTGCAGTTCCATGGCTGACAGGTCATACAGGGGGCTGTCCTTGTCGATCATGTGGCAAATGATGAGGGGTGCCAGCAGAAACATGTTATTGCTGGATGTGGCGCTCTCAGTCTGGATGTCGATCTGGTGGATGGGGATGACCTCACCCTCCGGGGTGGTGGTCTTGCGAACCACCTGAAGGCGTACGGTGGCCCCGATGATCATGCTCTTGCGCAGGTCGCCCACACGGATCATGAAACAGAGGCGGTGGTTGCGCACGGCAATGACGGCGTTGCGGCTGAAGATAAGCGTCTCGGCACGCCGGTGCGACTGCGCCGTCTTCATGAAGATGCAGCCCAGCATGATGGCATTGATGATGAGCCCAGCTATGTTCTGCAGGATCAGCACCAGGATGGCAATAGGGCACTGCTCTGTGATCATGCGGCCCCCAAACCCAATGGTCACCTGGACCTCAATGGAGAACAGGAAGGCTGAGGTGAAGGACCTGTGGAGTAACAAGGACACAGGGGTCAGAGGTCACCGAAAACAGGTCGAAACAGGGGAAGTGGAGTTGAACTCAAATATCTCAAATATGAAGTCAAATATCAAGGCAGTAATGACACATTAGTAATATATAATGTCAAATTATATGTTTTTTTAAACTGTTTTAGGCAAAAGATTATTTTCCAATTTGGCACAGGACTAATACCAGTGGTGGACCCCCCCTCCCCCCACCAAATAGTACAATAGTATGCAATGTATGGTGAAAATTGTGTTCTTACATGTATGAGAAACTGCATCTCAAAGTGGGTGAGTGTTTCTCATTTCCTTCCCTGGAAGGGCACCATATTTCTCTCTATATCACAAAGAGAGAACTTAATTACGTTTGCTCCCTCGAAAGGGCACTACCGAGAGTATGCAGTTAATTATGTGCCAATTAATTTTTAATTAATTTTTGTTTCAAAATTTTGAAAACTGCAAACAAATTCTAAAGTATCAGAATGAAAATATACATTGCAAATATAAAAAAAAAATAGAATAAAATCATTTTTCCTTTTTTTTGCTTCTGGATTTTTTTCTGCAGTTTTCACCAGGTACCGCTGTCATGGAATTGCATTGTGTGCTGTTCTATAAAAGTATACTTTTATTAGAAATCGGTGTATGCAACAGATATTTCGTGCTTATAAAATGTCACCAACCTATCCAGTTGAGTAACTTTTGCTATTCCCCCAACCCGCTGGGCCTCAGCCAGATTATCAGACAGCCATCTAAATTAGTTTGCAGATAACATCGGACCAACAGAAGTGTAACGGTACACAAAACTCAAACCTCAGTACAAACTTCAACTTTGGGCTCATGGTTCAGTGCAATTTCGGTATAAAGGGAAAACAGGATTTTAAAATTATTATTAAAATTGCAAACACAATTATTTAAAGTTAAAACACCACCACCCTCACCCTAACTATATAAAAATATATATATAAAGGACACTGCATCACATTTCCTCTACTACAAGATCACTTCATAACGGCACCATTTTTCACTGGACAGGTACCAATAGGGGCCGCTTAGACCATTGTAAGGGAATCTTATAAGCCACTGCATTACATTTCCTGCACTAGAAGGGCATTTCATAACAGCAGACTTTTCCACTGGAAGGGTACCCATAGGGATCACTTAGACCATTGTAAGGGCACCTTACAGGGCATTGAATCACATTTCCTCCATTAGAAGGGTGCTTCATAACGGCACCCTTTTCCATTGGAAGGGTACCCATGGGGTCTGTTGCGTCCATTGTAAGGGCACTTTATAGGGCACTGCATCACACTTTCTCCGCTAGAAGGGCACTTCATAACGGCACCCTTTTCCATTGAATGGGTACCCATAGGGACCGCTTTGAGCCTTAGAGCATTGTAAGGACACTTTATAGGGCACTTCATCACACTTCATCACATTCTGTCCACTGGAAGGGCACTTCATAACGGCACCCTTTTCCATTGAACGGGTATCCATAGGGACCGCTTAGACTATTGTAAGGACACTTTATATTTCATTACACTTCATCACATTCTCTCCGCTATAAGGGCACTTCATAATGGCACCCTTTTCCACTGAACGGGTACCCATGGGGGTCCGTTGAGACCACTGTAAAGGCATCTTATAGGGCACTGCATGACATTCTCTCCGCTAGAAGGGCACTTCATAATGGCGCCCATTTCCACTGGACGGGCACCCATGGGGGTCTGTTGAGACCACCGTAAGGGCATCTTATAGGGCACTGCATGAGATTCTCTCCGCTAGAAGGGCACTTCATAATGGCACCCTTTTCCACTGGACAGGTACCCATGGGGGTCCGTTGAGACCACTGTAAGGGCATGTTATAGGGCACTGCATTCCGACAGCAGCAGGTAGCATGGCAATGATGGCATGGCTTGCTGAATTACTAGAAGGACATTCCTTAAGACACTACATCACATTTGGGCTCTATAAAGCACATCATCATACTCTCTGACATGAAGGAGGGAGCACTGGCGGCACTCAGTCATGCTTGTGAATGGCGACCAATAGCTGCAGGTTTGCCCCTCTAGCGCCCCCCCCTCCACCTCCCCCCCATGAGTTCACAAGTGATTAAGACCATGGCTCAACCAAATAAATTCCATTAAAATATGTGAAGATGTGCAAAACTGGAATTGCACAGACTTTGTAAATTAGTTTATTTCTTATTTACACCCTTTAAGTATCATAAAACTGACCGATCTGATTTTTTGGGATGAGTGGGTGGAGCAGTAATTATTCATGTTAAGGGCGATTTACGTAATTAACTTCAAGTTAATTGCAGTGGTAATCGTCCTTAGCCCATGCCAGTCCATGCAATTTGTTTATCATTTATTATTCCAGTCCGGTAACGGATTGACTAATCTAATAAAGAACAGATGAAATAACATGGATTTGAGAATCATATTAATCCTGCTCTGAGAATCCAATAATCTATGTTTACTTAAACATTTTAACCCAGCGGAAAATCAATTTCTGAAAAAAAAAGATTCTAATAAGTTGTGCCATAGTTCCCCAGTCAACAAGATTACATGCTTCTATGAGTTTATTTAATTATAAGATACTCGATTGTGATAAATGCACATGGGCATGGATTTAAATAGCATGGTACGTGTACTCACTTCACGTTGGTGACGCATTGCTCGATGCCGGCTTTACGGTTGGTATCCAGGTCTCCATGCGCGAAAGCTACCAGCCACCAGCCCATGGCAAACAGCAGCCAACTGCACAGGAAGCTCATGGTGAACATGACCAAGGTGAAGCGCCATTTCAGATCGACCAGGGTGGTGAAGACGTCCTGCAGGAACCTGCCCTGTTCGCGGATGTTCTTGTGCGCTATGTTGCAGGAGCCGCTTTTGGCTATGAAACGAGCCTTGTTTATGCGGTCCCTAAAGACAGGCTTTCGGGGTATACGGGAGACGAGCCCCGGTAGCGCAAACTCCTCGGGGATTATGCTCTTTCTAGGCAACATAGCTGCTACATAGTATTTAAACTGCTATAGAAACTTTAATGCGACTTCCCACTACAACTTTATTCCAAAACAGAATAAATTACTACTGATCTACTCCAGTTATGTATCTTAATTCATAACAGCAAAACATCAATTAAAATATGACACACTAATGAAGATATAAACAAAATATAATTAACAAATGAAATTCACACAGTCTAAATTTGGATTACTTACTTATAATAGTGTTATGCTTTGTCCATAAAAAAGCTTTAAAAGATCGGATCATACTAAATACGACTAAATACGATATGAAATTGTCCAAAAGATAATGTGAAAATACATCCATACGCGTTTTAGAATAACTTCTAAAGAAGGGTGGGTTTACAGGAGTTTTCCCTACGAGCCAAATCCTTTTGACGTACAGGCGAGGGGCGGGATAAATCACACTTTAACTAACCAGTGATTTAGTCTTTGTTTTGTTCGTTGCGTATTGTTAAATTTAATTGAGTATAACTTGCAGTCCATAGACATTTTTTTATCTGATTCAATGAGAAGCAAATTTGGTTAAAACAATGTTATAAGCAACGTTTACCGAGCAATTATTATTACATGCATCCATGTGCCGAATAAAAAATGCGTGTTAATTGTACACAATTATATATTACATTTATTTTGTCGCTTCGACTTAAAAGTTTGACAATTTTTGAGAGTAAAATTTATCAGTAACATTTAAAATATTGATAATACCGTCTTTGGTCAACAGATGGCGCCAGTTAGCATCAGACGGTGTGTCATAGCTGACGGCTGCCTAAACAGCGGTCTCGAAATAACACTTCTAACGCTCAGAGTGGCAAATAAACCCACTTTATGGGTATGACGGTGTAAATAAACAAATATAAACGTAAAATAACCAAACTGAGGCAAGCATTTGTAAGTCAGTAAAATACCATAACATTCAGTACCCGAAATCATTTAGTTTACATAGCCTATAGCCTACTAATTTCTCGTACGTGCGACTATTAGTAATTATACTGTTGTATAATTCTTCCCGAAATATTCAGATTTTTTAAATGTAAAACAGAGAAACAGCATAACCAAACAAAAAAGTTAATAAAATGTACAGACAAGCAATACAAAAAGTACAGTTTAATTAAAAACTAATTCACTTTACACTGAGGACAGTAGTTACAATTCGAATGAATTGTGTAATCAGAGTTTAGCTTGTTTCAGTGAAATGTATTCATGAGATATGAATGAAATATTCATTTGAGCCGGAAACTGCAGTTTTATCACAAACCACAAAATGACAGTTTCACTCCCAAAGCGCTTTTATTACCAGTTCAAGTGTTTAAAAATGAGGCACACAGGATATTGTTGTTAAATGCCATTTCAATGTAAAAATAATTACATATGTACAGTTAAGACAGATTAAAATATTAAAATTGCTATAAATCAAAACAAAATTTAAAAAAGTGAACTTATGACAACATGCAGAATATTTCACAATTACGACATCAACTGTTGAACATTTTCACAAAGTACCATGCAAAAAACCTAGTAATAAGATGTCATGACACTTCCACATTAAGAACAAAGAGTGTAAAGTAATCGCTATAAATCGCTATAACTTAATTTCAGAAGAAGGCTACAGATGTCAGACATTTACAGGAAGGACGGCGGGTTTCTCAGGAGATTATGCAGAGTACGGCTGAAACTGCTGCAGTATTAAACCATGCATTACTCTGCGAAGTATAGGCTGCATAAAAAGTGAGACGACTTTTTACAAATGCAATCCTTACCTGATATGCATGGGCAAAGTTCCCTGAAGACTCAAAAATCATTCGCATCTAAAGGGATTTTCAGGATTCATTGTTTATTAATTTATTATGTACTTATATTTATGGGAATGGACCAGACCATGTCTTCAGTCAGTCTGTCCGTCCATCCATTCATCCATCCATCCATCCATCCATCCATCCATCCATCCGTCCCTGTACGCGCTTGCCCTGTTGACGGTCATGGGGGGGTCTGGAGTCTATGGGAGCAAGACAGGGCACAACCCAGGGTGGGGCCCTAACCCATCGCAGGGCAGACTCACACACCATTAACTCACACATACACATCTATGGACAATTTAGTAGCTTCAATTAACCTCCTCAGGTTTTTAGACTGTGGGGGGGAACCGGAGTACCGCGAGGAAACTCCACGATGACACAAGTGCCTTCAGTCATGCATTAAACTTTATACAGTAACTTATCCCACTAGGACTCAATGCATGTTTTCAGGGTTGCCACAGTGTTATATTGGCCTCTCTCTGTCTAAAGTAAGAAGCTAAACTGAGTTTCTGAGAAACGTGAGAGGATACAGCACAGTCCTGCATTTTTTCACTTGAATGGTGGATTTCTACTTCATGGTGGCAAATGGCTGCAAAGGTACCAAAAAGCTTATGATTACATATATTTACTGCCTTAAAAAAACAAGCTTGAGATGTGAAATTTAAAACATTAGTTTGTGTCTAACCTAAACATTCTGAATTTCGATTCAGACTGAGATTCCTTTCTCAGTGAACCATTTAACTAAAACAGCAGTCAGTAAAACGTTTTAGACAGACAGTGCATATTTGGACAGACCCTCCAGGCTCAGTAGGTATGGAAGACAGTGTTCGTACAAATTCAGGATTAAACTTATGTACTGGCTGCATATTTCTTCAGAGTAAACACGGTATACAGTAAAACACGGTATACAACTTGGCAAAAGTAACAAAAATTTGAGTACGAAAAGATTCAAAATCTGTATAATAATATTTATATAAAATATTTAAGAGTCAAACAGTCACTCCTCGGGGAGGATTTGAGGTTTCGGTTTAGGTGTCCCGATGTTCCTTGTTTGTGAGCCACAATATCGTGTAAATTTTATGCTGTGACATAATTCCAGAGCGTGCAGAAGGCCGTCAGGGTAACATGACGCGTCTGACAATCGACAGGCCGACTGCTAAGCGCTGCATTAAAGCCAGGGAGTCTACATGTCGGCCCGCACGAAGGACGCAAACAGGCCATCTTCGTCCTCCAGCAGGGTCTCGGGCTTGTCGTACTCCAGGATGTTGCCTCGCTTCATGACGATCACCAGGTCCGCCGTCAGGATCGTGTGGACCCGATGCTGTGGGACACGCGTGTACACAAGCCCAAACGGGCACACGTAAACACAGAAACACAGAACACCATTAGGGAACTCAGCCTCCACGACGATGTTAGCCCTGCGCTAGCAAGCTAACAGGCCAACAGGCCAACAGGCCAATCTCTTGACTTAAATTCCTTTATATTTGCTACTTCTATAAATTAACTAAAACAAACCTACATGCATTATCCGAAAGTGTACACAACGTAAAATAAAACATTCTCCTCCTTCTGTTCTTTAGAGTCTCAGTAAAGGTGCTATACACAGACAAGGTAGTGCTTGAAAGCATTCTAAAATTGAAGAATGGTGGTATGCATCTTTCATAAAAATGTAAACCCTCAGCAAACGAAGGCCAGGAGGAGCCAGGATGAATGACCTTTGTGTTAATGCAATATTTAGACATCAACTTGGAACTTAATTGGCTGTAAAAGGCTGCACACAGTGGTTGGAGCAGAAGAGCATTCCATGGTGATGAAGGAATGGGACAGTCGAAAGTCAAGGGGGGGTTTGGTGGAGACTGTACCAACCAGGGCCTGAGCGTTGGTGGCGCGGGACAGGACGGGGCCTGGCTACTTGTGTGTCCTCACTAAGACGCTGAAGAGGCTGTCCTCCTGAGCTAGCAGGCTGGTGGCACTGTCACTCTCCACTAATATCCCAGAGGAGAACACTAACACCTGCTCGGCCTCCAAGATGGAGGCCACCAGGTGCTGCAAGAAGAGAGATGCACAGACAGATGGACAGACACGTAGAAGAGGGATGGAGAAGAGAAGAGAAAAGGAGTGAACGCAGGAGGAGAACTGTCTGTTGTGGCATGCAGAGTTTAGGCCTGAAAAGTGCTTCCACAAAATCACAAATATATATATGTATATGTGCGTGTGTGTGTGTGTGTGTGTGTGTGTGTATGTGCCATAGGGTGTGCCTTGTCAGCAAACACTTGGTGTCCAGTTTCGATGTTTTTTTCACCTCTTCTCATGACACATTAGCATCATGGAAGCATAACTCAACCAGAGTCTGAGTTCTGAATGACGAATCTGAACCATAAAAAGCCGCCTGAATGTATTCAGGAAAATTCTGTGGTAAAAGACCCACGATTCAAAGCTCGGTTCCAATCCAAAATGTTCGGTGAGCACAAAACAGGGAAGGAATCGGAAAGGTTAGACACAGATGACGGAAAGTGAACTGGGAAAAGGTGGGAAATTGTGAGTGCAGGAAGCAGGAAAGTGGCCGAGAGCAAAATGCTGATGTGCTGTCATGATGTGCATGAGAGCAGTGAGGAGGTGACAACCATCTCAGCGTGACTTACAGCGATTGTGACCACCGTGCGGTCAGAAAAAGCCGTCATCACCACCTTCTGTAAGATGTTCTCCTGGAAGGTTAAAACACAGATGGGATTAAGACTTCTCAGCGATTAGGCCACCGGTGAACTGACATGTCGTGAGTCCAGTTGCCGGCTGTTAAACCCACAACGACGTGGCTGCTAGGAAAACTGAAAGAAGTGACAGATGACCAAAGAAATATTGACTGCATAGATTAATTAGGTCCCAAGCCATGATAGAAGAACATAAAAATCATGTTTATAGCCAAACAAAACCAAGTTAATAGGATTTACCTGATTTCCATAACACTGGAGAATCTCCAGTAAAGCTTAAACTAAGAGTATAAGAAAACATTTTCATAAACTGAAATAAATCAAGATACAAGAATAAGATTAAAAACCCTCAACTAAACAATAACACTAAATATTGCTATGAAAACTAACTGAAATAACAAATGAAAACAAATGTTGTTTATCTTTCCTCCTAGAAATAAAATTAACTTAAATTAAAATATATAAAAACTAAACAGAAACATATCTTGAAAATAAAAACTAAGAAAACTAATAAAACCACACTGAAAATAACTAAAACTAAACTAGATTTCAAAGAATTGAAAATAAATAAAACTAACTGAATAAAATGATCAAAGCTACAATAACCCTGTTTAACACAAAGGTGAATGCGCCATGACAACAGTGTAGAGGTGCTCTCACCGTTGCCATGTCGATAGAGGCCGTGGCCTCATCCATGATGAGGATGCTGCTCTTACGGACGAAGGCCCTGGCCAGGCAGAAGAGCTGCCGCTGGCCCACGCTGAAGTTCTCGCCTCCCTCTGTCACCACAGCATCTGTGATACAGGTACACTTAGCAAACAATTTCTCAAATTATGTAAGTAATGCATTCCACAAACCCTTACGCGAGTCAAATGTTACATAAATCGGATTTACCTTCCCATACTATTCAAGATACCTTATAGTACAGTGTTTCCCAACCCAGTCCTCAGGGACCCAGTCCATGATTTTGGTCCCTCCCAGCTCCCTGGCAGATAGTCCACATTTTTGCTCCCTCCCATCTCCAGGAGGAGCAAAAATGTGGACTGTCTGTAGGTACCCAAGGACCGGATTGGGAAACATTGTTATAACAAAAATCACATATGCCAAAAATATACTAGTAATATATACTTAAAAACACATATTAAATAAAATGATAAAGTGTACATTTACTTACAGGTGTATGCTGCCTTAAGTGCTTCCGTTAACTCTATCTATCTCGTATATTTGTATATTTTCTGCGTAAGTCCACATTTATGTAAGTCGGGAGCTGCCTGTATCATATTTATTGATAAGAAAATCATTCCTTCTCCACTGAGCTTATAGGGTTACTGTAATATCCAACATGGCTCATCCTTATTTGTGTTTGAATTCTCCAATACCCGGGTGACGTTACAGAAACATTCCTTTCTCCTGAGAATGATCTGCGCAAGACCAATCGGTCGACGACCATATTTACCCAAACCTCCGGGGAGTGCCTTGACCATGTTCTTCAGCTGGGCGATCTCCAGCGCCTCCCACAGCCGGTCGTCGGTACAGTTGCGCTCAGGGTCCAAGTTAAACCTACCATATCATAAACGATTACTTTTATCACAACATTACTCGGGAAAAGGGTTTTTGTTTTATTAGACTGGAAGATTTACAAAAAAATTAAGTCAAACTTAGGTATTAAATAGATCACTAACTGTAAAATTATTATTCTACATAAAAATTATGCAAAATACTGCTGGTTTTAAATACCATCCCATGTTTACAGAAAAAACAAAGACACACACTGTACAGGAATAGTTAAGGGTCATTCCTCTAATTTAACTGGCTACAGATATCACAACGAATAACCATAATAGGCAAGGCTCATATCTGGATGGCTAACAGCTAATATATTCTTTCCAATGTGCACTAGAGACGAGATTCTGGTGAGGTCAGACACAGGACTGCTGATGCTTCACCACAAACCCTCGTGGTGTCAGCAAGATCAGTAAAAAGGGCTTGAAGGAACCATCCTGGTTTGAGGTTTTCCCACGTGCGAGTGCCGTCTAGATGCATTAATGCTGGGGTTTATGCTGTTAACTGATTTATCAGCTGATAGCTGAGCGAGAGTCGGTGATGGACGAGGTGAGCGCTTAGCGTTAGCGAAGGGGCCTTGTGGAAAACGCAACCTGGAGTGATGCCAGTTCAACAGGGGTTTTTGGATTTTTCATAACTTCCTGAGCAAAGGCTCTTGCGGTCATTGCGATCACATGACTACAGACAAGCAGAAAAGAATCATAATGGAATGCTGCAAATAATACAGACCATGACCCAGGGTCACCTCTAACTCCAGTGGCTCAGTAAATGGTCTACTGTGCTTGTAAAACAAAGGATCTGGGTTTGAATCGCCGAACACGAACACACATAAATTGTAACCAGTGTCTTACAGTACGTGTAAGCACTTTTAAATAAAAATGTCAGATAGATCAATAAATCTATGTATTGGTTTCCTGTCTGTGATCATGGCTGTATATCGTAGAAGCAGACATGCTAACTCTTTGCCTGCGATCCCCAAACCCCCCCCCGCCACAATGACACACATACCGGATGGATCCGCTGAACAGAACCGGGTCCTGAAGGATGATGGAGAGCCGGGAACGCAGTGTGTGGAGCGGCAGCTTGCAAATATCAATGCCGTCGATGACGATCTTCCCTGATGGATGTATTAGTAGCATGACAGACATTTATATCTGTAGGCTGGTTATTTATACATGACTTACTGATACGGGGTAAATACCTCAAGTGCTTCCCTAGTAAAAATCTTTTTTCTGTATGTGAGTATAAAAGATGATTGCATTGTTCGATACCGACATGGTGGATAAGTATTTTCAATGCATTCTCGCTGACAGGACTGTATGTCAACAACGCTCTCCAACAAACCGAAGCGTATCCAGGCAATGGCCTAAATCTTTGTGACGGTGCACAGTAGTACTGCGAGCCATTGCAATCGTGTTACATAATGTTGCCGCGGGAACTGGCTAGACGCATAGAACAGGCGCGCAGCTGAATATAGAGAAAGGGCTGCGGCTGGTGTAAACAGCCCCCACGGTGCTTGGAGAGGGATTTATCTCGGCGGGCCGTGACTCACGAACACCCACCTTCAAACATGTCCACCATGTTGAAGAAGGCCAGAGACAGGGAGGATTTCCCACTACCGGTGCGTCCGCAGATGCCCACCTGAAAGGCAGACGACTTGTGGGTGGGCACGTAGGGGGTATTTGTGAATCGCCAGAACCTATGATCACAGAGCACTCATACGCCGGCCGACAGCCTGCTTCTCCTTTTGGCAGCAGCCATGGGCATCTGTGCACCCACGTTCTGACCTAGCAGCCGATTCCCCCTACAGGCTTCAGCCTCCCTGCAGGCCGAAAGACTCCATGACCTTTGACCTGCCTTCCAAATCCGCTTGTGAGCAGCGGGAAGCCAAATGACACGGCAGAACGTCAAAGGGACCAGAGCATCTGCTTAGGGACGCAGAAAGCCTGCCCCAGTTCTGCCGCCGTTCAGGTACCACAGCACACCTAATATGAGCTAGTGAAGCCTGACTCTGATCATCTCAAAGTGGAAGAAGATGGTTTCTAGTTAGTAAATTACAACAAAAAAGAGAGCTAAGCAAGTACAGTGCATGGTCTAGAAAAATAGCTGTTAAAATAAGAGCAACATTCCCTTGAGCAGCCTGGAGGCACCTTTTGTCCTGGTTTGATGAAGGCGTTGACGTGCTTGAGGACGGGCTTCAGTGATGGGTCATAGCGCACGCAGAGGTTCTGTATCTTAATCTCCCCACGCTGCGGCCAGTCCTCGGGCACCTGGGCAGTGTCTGGAGGGAGCAGAGAGCTTACCGCACTGTAATCTCCTGTTATGAGCTCCAGTTCCAAAGCTATGCTGTGGCAACACCGGGGCAGCCCAAAAGATGGCGTGTTGCTGAGGGCATGGCGGGATGTTTACGCGGACGCATGATGACTTTGTAAACATCTACACCAACAGCTGTCAACATCTGTGCCTGAATGCTTAAATCTGTTTAACCGAACACGTTTTTAAAGAGGATTATCCAGATCTAAATACCAGCATGATTAAAGTACTCAGCCTTCCAGCTCTTTCAGTTGTTTACATTACTAAATAATCTTACAAAACATACCTACAGAGTATAGCTAATTAAAGGAATAAATTTTAAATGAATTGTAAATTAATGAGCTTGATTCCACAATTTGGACCCACAATCCGAGACATTTTTCCACTATGTCATACAAGCAGGGAGGCATTTTAGGGTGAAAATAGACCGGAATGAACCACAGGCTGCACTGTGGTTCCTGAGATGAGAACACTTCTGTCAGACAAGTCTGTCCTGTCATCTCAGACATATGTTTACATCCCCAGAAACTGGTCTTTCTGTCTTATCATAATGTCATGGCAACGGCTCACGCAAACTGATTGGGCAAACGCATTGGGCTTTGGAACAAACCTAAAAACCACTCAGGATTCCTCCCCATAGTGACACAATGTAAACATTTGGAAAGGAAGTCAGCAGATCGAGCTAGCTTGGTCTATAAATGGAGGTGGAGTGACTAGCCAACAGAGCTGAAGGTTGTCAAAAAAGGTTTTCTGCTGGAGTGATAAAACCTAGGTCACCCGTCTGGGAAGCCTAGCATATTTCGCAAAGTAATATTTACCCATGGAGCCCTCGTAGTTCTCCGACTCTGTGCTGAGGAAGCTGTTGACCTTCTTCACTGCAGCCATCTGGACCTCCAAGTCAGCCAAGTTCCTCACAACCCAGTTTAGGTAATTTGTGACCTGGAGTGAATGAAGATCAGGAGTAACGAGGACCAGGAGTAACGAAGACCGGGAGTAACGAAGACTGGGAGTGAACAGAGACCGGGAGTGAATAAAGACTGGGAGTAACGAAGACCGGGAGTAACGAAGACCTGGAGTGAAGGAAGACTGGAAGTGAACAGAGACCGGGAGTAATGAAGACCGGGAGTGAACAGAGACTTGAAGTGAACTAAAACCGGGAGTAACGAAGACTGTGAGTGAACGGAGACCGGGAGTGAACAAAACCAAGAGTGAACAGGTTCTGTCTAGCTGGATGGTGGCACTGAGTGCTTTTAGGGTTTGGAAAGCGCCCGTGAGGAGAATAAAATATTAGAAAAGTCCATACTGTTTACTTTGCAGGCTTTTTTGGAAAGACTTGGGAATTACTTAAAAACGCATTTTTTTACTTTGTAGATAATTTTATCATTTTATTTTTGTAAAAATAAATTACATGCCATATTTTGGCACAGAAAAAACATCTATCTATAGTCTGGAAGACATTCAGTTAAAGCATTACTGAAGCTTTCCAAACTAATGACAGCCAAATAGGACCAACTTAAACAAATGTGATAACTATTGACAGTATATACCTACTCGGCCTTAAAGGAATTTCCCATAAAGTAATCCCGAATGACTAAGACTTTCACGTACAAACACTGACTACCTAAAGAGAACTCACTCTCCACTGGAATTCCAGAACAGATACCAATGTTACAACAGAAGGACCACCCCAGAAGAACTCTGACACACAAAGAGCGTGGAATTATGGGAGAATGTTTAGTGGTTTTAGCCAAAAATGCTCATATGTGCCGATTGTTCACAATACACCTTGCTGTTGCATTTCTCAGTGTGTGAATTTGCAGCAGAGTCACTTGTGCAGCTCTGTGTGGGGAGTCCGGACTCACCGTGAGTGCGTAAGTCAGGCCCAGCCCAACCAGACCCGACTTCAGCTCACCAGATGAGTGCCATATGGAGGCTAATGCTGCCATCAGCACTATAACTGCCCCCAAGTAGTCCTGCGGGAGACGTAATATACTGAGTAAACACTTCCGAAATGTCACCATGCCTGATATTCTATTCTAGGACACGTTTCATTAAACTCTCTCAAAGTAATGTTTATTAAGTCTAGTCTGTTAAGAAAAACTACAACCTCTACATTTCTTACTATTTAATACTGTAGCATTAATGGTGCACAAAGTTACCACCTTATTTCTCTTGTGAATTTATCACGTTGTGACAGAAATGATCAGAATTTAGGTGGTAGAAGGGTTGACAGTATGACCCTAGAAAGAGCACTCACCGTTCTGACCTCCAGCCACCGGTTGGCAGCAGAGAGGAACAAGTAGGCTGTGTTATTAGTGTCGGTCAGCTCCAGCATTCGCTGTTTAAAACGAGACTCGTGTCTAAGGAACAGAAACACACAAAAAACGACTGCTGTAGCAAAGCAAGGCATTTTCAAATGGTTAAAATACGTTAATAATGACTGAACACTGCAAGGAAGATCATAGCATGCAAGCAGTTCATAATGTTCTCAAAAATCATCTCTGGCTACAAGAGACGCCAACTCATACACTTGGAATTTTTCATACAATGGCTGGAAACAGAGGTGGGAGGTTATCGGATTAGGAATTTATGGACCAAATGTTTGGACACCTGAAGGCCCGGATTGTGGTGAGACCCTCTGCAGTCTCAGAAAAGTGACAGAGCAGGGGAAGCTGGGTGGAGTCGTCTAGGTCCTGGAGGTCTCTGAGGAAAAGGTGCAGACAGGATCAGGTCATGTTCTTCTACGCTCGTTGGCTGAAGTAGGAAGTTGATGAAGCTGATTCTACTGTTCTTACCTGGAAGCAACCCGGAAGTATTTCTGAATGAAGTAGAAAGCGATGGAAAGCGGTACCATGCCGATGAGGAAGGCCGGAGTCACGAACGCGATGACGCCAATGGCGGAGAGGCAGAGCAGCGTGGAGCGTGTCAAGGACTCCAGGGTAGGGGGAATGTGCTGGAGGAGGAGTGAGAAGGACAGAAATCAGCCCCGCGAACCCACTCCCCCGCCCCCCCCCCACAGCGTGGAGGACGTCTTACATGACAACCGAGGGAGTGAAGGGCATCTTAATTCCCACTGTGATGAAACAGGAATTCAAAGAGGCGGAGATCCTCCAGCTTACTTGCCTGATCAATGATGTTGGTGTCGGCTGAAAACCGGTTCAGAATCTGACCAAGCGGAGTGACATCGAAGAATCTGGAAATGCATTGGAAATACATAAGAAAAATTCTCATTTTACAAGCAGAAACATGGTCAGTTTTATGACATTTTCAACTGTCATGGGACACAAAAAACTGGACCCTGTAGCTCGTTTTGGGTACAATGAGACAACCTTCATCTGACAAAGATTTATATTTCACATTTGACACATTCATGCAATTTTTGTCTGCTTATGTATGTTGGGCATAAGAGAGGCTTTTTCATTGGAGTATGAACACTGGACATATTCCACAAAGCACAAAATCCTTCTTTCACAAGCCTGTTTTCATGAGTGCCCTACAGGATCTTTTTGCTCATTTTTCAATGTGTCTCCTAACCGTTTCCTGTGCTTTGCGAAATGCTGTTTAGGTTTAACCACAATACTGGAGACAGAAGGCAGAAACCGAGGAATCCCGTGAGATGAGTACCTTATGGGGGCATGGATGATCTTGTTGAGCAGGTTGTGGTGGAGGTTGGTGGCTGCTGACAGACCCATCAGCTCTACTGTCAGCGAGGTTATGAGACACAGCACAATGCCGGCCCCACAGAGAATACTGAAGACTGGAACGTAATAGGAGAGATGCTGCACACAAGGACAACGCAAAGACAGAGAAGCATTGTTGTAACATCATCACATTTACAGAGAGACTCAATCCATACCTGCAGCATATCAATCCCTAAAAAAATCACAGCAAAGAACAAAGAGTTGGGATTTGGAGAAAGACCTTACCTCTTCGTCTTTAGTGACATTGGCACCTCTTGGGAAGCTGTCTACATCATTTCCCTCTTTGGAGGTCCATTTGGCAAGCCAGTAGTCAATGGCCACCATGACACCATGCTTAAGCAGGTTGGATGAGATCATCATGACCACCATAAAAAAGCCACCTGAGGACAGGTACCGCCAGCACACTTTCCAGGGAATCTTCGAACGGCGACTGGTGATAGTAGATAGCGCATCTTCTTCGTCATCCTCCTCTTCTTCCTCTGTGACAATGCAAGACAATGCACAATGAAAAATATAGCCAGTCCTACAATGCATGACATCACACCGTGGATCTGTTCCAACGTGATTGATATACTAGTAGCCAAGTCCAATAATTTTCAGCTGGAGAGAAAAGCAATATGCCAAGTACAATGCGATGTAGTCTTAGCAAGAAACACTACTGGCATGCAAAAGTAGCTACCCAATGGAACAATAGTGGTGTCCGATTCAAACTTTTTGTACATCCATGCATTGTGCAGCTCAAAGTCATTGATTCTAATAATCTAAAAATATTTGACAAATTATCAAAAATCAAAACACTTCCATTTGCTTTTCGTAGACAGTGTCTAGCCAGGTTGTCTTCAGTGCCCCTCTGCATACCGTGATCCATTGCATTTGTGCTGTGTGCATGCCCGACCGCATGGTGCCCCTCCGCATTCCGTGATCCGTTGTATTTGTGCTGTGTGCATGCCCGACCACATGGTGCCCCTCCGCATTCCGTGATCCGTTGTATTTGTGCTGTGTGCGTGCCCAGCCGCATGGTGCCCCTCCGCATTCCGTGATCCGTTGTATTTCTGCTGTGTGCAAGCCCGACCACATGGTGCCCCTCCGCATTCCGTTATCCGTTGTATTTCTGCTGTGTGCATGCCCGGCCGCATGGTGCCCCTCCGCATTCCGTTATCCGTTGTATTTCTGCTGTGTGCGTGCCCGGCCGCATGGTGGCCGTGGCTTACTACTCCCAACTCTAGGCAAGTTAGCGAGTTCGGCATGTTTGGTTGAAGCGGTTATTCTGCAATTCTCGTGAGACTCATAAGACCCATGTTTATGATATCATTTACTAATGTATAATTATTATGTCATATTTAAAATGCATATCATTACATTATTGGCCACTGGTGTCACTGTTTTTATTACTTATTTTGTTTGCCTCTACTTTTCCCATTGGATATGCGTATTTTAGTACGCAATTTTAATGAACGTGAGGTTTTTCATGAACACATTACTTGCATTGTAGTAGGACTGACTTAATATGGTCTTTACCAGCCTTTGCAGAACACAAAACACTATGCCCTCAGCCCTGCTGGTACCATCTGGAACATCATACCTTCATCTTCATCATCTATCTGGCCTTTAGCTTCTCTAGAGTAGAAAGCTCTTCTCAAAGTCTTCCTTTCAAGGACAGTCTGGTTGTTCTCTTCCGTATCCTGCAATACAAAAGAAACAAGTCCGATTATTATGTTTTAGCAACCCAATCGGAGAAGCTACTTCAGCAGCTGGTACAGTCTAGTTAAGGTTTGAACCCCAAGCTGAAAGTAAGTACTTCCATAAACCCAAGGTTTTAACTGAATTAAACAGCTTTGCGGTAACTGAAAGTTAAGAATCTGGCTCAGACGTTTATGCTATGCTTAAGGTCCCAACTATAGTTCACAATCTATAATTCAAGCAGAAGTCTTCCAAAAGTGATCTGAATACCAAACATATTTAATATAACTGGGTATTTACTGAAACACCTCAGGTTACTGCATGGAAATCACCTTCTCCAACTCCTGGTCCTGCCTGTTCATGAGAGTCTTCCAGTGCTCATAGAGCTCCACGTCCTTGTTCTGGATGTCCTTCAGGGTTCCCTCTCTCAGCACAGAGCCATCCTTCATAGCAATGATCTGAATCAAGAGGCAGCAGCCAACAGAATCATTTATTCTACAGAGAACAAGTATCAATCACGCTTAATATATTTAAACCTATTTTAATACGGAATTAACTGTTTATTTAATTAAATCTTAAAAATGCCCATCTGTGTAGAATTACATATTCTTCCTGCTGCCCTGGGTTGTGCCCAGAGCAGGTTGCTAAGCCAAAAAGCACAGATAGACACAGACAGACAATGAGGTCCCTCAGGACCCATCTACATCTTCCTTCATCCTCATCCAAGTGGCCCACACCCACCCAGTCTGCGTGGATCAGGTACTGCAGCTTGTGGGTCACCAGCACCATGGTCCTCTTGTCATCCTGCAGGAACTTCAGAATGCCCTCTTGCATCAGATGGTCGCTCAGGTGGATGTCCAGCGCGGAGAAGGGGTCATCCTGGAGCAGACACCATGGGTTGGGCAGCTTGTGACAAAGTCAGCTCTGTTCCCAAGAGCTGCCATCTAATTATTATGCAGTTTCACTAATTAAAAAGCCTTTCAGGTCAGAACAATATGAATTTACTATGGACGAAACTAGATAGTCACTAAACTCTAGTCGACACTGCATCATATACAACAACATTTTACTCTGCCAATAGTGCATCTGTTCTTTACCGGATATGTGTAATATATACTGACGCTACAATAGGTTTCATGTTAATGATTTTGCCCAGTTGTAGGCTAATGTAAGTGTTATAAGCATGTTAAAGCGAGGCTAAGTCCAGCCATGACATGTGTAAGGTTTGGCCTGCTATATTAAAATGGAACATAACTCCACCACAACCTGGGGAGCATCTGTGTGTGTGTGCGGCTCTTATTTTATCTTATACTTCCTATGTGTATCACATTTGCCAAAATGTGCACCAGCTCACAGGTGACACCCAAGGAAAAAAACTGAATTAAAATCTGTTGTGTTGTGGCCACAGGAAATGATCTGAGAAAACAAACAAATGACAGAGGACTGTGATGTAAAGCACTTCCTTCTGGGGTAACATGACACCAGTGCACTGCTGTGTAGACAGATGGTAGGAGATGCTTTCGCTGTGACGGTTTCTGGCAGAGGGCTGTGGAGCAGACCAAGCCCAGCTCCCTTGGCGTGAGAATCCTGATCCATCCAACCTGCTTGTCTGGAGAGTCTCCCTGTTTCCACTGCACAAGAGCTGGGCCAACAGTCTCATTGTAACTACTGTCTCCAAGCAATGTCCCCATGTGACCTTCGACCTCTCTACCCACAAGTGCCCCCTGCTGTTTCGGAATGTGTGGCGCTATCTGAACGTGTTACCTAAACTTGGCTACAAAACTCATATTTCCAAGTAATCATGTATATCTGCTACTGACACCCCCCGAAACGGATGATTTTGACTTCCTGTTCCTCCTGAAGACATCATAGCAGGTTTTTCCCGTCCTCCTCACACACACACACCCCACAATCAATGCTGAGCTTGCAATCAGCTTAGCGAACCTCACCAGGAAGACGATGTTGGTGTTCTGGTAGAGCGCTCGAGCCACACAGATCCTCTGTCTCTGGCCTCCACTTAGGTTAATCCCCTGAAGGAAACACATTATGTGCAATGTCAACATGGAAAAACCATTATTAAAGTAGCAATAATAGGGAGATAACTGAAGCTAACTGAAGACTAACTCAGATTAATACCCTGCAAAAGGTCCACGCTTGTCCTTAATGGCACTTTTCAAAAATGGTCCATAATACGATTTTGTTTAAAGAGTCTACATCACCAAGGTAGCAGGGTTGGGTTAGGTCCAGGGGGTTAGAATCACAAGACACAGAAGGGGAGGATTCCTACCCTTTCTCCAATTTCAGTCTGATCTCCAAAGGGCAAGAGGTCTATATCCGGCTGGAGGCAGCAAGCATCGATGACGGCCTTATATCTGGAAAACGAGCGTTTATCACTGACCACCACAAAGACGCAACAACACGAAAGGGCTTCCTGGTCTCATGGCTAAAATGTAAATTACTTACAGCATCATACCCCTTTGAAATACACAATCAAATTCTATGTGAAGCTACATTAAAATTTACCACTACTACATTTCTTCCCAGAATCGTTATAGATACGGGTACTAACTCCGCCCCCCATACGTGGCATGAAGAAATATAAATGTTAAATGCACTTTCACTGTGACATCATTGTACAATGAAATGCAGTATTGAAAGAATGCTCTGGAACAGACCCTCATTTTCCTCACTCAGGGATACCTCTGCTTGTTGAAAGGGCTTCCAAATGTTATGTTTTCCTCCACGGTGGCATTGAGCAGCCAGGATTTCTGCGTTGCGTAGGCCACCGAGTTTCTGTTCTTGCTGAAGTGTGGAAAGAGATGCAGAGGAGGGGGGCGTGGGGAAGAGAGACGGATCTGAGAGAAGGTGCTGGAAGGTAAACCTGACGCAACCTTCACAGCAAGGCACATCAAAAGCGACGAGGGCAACAAGCGACTCCACAAGGAGAGGACAGCAGGCACACACTGATGAGATGCTGCAGGAGTCAACACAGGTCAACACCACTGGACAGACAGTCAGTGCTGAGAGTTAAAAACTGCTGACTGGCTCAGCATAGTTCAGCAAAAACAAAACAACTGCAAGAAATGATTGTTACTCCAACCAATTAATCTGTTCAGCCCACAGTTCATGCCATGTGTTGCTCCCCCAATGAAAGGAAAAGTCTGCCCCTTAAAACAAAGGGTAAAAGAAATCAGGTCTTCCCTAGACAAAAAAGCATGTATGGATATGGATGTGAAGATCGGACACCCCTGAACCCAAGTCCTTACGAGGACAACTGCCATGAAGACCTGGGGATTTGGACCCGATTGTTAATGGAGGTGAGGGTGGATGGGGTTCGTTTCAAAAGAGTTAGTGAGAAAGGTGTACCTCGCAGAGGCGTCAAAAGTGGGATCCATATCGCTCCAACTGTAAGTCACGTCAACACATTCAAGAAAACCAAAAAGACACTTTTCATATTCAAAATATTATAGTTTTCTAGATGGACAGTGAATGATTCCCTCCTTCTATATCAGTCTTTCCGTTCAGTAATTGGATTTTTAGATTACAGCGTCTTTCTGTTACTGCATAATTGGCTAGCTGTGACGTTTCTGACTTTCTACGGGCGGAAAAATCCATCTGTTTGATATAACTTTTTAATTTGTTTTCCTGCGCCTTCCCGCTAAATTTCATTAGCTATGTCGTAACTGTCTCTGACCTGTCGTGTGGTGCAAGCATAATTGAGTTATGGCCTCTCCTAGGACAATGTACGCATGGGTAGTCTAACTGGAAGACAGAATGGGAAGAAAACCCATGAGGAAATACCTTATAGTCCCCTCGTGGGCCATCTCACACTCAGGCAGTCTGATTCGACAGAGAACCAAAGAGAAAACAGAACAGATGTGGCCTTGGTTAATGTGATGACTGAGAGACTCTTAGGCGTGCTTCAGCTGTCAGAAGGCCCAATACCTGTCCCCAAGTGAACCTGTTTAACATGAGCTATGTAGCCCTTTCACTAAGGTGGGTTCACAGCATCCAGGGTTTGGTGCTCGCATACCAAAACTCAAGGCACTAAACTCAAGGCCCTATCAACTGCGATCATGAGGTGCCACTAAAAATCACCCACACAAGAGGGTACAGGAGATGGCAGCACATCTCCACCTTTAAAGCGGCTGAATGTACAACACCACTGACACAAGCAGAACGGAAATATCGGACACATTCCGAGGTGGTTTACATATTTCAAAATGCAACACATTCAACTTACACTAACATTAACCATGTGATGTTAACCATTGACTACAATATTATTTTAATATGCTAAAAACAAGCTAAGCTAAGACACTATGTGAGTTTAAAAGTAATGACATTTACCTGAAATCAAACTACACACTCGCCAATTATCTATACATCAATGATGTGGTCCTCAATCCGCTCATCTATTAGCTCTGGTATCACTACTCAAAGACAGACGCAAAACAGTCCTGCTTCCTAACAGGGATCAGAAGCAAGGCATGAACACACAGAACCATCTCTCGACACAAATCCTCTGGGTGAGTATGGATCGAGAGCATTATTATAGCAGGAAGTGGGCTTGAAGGCCGGGGGGGGACAAGGGGTGTTGGGGTTGCACTCAAAGGAATTGAATAAGAGTGGGAAAAGTTTCAGCGGAAATCTGACAGCCCAAGCACCCGCCAGGAGGACAAAAACCAGAGCCATGGAACAACTGGGCGGGAATCTAGCTGGAGACAGGGAAAAACTCAAAGAACCATACAGCATGACTGAAAAGACCTGAGAAGAAGACAAGGTACAGACAGATGCTCAAAGGAAGCAGCCTGTCACCTCCCAGTCAGAGCGACTTTCCTTAGCAGCGTTGAAGTCAAACAATCGACATCAGTTACACAAAGAATCCCAGTGAGTCAATGACTTCATATTTCCAAAGAACGACTGTCAAGATGTATTACAGCTATCACCACTATTGCGTAGATATGAAATGATAAAATCTAAAGGCTCTTCTTTTATAATTCCCATCTGTAATGCATAGATAATCACCAACAAGTGGCAAAGAGGAGCATTTGCAGCTTAGGTCCGCTTCGCGTTCTGAAGGATTGTCTACTGTCTGCACTCAATCGACTTGAGCTCAGTGGAATCGGGCAGCACTTACTTGCTCCAATACACTTCGCCTTTGACAGTCTGCATCTCCCCAAGCATAGCCAGTAGGAGAGAAGACTTTCCACAGCCCACCTGGCCCACGATCATGGTCAGTTGCCCTGGGGAACAAGTGGAGCTTGAAATATGTTTTTAGAGAACGGAGGATTATTTAGACCAAAGTAGACCTAGATACAGGAAAATAAAAAGACGACACCCAATTAACATTTTGCATTTTGAATACAGGCTGCCATTTTAATTCTGCGTTAACCAGAACTTCTGGATAGAAGCTCTACCTACTGAAACAGAGGCTTGTAGCTGGGTAGGTAAAACCATGAGATTCTGCTGAGTGTGAATAAACATGAGGGAGTCATAGGACAGTTGGGAGGGACTGTGTCTGCTAGCTGATGTGGAAATGACTGGAGATCCCTCACAAGGTAGAATGGTAACACATTACTTGAAGCGCTATAATCCACTATAGATACCTTCAGAATTCATTATAATGGTCAGTATTAGAATTAAGGATGTTTTGTGCTACATTATCTATAGTGCATTATTGATGACTGCTTCGTAAAGCCTACATACTGCATAATAAACATGGCTATAATGTGTTATGCCTTTTTATAAGTATTTGTAGCCATGTTTATTGTGCTTTATGAATGCCTTATAATGTGTCATGAATGTGTTCATAGATTCTTGTAGACATGGAATTCACAGAAAGTGTTATTGGTGAAACATGGAAAGCGAGGTCTTGTATGACCTGATACGCTTGCTGCCACAGACCCTCATTAGGAAAAGCAGTGGAAAAAATACCACGGTAAACTGACCCAGACTTAGTCATTGCATTTCCGTTGATATTCACACAGCTGCCCAAATGTCTATATCACAGATGCCCAAATGTCTATATCACAGATGCCCAAATGTCTCAAACTTTCTGATCAATGGTCCGCATCAAATTTTTGTTCAAAGTCAGGGGTCCGGAACAATTTTCAGTAACAAAACAGCATTTGATGAACTTCAATGAATTAACAATAACTTTCCATATAGACATCAATATATAAGCATTTTGATTCATAAGGTTCATTATCGCCTGGGTCCGGATTAACTTGCAGTTCGGTCTGCGCCTGGACCATGGCCGGGAGTTTCAGAACCCCTGATCTATATTATGTTACGTGTTCTGGCCCTTTAAGCCAATGTCAGTATTGTGTCAATGGGCTTTCATCTTAAACAATGGAACTGGATGTCTGTCCGGAAGTCATGAAACACCACCAGAGCTGAGAGTCCACCGCAGGCAGATCGCTGGACATGGGCAGCTGCCACCCGTCCACATTACCTGTAGGGATGCGGATATTGATGTCTGACAGCGTCGACAGGTTGCCCCCCCAGGTGAAGAAGCCATCGGTCACCTGAGAAAATAAGAAGGGTGGCAAAGGAAAAGACATTACGAGGTATCGATTTTTAGAGGGGAAGTTCTGCTCATCGAGACCTACTGTGACTTTCCCCTGGAGAGCCATATTGATAAATGAGCTTTCAGTTACCTGCTCAAGCATTTGACTTACTTGTAAAATGTAAAGCTGGGTTTGATTAAATTAAGCTTAATCTAATCAGAGTATTGTTAGAAACAGGCTTCCATTCCAGTGAAAATACACAAATCGAACCCCACAAATTAACAGTACAATGCAGTAAAATGACAAGCATCTTCTACTTTTTAGTCTGAAAAAGGAAATTTGCACCCTTTTCACTGAGCCTTTGTTTGCCTATTTTATTTCAGATCCAATCATCTGCCTAAACTCTACTCCATCCTTTAATGTGTAACACAGAATTTGTACTGGGGTGAAGAACCTACTCAGATTCCCATTATTGTGTTTGTGAGAGAAAAAAAAACAAGCTGAAAATAAATTAGGAACAGATGTGCAATATCCTGAGAAAATGGACTGTGGTTTTAAAAGTCAGTGGAGAAACTGAACAAAATGTCAGAACAGCGTGTGTTATTAAAACTGTACACTGGTCTAACATGTCGCTAGGCACTTAAAGCTAGACTGGGGTCACTGGGTTCATTGTTACAGTCAGGCATCCATAGGGAACAGAGGTCAAAGACCAACGTTTATGTCAAAAACATAAACAGTCGTTGTAATTATCTTCTTTCTCATGAAACCCTGGACTTGTCGCTGTGGGCACTTAAACACACTGACCCAGAGAAAGGATGAACTTCCTGTTGCCAAGGAAAGGGCGCTCTGAAGATATCAGAGTTATATATAAACATTGTCGTGCACTGTATGAACCAGTGATAAGCAAAAAGCAAAGCTTACTCTGAGTAATTAAAACGGGCTCACGGGACAAGCGTGTGCGTCATGTATGTGCGCTTCTGCAATCGTGCAGTGTGGGACACGGGGCCTGGGAATGACCCCCGGAAGAACCGCACAAACGACGGTGACCTCTGACCTTGACGGCGGCGTCCTCTGTCTCACTTGGGCGCAGATTCCTGCGTGCCGGCTGCTCGTAACTGTCGAGCTGGTAGCGGAGTGGCTGCTTCCTGTTCACCGCTCTGGTCTGCCACGGGAGGGGGGGGATGACACAGAAGAGAAGATACGTGAGAAGTCTGGGGCCGGAAGGAACCCCCTAGCTCAAGAGACCGCGCTCTAGAGGGGTCCCCAGTCTGGGACGTCCCAGCACCCTAACCCCAGCCTCCCCCCCGCTCTCTTGACAGCACTGAGGGAACTTTTCATTTTTTGCCTGGGAGAAATTTTAGGAACGAGCCGTTTCCCACTGAACGCAGCTCCTGGCTGAGAGCTCCCAGCTGCAAATCAGTTTTATTAGAATTCTTCAGAGCTAGAAGGCAAGGCAGCTTATATGAGTTTGAACCATACAGCATTTGAAAACACAACTACACATTTAGCTATATGTTATGTTTACCAGAGGAATGCTCACATAGCCACAATCCGAATAAACAATTTATCCAACTAAATGAGTGAATAAATTATGATAACGACCCCATCAGGCTTGCATCCAAGCCTGCTGTTGGTTTGAGTTATTCAAAACTGAAATAAAATCCAGTTGCTCTCGAGTGAGTCAGTGGACCCAAATTAGACGTGGCAAAGAAGGGGTCAGGGTGCAGGAAAGCCGGGGGGGGGAGGGGGGGCGGCCCGACTCACCCCTCCTGGATGCTTCTTGCAGGATTCCAGGGAGACGGACATGTCCCCGTTTCTCCAGCTGTCCTCACCAATCTCGTCACTCTGGAGGAATTCGCCCAGCTTCTGCACGCTGGTGAGACACCGACACGCGGCCATGCTGTCATCACGACACATCTCTAACATCTCCGGCTGCCCCCCCGACGAGCTTCAAAGTCGGACCCACACCTCAGGACATCAGCTAGCCTTTCCCGAGCCTGCCTTCAGTGGATTTATTAAAGAAAATCCTTGCGCTTTTTCAGGCCTACGGCTTAAACGTCCATTAGGATTCAAGCTGTACCATCAACTATTGATGTCCTCCAGTGGCCAGCTATTATAGACAATTTCTGCTGCAGAACAGAGACTTTAATGTTACTGAGAGAGGAAAAATGCCACAGGTGGTGAAATTATTATGGGCTGTCAATCACTGACTCATCACTGCCTTACACCAGCTAGTTATTGACAGCACACAGCGACTGCCTCTAACTGAGGTCCCTGCAGCCTGAAAGGCAGGCTCGTAGATTTCTGTGGATAATGAATCTTTCATACATGCCGAGTATCTCTGCAGACAGTAAAGACAGTTGGAAATATGCGTTTTGAATGAGTTTCTGAGGCATCAATAGGGTGTGTTGGGCTTTGCAAACATATACCAAAACAACCTAAGCTGAAAAAATTATTACAATGATTGCATGGAGGCTGCCTCACCTGACCAGGGCCTTGACTGCGAATCTGACCACGGTGGAGAGAAGGAAAAGGGGAGTGACCAGAATGTGGAAGAGAGCCAGCGAGGCGAAGGCCACGGAAGGGCTGAGCACGTCTCTGCTGGTATAAGCGTGCGTGACGAAGGTCTGCAGCCAGGGGGCGCCGCCATGGAATCCGAGTCCACAAAATCAAATAATGAATGAATGACACCTCATTCACACCGCAAACCTGAAGCATCTCAGAACTGTTATGAGGGCAGAAGCAAGCAAACAAAGAAACAAGCAAACGATGGATAGAAAGTAGATTCTGAAATCTAAGCTGCAGGACGGGTCTTACCGCGAGTACTGCCGCTATAGGGATGGCAGCGTTCATGAAAACTGGGTAAAGAAGGAGATTGAGGGTTACTGGTGCGTACAACAATGAACCGTGTAAAACAAGGGGGCTGTACTTTTGCAGCTGGTCATCTGAATCCATTCCGCCAAAATAACCTGCCCGACTCAGAGTTCATCAACCCTACAATGTATACGTTCTTCATGATTGGAAATCTCATTATTTGTTAGGTTCAAGGCAAGAGTGGTGATCGTCCAATGTGTGGTGACATTAGGAGAATGTCACTGGTTTTGTTAATACAGTAATGAAGGGGCTGCATTCCACAAGGACCCCTGTGTACTGTTAAAGACCCAGATATTCAGCAAGTCCCTCACTGGACATGGAGGTGTAGAGGGCAAAGGTCTTCAGGCTGGTGAGCTCCTTCTTCCGGGTGTGCTCCACGCTGTCGCAGAAGATGTTCTCCCAAGCGTAGAGCTTGAGCAGCTTAATGCCTTTCAGGATCTCTGTGGTCTTCTTCAGCCGGTCTGTGGAATAATCCTTGGAAACACAGTACAGGTTGAGTGGGCGTGGGGAGTGGTTTAAAGGTTCAGCAGGTCACATGGGACAATGTAATATAAGAGCTGTCAATCATCTTTTAAACAGAACACAAGCAGAAAAGCTAGTATGGAGCAGCCAAGGTATGGGGCAGCCAGGGTATGGAGCAGCCAGGGTATGGAGCAGCCAAGGTACGCACCAGCGTGCTCTTCTGCGTGTCTGCCAGCTTGGTGGCGATGAAATACTGCACAGGAGCCAGCAGCACGATGACTGAGGCGCCTATTAATGCACTGTACCCCAGCAACTGGTATAGCAGAATCACGCCCATGATGATCTGGGAATCACGGAGAACCAAACACAGCTCAAATCCACAGCACCAGCCGAAGAACCACCAGGTTTGACGAACATGACGCTACATTCATTTTAAACATAGTAATATTTCCTAGATGTGATAAGTTGCTCATTTGATCTGGTGGCTTTATGCACATATCTACTTTAGATCTATACTGGACCACAAGAGAAAAAGGTACTATGATCTGTTACAGGATGTGTCCAGTCACCTGCACTGGCATGGCCCAGAGGTTGGGGCACAGGAACAGGAACCACATCAGCTGGTTGGTCTCTATAGCAACCAGGTTGTTGATCTGGCCCAGGGTCATCTCTCCCATGGACATGTTGGATGTGGACAAGCGCAGGATCTTGTTGTAGATCATGGCCTAAGACAAAGCCGGATCACTGGAGTGGCTTATTAACCACACTTAACATCTACTTTACCAAACAGCCCACTTCAGTTTTCTTCCAAAGCATTCCCAGACTCTGCAAAAACGTTGTTTAGTCTTCAGTTAATTGTATGTCAAATCTGATGACTTTATACTACAACCGCATTCATAAGACCTCTTCAATGGAAATATGTCACTCTCTTCAACTCTAGCCCACTGGAATCCCAGACTCTAAACCGGGGCGCCTGTTTCTGGATGTGTCTTCACTGAAGTTTGGCTGTCTCGCGTAACAGGAAATGGGCCCCGCTCACCAGAAGTGCTCCCCGAAGGTTGATGCCCGTCTCGATGGTGACATAATACGAGGCCTGCAGGAAGGTCCTCTGTAGGATCAGGGCCATGAACAGTAGCACAGCGAGGACTGTCGTCTTCTGGAGCAGCTCGCTGGTCGACAGGAAGTAGACCCCGAAAAAGCAGCCCTGATGCAAAAAAGCAAAGGCGAAGATCCATCAGTTGACAGAACAGGTGCCACATGAAAGGGCGAATAAAACTCCGTCTCCGGCATTCCCATGGAGGCCCTGGGAGGAGGGCGGGAACCACTGAGAGAGTGTGACCTGATGGGGGAATTTTCCATGTCACACAGGTATGCGGGTCTGCTCGGCCTCTGCCTCCGCGCCTGTTTACCTTCCAGCACTCTGGCTTCTCCGTGCTCAGTCTTGGAGGTCACTCCAGTCCAGACACAGAGACAGTGCCCGGTCCCTTGAGCACAGAACTGCACTCACAACACTGGCTGAACTTGGATTGCTCACGTGTTTTCCCGACTTATACAGAGTACATAAAACCTTTACTGCTCCAGAAACAAATCCTGCTTCCTTCTACTGGCATCAGAAATAAATAGTTGATTTGAATAGAAGCAGCATCCTGGGAAAAATGCTACACGACAGGCTCGTCATTCCTTGAGCGCTTCCCTTAGTTGCACATTACAGTTCTCTTAACGGTAAGCAACTTTGGTAACGTCTGCCACGTGTCAGGATTACCCGAGTAATGCTGGTGAGGACAACTTCTGCGGAATTATGGTGAGAACCTCGGTGCAGCTGCAGGCAGTGAGGGCTGCTTGGCTCTATGAGTCACTGACTCTTTGACCTCAAAGATGAACTCAACATGGGAAAGAGTTCAAGTGTGCAAAAGACAAGTTTTAAGACAAGTAAAAGGAAACACTGATGCTATATGACATGGCTATTTAGTACGAAAGACATATGACCTACACTGAATTCCCAAAAAACACTTGAGTTAGACAATAAAAAATGACATTTCATACTAATCCTTGTTGTCTGAGCTATTGATAACTGACCTCTACCCTTGTAATGTAGTGTAGTAGCCGAAAGGATCAGATATACGCACTTTATCCGAATCCAAGGTCGCGGTTTCATTCTTCAGGCCCTTGACGATACCCAAAATGCACAGCGGGCCGGCAAAACCGAGCAGGTCAGCCAGGTAGCGGAAGGTGCTGCTAAGCAGGATGGCCCTGCCGAAGGCTCGGTATATAGACCTCCAGATGGAGGGGGCCTTCTCGGGATCATCGGAATTCTGCTGTCAGAAGAAATAAAGGGAAGAAGCCTGTATCTCTGTCCTTATGGATGCTGCTCACTGATCTGAATTAGAAACTTTACTGAAAGAGCATCTGTTTGACAAAATGGCCGCCAGCCCATTCTAGGGTGCTTACAATTTTCTTCAAAGAACAGATTTTCTATATCATAGCAGTTTTCGTGCAATTTCCTGTACGTAGCAAGCTTTTCTCTTCAATGACTTAGCTATACAAAGCTTACAATAACATGCTCCTGTCAATTTGCATAACTGGATTCAGCCAGATGCTGAAGCAATTCAGGTCAAGAACCAGAGCTCAAAATCAGAGCTTGAACGTGCAGCCTTCCGTTTCCCAGGGAAAAGCTTGAACTACTAAGCTACTTCCGTCCCATGAGTGGGAGCCACTCACCCTCTGCTCCTCATAGGCGTCCTTCAGGCTCAGGTAGTTGGTCAGAGCTCGCATGGCGATAGGCAGCTTGCCAATCTTTTTCAGCTCAATAGGTCTCTTGTGGGCACCAGTGATGAGAGGATTCATCCACCAGTAGGTGGCTTTGGACAGGAGGTTAACAAAGGGCTGCAGAAAACGCACCCCCAGGTCCTGCAGGTCCTCGGGTGGCTTGACCTTCTGGGGGTTGGTAAATAAGACGTACTTCTGCAAGAAAGGGTTGAAGGCAAAGCCCAAATGATGTGATATGCTCTGCTGAATGTTTTAGTGAGTCCTATGTGGTTCATGTAACTTATTCACTTCGAAAGAAAATGTCTTGTCCGTTTGTCTGTTAACCCAACTCTACATCAAGCATACATCAAAGTCAACTTTGCTGTCATTTTGTGGATGAGCAATAAAATGAGGTAGCAGGCTCTCTGATTATGAGAAGAAAACCTTTCGTATTATTACAATTACAGCATCCAGCCCAGGACACTGGGAGTGTGGATGAAAAGCCAGAGAAAGGTAGGCTTACCCTCACTCGGATGACGTTGATCTCCACGCCCATCAGCAGCCCATACAGAATGACCAGCAGCGCTGTGATGCAGAACCTCAGATGCTTGATGCCCAGCTCATACTCAGCGTACTTCCACAGCTTGATGGACTTGGTGATGAAGGCCAGCACCCAGTAAATGAAGAGTGCTGGACAGCGTTTGCAAATGGAATTCATGACGAAGGTCATTATTTCACCACTGAAAGCTTCGTCCTGAAGTGTTTTAAACATGTCACTGACGCTTTCTGACTTATTAGTACAATTGATTATCTAACCAAGGAACTGAAGAAATGAGAAACAAGTAGCTGGCTGAACAAAATAAAAAAACAACCATTGAAGGAATCAGGTGGTACTTTATGTAATGGAGTGATGTATCGCACCAGCCTCACTCCTCTCATCACCATTTGCCATCTCTTAAAAGAAAAGCTCAAATTTTTACATATAGAGTATAGCCTATGGTTGACTTACCTAGAAGTAATTTGGGGAAGTTCGAGGTTTCGATGTTGTGGTAGTAAATCACTGACGTGGTGGCAGCTACGAAGCCCATGAATGCGGGCATGAAGAGATGGAGGTGGTTCGTGGTCATGTGCCTGGCAGTTCGTGAGAAGAACAAAAACACCAAAGATTTGTCATTACACAATGGACCATCCTGCAAACTGAGATATTTTTTACACATTGTCCTTTTCGATGGGAAACTAATAATTCCATAATTATTTTATGACTATTTCTCAAACTCCATAACCTCAACAATGGTCACAGAAGACCTGGAGTCTGGGTATAGGGAGACAGTTTTATCTGGGGAAACACACTGTTTGTTCTTCAAACTACTAAGTAATACTGTCGTCAAACTAATGAATGGAACATGTCAATGCCAACCCAATATATACTGACAAATGGCTGAAATGAATCATTAAGCAGTGATTTAGTTATCAATTATAAGCAACTATTGCAATTGGTGGCATTACAAATAAGGAAAAAATGTGAATTTGCCACAGATATTAACTTCACCACATCAGGCTTAGAATAACTCAAGCAAACTCTTAACATATAGAATGATTTGTGACTCTCAGGCCAACGTCTAATCTTCTCTGCCTTGCTGGGCATGACAGAGCTTGTAAAACATCTATCCAGGGACGGTAAGGACAGCTGAAGTCCCACCCATTGGAGACGATTCCCTCGGCGATCTCGCACACGTGCACGAACAGCAGGGTGAACGTCAGAACCCATCGAATGTTGTGTCCGGGAAAGTGCAACCATGTATTGTGATGGATTTGCACCTTGGAGCTCTGGGTGCCCCAGCCTAAATGGGGACGGGGGGACGGTAAAGAAATTCAGTGTCTCTCTGGGTACATATATAGGTCATCGCTAGGCCTACATGCAGTCATTCTTAAATGAAAAATGGCAAAATGGCTTAAAAGCTGGAAACCTATATCGGTTTTTGTCTAATGAAAAAATCCGTCACTTTTTGATATTACATTAAAGTAATTTCCCATTCCATAACACAGAAATAGCTACGCAAATAGGCAGTAGCTCTGGGAACTTCGGAATGCGCAGAGCTCATCAAAACAACATCATGATAGGATTTTTCCTGGAATCGGGAATTAAGAAGTTCTGAGAGCGAAGCAGACAGTCCGCCGAACGCCTATAAATGAACCCCTGCTTCAAAAAAAGAACATTTCCAAAATCTCTGTAAACCATGACAATGCATAGGCGCAACATGACTGCGATCCCACGAACACACTTGATGCAACCACATTCGTAGATAAGTGAAACAGAGACAGGATATACTAATGACCAGCTGGCTACTCTACTGATTCCACAGACATGGAGGGCTTGATGTACATCATTGTGTGCTATGATGGCTCAGGCCCTTAGAATACCAGAACACATTTCAAGTCAATTGTTTCTTTAAAAATAAAAATGCTTCAGTACTGCATCACCATGCAATACTGCATGACATCAGAAAGGGATGGAGTCAAGATCTGAGCTACACTATTGCTAGTGGCTTAACCAAAGACTCCCACAGTTATCTGACAGTAATTTGGAAAGCATATGACTGCAGCTGCACATTTATAAGCAAACCTCAAATGTAGTACAGACACTTCTGTAAGGAGTTACATTCATCCCTCCTACAGCTGCTTATCTAATAAAGCCTTACACTTTTAGGGTGGATGCATTTACTGAAAGATGTAGCAGGGAAGGTTAACTGATGTACCGATGAAGAGAATAGGGAAGGTGATGAAGAGGAGAAAGACATGCGGGACCAGGTTCAAAGCGTCCACAAAACAGGCGTTGTTTAGGACCCCGTTGTCCACGCTGTAGGAGTCATTCCTGTCCTCACCACAGAAGGAGAGAGCCAAGGCGACTGATTGGTCCTAGGGAACCCAGAGGCGGGGCCAAAAAACAAAGCATGACGTCAGCATCATTTCTCACCTACCAATACGTGCATGATGGCCTTTTAACAGAAACCCTTAACATATTTTTTCTAAATGCCCCCAAAAATGCAAAAGGATATGTACACTAAGCAGGTATTTAAAGAAAAAGGCGCAAACAAGCGGATGTACAAATGAGAGACAACATCCTTGTATTAATGACCATGATATGAAGAATAGCATGTCTGAGCAAATCACTCGTAATTCATAAAAGATAATAGTTTTTGAAAGTGTTTGAATAGTAGAAACAGCATAATATATACTAATATCACAAGTAACACTACTACTGCTGCTGCTAATAATAATAGTAATAATAATAATAATACTACTACTAATAATAGTAATAATAATAATAATACTACTACTAATAATAGTAATAATAATAATCAGCAGAATCACAAGGCTGTGTATAACATGTAGAACCAGGTTGAACGGTGTTTCCCCTTGACGTTGGAGATTTCTGCCGTCCACACTAACATTATCCTAAGCCTCAGCTGTTATAGAAATTAACTGCTGTTGTATTTTTATTACAACAGAAACATTGGCCAAAAAAGAAAGGCATGCAAAAGGCGTTATTTAACCTAAACTGTAATTTTTTTCGCCTAAATTTAATAGGCTATTAGTTCACCTAAATTGAGAGAGATGTTTTTAATTTTTAAGGCATAAGAGAGAGATAAAATTGCATTTGTATTTTTATGTACGTATGTTTTTATACATGTAATCACAATTAATTTCATCTAAAAACTAAAACTAAAAAATCTAAACAATACCAATTCATAATGCAGTTTAACAATTTCTTATGTATTACGTATTTATTAATTTATATTAACATTTGTTTTTTTACTGATTTTTCGTTTTGATTATTGCCATATTATTTGCAGGACATATATGAAACTAATATTTACACGGATACTATAAGACCATCATTCAATTTACGGTAGCGTTATACTTACTGCAAACGACACAAAACTAGTGGACAAAGTTAGCCTTAGTGAAGTAACGATATCCAGTTAAATGGAAATGTGAAGGTTAAACGGATCTTACCTTATGTACCTTTGGACAGTATTCCATAATTTCTTTGGATTTTTAGCGAGTGCAGACTAACGGAGTCGGTGTAGCGGACGCGCGGTATTTTTAGCCCAGGCGAATCAGCTGCTCACACTCCCGTCTCCTATCGGGTTTCCAAACTTGTCCAAGTCTACTGGGACAAAGTTTCCAACAGCAAGGAGCTTTTCAGTCGACCAGGGAGGTTCCGTTTGGGAAAAGACACCTTTGATTATCTGGCATGGGAAGAAAGGACGCATATATTTCTCCAGTAAAATATGCGGCATGTTGCAATAATGACATTCGTACTTGCGCCATCCTTAGTAAAAATGACAACACATTGTAAGAGACCACGTAATGCCCCACTTTAGAAATTTTAATACTTAACGAAATCCTTAATAAATGGCAGCTTTTTATCATAAAAAACTGAGAAATTGAGTAATGTCCTATAAAGGTGAGTCGCTTAACGCACATGCGCATTTGTGTTTAGATCTAGTGACACCCGCGTTTTAAGAATGAAAAGCGGTGCATTTCTAACCAGAAAGGAAGAAAGCGTTTAAACCATTTCGATGAATGAGGCACTGGAGGATCTCCTGCTTTTACAGCAGAGAATCACACCGAAGGCCATTCATCGCCGCATCGGGCTGTGTGACTTTCAGCGCCACTGAATCGTAACACCAAAAATCGCCATATTCCCCATCGCACTCACTTGGTTACATCCTGGTCTCCTGCATCTGCGATGTAACGTGTTCAGCATGGCCGGGCACCTTCACAGTCGTTGCATCGCTGTGCAGTGATGTTGCACGCATTGTCGAGATGAATGTAGCTCCGAGGCAGCTGGAGCCGAGAGCCTGCATACCCGCCCTGCATCAGCATCCCGCCGAGTCCTGCGCTGCAGAGGATCCTCCGGAGCTCGGGGCAGGGGATCAAACAGCGCCGACGGGGCATATATAGGTCATAAGGACTGTAAGATTTGGGGGCAATGTTGAACAGTGCCCAATACACTTAAATGACTTTCGTGGGCAACAAAAACGAAGCTCTGAATAATGCATATTTATTTATATGAATTATACAGAAATGTAAATAATAACGCAATTGAAAGATTGGTGTACTGTTATATACAAATAGACTTGAATAACGAAAAGCAATATCATGTAACATTTAATTGATCACTTTGCCCTCTCTCTCGTGGGGGTGAGAAAATACATTTGTTATGTAACGCACACAGGTCCTTTATAATACTGTATAACTGGGGTAGAATGACCTTTTTGGGTGTTCCTTCTATACCTGGGGACTGGTGCCCTTATTTTTAAGGTTAAAGCAGAACTTAACATTGCAACCACAAGAAATGTATCCCAGTGGCCTTTGCATGTTCTCCCTGTGTTCATGTTGGTTTCTGTGGGTACTTTGGTTCCCCGCAATTCCAGTGACATGCAGTCAAGCAAATCGGCGTCTCTAAATGCGTTACAGCATGTAATTGTGTGTGAGTGTTCTGTGATGGACTTGCAACCACAGCTCTGAGATTCCTGGAATAGACCTCAGGCTGATTGCAGCCCTGTAGTGAATTAGTGGGATGGATGGATGGATGGATAAATTTTATAAGGTTTTCAATAGGACTGGAGGACTTTGCTCCACCTGTAGTTGGACCTATCATCTTCTGTTTTGTTGCTTTCTGCTAGTTAAGCGTAGGACAGAATTTGTACACCTTTAGTAACCAGCTGAGCTGAATCAGGTGACCAGACGTTTACAGATACCGACCAGTAAGCAGTGTGCTAATACATGACCTGAAGCTCATCGGGCTCAAATCCCCACCGCTGAGACGGATACAGGCAAAACAGTAATAGTCATAAGTCTGTGCAGAAGTGAGTCGTCAGCGCCGGTGGCTCCTGAGGACTTGGGAGATTTGTGGGACTGAGCTGCTCTCACCCTCATTTTTTTCATGATGTAACAATGAAGTAGTCAATTCTCCGTGACCGCTGCTTCAGCATCAATCTCCTGGAATGTATAAAGAGTGCTTTCCATCGCGTTTTGCTTTTTATCATTTATGTCAGGGGGCCACAGAACCCGCTCCATATGCTTTTAAACTCTCTGAATGTGCAATAAGACACTTGTCCATTTCATTAAAAAGCAAAGGCTTTTAAAAGGATGAATTTTCATATTTCACCAGATCCAAAATACATTTCTGCGATTCGTCACATAGTGAATCACATTGCTTGCTTAAATACTGGACAGATCCACCTTCATCCAATCTAGTATGCTGGCAGGTATAATAGTCTTCACTCTTACAGTCGTGTATTTGCTGAAGACGTTTTTCAGGCCATCGCTGTTCTGGGTTTTGAATCTGAAGCCTTTTTTCAGCCTATTCCTGAACTGCGACACATAATTCCCAAGTTCAAGATGCCCTCATTCACAAACATTTGTGGCTTGGTCCTCACAGGGGATCAGAGGTTCCTCACCCGTTCCCTCTCCTACCAGCATGGGAAACATGATAACGACACGTCCAGCCGGGCCCGCACATTTATTTATCACTGCTCCTGACTGTCGGACTCAGCGGGGACTGAATTCAGGCCTTTAACTCTTTCCGTTTGTTTTTGGGGTAGCTGAAAACAGAAGGGGAACCTTCCTGAAAAGGCGGCTGAGAATTAGACAGACATTTTGTTCTTTACAAAGAAGGTCAAGGGATGGATCGTTCATTCATAAAATCAACAGAGAAAGGATGCTGAACTGGTGCCTCGTGCTTCAGGACGGCTTGAGACTTTACAGACTGGGAGCGTAACTGGGAGCGTGCACAACCGTGGCTACATTGCTTAGCGACCATTCACAAATACGACAGTAATAAAAAATTCATTTTCAGACCAACGTGGTTCATTTAACGACCACGTTTTGTATGTCTGACAAACATGCACGGTGGAGTGAGAGAGATCTTTGAAGCAGAATGTACAAAATGTTGCTAAAAATATCTACTTCATGAAGGATAAAAGAAATTGAGCGCGGAAGTCTGAAATAAAGTCATAAGCACGGTCCCGTACAGGCCAAGGCTAACGTGATTTTTACTTAATGGCCAGGGCATTGGAATGGAAGTCGGCCGTTAATTGAGGAGTGGTTGTGCTTGTCTGTCTTGCTTGTCGTTGTTAGTGCACTCACCGTGGGGTCTGACAGTAATGTAATTTCACTCTTCTTTGTGTCCTGTTCATATGACAGAATTGACAATAAAGACTTTTGACTCTGACTACAGCTTCATTATTGTCATCTTACCATATAAGGATACCTACACCAACGTTTGTGTACCAGGCCCAACATGGCTGTCACGTGATGTCAGTTCTCCAGGGTTACCGTGCAACAAAAGCCCAGAGTGAGAGTGCGGAGAGGGCACACAGGATCACATCTCCTGGGTGAATGAGGTTTCCTGGCATGGGAAGGCTCCCCCAGTCAGATTCTGGGGAAAAGTGGGACACAGAGTAACTGAAAAGTCACCACTATGAGAAATATCCAAATTCCCATCAGAGAGAGGTTAGACCGGGCCGCAATGATCTCAACGAGAAAGTAGTGAGGTGTGTATCCCTGGCTGCATAATAGCATGGCTACATTAACAAAGACTGCTTAAGGGCCCAGTCAGTGCGGGGGTCCCAGTGGCCTATTGGATAAGGCATTAGCCTCTAGAGCTGGGGATGATGGGTCTGTGGGTTTCCTCCTTTATGGGTTCCTGGAAAACCCCAATAGCATGAGTACATACTTAATAATCCCTATGACAAACCACAAGATGCCACTGCCTGAGTATGCCTGTTGAAATGAGCTATAATGCCTCTAGCAGGAAGTTCCAGAGCACAGCACTGCTATTCAGCTAATTGCCCCATTTTTCTGTCAATGACATTGAATCAGCAAGATCTGACAGTATGTTTTACTACATACTTTACCGTAAGGTAATTTGCACCAAGCCCCGAAGCAGCTTCTTTCCTTGGATTACTGGTCATGGGAAAACGAAGAAAGCGTAGGGCCCGACAATATGTGTCACGTGATTTACTTGCATCGAGCTGAAGATGGTGATGGGCTATATTTAAAAGTCTGTAAGTCTGGTGATGAAGGGTCTTAGAGTGACAGAAATTAAATAAATAAAATTACATATTTTATTAAGCATTTTAAATAGACAGAATACAATGAGTTAAAGTATTTTGTTACAAGTTACATCTGATTTTTCCACTCCAGAAAAAATACAAATTACGAATACGAAACGTAATTTAATACGTACTTTAAATACATTCAATTGAAATACTGCCCATCTCTGCCTAAAGGTTATCCCGACAACATGCATACACACTGGCCCTTTGCAAATAAGATTAGCACTGTTAACTTACACCTCTGGGACCAGGGGTCAGGTCTCCTTGATTCCTCAAGGCTGCACATGTGTGGAGTTTGCACGTTCTCCCTGTGTCATTATGAGCTTTCCTTCAGGTACTCCGGATTCCCCCCACAGTCCAAAAACATGCTGAGGTTAATTGGAGTTACCAAATAGGTGTGAATGAATGGTGTGTGTGAATGTGCCCAACAACGCGTCAGTGACCCATCTTGGATTGCTCCCTGCCTTGCACCCGTAGCTTTTGGGATAGGCTCCTGACGCGCCCCCCCATGGCCCTGAACACGGCAAGTGGTTATGGATAAATGGATGAAAATTGCCTATAGAGAGTCTGTGTAGGTGCCCTGTGACGGACTGCCATAGTGTTGAGGGTGTACTACACCATGATGCCCCTTGTTGTCATGGATACAGTCCAGGCAAGAAGATAGAAGGATGGAAAAGTACCAAAAGATAAGGCGCTCATGCACGGCATACATCAATGTGCATCGGATACACTATATGAGATGAGCCACGATGTATTAAAGGTGATAAGATCGCCTGCGAGCAGGATGGAAGAGATGAAACTCCAAGTGCTGAGCCAAGAGGCAGATATTAATGGAGCAAGATTTAATCACTAATAACTGAAAAGCTTCCAGGCATCAATCATAGCCCAGTAAGGGTCATGATGACCGGGAGCTCATCCTGGGAAGAGGAAACCGAAAGGCGGGACGTGCCTCTGTAATATGGCAAGTACAGCGACGGCATACCAGCAGAGCCGTGGTCGGGGAGAGCTAAAGTGACCAATCAGCTTTAGCTGCTCCTGGGGAAAAGTCACAGAGGTCCTGGCAGAACTCTGCCTACGGTATGGTTAAAGTACACTGGAGATGGCGTCTGTGTTTGAACAACCCCCCCCTTTTAAACAGCTGGGATCCATACCCAGTCTCCCCCTGCCAAGAGGTGAGGTCTCCAAACCCCCCCCCCCCCTTGGGGGAGAGCTTAACTCAGCAGAGCCTCAGGGAGCTCTGGCTGTCAGCGGTCAGCGTGAGAACACTGTGCTCGATTACCGAGTTGTAGTGAGGAAGAAGGACACCCCCCCCCCCACACACACACACACACACACAAACAGAAAACGCTCCTCGCCATCTTGCCATGGCCTGGAAGCACACTGTGACCTTCTCTTGTCCTATTCTTCTCTTTCCCCAGTGAAAGGCTTTGAGTTTATTTGGATAGATGTCCATATCCAAGTCTTTGGTGCTGCCCCAGTAAGCATAAAAAACTTTTCAAGACTCAGTACTAAAAGTGGGTCCTTCTAGTCAACTCTAACCCCATATTGCCCCCTGGTGGCCCAGTCAATTCTTTAAAAAAATATGAAAAGCTGCCTGAAGTTTTGGAGGGAGTAATGTAAGGTTTGCTTTCAATCCAGATAAAATTATAATTATGAAGTCAGTATGTAGATGGAGAAGGAAATTTGTCAGCAAGCGGTTCACTCAAAACATTAATAACAGTACTCACTACAGCACTATTCAGTGTCATCAGGATGGATATTTCTGGTAGATCCTGGGTGTGATTATTTCAGCTTCTGCAAAGAGACATGCGATAAAAAATATACAATTTAACTACAATTAACTACAGTTTAGGGAGTCCCGCAAACTGAAAGCAGCTCCATGACACCTACGAATGATGCGCAGTGTCCCGGAAATCTGTCGTTCAGCTGTTCAGCGGCAGTAAGGCTAACCGGCAAGAAGTTTGACCGTCATAGCCCTGCCCCACCCGATCGGCAAATTTTACCGTCAGCCTACGCCCTAAGCACTCCCCCGCCAGTAATTATTTCTGTTCACCTGTATTTGCTACATCATAAATTATTCTAGCGCATGGAGATAGGGGATTGGGTAAGCCTTAGCCGGCCTCTTCCCATCATTCCATGCGGTGACCGCCCACTTGATAAGTGTCCAGCCATGAGTTGACTGGGGTGTGAAAGGTGTGAGGGGTTCAGTTGGTAACGAAAGTTAGAATTTTCAAAAAGGAAAAATGAATGTTTGTAATTGTATTTTTTTTATAAGCATTAGTTGAGTATTCCCAAGGTTTATACCCTGTATTGATGCGTGTTGTACTTGCTTTACGTTGTTTTTGTTGTGATATCCGTATTTGTTAGGTGTTTCTTTTGTTGCCGTCTTATAATGACGTAGGAAGGATTAGTAGTATTATTCATGTTTTGTAAGATTTAATATACCGTTATTCGGAGCAATTCTGTTTGTCTGCTTTAACTAAAATTATGATTAGGTAAAATGTTGTTTAAAGTGAAAATTAGTTGCCACTTTAATTATAATATCAAATAATTTCTTGGCTGTTTGAATATCTATTTGATTTTGCCTTTAAGCGAAAGAGCAGAATAAGAACCAAGAAAAAAAATCTCAGAAAATGAACCAAGAATAGCTTTTCATAATAAGAATGAAAATTGATGCTTTTAAATTAAGCAATTATGATAACTTTGCTCTGGGAACCAGAGTCTGGAAGCCTATGATGATTCATACTATCATGCTCCTTCTGGAATAATCCCGTTTCCTACACTGAATATTGCTGCTCGGAGCCCCAGTGCCAGTGTGCATCTCCCTCCTTTCCCCTCTGGCTGTCAGATTTCCGGGAGCACCTGCAGAGGACAGGGCAGTCGTCATTTTATCCAGCCCTCTGTGAATCAGTGTTTGTACTCAGCCTGGACCCTGACCACTTTCCACACAAAAAAATACTACCAACACAGATAATAATTTAGACACCAAAAAAAGTAAATTTATGGCAGTCATCTAGATGATCCCCTGGCATCTACAGTAACAGGCAGTGAATGACGTTGCACTAGAATTCTGGGAGATTTTCCAGAAGGGCTAACCATGAATAAGAACATTTCAGCAGATATGGCTATAGTGAAAAGTGGTAGGGATTTTGTAAATAACAAGTTCGGTCTTGTTTGCCTGCTTTGTTAATTATTAATAAACATGTACTCATTAGCGCTGCTAATTTAAAAGTATAAAAAAATTTATATTATTAAGTAGACGCTAATTGGATGATATAGTATTTACAAGAAAAGAAAGTTCTGCGAATGGTAGAGAATTTAAATGCTTTAAACCATGTAACACAAGAGGACAGTGATAACCCAGAATATCAAAATATTTTAAAAAGGAAAGTTTCCGTTACAAATTACAGGTATAGCTAAATACTGCTTGAAGAAAATTACTGTCAAATCACAAATGTCTTTTACACATTGCCTTTATAAATTCAAATGAAGCAGTGAAATATGATTATGGTACTCTAGGAGTCTAGGTCATGGCACATGACTGGAGTTATTTTGACTGGAGTTATTCTGAGTTATTTTGCTCCCAAACTCTTAATGCAGGAGGTTAGATTGGCCTCTAATAAAATCATGACCTAGACGGTGCACCAGTGAAATTCCAAGATACAGTTTCTTGAACAAAAATGTTAGGATGGTCCCCCACGACCCAAAATACACATATGTTACTCCTCTGCAAAAAGAGAAGCAAAAACTGATTAGTATAGAAAGTAGTAAATATGAGTGAGGAATTGGTTCCTACCTGCCATCTAGCACACACCAGCCACAGTATGAGTCCCTCAAGGCCATGCAGGACTGGCAGTCCTTCTTTTGATGGCATGCCTGCACTGGCAGCTTGGAGATCTGTTAAATTGCCAAATTAATCCATAGCATACTTAATTACTGTATAACATTCTTGCATAAAACTAATTCACAACCATGTGTTGGAAGGTAGAAGTATGTATGGATGGATGGATGGATGAAAAACTAGCCAAAATCAAAAAAGTTAAACTGTCTTCTGGAACTGTACCTTTTTCTGTGGTGATGTCCAGGTGAGTGTGACTTGTGTCAAATAAGAGGTGCTTGTAGACCATGTCATCAGAGTTGGATACAGCAATAGTATGGTAGACCTCTGGGCTGCCAGACAGGTGCAGCTGAAAGGCGCAGAGAAGTGGGTCCGGAAAACCAGAATCTCCAGGAGGTAAACATTCTGCAGTTTGTTCTCTACTCATCTCTTAATGGGAACTTTTAATAGAAAGGGACTCAAGACCTCACCTTGTAAATTGACCCCATTCTGCAAACCGCCCTATGCACCTGGCACATGAGTGTGACGGAGCACCTTACTCTTCTTACCTTTCCCAGAAATTCCACAGTATGCTGGTTCTCCACAGCAACCCCTACAGGCACGAGTACGTCGCTTTTCTTGTAGACGGCTTCAGAAGTCAAAGGGTTGCGTGCTGAGCACGGGTGACAGCAGGAAGTTGGCGCCACATTCGAATTGTGAAAACCTGTCTGGCTGATGGGCACAGAAACACGAGTTTTTAAAACAAACTTCGGCAGTTAAGCATTTACAGCTACACTTATGAAAATGGGTCATAACAAACTCATCATTACATTTTTGGGAGCCAGATTCACTGTTGGATTTTTACTGAATCTTAGAAACAGCCTAAAATTTTATTTCAGAATCCCCCCAAAATACCCCATAGTGAAATGACCCCTCACCATAACCAAAGAACAAAATGAAGATGGACGAGCCGAGTCTGGTGAATCAACAGCTATTTTGTTATTTTCACAACCTTTTTTATTTTTATTATTACAACCTCTCCCCACAGCAAAGACGGCCAGGTTGTCCTGGTCGTTGACAAAGTTTGCCATCACGCCTACCACAGACACCGTCTCCTCAATGCTGGCCGCATAAGTCTTCTCACCCTTGTTGTCATTGTAGTAGATCTGCTGCCCAACATTGCTGAGGTTCAACAGAGAACAAAGACCCCTGAACAGGCTTCCACAGACTATGAGCGAGCCATTGGTTTGTGTTGTTTGTGTCCTTTGCATCTGCACAAGACATCTGAAAGGGTGGTGTGCATTGGCGACCATCTTTCTTGGGGCCCATAGTTGCCATTTTCTCCTCCAATGAGGAGTTCAGCTGGTAGATGGCATTGACGGTCCCCAGGTAGATACGGCCCATGTGTGGATCCTGCACCACATTATTGATTGAGGTACTAAAGACAAACACCTTGGGTATTTCACAGCAGGCTGTGGAAAGGGACAGTAGTAGGGTGGCTAGAGTCCAAAATGCCATTTCCGCAAAAAAGAAAGGAGGAGACAGGAGGTAAGACAACTCTCTCCAGCAGGGGTCCTCAAAGTCCGGACGCGGAGCAAATCGCAAATGAATCCAGACCCAGCCAAAAGTAAGCCGAATTTATGGATCAATATGGTTAACGTAAAAAGGCTTAATGTGGTTTGAAGTACAAAAATACAATGTAGAACCACAAACTTCACACACACAAAGAGTGTTACAAATTTCCCTTTATTCCTATATATTGATGTTTATACTGAAAGCTGTTGTTAATTCATCAAAGTTCATGAAATGCTGTTTTGTTGCTGAAAATTGTTCCAGACCTATGACTTTGAATAAAAATCTGATGTTGACCTTGGATCGAAGCCCCAGCCTACAGTGAGGTAGTTGCTGACTCATTGCTACTGTTATCAACATATATATCACATAACCAGGTTACAGCACTAATGTTCTGTGGTACACAGAGCACCCCCAGGTATTATGTGAGAAGACCATGGTAATTTAATACTGTGATTAAGGTTATTGTGATTTTTTTCAAGCATGTGGTACTTGGCTAGTTTGCTTTGGTCCAAACTTTTGAGAACTACTGGCCAAGAGAAGTCACCTTAAATTACCCAGTATGCCTTTGTCATATTAAACCTGTTTTTATGTGCAGCAAAGGAATCCGCAAGAGGGCACTTTGCCTCAGCAGGAAGCATGGGGACTTCACATCTGCACGTTTGTAGTCCAGGGTTTTCCCTCAGGATCTGTATGTGTCTGTGGAGTTTGCACGTTCTCCTTTCGGTTTTGTGGGTTTCCTTAAGAACCAAAAATGTGATTTAGGTCTTTAGGTCATGGTTCAGGTGGTTGAGGTGAATTATTGCCTCTAGATTTCCTTTTATACATGGGCCCTGTGATAGGCTGACATCCCACCCATGGTGTACCCTGCCCTATGCCCTGTGTTTCTTGGAACAAGGTCCAGACTCACAATCTCCACTGGGTAAGTTAAGATCAAAAAATTGAAGTATCTGGTTCCCATTGTATGCTGCATACTAATAGATGTTTGCAGTTGTGGTCTCCTGAGGTGCACCTTGTCTGAGACAGCTTAGAGACAGGATTTCAGCCCACTGCTCAGACATGCACTGACAAATGTACTTTGCCCTCTGTGTTGGCTTGACTGATTGTCTCAATTGAGAAACAGAGTCTCTTACAACACACAGCTCTCTTACAATTAGCTGCAGATACTCCCTGCAGAATAAAGAGCAGCATTAGATTCAAGTCACTTACGTTTCACAGACATCCTGGAACTCATTCTTAAAGGTGAAGACCTCTTAGAATCCCATTCTATTAATTTTTTTCTGCAATGAGTAATATGACCCTTCAATCTCAACTGTGTGTGTATGCATGTGTCTCAAAGGAGTGCATGATGGGATATGCTAAAACAATGTTTTCCAATCCGGTCCTTGGGGACCCGCAGATGGTCCACATTTTTGCTTCCTCCCAGCTCCCTGCTAAATAGTCTACATTTTTGCTCCCTCCCACCTCCCAAACAAAAACATGGACTGTCTGCGGGTCCCTGAGGACCGAATTGGGAAACACTGCATTAAAATAAGCATTCCAATATATTTGTGCTTGTGCAAATGCCAAATAAAGCTTCCTTTCATGTTTAAAATAGTCTATAAATAAGCAATAATAGAAAAAAATAAAAGCCCCATGCACTGTACAGTGAACTCACCCCTACGCCACATTTATTCAGAGAGTATAGTGTTTCCTGCCGCCTCACTCTTCCTCCTGGGCTCCTTTGGCTTAGCTTCCTCCTCCTTGCCAACACAAACACAAGGTCCGGTGGCAGCTGGATGGCATCACTGCGTACCTGTTGGACTTTCACTGTCATGGCTGTGAACTCGCTGTCACTCTGATTATTATTTGTGTGTAGCTTATTTTTCCCTGCTGACTGGGTTTTACAACTCGTGGCAATGGGCCTGTATTCAGGTATTTTTAATATTTACCCAGGAAATACTGATATATCTGCAACAGCTACCATTTGCGCCCCACTTACACATCCAGCTAGCAGTCCATACAAGTATTTCCCAGAAAGGAAAGAAAAAAAAAGCAGACATTGTGTATCTGAATATTTTCAATGAGTGTCGATAAAATGAGTGCTTATAAATGGAACAGATGTGACTATTTGTGCATAAAGAAGGTGTAGGAGAAGGGGAACTATTCCGAAAAGGAGCTGTCTAAAAAACATTATTCATCTTTCATTGTAAGGGAAACAGACCCTGTAAACTTGTGTGCGTGTGTGTAAGAGAAAGCAAGAGTGAGACAATTATTTAGAAGAAAAGCTAAAGCGACATGTTACCATTAGGGTAATATATGGTTTATTAACTGAACACCTGGACACCTCTCTCCCAGCAAAAATGAAATAGCGAACATCCAGTGACTATTTGTCCACATGCTTGGCATCACGATGTGTTTTGTACCTCACAGCAGAAGTTTTCTTAAAATGGACAAGAAATGCATGACCTACTTCGGATTTTAAAAAAACAGCTGTATCACTTAAACGGGGAATGATTTAATACAATTTTGGGGAAAAAATCTCATACACTATTCAGTCGACCTCTAGTTATGTGCATGAATTTGCAAGCCAGAAACACTAACAGACGGTATAACCTTGACAAGATGCAGAACTGGGTCATCAGACTTATTTACACGGGTCTGAAACAGTACAAAAGATCTCATCCGTTGCATCACCTTATGTGTCTTTAAAAAGGTTAACCTAGTCCACTTGTACTGAATGATCCGGCATGTTTTTAGCAACGGTAGCATCTGTTTGGCTTCAAACTTTGGATGCTTGCATCGCCTTTGCAGAGCCGGTTCATCCACCTAGTGGACCGGCACTGTGCTAAACCAGCAGGCCAATTCATGTTCTTCTAAGCTCATGGTGGAATTAAACGGAGGGACCGGTGGAGTCTCATTCAGACGCCGCCTTCAGTGGCTTGGACGTTCTCCTGTGACCAAGGAGGGACATACAGTAGAGTCCCACTTATCTGACATAAACGTCGGATAAGCGAAAATGTCGGATAATGGGCCCATTAAACACCAAACTATGTTATAATTTTACACATTACGAAACTAATAATCACGTTTTAGTGTAGACGGGCGTGCCACTGTACAGTCGGGGTAACTAATTAGCTGCGCTAGAGTCGGGAGCAACAAAAAACGCTCACACTCGCAACCTGCAGTTCTTCTTGCCGAATGATGCGTTTTTTTGTTTTTACGGTGGGATGTCGGATAATATGGAAGGTCGGATAAGCGAAGGTCGGATAAGCGAGACTCTACTGCACTGCTGTTTCCCACCAAGAGCTTGGGCATGGTTGCTGTGTACATATATGCTTGAAACGCAACCAATAACATGGATGGGACCAGATCTACCTTTTCAGGGGCCCGACGTAAAGCTTTACTTGGGAGGCCCCCCTGCCTAGAAACTTGATGATCATTTCATTTCCTCTGAAATGCAGGTAATTTGGGGGCCCAACTGCCTACTTTGCCTATGACTAGAGTTGGCCATGTTTCTGCCTACAGCTAGAACCAACCCTGTTTCTGCCTGCGGCTAGAGCCAGACCTGTGTCTGCCTGTGGCTATAGCCGACCCTGAGTGTAATTACTGCTAGATTCCACCGTGACAGGAGAAAGAAATTTTTCCATCGCACGCCTGCTTTTTTTTCTTCCTTCTGCATCATGTTTCTTTTTTCCTATTGGAAGCACTGGACAGCATAGTTAGCCTGAATAGAAGAATATAAGTTGATTTCCCACTGAATTTCACAAACCTAGTTCCTGGTTCCGAGTTGGTGGGCCATCTTGTCTGGAAGTTTTGCAGTTCCTGTATACTTTTGTGTGTTGCTTTCCCAAAGCACAACAGGAACTGTGACCTTTCTGCCCTGACATCTTTCTATCACAGCCAGCATTAACATTTTCAGCAATTTGTGCTACAGCGGTTCTCCTGTGGGATCAGACCAGACAGATAGCCTTCATTCCTCAGCATCAATGAGCCTTTTGGCACCCATAACCTCACTGCTGTTTAACCGGTTGGCCTTCCTTGGACCAATTTCGGTTGGTACTGACCACTGCATACTGGGAACACTACACAAGACCTGCTGTTTTGGAGATGTTCTGACCCAGTTGTCTCACCATCACAATTTGCCCCTTGTCAAATTCGCTCAGATCCGTACATTGCCCATTTTTCCTGCTTCCAACAAATCAATTTCAAGAACTGACTGTTCATTTGTCTAATATATATTGGCACCCTGAACAGGCGCCATTGTAATGAGATAATGTTATTCATTTCAGCTGTCAGTGGCTTTAATGTTATGGCTGATATAATACATACATCTTTTTCATGACTTTGTCTGGGCCCCCTTGTGCCTATCAGGCCTCAAGCAGCTGCCTGTTTGCCTGTACCTGGATCTGGCCCTGAGTTCACACAGAAAAGGCTGCTACAGAAGCTGGTTGTCAAAAGGAAGGCTATAAGGTGGCTTATTACAGTTAGCTACTCCCCCACAGCACTGCGAATATTAAGTGTGAGGGTTTAAAACTGGGGTGTTATGATCATCTCAGTTAACGAGCCACCTTGGAACAAGTCCAATCTCAAGTGGGCTCAACCAAGAAAATCTATACGTAGCTAATAACACATTAACAACACCTTTAAGATTTTTCGACACTTACATAAGCAGGATAGCGGGAAACATTCTGAATGCACAAACAGGCGGATCGTAAATCACCTACGTATATATGGACACACTGCAATGCCTAATGAAAAATGTTCATTGTCTAAAGTATCAGTAGTTTTCCCCATATAGGATATCCTCAAAAGCAATGGCGGAGCATCAGTGCTGCTTATAAGAACATGATCATATAATGCAACGTTGATAAGAGGAGCTGTCAAGTCGAGGAAGGAGATTAGGGCTGCATAGAGGTCTCTTGAGATGGCTGAAAGGTATTGACGGGCCAGAGAGGCTGCCACAAAGGCAGGCAGGGGCAAAAGCTTGAGCATCCATAGAGTTTGGAAAGGCCAAGTAGACGGACTATTAGCTGGCCTTGAAAATGCTTTGGTGTTAGCGATGGGCATGATGAAGGATGGACGATCCATGTTGTGGATCACAAAATTGGACTTTATTAAAACTCAAAAAGAACAAGAAGCAAACAGACCACGAGGGATCAAAAACAAAGTAGGTAAACGGCAAAACTAAGGCAGGGGAGCAACACAGGAAAAACAGCAGCAAGCGGCAGCTACAGACACACAATGACCAACTGAGGAATACGGGCAAGAGCAGGCACACACATGGGACAGGTGTGGGCGAATTACAATCAACTAAACACTAGAGCTTGGAACAACAAGACACAGGTGAGGATCATAATCACAAAAGATTCAAATATTAGGAGTAAATACTAATACTAAGGGGTGACCAGCAACACCTGCTGGCCAGGCAGGGGCTGATCCTGACATTTTGACAATCCATTCAGCACCTCAGAAGGTAGAACCGTGACCTTGCTGACCAACTCTGTAGATATTATCTAGACACTTCGAGGAGCTCTTTAACAAAGTAGATACGCCCACTAATCAGGAGGCAGTGTTGGAAACCTCTGGTGGGTCAGAGTCCATCACTGCAGCTGAAGTCACTATGGTGGCCAGAGGCTGCCGTAATGGAAAGTTTGCAGGAGTAGATAAAATCTGTTAAGGGATGATGAAAGCAATGGGTGTTGCTGGGTTGACGTGGTTGACGTTCCTCTCATTGGTGCAGGAAGGAGATGAAGTACCTCTGGACTGAGAAGCCAGGGAGGTTGGCTTTATTTTTACATAGGAGAACCAGCAGGGATGTACAGAGAGGTGGGGGTTGGCGGTGCCTGAGCACCTGGCCCTTTTGCACAAATGATTGGAAGTGCCCCCCCTTTGAGTCCTGAAGGCCCTTTCTCTCCAAATGTCTCTGTACAGCACTGGGAACCAGAAGATGAGTTTCAGCTAGAGTGAGATCAGCACCGCAAAATCCAAAGATGATGGATTGATGGGAAAAGAGTGAACTGCTCCATTCAGGCATGGAGGGAGAGTAAAGCAGTTTTAGTGCCTTGAGATCTTGTTCATAAGTGTTGGCAAAGGGAAATGCAAGGTCGACAAGCAGATCGGTTCAGTGACTCCAGTTCTGTGGACACCTGTGGTAAAGTGTGAGTTAAGTCCTAATATGAGTTTACCAGTCAGTCTTTGCCCGTATCCTCACCTATGGTCAAGAGCGGTGGGTAATGACCGAAAGAACCAGGTCACAAATAGAAACGGCCAAAAGCAGGTTTCTCTGCAGGGTTGCTGGACTGACTCTCCGTGACACGGTGAGGAGATCAGAGAACCGCAGAGACCTCGAAATAGAGCAGCTGCTCCTTCGGATCAAGATTAGCTAGCTGAGTTGGTTGGCCATCTTATAAAGACGCCATCTGGATGGTTCCCAAGGGAGATGCTGAAGGCATGCCCCGCTGGGCAGAGGACCTGGAGAAGGTACAGGACATGCTAGCTTAGGAACATCTAGGGAATCACCACAATGAACTAGAGACGTCTGGTTTGGGCTGCTTGACATGCTGCCACTGTGACCCTCACCAGGAAAAGCGGTGACAAAATGCTGACGATGGTTGCAAACTGGGACAGTGCAAGCAAACAGAACTTCAGCTGCCTGCAATCTCAGCTGCAGTAAGGTAGCCCTATCACCACCTTTCCATGCAGTTTATGCAGCCAATGCATGCAGTTATTCACCAAGAAGTGATGAATAAAGAAAACTCATGTGATTAAAAAGCATTGGTGTTTCGTCTGTTCTGTTTACCTTGTACTTCAGCAGGGTCTGATAGTGGTGCTGCATGTTATATTCTGTCAGCACTGTAGTGCCGCCCAAGTTTGGAAAAAATACTAAACATAGCTCAGCCTTTTATGGCTTTTAAGTGTGGAATGCAAGACTTTTCAAATCAATGCCTCCATATTTCAAAACTTGTGTCTTTCATGAATGAACCGTGAATGCCATGATTTGTACTGAGTCATTCAGTTTGTTATCTTCCTTCAGTATGTTCAGTGAGAGAGTCATCGTCCAGTTTGTTCAATGACTGTTCGTTTTGTTCAGTGAGCGATTCATCGTTCAGTTTGTTCATGGCTGAAGAAGATTATGATATTCTCAACCGAGATACACTTTCTTTCACTTCCCTTTTTTGCAATGATAGGCATATACAGACATCTGAAAGAGTCAGTTAATACAGTTTAATAAAATACAATATATAAAATATATATATGAAAAATGTAGTATTTGTCTAAAGTGATCCAATTAATGAATGACTCTGAATGAATCGTTTAGCTGAATGAACCCAAAAGGATTGATAAATTCTGAAAGAATAACGATTTACATCTGTATCTGTGGTTTAATGGTATGGTACTGTCATAAATTTAATTGTAATTTTCATTCTTTCAGTACTATAGGCCTACTATACAATTCTGGGTTAATGATTGCACTTAGATGACGCAAACATTCATTGACTCCACATATCTTATTGCTGGACATAAAATATTGAGTTCTGTGTTTTTTCTCAACGTAGTGCACGATATACAGATTCACAGAGATCGGCAGACATTCCTTTTAACAAAGCATGCTGATAGTGCATTCACAAGTAGTACAGAGAAAGTATAAATTGTAAAACGATGGGAAATGTAACACGATTCTTCAGAAAGTGCTATTAGCATTTACTTATGAGTGTGACCTTCCATGAGAAGTTCCTGTGCTTTCTTCTGATATGGAAGATGATTGACAGACTAACCATTATCATTACTATTAATATTGCATATGATGACTGGAGGGACTGTGAATGTTCCTGATGCCATTAACTATTGATTATATACCTTGTAGCTTTGAAGATCGATTACAATTAGCCGTCAACATTAGCAAGCAAAAGTTTTGAAAATCCTCTGTGTTGTCAGTAAGCAACAAGCAAAACTTCTGTAAAATATATAAAAAAGTTGTGCAGGATTATGATTATATTTGCCATTAAAGAATAGCCCTCTGGTTTTCTTTGAACTCCTTGTTATCAGAGCATGGTTATATCACAAAACTGAAAGTTTTCCAACTGAATTTTTAATGATAAGGGATACAACATCTATGCAATGATTCCTCTCCAAAATACAGTTAAAAGATCAAATGCAGGCTTGTTCTGCAGCCAACAGACTTGTTCATGATTTGTAATTTTGCAAAATCTGATTAAGGTCAACATAAATGCTCCGCTGCTCTGAGAGGGTACAGGAAATAAAAAATTATTTCCAACAGGCCTATCTTTTGTATGACGGAGCCCTTCGTTTGGCTGCTTGGTGGTTGAATGTATTGGGGTGAAGGCACATTGGTCTAAGGAGCATCCTCAATGTAGCAGCACTAACATTTTTTGCAAATTACAATTTCGTTACAGAGAAGAAATGGTATAGTGGTTTAGCGGTTAGCGCTGAAATCTCTGTTCTGTGTGGACTGGCATGTTCTCCCTGCCTTTTGCATGTTCTCCCTATATTTTGCACATTCCCCCTGTTTTTTACACATTCTCCCTGTATTTTGAATGTTATCCCTGTATTTTGCCAGTTCTCCCTGTATTTTGCACATTCTCTCTGTATTTTGCCAGTTCTCCCTGTATTTTGCCAGTTCTCCCTGTATTTTGCACATTCTCTCTGTATTTTGCCAGTTCTCCCT
>JAODKC010000001.1:4720715-4735479 GCA_026777985.1 Mormyrops attenuatus
TTTTATTTCCTCCAAAGACATAGAAAATCACAAATAACCTGAAATTTTCCTTGGGTCTCAGGAGGATATATATATATTAGTGTATACGTGTGTGTGTGTGTGTATACACACATATAGACACGCACCCATGCACATACATGTGGTCTTCCTGTTTTTAAGTAGAGTGTGGCTCACTGGCCAGGGGGGCCCTGATTCAGCAGAGTGATGTTATAGCTGGGCCCTTGATTGAGCCCCTTAACCCGCAGTTTCTTCAGGGGTAATCTGACACTGATTTCTTTCCAAAATATATGTTGCTAAACAGATAAATGAATGTATGCAAAAATTCAAGATTGACCTTAGATTCGGGAGCGGAGTGCAGCATAGGCTGTCCTAGGGCTATGGCAAAGAGGGAATGGTGAAACCTCTAAAGTCTGGCTGATTGGGCTGCCAGCAATACTCCCTTCCCCCCAATTTCGGTGAATTTTACAGGCAGCACTCCCGCCCCGCCCTGATCGGTGAGTTTTATCGCTGAAACTCTGACTTTGATTAGCATATTCTTACGGTTCCATCTTTTAAAATTTCCTCTTGTTTCTCTTTTGGCTCCAAACAGTAGCTCAAATTGCCCACTTGTGGGGGGGGGGGGTACCTTTGTCAGACAACGTCCCCCAGAGGCGCTAGTGCATCCCTGCTATCTGTGTCTGTCTGTGTGTGGGTCTGTGTCTATGTGCGGGTCAGGGTCTGTGTTTATGTGCGGGTCAGGGTCTGTGTCTATGTGCGGGTCAGGGTCTGTGTCTATGTGCGGGTCAGAGTCTGTGTCTGTCTGGGTATAAGTTGCATAGGGGGACCAAATGTCCCAATAATGTGATTAAAAACCTGCTATTTTGATGTTTTGAGGACCATTTCTTTGGTCGGCACCAGGGGAAATTCAGTTTTATAAAAATCTGACTGCAATAAAAAAAACTAAAAATGCCAGAAGTATTGTATTTTGTTTGCTTACTTAAGGTCAAGGTTAGGGCTGGGGGGGGGTTAAGGTCATTGTTGGGATTAGGGTTTCACTTAGAGAAAGGCCCTTAATCCCAGTTACATCAGCACTGGGTCAGAATTTTTTCATATGTCCATCTCGTATGTCCTTTGCCTTATATAAATGTAATACATATGATATATGCGTATTTGGATTCCTGGCCCGCCGCACCCATGTCTCAGCTCCGCCTGTCAGTTACCGGCTCTAAGCAGCCACACACCGTCGCCCACTCACCAGCTCCTTGAGCTTCATTACCGCGGCTAACGAAGGCGCTGTGGCAGAGACCGGGCCCTTAGGTGAGATCACACTCATTCTCGCGCCTTCTAATGAACAGCTGTTGGCGCTGCCGAGCCCGTGGGCTAGATCTCGCCTGTGTCGTCGCATCACCCTCACAATAAAACACCTCTTCCCTCTCCACCCTGGTGGGTCCATCTTCTTCCTCCTTCCCCCATGGCTCCCCCCTCCCTGCCCCACGCCGTATGCAAGTGTTAAATCTCTGACCCTAGGGCAGGCTTGTCCATATTGTCTCCTTTCAGACATGACCGGATGTACTGAGGTGACATTACCACCCTCAGCCCCCACGCCAGAAGTCGCCTGCTCTTGAGTACATTCTTCAGCTGAAGATCTGACCTAGCAGTGAGATCTAGGAGCTTTTTATTTGATATTTTTTAATGCTTGCTTGTGAAGCGCTGAACAGACTGACATTCAGTACTTCAGATATTAATATGACTCTGTTTAAAATCCCATGCGGGGTGAAATAAAATTAAGTTGTCTAATGTGTCAATCAAATTCAGTGTTAAAATGTCAAGGAATGATTGAATTCCAGCGTTGGACCAAATTGCTAGATCAGTTTAGGCGTTTTTTTTTTTTTTAATTTTTTTAAAGGTGCCGTACTGCAGTTGCTTCATTCAGATGAAGCTTTAGTTCCTGTAGCTCAACAAGCAGAGCCTGGTGCTAAACACGCAAAGGATCATGGGATCACATTCCGGGGAGCACAGATAAACTGCAGCCCCTCCCTCTACCGTGAGTCGATTTGGATAAAAGTGTCAGATAAACGAGCAAATGTAAATTGATGGATGGTTGATTTTAGGCAGAGTGAATTTATTTATCTTCATCCCTGGAAGGTGAACGCTTGTCTCGGAAGTGGCCTGTCTTTGTGAGGAATGACTGAAAAATGACAAATCCCGTGGCGCTTCCTGTCTCCTTAGTGTGTGTTGGATGTTTTGTAGGTGAGTGTTTTTGACCGAATGTTGCGATTAGAGGCCAGTTTCAACACTCAGTAGCAGAATCCATTAAGAACACGTAAGCGGAACTGTTATTAATCCTGGAAAGGGGCGCCTGTTGCATGTCCGGATAATTTAAAAAAATATTAGCTATATTGTACTAATGATTAACCCCTCCTGTGTTTTAAGATAATAGCCCAGTACGTCCCTGTTTTAAATTTTTTCTCGTGGACTTTTGAAGATTAACTTTGATGAGGTACTAACAGGTGTTGGCCCCGGCCTGGGCTTTCATCTGGCCGTACGCAGCGGTGAGCGAGCGCGTGCGCCTTGAGTGCTGGCAGGAGCAATCAGTGAAGGTCAGTCCAACCTGTGCGAGTGCCGCTGCCGTGGTTGCCAGATGATGCCTGGACTTCCGGTGCGTGCATCCCAGTTGAATTTAATTGTATTCAGCTACACTGGGAGATCACTGCCAGCTTAGTAAAGAAGCCATAAAATTTAGCTGGCTTTACTTGCGGTATTGCCTGTCTGTATCGGTTATTTATATCTATGGAGTAAATGAGTTTTCAGCGCGGTTGCAACTCTTCTTTGACTCTGTATGCCGAGGTTCGGCTTAGGGTCATGTTCTCCAGCACTGAGAATGAATTTCTGTTGAAGAGTGCGACCTAATTAAAGTGGTGGTGCTTTTTCTGTTGGATCAAGGTGATTCGTTTGCTGTGTGTTTTTAATTACGGTGACGGAGTCCCTGGACTGAATGGTACTGCGGAGGCTGCCGGCCAGCACATTCCTTTCTAGGTCTTGTTTTCGTTTAGTCTTCTCCCCTCGCAAAAATGCGGTGGGGGAGGGGGTGTTTTGAGAGGGCTCGGGCCCTCCTAACCCCCCCAGCTGTAGGGGAAGGCCAGAGAGGGAAGCAGATCGGCAGTTTTGTGACTTGGTGTCATTTCTCCTCCGCCACTCCAGATGGCTCTGTCCTTGACAGGGCAATAAATTCTGGGAATCTCATACAAAATGAGACGACTCGTGCTCCGGTCCCCATGGCTGTCTGGTAAACTTTTTCCCAACCCCCCAGTCAACTGCTCTAACCAGAATCCACTCGCATCTGAGAATCGATCTAGTTCCTGCCTACCGCTGGACGCGAACCCGCTTCTAGGTGGCCCATGTGTCTTCCTGGGCCTTGTTGCGACCTGATAGCTACTGGACTTCGCCTTCCGGAGAGGTGATGACACACGTTCATTCAGCCTGACTCACCCGCTCCAGCGAAAAAGGGAAGAGTTTCTTTGGAGGGGGGCTAAACCACTCAGGTCTAGCAAATCTCCGCTTTGTGTAAACATACCAAATGGTTATCCAGTTGGACGGCACAGGCACATTGTCTTTGTCTTTTTTTTGGGGGGTGGGGGTGGGGATTTAAGGATTTTTCAATCGAATGGGATGTGACCATTGTCTTGCCTTAACTGTGTATATATCTATTGTATGTATGAAAGCCATTGAGAACCAGAGATAGATTCCCTGTGTGTGAACATACTTGCTGAGTAAACCTGATTGTGGTTTTTGGGGTGCTTTGTTTTTAACTGGACCAGCTTGTCTGCCTGTTGAATTCAATTTGGGCTTTAACGTCACGCCACAGCAGCTCTGGACCGGACTGTAGCTCCCAAACATATATAGACGTTGTTCCTATACAAAGTGGTATTTCCTGTTTGGTTACTTCCTCTCGACCTGTCGCAAAGCTAGCATTGATTTTTCTCCTGTTCAGACCTGTAATGGCAGGCTGAGACCGGGGTCACCGACTTTTCTAGAAGCTGTGCTCTTTTCTCTTTGTAGCCGTTATGGGCCTTTGGAGTTGTGGTGTTTATCGCGAATCCTCTGCCAAATTGGATCTCTAAATTGCATGGCCGTCCAGAGCGTTGGGGGGAGGATGCTGTGGAGGTTTATTTCATTTTTGTTCTTTTGCTCGAATATACTTTAGCAGAAGGCCTCCGCGGTCTCCCCTGAACTTTGAAGGAAATTTCCAGCAGACTCTAGGTGTCCTGGAGCAGGGCAGAAACACAGACTTGCTGTCCTTTCTATACCTCTCTGTCTACAGATCTCAAATTCTTGCCCATTTCAATATACGTGACTGAAAATAAAGAGTCCCCCCCGTCTTAGACTTTGTGTGTTTTCGTGTGTTTTCCGTGTTGCACATTCCTTGCTGTTTTATGAGTAATCACTCATATGGAAGTGTGTTTTTTTTTTCCCCCCTTGACTGGAAAGTCCCAAATGATTGCATGGAATTCTTTTACCTTCACCTCCTATTTTACCCTGGGAATAAAAATAACGGCGTGATTCTCTCTGAAGTATGTGACGCTCTTTTAAAAATGCTGGTCCTAATTTATTTTCTTTAGAGTGATGTTCTTAAGTGCTTTTTGAGAAGACTGCAGGAGGGGGGGGGCATTTTCGTCACTCATGGTTTCCACCCAGATAAGTTTCACACGGCCGTCTGAACGCAAGATTTGGAGAACCAGGAGCGCGATTTGGGGGGGGCAGGCGTTGGTGACGGAGAGGCTGGAGAAGCCTTGTAATGCCCTGGGGGCTGAACATATAAATTTCGGATCTGTAGCTGGAGTTTGTGATAGTGTACCAGTCACACATCTGATCACGTCATACATGTCGACACGTATGACCGCATGCCTTTGTTCTCCTCCCGACACACTGCCTGCCATGTGAAGGTCTCTATCCGCGCCACCTGTGCGACGTTCCGACTGACCCGTCTGCAGGTGACTGGAACGTGAACCAGGTCCGATAAGGGGACGGCTGCCAATCCCGAGATCTTGTCAGGTCCTTGTCCGATCCCGTTTCTGCCGGGTCGCCCTCCTGGTGGCTCGACCCTGGCGTGGCCTCTGCCCGTCTGATTCATTGCCAGTCCGCCCCCTGATGTGCCTTGGCAACACTTTGGGCTCGGTGACCTGAGTGACCTTTAGTCGTCCGTGTGACTGGCTGCCATGGGTAGCCTGCTGTCTCTCAAACGGCTACATTGTGGGGGGATTTCTTTGTATGCCTGTGGCTCGTGACGAGGAGGCCATTGAAGGGAAGATGGTAATGGGGGTGGCACTGAGACCAGCATAATACTTAAAAATGTAAGTGTCAGGTTCATTGGAAAGTGCTGATGTTTTAAATGTAGCTGCTGATTTTTTGTAGCCATGTTTTTTTTTTTAATATTTTAAAATATTTTTTAATGGACCAAGTGAGGGAATATGAATCATTCCTCATTTAAATGGCAGTAATGGATGTGGGGGGTGGGGCAGGGCTGGATCCAGGCATAGACAAACTAAGCAGCTGCCTGGGGCCCCATCAGCCCAAAGGGGCCCAGACATGAAAAGTCATGAAGGGGGGGAAAAAATTGTGTGTCTGTATATAATACATAATAAGAATAATTACACAACATTAAAATAATAATGGAAAAAACTAAATCATATACATCAAATTAACATGATTATGTGCAGGTAGAAAAAGCAGAGTGTTGTCAGGAAGGGGGGCAAAAAATATTGGCTGCCTAGTGTTCTGTGGTGACTTGATCGGCCCTGGCGGGGTTCCGCGTGAGACCGCCTCTGATCAGGAGCCACCTTTCCCACGTCTGTGATTCCACACCCGCGATTGGAAGGGGGGTGATTCCATGTCAGATTGCTCTCCTTTTGGCGGTGGGACTCTCGTGGTTTAGTGGGGAAGCATTCTATTAATAGCCCTGAGTGACCAGCTAAAAGTACCAGCCCTCGCCTTTGACGGCCAATTTCCCACCAAACACCAATCCAGCCTAATGTGCTTAATGGTATAACTGGGCCCTGTCTGTCAGGTGGATGGCGGAGTGGAAGCGTCTGCTTTTTAGCTGCGCTTCGTTGGCGTCATAGCTGGCGGCTGCCGTTAATTGGCTGTGAGCCTGATCAGGTCACATACATACATACTGTGTGTGTGTGTGTGTGTGGATTTATTTATTTATTTATTATCAAAGAGCAAGCCCGCATCTCCGCCCTTCCAGAGAAATGTAATCCCAGCCACTGATACCAGTCCCTGATTCCTTCATAATGCAATCTGTCATGTGATCAATAATTTGATTCTGCTGGTGAGGCAGAGTGTCTGGCTTCAGTCACACCTGCTCTTCCTGCTGTCCCGATGCCTGTCAGCCAGGTAGGGGTAATGTCCTTGGGCTGGCAACATCAAATAATGGTCCACTCAAAAAAATAAAATAATCAAATGTGGTATTATCAGAGACGAGGAGCCGCTGAGGCGATCTCCTATCTCACCCTGCTGAACGGCTGGGTCTGGCCAAGACCCGCCCCCTGCCAGCACCCCAGGGGGCGGGGCTTGATTTGCACGTCGCACCCGGTCACCGTCATGCCTTGAGGATGGAAATGCCCGTGAATCCTGCCCATGGTGGGGGAGCTTATCGGCGACCTGACATACTCAGTCGTGCGTTTTTTGGTTTCTCATTCGGTTTGTGGTGCTTTTTTTTTTTTTTTTTTTTCTCCCCTCTTTGCAGGAAGCATGACGGTGGAGAGGAGCTTTATCTCTCACCCTCTCCCTTCATCCAGGCTGCAGTCGGGGAACTGGCCTGAATCTGCTGTGTATCAGTATCCCTGGGGGGCACAAAACTTACCCAGCAGGCACCTCTTCGGGGTTGTCGCCAGGTCAGGGAGGCATGTACCGATCCCTCTACAGACGTTAACGGCCACGATTCCACCGGACCGGCTCTGTCATGCCGGTCGTACGCTTCTTAAAAATACCCTTTGCGGATGTTTGCTTTTCCAGGTAATCTCTCTCCATTACTGTTGCAGCCTGCCAACCTTATTTCAAAGAGCCATATTTCGATGAGGACCACAATTAATTATTTTATTTGCAATATGGTCGATTTAATAATTGCCTTTTAAGGGGCGCGACCAGATCTTGGAGTTTTAAAGACATTTGGGCCGAAATAAAGAGCCACATGTTTAATTATGTCGGGCCGGAATATCAATCGGACTCAATCAACTCCTCCACAGTTCTGTGACAAGGAGACATGATTATTAGTGACCAGGGGGGCTTGCCTGAGGTGACATTGGTGGTGGGAGGGGTTAAATTATCCTCATCTGTCTGTCTGGTTCTCTGCCCCCCAGCGCCTCTCTGGAATTCTGGGCTCTGTCATCCAGCCCCCATTCCCCCCGCCTCCCTCTTTCCTTGTGTTTATTATGGTTTGTTTACCCCACTATGCACAGGAGATCTGCAGGCCATGTCTGTGTTTTTAGGGGTTCATAGCCTTTCTGAGACCGGAGAACAGAACATGGGCAGGGTTCATCTCCACGGCGCTCTCGAGATCCGGTCTGACCAGACGGGTCCCCCTTCTGATTCATCTGTTCTTCAGGGCTGCTTTTAGCCGGCCACATGACCCAGGCTCTGTTGGCATTTCCGTTTCGGTAATTGCCTGAGTTTTTTCCATTTCTGGAATTTTCTCCCTCTTGCCAAAGGTGTGCAATTACCTCCCCCCCTGTTGAGGCCAGGTGAGCCCCTTCTGTTTCATAGCTGTCCGCCCCCATTTTTGTTTTGTTTTGTTTTGACGCTGTCCGATCACACACGTCTTGTCAGCCTTCCCAAAAGCGTGTTAGTCGAGGCCTGTGAACCGCCTGAACCGGCTTTTAAGGTCGCAGCAAAAAGCCGTCAGGTTTAATAAACGCTTTTATTTATATCACCCCCACAATTCGCAGTCGCTTCTGAGAAGCCTCACGCAGGAACCAATTAAAAAGGTGTCGGTTCCCCGCGTTTAGCCGCTTAATTAGGCACAGGATGGGTTTTCGATCGCTATTGGGTGAGTCCCCGCGCCAGTGTGGACGTCTCGTGCCGCTGTATGTAGTGGGGAGGGCCTGCCTGAGGGCGTCGCCACTCCAGGAGAGCCAATGCAGTGATGTCAAAACAAGACTGACCAGTACCGGTCAGCCACTTAGGGCGTCATCTTCTGAGGGGGTGCCGACCTTAGCAAGCCAGTTTATCTCTGGGGGGAGGGAGAGTGTAAGCTGGCTCTGCTGCTTGAACTCCACATGCTGTAGCTTGGTCTTTAAAATCCAGTCGCGGTAACAACCCCCCGAACCAGGCTTCCCCCTACGGAACTGGACGTTAACCTTGCCGTTTAGACGGTTTAATTGTTCATAAAGAGATGTTCTAATGCGGCTCTTTAAACGAGCTGAGATTTCTCATTTTAGTGCTACATGAGCCATACTATTAATTTACTGCATGAGTCATGTCGGATGAATGTTAAGCCTCGGTGACAGCGCTCCGTCACCGATCATGTGTGTCCTCCAATCCCCCAAGTCTGGGAAGCCATTAAAGTGATAACTGGAAGTGTTTATTGGGAGGGCGGGGGGCAGGGGCAGTTATACATATGACGGCATGCGGGGTGGGGTTCATTGAATTCCCAGAGTGCCTCCCATACGTCTGTCCTGTCCGTTTCTAAGGTATATGTACAGATCTGTAGGTTATTTTCCTAAAAAAATAAATAAATCTGAAAAATTTCTTTCGTCGACGTGTGATCCACTGTAGCTAGACTTATGTTTGTTTTAGTTGTGATGTGCTGATTCCACGTTCCCGGGAAAAGGTCGAGCTCTGTCTTACTCTGTGTAAGACTTGGGCTTGTCCCGACTCGTATGTTTTTGTGAGGCGTGGAAGACAAAGGAATTTCCGAATCCGGACTCTGCGGCGGAATGTAGAGAAGCAGGTCATTGCTAAATAATCGGTTATAGAAATGAGAAGAAAAAAAATCTTTTTATGAATGAAAAATGATGAATTGTACTCAAAGCTGCACCCCCCCCTCCCCCCCTCCCCCCTGGAGGAGGTTATGTTAATCTGAAAAGGCAAACGTTTTTAATGGGACATACTTATCTGAAGATGTGACGTATATTAGCCGTGTCACTCCGCGCGCGGCCCTTCCGTTTGACTCTGACTGGCAGCAAGCTGCTGCTCTTTACGCGGCCTCTCCGTTCACTAGGATTTCACTTACGGTTCTGACTGTGATGAAAGGTGACTGTCACTTATAAACAGGTTTATAGTCTGCCGTTAGGTCAAAGGTCAGGGCTGTGGTCTGCACCTGTCAGGTCATGCTCCTAGGAGATACTTTGATCAGCTCCCTTTATCTGGTTTAATTTTAATTTGCATTACGCCCCCATCTCCGAATCCCCACCATTGGCTGACAGCTATCTGCCAAGCTAATGCATCGCGGACTTTCGAATCTGTATAGACGGCTTTATTTTTAACCCAAAAAGATGTTTTAAGTGGATATACATTTCCTTTGTGCCAACCCTATCTCTGTCCTTGATATTTTAATGAGCCTTTTATGAAATTGATATGTGTTGCTGGCAATCTAGATGAGCCATTCATCAGGTCTTATGATTGCTATTTATCTTGAATGCATGTATTTATACATCCATCTGATTTTCCCGACAGATGCTCTCTTGTCTTGATGCGTGTGACTTTCCAAGGTCTTGTTATGCTATTGAGTCTTGCTCTTCCGGCTGGTAACCTTTTGAACAGAATTTTCAAATGCTGTTGCTTTTAAATAAATATGCCGGGCTTGGTGCTGTCGGTTGGGTCGACTATCATGTGACACGTAGCCTGTTTTGGATTCCCGCCGGTCTGGTTATCTTGGGAAAGGCCGGTGACGAGGCTGCCATTGGCTCGCCACCGCCCGCGGGGCGCTCTGGCTTCTGCTGGTCCTGGTTCCGCTCAGCTGTCTGGTTTAAACTCTCTGACAGATGTTTATCGGTGCGATGCTGCCCATGTGCTGGGTTTGTTTGCTTGTGCTGTCAGAAGCTCTACGGATGGAAATCAGACACTTGTTCAAATAAACGCTCACTCTTTGTTTGCTTCCTGTGTTATACGTTTTTGCCATATTTAGGCGTTCGGCTGGCCAGACCCAAAACAATGTTAAATTCCGTTCGTGTTTTTGCAACATTTTCGCTATTCTGCCAATTGTCATCTCAGAAAGGTTGGTAGAGAACCGGATTTCACAAGAGGCTGCGGGGGCTCTATCCGCTCTCGGCTGTGCGCGGTTCCTGTAAGGAATTTCAAAAGAATCTTGTTGGCTGCATTTATTTTTAGTCAGATGCAGGCATGTTTAATTCCAGTGCTTGACATAGTGGCGGGTGGCAAGGTGGTTCAGTGGTCACCGCTTGTGTGTGCGTGTGTGTGTGTGTGTGTGTGTGTGTGTGCGCGCGTGTGAGTGTGTAAGATGTATATATTACGTAGATGATATTATATGCATATGTTGTGACAACATGCTATTTTGACAATATAGGGACCGTTTTTTCAGTCCCCACAAAGGTAAACACAGTTTTATAGAAATCTGTGACAGTTCAAAATTCTGGTATTTGGTTTGATTGTGAAGAAATATATATCGTGTATTGAAGTAATCTTGTCCTGAAGATTTGAAAATGCTGCGGCATGTCCAAAATGTCTCCGTATATCGTATTACTCTACGTTGGGAGTGGGTTAGTGCAGTCCTGCCTTGCATGGGTTTTGAAGCCCCATTTTTGCTTTCATTACTCTGGCGTGTACACAGCTCCTCCCCGCCGATTGGGTGCCGATCTGTGTCTTCCGACTCCTCTGCACCATCACTGCCCTGTTGAACTTGTCAGTGGCAATCGCCATCCACTTCAGAGACCCATCTGCCGCATAATTAATTTCAGTCGGTTTGATGAGCACGCTGGAATCCGAGGTGTTTAATAACGTCCAGACAAGGGTCTTTTTGGAGCAGGATTTGAGTAAACGTTCATTTCAAATGGATTGTAAGACTATTAAACCCCCTCTTCAATGTGTGTACACACCAGAAAAGGCATGTATCACATATTTGATATTATTTTGACAAAAAAATTCTTCAGTCTTGATTTATCTGTTTCAGGCTTTCATTAATTTTGGCTAAGGCTGTTTTTTTTCTCACCTCTCTCTTTTTGACTAAAAGTTCCATAGTGATTTTTCATCTCTCTGATAAGGCTGGCAAAATCCAATACTTCATTAATTTGCGAATTCTCCTCCAGGTGTTCCCAGACTTGATTAACCAGATCCGTTAACAAGAGGGGCATGTATTTTTATTTTGTTCTTGCTGGCTTCCCTCCTGTTCCTACTCCATGTGGCTGCTGCCTGATGGGACTCATTTGTCATACACCCTTTACCACCTGATGCCCCTCCCACCCCCAGGAGCACCCAGAAGTGCTTGGAAGTGATGCCCGTACCCCCTGTGTAAGGAGTTGACCCAGTGTAGGAACCCTTCTCTGCAGAGAATCTTTCGCTTAGTGTGTTTCTCAGCCTGGATGATTAAATCGATCAGGCCCAGGGCCTCTGCTGGCAGCCACAACACCAAGCAGTGGCTCTCTTGTCTGTTCGCATGGAGACCCAACGGATAGCTGCACACTAACTAGACTTGGCTCCCTGCATTTTGGCTGCACGTTAGCCCCGGTGCTAACAGCACCAGACGGACACGTTTCATAATGAATTCTTCAGGGTTGTCGGGGGACGCTGGGATTTCCACTCGTCTTTGCATCTTTGACGTTTAGCGTGGAACTAGGTCAGCCCTCAGCTGGCGTTTCTTGAAAACTGTACCTTCAAATCATTTTTTTTTTTCAAATAATTATTTTTGTCGGTATTACCTGAAACTTTGACTGAGGGGGGTTGTGGGTAGGGTGGCTGCACGCTGGGTTTCCAGTTTGTATCTGGCTGGGGATTGATAAGACCGTAGCTCTGGCATCCCTTTTTTGCGGAGTGCCGTGGCTGTTTCGGAGGGGGTCTGCTCCTGTCGTTGTTTATCTACCTCGTCTCTTCCAGATGGCGCTCAGCAGAAAGAATCCCTCTCCTGATACGCTCCCTTTCTCTTGCCTGCTATCTTGATCCCAAGCGTCTCCAAAAGACGCTTGCACTTTTATTTGTTTATTTTGAGTGTCCGGCGAGCATGCCATGAAAACGAGCTAGCAAGCCAGCTACCTGCCAGCCCCGGAGAAATGGCAGAGAAGTCTGGCAGTGTGCTAGCTTTGTCCTCTCAAGGTCAATGGTTTGGAATGTCCCCTGGGCTGTGTTTATTGGGTTTGCGGTCGTCCCGTGGGTCCTTCAGATGGATGAGCGATGCCCAGGCCTTGGATAATCATGCAGAAGCAAGGTGCAAATATACTGAATCTGACTCAAGATCTCGTATTTAAAGTACGGCCTGCCACAGTCGTGCTCTGAGCTTGTTAACCTGGAGGCTTGGGTCTCCTGGATCTTATTCACTTTCCCATAAACCTCGAGTATAAGTGGTGTACGTCTGAGGAATTGTGTATGCGCTTTTTACATGCTGCACTTCAAGCCTGCTTTTGGAACAGAGTGCACGTTCTGCCCCATGGGGAGATTAATAAATGGAATTCGCCGGCTGTGGTATGTGCCTTCAAACTAATTAGACTAATGGTATTGGGGTGGGCGGGTCCGTGAAATGACTGGTGGTCTCTACTGTAAAACCACCGCAGTCGGGTGCTTTGGTATCTGCTATGTTATGTTCAGCTTTGGCTGGTTTTGAGCTCCTCCTTGCCCATGTATCAGCCAGACTAAGCTTGATGGCTGCTCTTTGTGGTCTTCTGTCCTCATTTTGTTGCAGTCTGGGTTGTTTTTTCCGGTACTCTTCAGGATGTGGTCTCCCTGCTCGATGTAGCCGTTTCAGCCTGTTGAGGTGGTCTTCAAGGGGTGGGGTAGAGCTCCTAGGTTTTAAGTGACTCGGGCGTTGGAAAGTCGACTTCTGCAGCACTTGTTCTTGTCGTGTTTATAGGAAACTGATCTCCTCTGGAACTTGTATGCCATTATGTTAATGAAAAAACTCTGGCCCCCACTTCTCATTGTTTGCTTACCCCGTTGACGCCCTGTCAGAAACTATTGTGGGCAGGACTATTCAGGATGGATAGTGGGACCCCAACTTGTAATCATTCAGAAGGTTCATAATAATTCATGGTGCTTGGGTGTAGTCCTTGAGTCGGGTTGTGGCTGAAGGTGATTTATTGGACCTCGCATGAGCTGGCAGGCCTGCTGTTCCGACTGGCTGAAATGATCTAAGTGCCCAAGTCCTCCTTTATGGGCTGCAGATATGAGATGAAGAGTAAATGTAGCTGACCCTCCTGTCCAGGGTTACCATGTTAGAGGTGTCAAATCAGAGTCCCCTTCGGGATGCCCCCATCTTATTTTTTCCATCTTGCAGGCACCCGGAATGATCTGGGGCCTTGCACTCTTGCATGCGATGACATGCCTTTTGCAGGACTTGTGCTCTTGGTTTCAGTCTCTCTCGCAGGGAAACTTTTTCAGAAGCTCCGCTGTGTCAAATGAGTCTGTATTTAAGCTCATTAAATGTTTCCGGGAGAATTGGAAATCAATGGTGCATGCCAGTGAGAATGAACTTTTTCTTCAGCAGCTCCTATAGTGGCATATCTCTCTTTGTTCTAGTTAGGAAGGGGATCGTCCTCTGGGGAGCTGATCAAGAAAACTGAGCAGTTTCTTTCAGAAATGATTTAAATCTCGACGCCTGTAGCTTCGGTGACATGCGGTTACCCATCTGGTTTTTTATTTTTTTTGGAGGCTGCACAATGGTGCTATATTTGTCTGGCTATTGCAATTCTTCTTCATGGTTTATCGACCTTCCCTTGGCCTGGAATTGGTTGAAGGCGAAGCTTAAATGAGCTCTAAAACAAAGTTGGAGCTAAGATGGCAAGTCTGGGTGGGGGGCTATGGCTCTGTCTGATGCAATACCACCCCTTTATTATGGAGTGTGGGGGGCCTTTTCAAGGTGAGGGTCAGACCGACACCTCTTCCTGAGTTCAGATAATTGCTCTTCTGGGGCTCTTCTGTCTCCTCTGTTCGTTTGCCATACTCATTATGAGGTCTGTAGTCACTCTGCCCCCCCCCCCCGCCTACCTGGGTAGGCCTAATCAGACTGCCATGACTCTATTCTACCCAGAATGCACCAATCAGCATTCCTCTCTGTGCACACCGGCGTACAACGCTAAGCTAGCTGATGGTGGTCTCTTTCCTCAAGTAACTGCTCAAAGATTTGGGGCTCCCCATTCCTTGTGAGTGCCACGGATCTGACCCAGGACCTATTGTGCCAGATAATGGATATAACGGAACAGCTGCTTTGAGTTGGGGGGGGGGGTGCGCGCAGGCTGCTATCAGTGGGGCTTCCTAAGGAGCTTGAGTGACCTGTGATGAATGGATCCAAGGCTGGGCATCTCTGCAATCGATAAGCCCCCATGCAGGCAGATTCATAGAATGGCCAGTTTCGCTGCCCCCCGCAGCCACTGTCCTCTTCAACAGCCCGCCCCGCTTCTTTTTTCATCAGCCAACAACTTTTGTTCCATCCCTTTTTAATAAACTGCGATCTTATTCCTCTTCCTTCCATTTGTGCTCACCTTGCCCGTTTCTTGTTTATCAGCCATTAACTGCATGAATGTAGCACCAACAAAACAAGCCCCCTTTTTCTAAATCCCTGACTTTTTTTTTTTTTTTTTTTTTGGGTTGTCGCTATCTTTTTGCGCACGGACGCATACGCCCC
>JAODKC010000001.1:4763038-4788296 GCA_026777985.1 Mormyrops attenuatus
CGCCCCCCCCCCCCCCCCCCCCCCCCCCCCCCCACCCCCCCCCCCCCCCCCCCGCGCCCCCCCCCCCCCCAAAGTGTTTGTTTGTTTGTTTCTTGCCGTTTAGTTTCTTGGGCAAGCTTAATTAACTCCGTAAACATTCCGTAGGCGAGCTATTTAAATCAGATGCAGGCGACGCAGGCTGCATTTTCTGACTTTTTCATGCTGTACTTCCTAGATACGAGCTACATTGTTTTGGTTTGCTGAGCTGTGGGCCAGTCACGGCTTTGCAGTCCCGTACATATATTTATAAAATATAGTGTGTGTGTGTGTGTGTGTGCGCGCGCGCGTATACACAACAATAAAAAAATATGTAAGTATGAAAAATGAAACATGTATTTTTAATATAAATGTTCTTTTTTTTGTTCTTGGAATACGCTTTCTGGGGTTTAAATTTCAATGGGCTTTCCCTCCTCCCTCCAGGTCCAGTCAACTGCCAAGATTCTGTTCAGCCTTGATCCCAGTTGTTAACGTGCCCCCCCCCCAAACAAGGCATTTCAATCCAGCATGCTTTCCTCCGCATTCGTAAGATTTAATGTCTTATATATTGTGATAGGGTTTAATTCCCCCCAAACCACCCACCTCCCTACCCAGAGGAGAACCCGGGAATTGTCATTTCTCACCGTCACATGACTCATTCTTTTCCCCAGTAGAATAAGGGCTTTGATAAGTCAGGGTCAGGACTGCTTAGTTTCTTTCTCATTCGCTTCTGTAGGGATTTTTTTTTGTAATGGTTTTCGCAGGTGTACGAGTACGGAGCGCGTACGTCTCCCACTGTTACTCAGGAGATTGGTGTCAAGCTGTCAGTGGGGGTGACCATATGAAAAATACTACTTTTGGACCTGGGTGGTCGACCTATTAGTGACGACTGGGTTTATCTTGGGAGTTCAAAGGTGTGTGAGAGGTTTGTTTTTTTTTTTTTTTTGGGGGGGGGGTCTAGTTCGGTTCCAGAAGCAAGTGAACAGCATGGAGATTAGTGAGCTGTGAGTCATACTTTGTTTTTCCCCCTTGTTGACTTTTGGGACTCAGTGGGACGCAGTGTGTGATGTAAGCCTCCATCTCCCATTCCCAAGCATTCTCTGATCTCATCGCCCTGGAGCAGATTTTGGACCCCATTTTAATTCATAGAATTTGAAAGTCCAAGTGTCATTTGCACCCCAGTGTCCATGTAATGGTAGGGTCTTCCACTAGAGCCAACAAGTTCTTAGACATTTTTAAGATGAAGAGAAATCAAAGAAATTTGTATTCCTGATGATTCCTTTCCTGTATCCATTCACTCTGCACGGCATGCAGAGTTGTATATCATGGCAAATATACAACTTTTACTAGGCTTAATGTCTCTAGTGGGTGTGTGGGTTCTGCCTTAACTGAATATGGAAAGCCAAGTTTCTTTTGAGAGCAGAGTTTCGCTCGCGCAGGCGGGGAGGCACATTTGCAGGCCCGGAAAGCGAGTAGAAGCCATTGAGGGAACGTGTCCCTCTCACTGGAAGTCTGGTTCCTTCGCTGTCAGGCCCAGCGGCAAGTGCTCCCGTTAACAAAAGGCGTACTGAGATGAAACGCATGCTGTTTTCTTACCCCATTCCGGCTTTTGATTCTCAGTGGGACCTTATTATTTCGCATTTGTGATGCCTCCTTATGCAGGCGAACACTTGTGAAATGCATGCAGCTCAAAATAAATGCACCGATCTGAGTTGTCACCCTGGTTCGTGCTGCCGGGATGAACGGCATCGATTCCCATCGGCTTGGCGCCATGTGGGCAACAGGTTGGCCTGGAATCCGCATACTATAATAAATCCGCATGGGGGACGGTGCTCTGTGTGGTAATTAAAGGTCCTTTCAGGTGTGATTGTATTAGGCATGTGGACACTGCTGTTTCTTGAGACCCGTGTGGGGAGCCTTCCACGTGGGTGGGCGGGCGCACCGTGAATTGTGATCCGGGACAAGTCATGCCAAACCACATAGCATCCGCACAGCCCTGCATCTGCACGCGCGAGCTTTCCTCAGAAGTCATGACAGCTGCTGACGACGTCTGGCCCATGTGAGCCTTTTAAAGCCCTTTGCAAGGATCTTAAATCAGAAGAGGCACTTTAAACTTTGTTAATCTTTGTGAGCTGATCATTTAAGCCTGTTTAATATATATATAGAGAGCGTGTTTATTACATTCTTAACCCTTAGTTGTGCGATTGGTGCGTCATTATGCTATCTGTTACCCCCTGAGTAAAATGGAGTACATTTTATGGAACAATTTCAATAAATGTGTTCTGTGCTGGGGGTCTGTGTATTGTTAACAGGTAGCTGGTAGCATCCAAAGAGACTTGGGAGGGTTTCTGTGAGCAAGCCACAGAACTGCATGCTAAAATGGGATTCCCGAGCCAGGGACTAGTGGACTTGTTCTAATCAGTGATGTTTGTTGAAAGACAGCTTTGTAAGTAACTGCAATCCCACCCTCCACCCCCAAGAGTTCCCAGGAATCCAGTGTGAATCTCCATGGTTCTTCCGTGGTTCCAGTGATGGTACCGGGAGCCATGGGCTAATGCTGCCTCTGTTTACGCAATGGGTGAGGCACATCTAATCGCAGGCTGGTGCTCCGGAGTCTGCAGCCCAGAGTGGGAACTGCATCCCATAGGGATTATAAGTGATGTGCTTTTGTAGGGCCATGGGGTGAGGTTTTGTCCCATTATGAAGCCTAAATGTGCTCCTTGGCAGATGACAAGGGTCAAGTTGCTTGACATGGCTTTTTTGAAAAGCCAGCTGAACCTTTCTATGGTGTCGCCATACAAAGCGTGGCCTCTAGGGAGAGCAGGACTATGAGCATTTAATGATAACTCACTTGAGGGCCTGTTACATCTGAAGACACCGCATGGCAACCACCCATTTCGGTGTCTGAAAGCGTCTGATGCATACCTAATTAGCCGTATGTTTGCCGCTGGTACCACAGACACTGCTAATTAGGCTTTCATTCGATTAATGATTTAGTACAGATAGGTTAAGTATTTAGAGTGAGTGAGTGGGGAATTTGTCACCTGGCAAAATCCTTTATCTGTTTTCAATCTCCATACCAGCTCTGAGTGGAGAATTCCGTTTTTCTTTAACACAATGGGATTTCAGATGCCTCCAAAGGATGTCGTCTGTGGAACAGTAATGAATTTTGTGTGATCCTGCGGGTCCTCTTTTATCAGCGGCAGAATGATGGATAGCGACTCCTCTCACAGTCCTCTGGGGTGTCTCCGTACCCTTTCTTCTCCGGAGACTTTAGCCTGAGAGTACCTCTGGCACGTCTGTGTTTCTTTTTTTCCTCTTTGTGTTTGCACCCATGAATTCCCTAATAAGGATGCTCCGAGTAAATCCTTTAATCTCTTGTGGAATGGGAGTTTTATCTCTTGCCCTCGCTGGAGTGAACAATCATTCCGGCGAGAAACAAAGGCTGCGTTGTTGGTGTCACGCTGTGCTCTGAAGTTCACGTCGGCTCATGCTCTTGTCCTGCTAACGGTAGTCAGTTGTCTTCCATCGCCTCGGGTCCTTATTCGGGTTGACCCTGAGAAAGCCTGTCATAAAATTGTGGGCTGGATCGTTGACCTTTCTTATGAAGACTAAAGGAGGCATAGGCTTCATATTCCTGCTGATTGAGGCCGTTAAATGTCATTGTGATATAAATCCATATATTAAATAAGTTTATTTTACACGCCTCATTTCCATCATTTTGCTGTTGAGAAATATACGCGCTCAAGCTTCCCCCTCTGGAATCTAACAGTAATTATGTACTGTGAAAAAGCCCATTAATCTGGGTATTATATCTAGCATAAGTTAATTGATGGCAGTGTAGTGAAAGCTTCAGTTATTAATCGGCCATGTGTAGAACAAGTTAAAGTGGTACACAGAGTAATTACATTTCGAAAGCCCGGCCTTTAATAGCTTTGAACGGTTAAGCCGAAGGTGTGTATCTGAGTTTTTTTGTGTGTTCTTTTGACATAGGTAGCCATCATTTTTCAGTGGCCTTTCTGTCTGGGCCTCCATGAAAGCTGAGAAATTGGCTGCACTCAGCCGACCGTGCCAAGGTGTGAGAGCCCCCATCAGCTGCTGAAGAGCTCCGAGGCTCATCCTGGGGCTGAATTGTCAGTCTCTGGTGAGGTCCTTTTTCTAGGGGTTTGGAAATGAGCAAGGGTTCTTTGTGCCCCTGGAAATAGGATTGACCAAGCCGAACCGGATGCAGATCTCGGTCAAACGGAGAATCTGACCAGCGTGGCGAGCCTCCTGTGCTATGTGACGGCAGCGGTGCTGCTCGCTTTGATCCGGGCCGTGTGGTCTGGCTGGCCCACTGCCTCCTGGGTGCCAGTGAAAAGGGGGCAGGCAAGATAAAGGGCTGGAATTCGCAGACAACTGGCAGCCGTCGGTTCTGTTCAAGCCACAGACTGGTGGGTGGGCGGAAGATGCTAATAAACCGCTGCCAACCAAAACAGGGGTTTGATGTTGCATTAGTACTGCCAGGCCCCGGCGAAACGCCACTGTTGGCATGGGGGAGAGCGAGCTGCCTTGAGAAGGAAGGATTGGTAACCAGTACAGATGTGGCTGCTTGTCACTGTGGTCTGCTATACATAAGTCAGAATTTAAATCTGATGAAATGGGAATGTTTTTTTCAGCAAGATATAATCCCCCCCCTCCCCCACATTGAACAGCTGGTTTTCCAATAAAACAGGCCAGCTACAGCAGTCCGGTACCCGTGTGCAGAGCAGGGTGCTTGGATGCCGCCTACGCTGTCATGTGACCTTCTGCTTACCTGGGCGGTTTGTAATAAAAACAGATGCGTAGCCATGCTACTTTGCCTGATTTTGAACATAATTGAAGCTCTCCCAGCTGCTGACTGTGACCCGTCCTCCAATGATGGGGAATATCAGAGCATTTCGAGGAGAGATGCCCAGATTTCCGTGGCTGTGGTTTCAGCAAAGGAAGCCTGTAATTAAATGCCAAATGCACAGCAAATACCAGCATGTAACAGTTCGCTAGCTGCTGAAGATGGCCCACCCGTAGCTGGGATGAAGTCAAACCCACTCTGTCCCTCTGACCCAGCCTGTTCGAACAGGGTGACATCAAAAGCTTGTTCTCCTGAGCTGCACTGGTAGGGACTTGGATCAACAGGAGGTTTGGCCCTATGCTCCGTAATACAGACATCTTGCACTGAGCAGAAGTTATTAGCTTCTATAGCCTTGTTTCTACCAATGCGGTAATGGTGGCAGACTTTTTCCCAATCAGGCACTGGTTCCACTCGTTTCCACTGTAAAAAAGGCCCCGGCCCAGAAAAAATGGCTCCAGCATGGCACCACAGAAAAACTGGGCTCAGAATGTGGCACTGTAACGTCAGCAAAAGTGGGATGGGCTACGGCATCCAAACCTTCCATATACCCAGAAAATTCAATCCATAATTGATTAGTTAGTCTAATAACGGCAGTGCTTGCAGTGAAACAACATGCCAGCTTATTAGCAGAATAATCTTACATCGTTTTTTTTATTCTGAGAGAAAATTGGTAAAACAGCAAGCGGGAATAAACTAACACACACAGACGGGGGCACCTTTACGGAGACAATGTTGTAAAATAGCTTAAAGTAGTATGGATTGTATTTGCTGAAAATAAGATTTTACGTAAAATATTAACTTGTACTAAAACAGCTGTATAATTCACATAAATGATGCAACATTACATTGTGTTTTTTTTATTCTGTGAAAAACGGAAGATCAATCTGCTGGCCAGATTTAATAATTATAAATATGTTTAACAAAAACGTATGAGTATGTCACAGGTTGAATAAATAAAATATTGTGGCGTTCGAGTGACAAAGAGATCATGAGGTGGAATACAAGGATTAGCTTTTAGCAGACTCTTCTATTGCGCGATCCTCAAAAGGATTAGTGTTTGTTTAGACAAGCCATATTTAGTTGTGTTCAGAATGCTTATTGAACTTGAGGTAAGAGCTCGGGACTGCTCAGGAAGGTCCTGTTTATGGTTACGACTGCTATGAAGCACCATGAAACACAACTTCAGTGCTCCTTAGACTAATCAGGCACAACCTGCCAACCCAATAGATTCTAATGTTTATTTAAAACTCTTCTTTAGCCTCTGTAACTTTTAGATGGACTTAAAAAAATATTTCATCCCATCCTCATACTCACAAGGCTCATGAATGACAACCGATCGCTCAACAGTTTCTTCACATGCTGTATTTAGCCACAGAGGGATGCCTGTTCCGTGTGTCAGTGCTGATCATGATGCTTCACATCCTGAGTCTGAGATGGTGTGTCAGTGGATTTAGTCATTTTGTCAAGCAGTGGGTCATCTTTCAGATCTGACAGGGAGTCATGCAGCCATGACCTTAAACTGGCCTCTGCTGCCCAACACTTGCACTGTCATTCGCCAAGTGTGAAGTCTCGCGCACTAAGCAGTGCTTCAAAGTCTCGCACACTGAGCAGTGCTTCGGGAAGCAGATTCCAACAACAGGAGGCTCTGAGTCAGTCCGAAAGTCTATGCTGAATTTTATCAGTGGGCTGTGACATTGATTGTGGGTTTCTTAATGCAACATGGTCTACAGGCCACAGATGTGTGACCAGCCTAAGAATTGAAGCTGAGTGCTCCAGAGGTGTGATCTGCATTAAGATTGCTATATCCCTATATGTCCAAACACTGAAACAACAGAGCCATGTGAACTGCCACAAAAACCTTTATGCCTCATTGGTGCTAATGCTTCTGTAGACAAATTATTAGAAGCAGTTGGGTATGTAACTGATTTTGTGGATGCATTATGATGAATATTTAGTTGTTTTGGAATTATGACTCTGACAGTACAGGGCACAGGCTGGGTGAAGTGCTTTTGCTGCAGGAGACTTGCTAGAGTCATCGTGCTCCATTTATTATGACCCTGCACGTTGACCAAGCTCTTGCAATCGGATCTGGGTCAATGCCCAGTGCAGTCAACTGCTCTGTTCTGTTTTGTGGTACCTGGTAGCCCGTCAAGTCTGTGGAGGTGTGGTGGAGGAAAGTAATTTGGGTGCTGTGGTCTTCCTAGCCTTGGCTGTGACGGGACCATCCCACCCTTGTCCTACGTTGTTTCCATGTTGCCTCCCATAGTTCTTGTTTCAGAAGTTTGCAGGCGTGGTAGCTCCCTTAGTCTGCCATATCTTGTTTTGTCATGTTCTACTTGTGAAAGGGTAAGGAAACTAGGGTTCTTTGGAGCAATGGCCCGCGGGCCACTGGCATTCTCAGCGGTGGAGCCACCACTGCCAACTCGTCCTGATGTGTTGGTGGTACAGTCAATCAGATTGAAACAAATGAACTGTCAGGCATGACTGTGGGGTAATTGTTCATATGGAAATTGAATTGCTGTCATCACAGGAGCTTCCTAAGCAGTTTAGAATTTTTCTTCCCTCCACTTACTTGTGCTTGGGGCTAATTTAGAGAGCTGAGGCGTTCCATGATTCATAGAGAACAATGTGTGTCCCCCCTTCCCCCAACCCTTCTTTTCATTTTAATTTGGCTGGAGCACGTAGGGGTTTAGATATAGGAAACGTTGGTTTATGCTGACTGTACTCGTTGCTCTCACCTCTTTTGTGCCGTTTTCTGGTATATTCTTTATCAGGGCTGAACAGAACACCCCAGCTGGAGGAGCTGATGACTGAGTAGCTGCTGTACGATCACCCTCTAGGCCACAGGTGCCTGAGTCGGTAAAGGACTGAGGTTGGATGTTACCGGATAGCAGGTTGAATCATAAGGTTGCCAGTTGTGCCCCTTGGATTAAGTCACTTAACCTGAGCTGGCCTGAAACGCGGAATGTTGGTGAATGCAGTTTATCAGTGGATGACCTTGACCAGCATTTTACAAAGTGCATTAGGCAATACAGAGGTAAAAACGCTTGGCCAGTATTCCCCACAGCCGCATAAAAAGTAGCCTCATCCTTGTTCCGTTTCCTCTGGCGGATCCATTATCTTTAGCTCGCATGGTGCTCCAAAGTGCCCCATCAGCTCTAAGACCAATGACTCACGGCCGTTTCGGCGGACGCCTCATGGGCGACAGTGCACACTTCCTCCTGTGGTCGGGTGATATTTCGCAGGCAGCCGCTTTGTCTTTTTTGAGTGAGAGGTACCACTGTGACCATGGGCGGGGCAGGGATGAGACCAGAGGGCAGGAAGAAGCTTTCTTTCGACATACAAATGCTGGCGAAGGTATGCGGCGGTTCTGTCGTGTTTTCCTGGTTCGCTGGTAATCGGTTGCCACGCTGTGCTTGTGCAAACATGCCATGATTACCTAGGGTGGGCCAGCAAGTTGAACGAGCCCGCACCGTAGGCACTGTCGAAACAAAAATAATTATAAGACACACCTCTCCAGGCCTCAGGTTTCAGGCCTGTGCAGCTGGGCCCTTTGTCCATGCTCCTTTCAGGTTGAACTATATGAGGATTAAAGGTGAACTGCTTCACTTTCTCACGGCCGTTGAGGCAGATTTCTTTTTGTGCTTTGTCACTTTGAGATTCGGCTCTTCCATTCCTTGTTAGGGCTTGGCCGGACTCATCGTCATGTATTTCTAGCCATTAGGGGCTTCATTAGTGAGGCCTGGAAACGTGGTGGCTAAATTTAGCAAAGTTTGTTTATTTTGAGGAGCATGCAGGTCCCATCTGGGGAGCCTCCTGTGAGATCTTGCTGAAGAGAGCCAGAGACACCTAGAGGGATGGCTTTGGGGATCCCAAACCACAAGAGTCACCACAAACCTCAAGCCCTTTAATTTTCTTTGACGTCAGTCCTTTGGATCGGAACGTGCTTGGGGATAAGGGCAGCGCGCCTGCCAGGAGCAAGCACACTTCTTTAGCATTCCACATAGCTATCCAGTCTTTGTGAGAGGTGGCTTGGAGACCAGGTTAGGAGGTTCAGGTGTTATCCTGTAGGAAGGGCTTTAAGATCTTCATGTGAATTGTACTTAAAAGCTAATAAATATGTGATGTGGCAAAACATGCAAAAAAAAAAGACTGCTGTAGGTAGGTAAGGGGCACGCGCTGATTACAGCACATTGCCACACCCACCACACGACGAACCACCTCAGGGATGAGAAGCTGAGTACAGCCGCGCAGTGGGTGATACCTCAGCATCACACTAGTTTGAATGGACCATTGTGTGTGTGTGTGTGTGTGTTCCCCCCCCCCTGGCTGGAGTGCCAATCCTGCCACCACCCTCCAAATTTTCCCTGCTAGTTGGAGAACCTCCTTACAGGGCTGGGTGTAGATTAACATCATACCCAGGATGAAGCAATTGCAGGTTAAGGGCCTTTATCAAGGGCCAAACAGAATAGGATCACTCCTGCCATTCACAGGATTCAAACCAGCAACCTTCCTATTGAGGGCACAGATCCCTAGCCTCAGAGCCACCACTCTCTCTGTTTCTCTATCCATCTATCTATATATCTATCTATCTATCTATCTATTTATCTATCTATATATATATATATGAATAAAATAATGACTGCTGTGCCTTGGCTCAAATAACGCCTTGTTTGACAACATTGTCAAAGGCTGAATATGTCTACCTAGGAAAATGGACAGTAAATTAGGAATATTTACAGAAACATGGTGGGAGGCATTTATATACAAATATGTGACCAAACTGAAATTAACTAGGCCCAAAGGGTGACTGTGCAATCAGTCCACTCTCCACAATCTCTTGAGGTAGGGGTGGAGGTTAAAGTGTCCATAATAAAATAGGAACCTATCAGAGGGACAATGTCAAATGAGAAGTTAGTAGTGGATGGCCCATGATGGAATGGGTATTGAGATCTGTCTGCAGCTGCATAGCAGGCATCTCTGCGGGGTGTGTGCACATGTTTGTGTGCCGATGTAGCCTTGTGGTCCCTGGTTGATTATATGTCTAGCCTTCTGAAACGAAGGATCTGACCGCGTCTGTTTGGCAGGATGCAATATACAGCAACAACAACCTTTTCATCTATGGCGGAAAGAAAATATGGTGACTTTTCAAATCAATGTTGCGATCCAAGTTATATTTTTATGACGTTCTGGATTTTGTCGTCCCCCCTCACCCCCCAAACTCAAGAGGTTCTTTCTTCGGCTGTTTTCAGACACAGTTAACATTTTGGGAAATTCCATAATGCATGTAACGTCTTAAGAATCATTTTATAATCTATTTTAATGTGAAAAGTAGCCAACTCATCGAAAGACGCATTGTAATGAATCATTGCGTAGACTTTAACTTCCCCTTTCGGTTTCTTCACAGAAATGGCATCTTGGACTCTGGCAGCCCTACTACTGTCTCTCTCCACAGCCTGCTGTGAGAGATACAAGGAATTTATCACCACCACCCCCATCAACAATGTGGTGCAGGATCCACGCACGGGCCGTATCTACCTAGGGGCCGTCGATGCCATCTACCAGCTGAACTCCTCATTGGAGAAGGAGAAAGTGGCAACTACGGGCCCCAAGAAAGATGGTCGCCAATGCACACCACCCATTCAGATGTCTTGTGCAGATGCAAAGGACACAAACAACACAAACAAGCTTCTACTGGTTAACAGTGCCAATGGCTCGCTCATAGTCTGTGGAAGCCTGTTCAGGGGTCTTTGTTCTCTGTTGAACCTCAGCAATGTTGAGCAGCAGATCTACTACAATGACAACAAGGGTGAGAAGACTTATGTGGCCAGCATTGAGGAGACTGTGTCCGTGGTAGGCGTGATGGCAAACTTTCTCAAAGACTCTGACACCCTGCCTGTCTTCGTGGTGGGCAAAGGTTACGGAAGCCAAGACAGCTCCAAGCTGATCAGCACACGCATCTTGCAGGACTATAATGACTGGGTCATCTTTGAAAACATTGTGGATGCTTCTGGTGTGCAGGCCACCCCCTTCATCACAAAGTACTTGCACAATTTTCGTTACTCCTTCAAGGAAAATAGGTTTTTGTACTTCTTCTTCACCCGTACACGGGGAGAATCAGATAACAAGAACTACACCTTCATCTCACGGTTGTGCGAGAATGACCCAAACTACTATTCTTACATCGAACTTCAGCTCAACTGTAGCCAAGACAACAAGTACAATAAGGCGCAGACAGCCTACATCACCTCGGCTGGGGAGGAACTGGCCAGGAATTTGAGTGCGTCTGGTCAATATGGTGTCGTACAGCCAATGGACAAGGTTCTGTTTGTGGTGTCCAGCACCGATGGGGTCGAAAGCCATTCAGCACTCTGCATGTACCCTCTGAATGCCATCAATAACCGATTCAAGGAGATCCTTCGTGCCTGCTATTTACATCAAGGATATGAAAATAACAAAATAGCTGTTGATTCACCATACTCGGCTCGTCCATCTTCATTTTGTTCTTTGGTTATGGTGAGGGGTCATTTCACTACGGGGTATTTCTATAGATTCTGAAATAAAATTATAGGCTACTACCTGTTTCTAAGATTCAGTAAAAATCCAACAGTGAATCTGGCTCCCAAAAATGTAATGATGAGTTTATGATTTTCAAATAAGACATCTTCATAACCATCTCCCTAAGTGTAGCTGTAAATGCTTAACTGACGAAGTTTGTTTTAAAGACTCGTGTTTCTGTGCCCATCAGCAAGACAAGTGGTCACAATTCGAATGTGGCGCCGACTTCCTGCCTTCACCCTTGGCCAGTGCACAACCCCTCGCTCTGACTTCTGAAGCCATCTACATAACAAACGACCTACTCACGGCTGTGGCGGTTGCCGTGGAGAACCAGCATACCGTGGCATTTCTGGGAACCAGCAACGGGGAGGTGAAAAAGGTAAGCAGAGTAAGATGCTCCATCACAGTTGTGTGCCAGGTGCATAGGGCGGTTTGCAGAATTGGGTCAGTTTGCAAAGTGAGGTCTTAAGTCCCTTTCGATTAAGGGTTCCTATTAAGAGATGATTAGAGAACAAACAGCAGAATGTTTACCTCCTGAAAAGGTCTGGTTTTCCTGACCCACTTCTCTGCGCCTTTCAGCTGCACCTGTCTGGCAGCCCAAAGGAATACCAAACTATTACTGTATCCAACTCTGATGATATGGTCAACAAGCACCTCTTATTTGACACAAACTACACTCACCTGTACATCACCACCAAAAACAAGGTACAGTTCCAGATAACAGGCTTTTTCAATTTGATTTCATTTATGTTATTATGTTATAATTAAGTACGTGATCAACGCTTTTGGCTGTGTGGCAGATCTCCAAGGTGCCAGTGCAGGCATGCCATCTAAAGAAGGACTGCCAGTCCTGCATGGCCTTGAGGGACCCATACTGTGGCTGGTGTGTGCTAGAGGGCAGGTAGGGAGCTGTTCATCACTGGCAATCACTCTGCTTTTGCCTTTACAGAGGAGTAAGGCAACAAACTTTTATCCATGTGTTAATCACCTATGTTACTTTAAGGCATTGTTTGACAGTAGGAAACGACACTCTGAATATCTGATCCACCCTTTACGGCATCTGTGTGCAGCAGGATAGTGTTGCTGTAGTAGTTGTTTTGTTGTTGTTGCTTGTTGTTGTTGGGGAATAGGAAGTGGCTGAGACAGAGAGGGCTGGAGCAGGGTGTCTGACTGCTGTCCTGTCCCATTTAGGTGCACCCGGAAATCTGACTGTGAGAGAGCTGGGGAGTCTGCTCACTGGCTGTGGAGTCCCACCAACCAGTGTGTGGAGGTTGAGTCTTTTCAGCCACCTAACCTCAGCTGCAAAAAGAGTAATGAGGTACAATGTGGCCGTTAAGAGTTAGCCATGTTCCAGTTAGCTTGGACTAACACATCCTTATTTATATATGTTTAATGTCCTCTACTACTTGGGCATAGTTAATATAGTTTTCTGCTTCTTTTGGTCACTGCCCATTCAAATCTATCTAGCCAGAAACCAAGTGAATATTATGGGAAATCTGTGTTTACAAAAAAAATGACTTTTCTAATGGTTACTATGTGTCAGAGTAAAAAACGCTATGGCGGACTTTTATCATGGTGTACATGTTAGTAAATATTTGTGTATATAACAGGCTCAGTCTTTCCTTCCTTCCTTTTTTTAGGTGGCAATCACTATGAAAGAAGGTTCTTTCCCCAGAGTCAACTCGAATGACATTCTTAAGTGCAAATTTGGGAGTTCTGAGAGCCTTGCGACAATCAAGGAAGAGCAGCAGAAATCAGTGGTCACCTGTATGGCCCCTGTTCTCGGCAAAATAACAAGCACTTCTGAAAATCCTGGTGAGTTGCTCAGCGCTGAGGCCCACCTGCTCCGTTTTGGTCTCGGAGAGCACATGTTTGATGGAGACCCCCCACGTCATATCCTATAATTGCGTCCACCTGTATGCTGTTAAGATTTCATGGAGGTGCCGGTGACCATCTTCGCAAAAGGCCAAGTGGAGCTCACCTCGAAGCACTTCACTTTCTATGACTGCAGCGCAGCCCCACGGCGGGTGGAGAACACTCCGTGAGTGCACCACCCAGGGGGTGGGGGACAAAATGTCACCCTTGTATTTGTCCACACCAACTTTATTTAACACAAGCTCATGAAAATGAAGCCTTCACAAAAATCCTGATGCATGACTGATTCAGTAATTGAATATCTCTACCCAACACACTTTTCTTCCAAATCTGTCCCCACACTGCCTTTCATTTTGATTAAATGAACAGCAGTCTTTCTTGCATAATTTTCCAGTAGCTTTCTGGATGCTCTAAGGCTGATATGTTTTTCAGTGTTTTTCCTTGATTTAACGTGTCCCCACAACCTTGTCTAGACTGGATGGATGGATCCTCTAAATAAATAAATAAAATGCTTATTTGATGATCTCTGACCGCTTTCTTTGTAGGTGTATTTCTTGTGTGACTAGTGCATGGCAGTGTCAGTGGAACACTCAGGATTTCACCTGTAGTGACAGTGATGATGGGCAGGGCATGCACATTATCAAACCTGGCGAGGTAAGAAATGAGAGATGGGGCCTTGGACATTTCACAGGGGCAGCTGGGCCTTCTAACAAAAGGGACTGATGTTATTGCTTTTGTCCAGGATTCAAAATGTCCACGGTTCGAGAAGCCAGAACCTAATTTGATCTCAGTGGGAATGAAAACCCCTATTACTTTCACAGGAGTTAATCTCCATGCGAGCAAGGTAAACCGATGGCATCATTACTCAAGAATATTTACCGTGTTGCAGAAGGTGGAATTTATTTGAAACTGGCATCGTTTGTTTGTAGAATGCCCTAACACCGAGTGATTTAACTTTTTTTGGTCCTTTTTCAGGATTCTATCTTTAAGATTAGCACGGAGCTCATGAAACCCATGGAGGAAGAGGTCAAACTTGTAAACCAGAAGTACAAGTTCAGTGGACACGAGGTCAGTGTTTCCCAGAATATGGATGACTCTGCACTCTAATCTACTGGTTACTTATGGTAGCCTGAGCCCGGTGAGCTAGGGGATTTTAAAAAGTAATGCAGAAAACAGGTATATTAGTTTGAAATGGTTATATATACAGGCAATTCTCGACTGACATAAGTAATCTGTTCCACAAACACTTGCACAAGTCAAACTTAAAAATCGGATTTATCTTATACCATTTAAGGTACCCCATAGCAAATATCACATAAGCCAAAAATATACTGGTAACGTACTGAAGAATGCACATTAAAGAAATGAAAAGAGAAAGCATAAATCACCTTTTTGTATTATTGCTTCCATAAACTTTATGTATCTTGGATTCTTATTGTGTCCAGATATAATGAAGTCGGTGTTACGCAATTCAAGAGCTGCCTGTATTGTCCTTTTGGGAAGTGTTTTGTCTTGAGGGGCATTTTCAGCTTGAGAGTGTCTGTGTGACAGCTATCTAACAGGCGTTGTGGGTTGAAACATTGCTTGCTGTATAAATTGGCTCTTCGTTTCCATCTCCGGTTCACTCAATTTCTCATGTGGTGTCCCTGTTAAAGCCTGCCTGACACAGACTTCCCTTTTCTGTGCTCTCAGCCATCTGCTCCTGGTCCCTGTTTGACTTCTTGGTTTTTACTGAGTGATGTCACATACCCGAAAGACAGCCATATTTACTTCGATCAGGAAAAAAGAATAGACTTTGCATTTCGTAAGAGAAACCAAGATATCTGACGCACAGTGGAACGTAGGCTGATTCTTGTGTTCCTCTGTGTCACTTGACCACAGATAATGTAGCTAATTGTGTAATTTTAAGTAATACTGGCATGCAGGTTTCCTTAATTCACGTGGCACCTGCGTATTCTGCAAGGGCTTTGGCCAATCATATAGCACACTTCCAGAGGGTACTTTCCTCCACAATTAGCAAAAGGAGCCCCACCCTCTATGAGAACTGTAAGAGCACGCACATAGTTTCTCAACCCCCCTCGTTTGTGCAAGTTGCATACAAGCTGAAAGGGAGGGAGAAAAAAAAGTTTACCATGTTTCTCAGGTCCGACTGGAACCATACAGAAACAGTCTGAGATTGCAGCACCCCCTTATGGACACTGCATATGTTTTGGGTTAAACCCTTTCAGCAATAAGTTAAATGGCTTCCAGAAGCACTGCTTTTAAAAATATTTAAGGCCTTGTCCACATGTGCATGGGCATTTTTAAAAAGTTTTTCCTGTCTACACATCGACACTGAAAATCGACAAGTTTCTGAAAATCTTCACCCTAGATGAAGTGTTACAAAAGCTGTTTTCAGTCACCTAAACGCTGTTTGCGTGTGGATGAAAGGCCAGAATGTTTAGAAAAAGCTATGTTTTTAAAAATACCTGCATACGTGTGGACAAGGCCAAAAGCTTCCATTTCCACTCTGCTTTTTAATGATGTATTCCATGTGCTTTGAAAATGTATCTGTTGTTTGTGGGTACATTACCAGCTCCAGCCATTTGTAACTGTAATATTTTGTTTTTTTGTTCTTTTGTGTAGTTTACCTACGGCAAAACACAGACCGTTAACATACTGTTTTACATCATGGGTACAAATTCAGGAAAGAAGATTGACAGTCAATTAAACGGTATGTCCGAGCTATGATCGCACCCTCGTTTTTGCAGCCATGTACAAAATAAGTATCAGGAATGGAAGGCATGGTTTGTAGTGGCCCTGTGTAAAACTTTTGGCCTGTGATTTCTGGCCTATGATTTCACCAAGCTTTCCACGTCTGCCCCACAGTGACCCTCTACAACTGTTCGATGGGTCGTGAAGACTGTAGCTTGTGTAAGAGTGCTGACCCTAAATATGGCTGCGTCTGGTGTACCAAGACCAGTTCTTGTTTGTACAGCCATCTTTGCCCCGGTGGTGAGCAGCCAGACTGCCCTGGTCCCACAATTACAGAAGTAAGTTTCTGAAGCTCACCCACTGAGTTATCTCATGCATACAGAAATATGTATTTTTTGATCTCAGAACCTGGCAGATAATTCCTAGACTGTTCAGCTTGTTTTAGCTTGTGCTGATGTGAATGTCATAACTCTTTCTTTAGATCGTCCCTCGGTTTGGGCCTTTAGATGGTGGGATTTCGGTTACTATTAAAGGATCCAACCTGGGTATCAGGAAGGAGGATATCGATAACATCACTGTGGCGGGTATCCCCTGTGTGCACCAGCAAGAGAAATACTCTGTGTCCACCAGGTACCACTCAGCACCTGCTCACCTCTCTGTGGCAGATGGAGAAGCAGCTAGTTCTGACCATGTCCTGCATAGATCCGTAAATGGGAAGCAAAGCAGACCATTCGATATGTTAATGCGCCCCGTACTTATCTGTGCCTTTCTGTAACTGGCTGCTCATCCCGTTTCAGCGTGGTGTGCGAGATTGGGAGTAAGAGCACGACCACTTCGGGTCCTGTGGAGGTTCAGGTGAAAGGAGGGAAGATCGGAAGGTCACAGGTCCTTTTTGAATACAGGGTAAGAGGCCATCATACCTAGCAGCATGTAGATTTTGCATCTTCTTTCCATGCCGATATGGCGATTCCATTGCGCTCTCGGATTTACCCCTCCGACACAGTCCAAAGACATGCTATGGTGAATTGAAGTTGCCAAATTGTCCACAGGGGTGAATGTGCATGTGAATGGTCTGTGTACCCTGCGATGGCCTGGCGCCCCGTCCTGGGTTGTCACTTCCGTTTGCAAGTGTTTTTGATCCCTTTCTCTCACTGGCTTTTGTAAAGCATTCTCATGGAATAGTCTAAATGCCATCTCCCCCAAACCCTGTAGGATCCTCAACCTGAGAGGATTGAGCCACTCCAAGGCCCAAAAGCAGGGGGCACAATTATCACCATATATGGAACAGCTTTGGACACAGGCAGCAAGGAGGACCTCGACATTTCTATAGGTGGTGCCAACTGCACTGTGTAAGTGTGCATCGTAGCACTAAAGGGGTTATTCTCCTCCAGTAGCGCCTGTGATGACGACTGGCTTTTCACAAAGGAGTGTTCAACATGGTGCAAAAAAAAAGCAGTAATGAAAAAATATGAGTGTGTCCACTTCACAGAAAGAGGCTTTTTATAACAGCATTTTCTTTGTGATGACTCAGTGTGCCCTGCCATATAATAAATTCATGTCCCTATTCACAGTGAGACGTTCAACAAAACAATTACATGTAAAACCGGCGAGTATCGTGAGAATGTCCCATCTAACAACCTGAAAGTCGAAGTCCGTTATGGAAAGACCACCACAAAGCAGGTTCCTAAGCTATTCAGGTTTTTAGAGAACCCCGAAGTAAAAAGTGTTAACCCTGACGAGAGTTTTTATTGGTGAGTCCCTGTTGTATATCCTTAACTACTTAATGTGTTTGACCCAATAGGGGAAGTCATTGAAAACAATTCTGGAGACAAATTAAAAATAATTGGAATAGTTGTAAATGCATCAGCTGCTAATAGAATCACAGCCTTAACCTTAGCAAGATATTCAAAATAAGGATTGTGTTTATATAGCTTGAAGGTGTCAGGCTCTTGAAGAGTTCTCTTCTGCTGGTTTCAGTGGTGGGAGGAAGATTGTGGTACAAGGCACTAAATTTGGTATTATCCAGAAAGCCAAAATGATGGTGGAAGTCAAGCAGTCAACCAGTACCAGCCCAATGCAGGTATGTGTACAGTGAAGATGACGAAGGTACCACCTGTAGCAGAATACAAACACTGGGTAATGAAGTTGTGAATACTGACACCAGATAGGACAGACTGATATCAAGGTTACAGCCTTGGACTATACCCTTCGCTGAAATGTCTGAACACATCATGATAGCAGTGAATCGAGTGTCCAATTCCCCTTTCAGTACGAACAAGAGGCCTTTATCCGAAATGATACGACACTGCACTTCTTCTCCCCGACTGTGAACAAGACCGAGGACATCCAGTCCTGCACAACCTACATAGTTCTGGATAATATGAAGACTGAATTAAAAAAGTTCAAATACCATAGTGATCCTATTTTTGATGACTTACACAGGAAGAAAATAACAGAAAACAGTATCATATCTGTCACGGTAAGTAAAACATTCAAAGAAGTTACCTCAGTCATCACTGTCTCCATCGTGCTCTTTCCTGTAAATTTGGATTTTCTTTACATCGCCTTAGGATTACTTCCTCCTTTGCCTATGCAGGGCAGCGGTTTTGCCAGGGCAATGACTGCCGAGGAAGCAGAAGCCTTTTTGGGAGATGCCAGATGTGTGGTCAACACCTTGCAGGATGACAAATTGTTCCTTGATCCCCCAACCTCTAAACCAAAGTCACGTTCCAAGAGGCCCAAAAGAGACACCAGTTCAGACCAGCTGGACCTCATGGTGAGCAACTGTGCTGGAAAGAGCTGCCTTTGAGCATTAAATGTTTCAAGCACACTTCAGTGTGCTTGAAACATGACGTCTGAACATTTAATGCTTAAACATGACGTCTGAATCTCTTCTGAATGCAAGTTTAACTGGTAGTCTGCTCATGCCTTGGATTTTTGGTTTCCTTTCAGATCAAGTTTGGTAATGGCGAATGGGTAGTCGGTTCGGTCGAATATGGATGGAGAACAGATGTTCCTTTGGAGATCATCATTCCTGCCGTGATCACTCCCATGCTGCTGATAATCATAATTGCGGTCTACTGCTACAGGTAAGAGATTTCATTTCACATTTCTGACCCTGAATGTGCTTGTTTGCACTTGAGAGTGCATTCACATGCATGTCCTGTACAGGAGGAAAAGCCAGCAGGCTGAAAGAGAGTATGAAAAGGTGAAGCACCAGCTGGAGAACCTGGAGGAGAGCGTTCGTGACCGCTGCAAGAAAGAGTTCACAGGTTTCCCAATCATACATATTTCGAGTTGCAAAGCTCAGTCTCCTTATTTTCCAAAGGTCATAGCCAATTGTCATCAACAGTATTCAAGCAAAGCAATTGTCTGGCAATGCTTTACGCTAACTGCACCTTCATAATGCCTTTATAATGCATTCATAGAACATTTAGGGCACCTTCATAATGCATTCATAGTCATAAGCAGCATGTAAGTGTACCTTAAGGTACGACAGCTTTAATATGTATTAACCAACATGATATGAATATATGATTATAATGTCTGTTAATAAAGTATATTACAGATGTCATTACATTCATTGAAAGTGTTATGAATGTAATGCTTTAAGATAGGTTAAAGTACAAATGTTCTATGAATGCATTATACATGCACTTTGAAGGTGCAGTTAATGTAAAGCAAATGTCCTCTCACTTGTGGGGATTAATTATTGAACTGTTATGCCTTTCAGATCTCATGATTGAAATGGACGAGCATACCAGTGACCTCAGTGAGGGTCGCATCCCCTTCTTGGACTACAAGACGTACACAGACCGCGTCTTCTTCCTGCCCTCTAAGGACGGTGCCAAAGATGTCATGATTACGGGCAAGCTGGACATCCCCGAGGGAAGGAGAGCCACCGTGACACAGGCTCTCAACCAGTTCTCGAACCTGCTCAACAGCAAGCCCTTCCTCATCAATGTGAGCCCAAAACCATCAATGTTTTTCTTGAGCAAAGTGATGCCTAATCAAACTGTTTTTATATGAAGGACTTCATGCCATGAGTATTTTTCTTGGCTATATCATTGTTACAAAGACATCGGGCATGACTTCATTTGCTGCCTTGCCAGTTTATTCGCACCCTGGAGTCTCGGCCAGACTTCAACGCCCGGGCCAGGGGATACTTTGCCTCCTTACTCACAGTGGCATTGCACGGTAAGCTGGAGTACTACACGGACATCATGAGGACTCTGCTGCTCGAACTCATGGAGCAGTATGTCCGCAGCAAGAACCCCAAGCTCATGTTGCGCAGGTGAGGCATGTTGCACCAGAGGACCTATGCACTCAATCAACATGCTCTACTCTTCCTGTTGGTGGCTCTTGAATCATGATGTCTATTTCTGCCCCACCCCCATAGATCAGAGACTGTGGTTGAGCGAATGCTGTGCAACTGGATGTCCATCTGCCTTTATCAATTCCTAAAGGTGAGGGAAATGTATGACAAAAAGTTCTAAGGGACAAAGATGGAAACCTTCAGTTTCTTCTCTCCGAATGATTTCCCTCTATTGTTATGGCAATTTTAGCAGCATATACAGGATTAGTCGTAGCTGAAACAGAATAAGTTGCTTCACATGAAATCACAGGCCAAGTTTGGTCTGGAGAGCAGCTCATGAAGTTGCTGCGATCAGCTTGGTTGTCGCTCACTCTCCATTTCTGCTGTGCCGTTTGTGTGGGCAGGACTCTGCAGGGGAGCCTCTGTACAAGCTGTTCAAGGCCATCAAGCACCAGGTGGAGAAGGGCCCCATCGATGCGGTGGTGAAGAAGGCCAAGTACACACTGAACGATACCGGTCTCCTGGGGGACGACGTGGAGTACTGCCCATTGGTAAGTGAGGGCCAGGAGAGCCATGTTCTCTTGCAGTGTTCTCTTTATGTATGTATCCCCAGGTCACCTCTGTGAAATACTTGAAAGCATCAAAATGCTTTAAGGTTGCATGATGGGAAGAAGGCAAAGGTGGAAATTTCAGGTTCAGAAAGTACAAATCCAGATCAAGATTTTATTTCAACCAAACAGTTGAGTGTAAAGAGTCACATTCACAGAGTACTCAACTCATTGTCTGAATTTGTACTTTCTGGAACTGAACTTTCAACCTCTGGAGGAATGCTTCAGAGGGGACCAGGCCTAAAACCTACTGATAATTACTGTCTCTCCAATTAGACTCTGCAGGTGCTGGTACATGGAGAGGGGCCAGACGTCACCCTGGTGAAGGTGCTCAACTGCGATACCATCTCCCAGGTGAAGGAGAAGATCATCGACCAGGTGTATAAAAACCTGCCCTACTCTCAGAGACCCAAGATGGAGAGTGTAACACTCGGTGAGGACTTCATAAATCAGTGAATAAGGAATCTTTGAATTATATGGAATAATATGTAATTATCCACTGTTATAGGTATAGGTACAACTTAAATGGGTTCAGTGGTTAATTGCAGTATCAGAGTGACTAGGCTATATATTTTATACTCTTTCTTGACACCGTATTTCTTCCCACTACAGAATGGCGCCCTGGCTCCACTGGACAGATCTTATCTGACCTGGACTTGACATCCCAGAAAGAAGGTAGATGGAGGAGAATGAACACGTTGGCGCACTATAATGTGAGTAATAGAACAAGATATTGGAACTTTCATTCTGGCAGCAATGGCTGCTTTGCATCTGCACCACACGCAGATCTGACTTGAAGCCTGTGTTTCAGGTGCGGGACAATGCAACCCTGGTCTTGTCCAGGGTCCTTCATCCACTACAGTCTTTTGACCAGCATCAGGACAGCCAGGAAGAGAGTGAGTGCTCACTTTGCACATTTGTTTCCTCCTTACCTCATTTACCAACACCAGTTGACTTTTTCCTGCACCCTTTTCTTCCTGTATCTGCTTCTCCAGCAAATAATTTGCTGGATGACGACAAGGTTTTCCACTTGGTGCGGCCAATGGACGATCTGGATGAGATCAAAAAAGGCAGCAAGGAAAAATCAATGACCAAAGCCATCACCGAGCTTTATCTCACACGGTTGCTCTCTGTCAAGGTCAGATTTCTTGATACATTGGACTGCTGAAGCCTGTGCAATGATTACAAAATTGTTAATCTAATGTATTCTTTTTCAAATTGTAATTAAAATTAAGTGATATATATGGGGGGGGGCAGTGCAGTGGGTGGAGCTGCCTCACACCTCTGAGACCAGGGTTCAAGTCTCCCCCATGGCTCCATGTATGTGGAGTTTGCATGTTTTCCTCCAGGTACCTCAGCTTCCCCCTTCCACAGTACAAAAACATGCAGAGGTTAATTGGAGTTACCAAATTGCCCATATATGTACGTGTGTGAGTGAATGATGTGTGAGTGTGCCCTGCAATGGGTTGGCACCCTATCCTGGGTTGTTCCCTGGCTTGCGCCTGTAGCATCCAGAATAGGCTCCAGATCCCCCGTGACCCTGAATAGGACAAGCGAGTACGGATGGATGGATGGATGGATATCTATAAGGGTGCAAAACTAAACCAAGATCTCTACAGTCATTTGGCGTTCAGATATATATTGGCCTTGCAATCTCAGAAGCCAGGCATGGCTTATACACACGAGCCTTCCCATCTGCATTTTTCATTAGGATGACTAGGTGTGTCCTCTTGTGGCTTTGACTTTGTGTGTGACATGCATGTGCCTCATTTGTGCATTTCAGGGCACCTTGCAGAAGTTTGTGGACGACTTCTTCCGCAGCGTCCTGTGCTCAGGGGCAGTGGTGCCCCCGGCTGTCAAGTACTTCTTCGATTTCTTGGATGAGCAGGCACAGAAGCATGACAACGTGGATGATGAGACAATCCACATCTGGAAGACCAACAGGTATGCCACCTGAGCATCTGGTGAGCGAGAGCATGCAGGCATGTGCGGGCATTTGTATAAATATTCAGTTCTCACTTAGTGTCCCCTCTGAAAGCCTGGTGAATGTTTCCTGGGGGTGGGGTGTAGACCCAAACGTTAACATTCTGCACATGGGTGACGAACCGTGCAATTATGCCACAGCTGGCTCACTGATGCCTTAGTTCGCTATTAAATATGGATATGTGTTGTACTGCTTAACAGACAGCATAATTACGTCCCTAGCTAATTTATTAGTAGTCTTTGTTTGTTTACCTCTCTTGGTATCAAAATCAGACGTGACTTAAAACACTCATTTCAGAGTTTCCATTGCTAAATGAATACGTGATAAATGTACCAGTTTCATACTTGGATGATTTTATGATACATTTTATATAGATATTGCATTCAGTACATGTTCCCTGACTCACAGTCATCCAGATTGTGGGGCTGTTAACTATAACTGCATGCCTGTAGATCTGAGTGCTGAAAAACCGGAATGACATATTGATTGATGCAGAATGATCTCAAAGATGATGCAACAAGATGTTGCCCATAATGAGTGTAACAGGTGTGACATTCCTGTTGGCTATTAGCAGAGTAGGCAGCAATGTGTGATCATTGTAAAGACGAGTCCCTCTGTTGGCAGCTTGCCTCTGAGGTTCTGGGTAAACATCCTGAAGAACCCCCACTTCATCTTCGACGTCCACGTGTCCGAAGTGGTGGATGCCTCGCTGTCGGTTATCGCCCAGACCTTTATGGACGCCTGCACCAAGAGCGAACACAAGCTGAGCCGGGTGAGTGGGAGCTGCCAGACAGTGTTGAAGTTGCATCAGGTTGATGGGGGTGAAACAGATGGTAGTCTCCTGAGCTGAAATGTCGTTTCAGAACCTTAATCCCATTGTCTCACTGGCTGTGCTTGCAGGACTCTCCAAGTAACAAATTACTCTATGCAAAGGAAATCTCCACATACAAGAAGATGGTGGATGAGTAAGTACCGTCTATGTTACCCATCAGTTATCCCATCTGTGTAACAGTCGTTCATAAATATTTTATATTTTTTCAGCAATACTAATCTATGTTATCTTTGTAGGTACTACAAAGGCATCAGGCAAATGGTACCCGTCAGTGATCAAGACATGAATACCCACCTGGCGGAGGTGTCACGGGTGAGAGAGTCTTCTGAAATTTGGTCCAGAGTGTTTTAATGCATGGCTATGGTGTTCACTGCAGTCATAACTTGACAACCCGAGAAATAGATTAAAATGGAACGAAGTTGAAAGTAAGTTGGTTTGGCTTGTTTTGGGGAGTCTTGCTGATGCGTCCCAGATGAGCTTCTGCAGCCAGTTCCCTTTCGTGTCTTTCAGTCACACACTGACAAACTCAATACCCAAGTGGCCCTGCACCAGCTCTACCAGTATGCAAGCAAATACTACGATGTGGTACGTGTCTTACCCAGCATCCAGTCAGCGTTTTATTTGAACACCTGGATCCGAGTCTCGGCTATGGGTGTGCGATGAAACAAAGTCTCTCCCTTGTCTGCAGATCATTACCTCCCTGGATGAGGACCCCGCAGCCCAGAATAAACAGCTGACCCTGCGCCTGCAGCAGATAGCTGCCGCGCTGGAGAACAAAGTGACTGATCTGTAACCTCCGAGGGAGGCCGGGAAGCGGATGCGGTTCAGTATCGCCGGTGTTAATGTAGGGTTTATTTCACGAGAGGAGGGGAATTGGAAGGGTTACAGAGGGCTTGGCTACTCCGTGCTCTGAAAAAGAGTGCGCAATTAAATATCCGCCATCACCTGCAGACAGCCATCAGAAGGATGAGAGGCAGTGCTTACAAGACCAAGATGAACTGAAAGCAATGACAGTTGTCTCATAAAACAAAAAAATTAATCCTGCCAATGACAGCGCCCAGTGCCAAGACAAAACTGAATTCTCAACTGTCTGTGGGGTCCGCCAGAGACCCTGCGCCAGATCATGTTAACAGGTGGAGGTCACCAGTTCTCAGTCATCTCTATGGCGACTTGGCCTACGAAATAAGCCCTGCATTAATCATAAGCTTTGATGATAATCAGATGTTCAATTTCTTCTTGTGTAGAAATGTTTAATAATAGTATTGTATATTTTTTATTGTATTCTTTATTCAGAAAGCTTTATAAGAAGTAATTCACTTTTTAAATTGACAGCCATTTTAGTTTGATTGTATTTTTACAAGTAAATACAGGGGGATCCAGAGAATGAACGGAAATCTATGTGACCCATGGAGGCTGTACCACCGTTGGCTGACGCGGGCCGGGGGGGGGGGGGGGGGGGGGGGGGGGGGGGGGGGGGGGGGGGGGGGGGGGGGGGGGGGGGGGGGGG
>JAODKC010000001.1:4788396-4802516 GCA_026777985.1 Mormyrops attenuatus
TGCACGTTAATCGATTTTTCCCGTGGTTGGTGTCTCCCCGTTGGCGGCCGCGGGCCGGCCCCCCCCCCCCCCCCGAATCATGTGTTGGAAAAATGTAGTTAAAACTGCAGCACTGAAATGTGGCTGGCTAATATTCAGTGCAGTTGGTTTTAATTAATCCAATATACTGTTTTTTGTTTTTTATTGAGTTATTTGTTCTTTGTGCCTGCTAAAAGATGCTGGTTCCATAACATCCAAGATGATGTGTTTTTAAGGACAGGTATTGCTGGGAATTTGCTTTTTTAATTTCCCTTACTATAACAAAACAGTACGAAAAGCACACCAGAGTCATTTTAGTTTTTATATACATTTTGCACAGTCCTTAGTGAAAGATGTTTCTGGACCAACTGTATTGCAGAGATGAAACATTTGGCATATACTGCAGAGAGTAACTAGAATCTATGTGAACTATCCACAATCTCAAATCCATTTATATGGCCTTAGCATTAAAGCTTCATGCAAGCCAGACCTAAGGGTTTGCTAAAGCACATGATAAAAATATCAGGTGTCATTTTTTCAGACTAATAGATATGAAATTTGATTCTGGTAGCTATAATTCATTATATATGCATTGATTACTCATCATGCAAATGCCAGATTCTGTGAGACACAGGTGGAATTGCAGGTCAGTTTGATATCTGCTATAACACATTTTTAGAAACTGTTAGCGTGTCATATGTTCAGCACTGGCTCGTTTTAAAGGCGCAGGAATTTCAGACTGAAATAAGGTACTGCAGCATGGACGCAATTTTAAGTTTTTTTTAAACCTCAAATTTACTAGTGTGTGTATATACGGTCCACAAAGTCCACTCCAGAATTTGAGTATAATCAGGTTCCTGTTTTTTATTTTTTTAAATGTGTGGTGGCAACTCAAACATGTAACATATTAATTCTCTTACACGAATTAGCGCATTCAGTGGTTAATGCTTAGTGGTATTGACTGTTATGTCTGTTAACAAAATGTGCTTTCACCTCAGAGAACAATGCACCATCGTAGTGGATATAAATGATTACGCTTATCAATACCGAGATGAGTAATTGAATGGTACTTCAGATTATTTATTGCAAAGCTGTCACCCCTATAAGCTATCAGTTCTGGGATTGGACTGGTGCTTTAAGATCAGTGATCACTAACTGAACCCATATAGAACGTAACTTCACTTTGAAATCATTATAGCACCAACAAATTATCACAGCTGATTTCATATTTGAGATGTGCAACAATTTGGCTACTGCAGCTGAATGCTAACACATTTTAGCATTAGCATAATGTTGGGCCTCAAGTTTGTGAGATCAGCCATCGTCTGCCTGCAGAGTAGACTTTAGAGCCAGTGGCTGCACTACAGGGAGGTTCTCTGCACTGTGAGGAATTACACTAGCAGGAGTTGATTTTGATCTTAATCACCTTTCTTAAAAAATAGAATAAAAAAACCACCGACGTCAGTTGTTTACCAGTCAGCCCAGTGCTGATAGCTCAGTACGAAGCTTCTGCCTTTTTTAAACCAAACTGTGCCTTAAAACTTCTATTTGTGATGATACCATTTTTATGGTGACAAGGGTGCAGCACTGTTGATGTTGACATTCTGCCAACAACGACTACGGCGGTCTTGTGCCAATGTGTGTGACACGCTTGACAAGCTGAATGCCTAAAAAAAAAAAAAAAAAAACGCAGAGTTTTCTACATAGGTGAGCTATGAGTTAGTGCTGAATGTTCGTTAGCTTCTAATGGGTTTGAAGGTTAAGGCAACGACTTAAAAACCTAGATTATTACTCAAGTGAAAATTCGTGTTTTTCCTCTTCCTGTGTTACAAAAATAGAATCTCGTTTTACATATTGTACACACGTATGTATGAAATACATGTAAGAAATGTGCATCTGTATTCTTACCTTACTGCTGTGCAGTTATTTTTTATTTCCCATTATCCTAACATATAGACATTGTAAAACTTGTTGAAATGCTGTCCCTGTATTCCAGTTGTACAAGCCTATGCATTTAAATACCCAGGGTTAGGTTTGTTGTGCCGGTGGTCTATCTTTCCTTGTTAGTGTGGGTTGGGGGACATGAAGAATACCACTGTTTACTCCTAGGCATCACTGAAGAGGTACGCTACACCTGATTGGTCCACAGTGGAATACGGATAGTGGTTCTCTCTTTCTTAACGTGTGTATGTGCGTGTGTATATGTGGTTTTTCCTTGAGCTGTATGTACAAAGTCGGCCCATACTTGCACCCCTACAGTAATGCACCCCCCCCCCCCAACACAATATCCAACAGCTGTAAACTATCACCAAGTCTAACTGAACAACATTTTGTATTTGGTGAATCTTAAAAATAAAATTTAAAACAAACGAACTTTATTTTAGTGTAAACTACTTCGTATCTTTAAGACCTCGAGCAATGGGCCTGGAAGCTCTGTAAAGAAATACTCATTAAACCACTAACAGCTTCTAAAAATACATTTGAAAAGGGGGGGAAAAAGATAAAGTACCTCCTCTTGTCTCATTTCCAAACAAACCTCGAAGCATTGGAGGGGGTATCAAAGAGCTCCCTGATTCCCAAGAAAGCCCCGCTATATACACACTGTGTGATTAGCGCCAGATATGCACATAGAAATTGACTTCAAGGGTGGCATAATTACATTCTATTATCAAAATCCCCACTTGTTAAACAAACGCTGAGATGTCTTTCTTTTAACCAAGAATCGAGTTTAAATTTTTTTTAGATGAATTCTTACCGTGGGGTTTTGGTGATCCACAATGGCGGAGCACGTTAAATATCACGCCGTCGGCCTAGTGCGACGTCTTGCCGGGAAACTCCGGCTCCTCCCTCTTTCACGGTGGGGATGAAACCTGCGCAGTCCGCTTCCACGTGCACCTGCGCACGGCAGCGACGCCCCCTGCAGGTCGGCGTTGGCCGCACCTCCTGACGCGAAGCTGCTTTTGATGGTAGCTGCCCCCAAGGGAGGAAGTACACGGTACACACAGCTCAAGGATGCGATGGGCACCTTTTCAAGGGACATGCTCAAAGGGAGTGGGTGGGGGGGGGCAGGTTGTGATAAATAATTCACCCGCCGATCAGTAAACAGATGTTACAAGGCTTCTGCATGTCGAACTGCTTCCTTGTTTTAGACAAAGATATTGATCTACGCCACAGCTTCACGTCGATGTCTGTCTGGTGTGAGTCGCCGCAGATGGTTTGAAATCGTTACTAATTAAAATTAAAAGCTAACTGGAGATGTGTTACGTGCGGAGTCTGAAATATCAGCAGTGCTTTGGGTAATAAGCCCATTAAGGATCGTAAGGTTTCGTTCCTGCAGCATAATTTGTTCGCTTTTTTTTTTTAATTACGGTGATCCAGTTGGTGATAATGCATGTGTCTTAATTTTTGCTCTGAAAACAATTTCTGTTTGACATACTTGACTAAATGAGGAGGAAAAAAGAACAAAAATCTGCCCCCATCGGCAGCTGTAAGTACACAAAAAATAGATTACTGTCAGTCTGCTGCCCTGTTTAGTGCTGTAGTTATTTATGAAACACACTTCATTCTCCTTGGAGACAGCACTGGACTACGGCAGGGTAAAGTCACATTTTGAAAAGGGCGAGACGACTGATGAGTTTTCAATTAAGTTCTCGACACCGCGTCGTATCTGGGTTCAGAGCGTTACCCTAACGCAAGCTGCCAAACTGGGCGTTTTTCCTCAGTTACTTAAGATGGGGTTAGGCAAAGGAGAGAGCCAGCTGGTCCCAGTTTATAAAATTTCACACAGCCGCAAAAAACAACAGCAGGTCTAAAAAGCCAAGTGCTCATAAACTACTATTTATATGTATTTTTTCCCTAGAAAACTTGGAATGGCTTACTCTGAACTAAGCTGTCTGGCAATCAAGCCTGTCAGACACTAGGTTATTATAAGTTTGTTAAATGGGCATGTTTTATTGCATTTGCTAGATTTTGTTATGTGTAACTTTATTTATTCAGCAGATGCTTATATCTAAAATGATGCATAGTTAGGAAGCAGGACCAGCTAGTTTTTGGTGAACCTGAGAGTTAAAGGGCTTTGCTGAAGGACCCAACAATGACATCACTTGGCCAATCAGGGGATTTGATCTGCTGACCTGCTGCTCATAGGTATAGTGGCATTACTTGCTGAGCCATACACTGCTCAGACAGCCCGCCTTATATGTCTGAATTTAAAGAAATCGGGGTGCAGACGCCAGATTCATTTATCACACCAAGTTTTCGTATTTGCCAGGCATAGCAGGTTAATTAACTATCAGGATTTTGCATGTCGGTTGAGGAAAAACTGAGGGACGACAATGGGACAACCTGGACCCCTTTTCGGAGGCTAATGATATTCCAAGTAGGATTTATAAGGGAGAAAAAAAAGTTGGGAGGGAGCAAAAATGTGGACTGTCTGGCAGTGAGCTGGGAGGGAGCAAAAACATGGTGCGCTGGGGTCTCCGAGGACCGGATTGCGAAACACAGCTTTAAATTACTAGGGTTCCCTCTTTGTCCTTGCAAATGTTTGGCAAAAAAAATTGTGAGCCATCTGACTACAGTTTTGCTAATACCAGTCTTCATACATCCAAAGTTTCACTAGTATTGTCTGAAAGTTTCCTTAAAATGATGTAATAAATAATTTTTCACCAACTGCTTTCATGTTGAGGTCACCGCTCTGGCCATATGGTCTGAGGAGCACCACACAGTGGATCTTGGTCGTACACATTTCTGGTAAACTCTTTCATAGACACTTTTCCAAAGCGGCATAAACTTCATAAGGCAGAATCTGGAGTAACTAGGGGTCAGGAACCTCGCGCAAGGACTAACCCTGGGATTTGAACCAGCAACCTTCTAACCACGAACACCCATGAAAATATTGCTCTTTTAAGCTGGATTCAAACCAGCAACTTAAGGATGCCCACATCTTTCTGCTACAGCCTGCCACTCTACCACCTAAGTTATTGAAGGATGTTGTACAATTGACAACAATATTCTACCCTTTAAATCCTACCACAACCAGCAGTTTACAGACTTGAGTTTGTTCAGTGGGTCCTACATCATCCCAAGCCCAGTGTGTGAGATACTCAAGCCCACTGTTTTATGGAGGTTCCTGGAGTGCAGGGACCATTTGAGAGTAAGAATGTGCCATCCCAGCACGTCCCACCCTCTGTTCCTCTGGCTCCCATTCCCAGTATAACAAGGTCATGGAATTGGCAACGTGACCAGATTCACACGGCGCCGGTCCCTGGCATTAAAAGGAAAATGACATCACGCAACTGTGAAGTGCCATTCTCAGTCACCGTGAGCATTATTTAATATTCATAACATCCAGAGGACAATCGTGTACAGTTGATTGTGACCAGTTCAAACGTCTTCTATTGTATTGCTTTGAATTATATAAGCTTCTCCTTACCGGAAATTGAGAAGATGGATTATTGAAAAAAAATAATAAAATGAAACCACTAAGCTCGGGTACAGCAATACAATCTCCCCACCTGCGCTACTTAGGTTATTGAAACGCGGAGACAATTGCATCGGGCCGTGTAAAAGAGTCACGCCATGCAAGGAAGCGTAGGACGACAAGATGGGAATGGTGCTGGCATTCACGGCTGCAGTCCGTGTCCTCAGACTGAGCTAATAAATCAAGCTAAGGGTGCTGTCAGGGACCAAAATGCTGGAGTGTGACATGCTGGCTGTTTGCACCTGCATCAATGTCAGCACTACAGCATTCTTCACCTCACACCGACAAACACACTTTCCCGGCCTATGGAAGGCCATTGTTCCGAAGACCTTTATCCACAGTAACATCACACCTTATTCGTTAGTAAATCCTATTCCGGTGAAGTAATCCGAAAGCTTGCTTAATGGCCTTCGGACAAATCCGGCGTCAATCACCGTCTTTTGTGGTTTAAGTGACTGAACGAGCATCTGAACCGCATCCAGTCGGTCTAGTTTTGTGAGACTGATACATGCTGGAGCCAGCAGGATGGTGAGTGTCTCAGCGCCTGTCCGACAACAAGCCCAAGGACAGCAGCTGGAGATGGAGCGCCAGGTGAGGAGGCCACCGCCGTCACACTGACTCGTCATCTGCCACTTCTTTCATCTTGTCCTCTTTTCGTCTGTCACTTTCACCTGTCAATCCCAGCGAGGTCCCCATCTACACTCTCCTGACCCCCGAATTTTAATTATTACATTAATATGCTGATACCATACACTGTTTTTAGGGACATGCTAAGAATTAATTTTCAGAATAGCCATTCATCCTAATCTGAAAAGGAGAACTGGTCGGCAGTTCCGGAAAATTCTCTAGTCCTCCATGAAAATGGTTACGCAAGTGATACGGGGGGGGGAGGGGGAATACATAAAGAAAATGTAAGAAAATACAAAAGAAAAGACGTTTAACTTTATTAAAGGTCAGGAATAAGAAGGATTTATGAAATATTAGGCCAAAGTATGTTAAATGCCTTACAAGAAGTGGATACATGGGCATCTTAATTGGCTGTAGTCCTGAAAAAAAATTTAGATGCACAAAAAAATAATAAAAAGCGTTTGCCAATCAGTGAAGAGCATGGCAGTTCAATCAGAAGGCGTTATGGGGAAAAGAAGGACAATTGACATTAATGGAGACTGTATCCCACTGATGAAAGGGCTCCTTCCACAGTTTGACACGTAAACAATGATAAAGCTCAACGCCTCTCATTCCTTCATTGTATGAATACTAACAGCATTAGACAAAATGAATAATCTGTGACAACAGCCTTTGAGAAGCCAAAATAACCGTTAGGTAGCCAAAAAAAACAAGATCGGCAAAGAGCATTATGCAATGACCTTTAGGATAGTCTAGAACAATTAACGGCAAATGTGTCTTTCAATTAGTGCGCAACTTTGCTGTTTTTCTGACCTCATTCTTATGCAACTCAAAGAATGCAATGAGCAACAGATGCCGATTTTTAGACTAGGTGTATATTGCGTAATGTAAATAGATATCGGTTTTCTTAATGGCTGGTATTGAATTAAATGCAAACAGACAAATCTCACAACCGCATGCATGCACTGTAAACATGATACTTCACTGGTCACAATCAGGTGAACCTTAATGCAAGCAAAAGACACTCGTTATGTCATGGCTCAAAAGATAGAGGCCCGATTGTGAGTCAAGTGCACTGTTTGCACAACAGTGCCATCAAGTGGCAGCTGGTGCATTATCACAACTGATACAGCCCCTCAAAGATGTTAGATGGCTTGGGCACTCTATCCTTCCCTGACACGATTTCATTATTTTATCTGCATTGCTGTAAGCATTTATCTGAGCCATAGTTATTGAAGCCCCATTTCACCTTTGATATAGCGACATTCCGGCATCAAACCTCAGGGACGTGCTCTACATCGTTAACGTTGCTCCTCCGTCAGATCGTAGCGATTCGAAGCAGATATTAAAACCTCAGCACTGGCAGCAAAGCTGACAGATACGCCTTGGGTTAGATTTTACCTTCAAACTTCTCTGTAGGATCTCTTTTCAAGGCTTGTCAAAAAAAAAAAAAATCACTCAAAACATCTCCCATGTGAAATCAGGTTATTTTTTTCCCCAAAATATAATACAATCTTGGCCCGGTAGAATTCACCCCTGTGGGTTCATTCAGCCAAAGCCATCTTTCAGAGGATTTCCCCATCTGGCTCCTGATTAAGAGACCACTAATTTAAATACGGGGTTAAGGTCAGTCTGTCTTCGACAGAGGATTACCGCAAATCTGCATGGATTAACGAAAAGAAAACCTGCCGTCTGTTTGGGCCCCCCCCCCCCCTTTAAAGTGCAACTTTTTGTAGAGATGCAGAAGGAAAGAAAAATGCAGTGGGGTGCCGAGTGCAAAAGTGAAAGCGGGTTTTCCTCTACCTGTGGGCGGGGTCAGGATTTTGGCTCAAGCTGAGCCCTTTACCTTAAAGTCACATGGAAGAGTCCACCTACTAATTATGGGGACAGGGGCGTCACAGATGAGCCGGAACACAAACTCTGCGCTAAAAGCCTTCTGTAACTTCCACCAGGAGAACTGCTATGTTACTGTTCCCACACGCCGTCCCCATGTGAGAAAGCTTCTCACTGAAGACCCAGGTGAGGGACGTGTAGAGAATGATGGGCTGTACAAAAGTTCTGGTGTGGAAATCCAGGCACCCGACGTCACCGCTTTCTGGCTAGGCCTCTGACTCCAGCTCGTCTGGGCCCGCGCCATTCTCCGTGCCACCCGCCTCACTCTCCAGCAGCAGGAACTTCCCGTCGCTTGTCAGGGGCATGGACTTCAACAGTCGAGCCAGGGCCTCAGGGTCCTGTGTGCACATGTGCACATGTCGCGGTCATCATGCAGGAAATCCACCGAGAGGGTTCTACAGTAAAATTCACTGGTCTAAACCTAGAGACACCTCAAAGACAGAAATAGAGTAAGTTTGGTGATTGGGAAACAATTTCTTAGACCAACTTCTGTTTTCTTTATTTCTCTGTTACTTAATTATGAGAACCAGCAGGGTACAATCATATGAAATAACTCAAGCTTTTAAAATGTTTATGAAATGCTGAAAATGCGCCTTACCTTTTTGGCCTCGATGATCTCCTTGCCTAGACTGATAGTATAACATATCTGTAAGAAAGGGTTTATAATATTAGTTATCGGTACACATCTATGTCCTTCCACTATGAAGGTTCTCACATGCGGGTTTATTCTGCAAGGCGACCCGCACCTTCTCTCCTTCCGTGTTGCTCTCGAACACAAAGGCACTGTAGGAGGCTTCGCCCTCCTCGCCTCCCTCAGCCCAGTCCTGGCCCTCCACCACGAATCCCACCAGCCGGCTGTTCTCCTGGTGGGCTGCAAACTGGGTCACGTCCTGCAGCTGGAACTGGAAGGAGCCAAAATGATGTCACGGTGAGACATGATACTCAGAGTATCGTGGTAGCCATGCTGGGCACGGTATACAAATGGTTGAATCTACTGCCAAGCACCAGAAGAAAAACAAGGAGACTAGGAGGCACTTACACTTATCTTAGTAACTTGTGTTTGAGGGTCAATCAGCCTGTGAAAAATAATAAATATAGACAATAAATAAATAAACAATTCTGGTCACACTCCATCTATCTATGCTTTTGTAGCAATGTCAAACAGCACAGTAGGGCCATCAGTGGTCATCAGTGCTGGTCAACCCATTGGGCGACATAGGGTCACCATCTTTTGAGAAGGTGCCAAATTAGCAATCCGATGGTGCACCCACCCCCGGAGTATGAGGAGTGAAGTGAAGTTTTCCAGTGGGGTGCCGGCTTGCCTCATGCAGTGTTTCTCAAACCATCCCTCGGGGAACCCCAGACGGTCCACATTTTTGGTCTCCCCCCAATTTCCTGTGGACCGTCTGGGGGGTCCCTGAGAACTGGTCTGAGGAACACTGGCCTAATGTGCCACATGGGCATCAAACAACACTGGTGGTTGTAATTTGTGGTGTGTTTTTATGTTGGATGAGGCTGATCGATCAGAGCGGGGGTGTTTCTCAACATGCGCACTTGACTGTACTTGTACTCTCATGTACCTGTTTTACATTATTTTCCATTGTCGAAGACCAGTTCCAATACTCAAGAACAGAAGTACAGAGGACAGTAAAAATCCCCGGATGCTGGTCTTGTTCCACCCGAAATATCAAGGATACATCGGTTGCATCCTCACCAAACGAGACCAATCCCATGATTCATTTGCGCCCCAAGTTAGTTCTTGGGAGGCAAGTTAGCATGACCGTTCTTGCCGAGGCCACAAGTATGATGCATTTTTGGAAATGACAAACATCCCTGGTCTCACCTGAGGGAACCGCTGGTGACCATGAGGTGTGACTCGGCAGTCCGGAAGATGTTATGGATGGCGCGAGCTGCCAAGACCTGCCTCATGGCCTCGTAGATGACCTCAGGGATGTGTCCCGAGCGTACAGCCATGGAGCCTAGGAATCTCACAGCGAACACCTGCTGCAGCAGTGAGTCTGCGTGGAAGACAGGCCAACCATGACTAAGACCAGGAAGAGCCCACCGTCTGCCATGTGCCACAGTGACTCCGGACCTCATTTGGAGCCCGTCCTAATAAGAGCATATCCTGTGCATGCCTCGTGAGTCTCCTACTTCTTAAGATTAATCTCCAAACCCCCCGATGACGCTCACAGACTGTTTACAGCTCACCAGCCGACTCTCCATCTGTGGCATTATCCTCCTCCGTCTCCCCAAATGGGTTTGTACGTCTGTGGGGAAAAAGACAAGCTGTAACCCCCCCTCCCTCACCAGCCCACGCCCAAACCCATCCTGAGCACCCCCACCCCTCTCTGTTAGCAGCTCATGGCTTCATACCTCCCACCAGCCCGGTTCTGGTCCAGGAACTCTGAAGCGGGCAGCATGATGTCAAACTGTATGGGTGTCCCAGGAGCGATCAACTCTTCTGGCTCTGGGGCTTTGGGCGCCCTCTGCTGGGCCTCGCCTGACAGCTGCGTAGAGCCAGCCTTGGCTCTGTGCCCATGGAAAGGAAAACAAGAACTTCAGCACGCTACCGGCAGCATCGGCCAACACCACCCAGTCCCTCAAATAGAATGGCTTAGAGGTATAGCGGCCTCTGACCTGTCGCGGTTGGGTGACCCCTCATGCTTCTTCTCGAAACTGGTGATGGGAGTGACCGCCTGGATAGCCGTCTGGTTCAGCCTGATGGCCACCGCCTGAGAGAGTGAGAGCGGGATGGTCAACCTCCATGACATTAACCGGGATTAGGTCACTCTCAGACCACACCCCAATTACTGGGGCTCGATAAGGGACAAGATTAACAGCAAAGCAGGATAGAGAGAAAAATGACTTCGGATTGTACTTATTGTGCATTTTACTTATTTTGCCGACACATTTATCTAAAACATCGTTTTTGAGAAAGCTTGCCCTGGGGGTGAAAGGCCTTGCTCAAGGATCCAATGCTGACATCACTACGTCAACCAAGGGATTTGAACTGGAAACCTTCTGATCATAAGCGGTGTCCTACCCCACTAAACCGCAGCCACTCCCTATGGAACAATGGAAAAGTAACGTCATAAGCTTCATATTTCATGTATGCAATGTGCTGCCTTAGCGAGTAACTGTAATTTGCACTTGCCTTTCCAGTTATCGTTCACCTGTGACACATCAGAAAAGATGGCAAAATCAGGTCTGTGACACCTCTAGGAAACACCCACAACAATCACTGCCACTGATGACAAGCAGACATGTGGGGGGCTTCGTGTCGTTATAAACTACAAATTACGTCCGCAATCTGCCATTTTCCTCACTTGTACGTCGCTCTGGACAAAAGCATACCCCAAATAAATGTAAATTATAAAGTCCAGCTTAAAACGTGGACATTTAAAAAAATAATTAGCCATTTCTTTTTTAGAACATATGCTATGTGATGTTGATCAAATGTGCTATGTGCTTATTTCTAGCTGTGTTGTTTTATTGCCATCTGGTGCGCCAGATGTGTCTTCTTTTTTTTTTTTTTATCATCATAAGTATCTCCTCCTCGGTATGGTGTTTACGTGGTTATTGCAGCTTTCGCCACTATAGGGCACACTCTTGCACATTGGAAAAGGCGACCTTGTAAATGTGTTGCGTCTTCAGGGACCAGCCCTTCTTCTTCTCAGAATTATACAGCAGTGTGGCTGTTAATAACCAACGGTTCAATTAAGCCTAGTTCCATTCGGTATGTGAGCCCCAAGGCTACGCTTCTACAATGTTTTTTTTTTTCCCTTTGCTTGTAGCATGATGGGATATGAACAGGGAGAGGAACCAGCCGAGGAAATGAGGAACAAAGTCCACCAGCACGTTTGCTTTGGTGTATCCGATGGCAACAGGTGCCATATTTTGTCTCCAAGGAGACAAAGGGTTGGGTACTAAGCTGTCCCAGGAGGATTTAAGATCCCCTGGGCCGCTATGTAAGACCTGGAGATGACTATCAGCCCATTCAGAGGCCAGATGGAGGGACAGTAGCACCGTCAGCCTCCACCGTTACGCCCTCCCTGACACACACATGCACCTGAAGACATTAAACCCTGATTAAATCCCATTAAATATTGTAGGGTTTTGTGCATTTTTTCTAACAGCGTGTGATTAGAAACAGTATTTGCTTGAAGGACAGCTTATCCATCCTTCTGACCGAGAAATGTCTTATTTAGAAGGACAGAATGTTCCGGATTCGGTGAGGTTTAGGTGAGCTGGATGAACTCCTCTCTGGATTTCTCTGCGGATGTCAAAGGCTGTGGTGTGGCTGGTTTCCTGGCATTGGCCCACCTCGGGGTTGTCCGTCAGGTAGATCTGCCGGGAGATGTTGTTCACGGTGCAGATCCACTGTAGGACAAGAGGTTCCCATAAATAACTCAGTATGTCATTTCTGAAGAATGAATGTCACTGACAATGTGAACTAAATACAGGCTAAATACTAAACGGATAAATATTAAATGGATATACACAATTTAATTTCCTTAGGGTGTATAACAAAAAGGATATTTTCATCTAAAAAAAAAAAAAAATCAAGGGTGTAAATTTTGAGTGGATGGGGGGGTTGTAATCCCCCCAAAAAACTAATTCAACCCCTTTAAATGGGAGGAGACCTCAACTCCTCCAATGCTCAATCCACAGCTACAATCTTGCATAAAATCATAAAAAATTTAAAATAATACCTCTTCATATTCTTTTTTGCTTTCTGCTTGCAAGGTTAGGGACCTGAAACATAACACACAGGCTTGTAATTAACATTTGACAAATTTCCCTTCGAGTCCCTTGTACCTGGTCATGCGGCAGATTAATTACCCTTCTACTCTCAAAGACGATCATTTTTAAAGCAACTACATGGGGGCTGACAGAGATAAGACAGAATCCTCACCGATGGCCAGAATAAGGCATCATGAACACTCTGGGCCAGTTCTGAAGTCATTCATCTCCCACAGCCTTTTGACAATCGATCACACACGTCTATATTTAGTCATATAGTACAAGGAAGCAATGTCAGGCAAAGGGGAGGCCTTCTGTAGGGTCTGTAACCACAGGACCATTTACCTTCCAAACGTACCCCAGCCATCTTTCCTGAGGCTATCTGATAACACGCTCCTTCTCATCGTACTAGTTAATCAATTGGACACTCACTCTCTCTCGCGCTGACAAGTAGGGCTGCAGACTGGGGGGGGACCTCGAGTTGCCATGAATTACGACATCACAGATTTATACTCCCAAAGGTACAGTGCTCACACAAAATTTTGGAACTATTGCTTAATTTTGTAATAATGTTGCAAATTTACTGGCTTCATAAAAAAAGTCCACTGACAGGCAATGTTTAACACATCTGCACTTATCTTCCAAGACGTTTTCCTTTTATTAAGTGTGACAATTTTTTTTGACTGACTCATTCAGTTCTGTTTTTGCCATTTTGCTATTAATTGCAACTGTATTCACTGGCTCCCAAAGGAATTCTATAAACAAATGTTTTGCTTTTTTAAATTATTGCAAAGGTGTTAATTAAAAAGTACCGAATGAGACAGTGAACTTTTTAACTCGGAACAGCTCTTTAAAAACTATAATGTGGCTTTCAATTTATTAGTACTTGAAATGTTTTACTTTAAAACATCCGGCTGTTTCTCATGCAATATATATTTCTTGTAAACGAATGAAGTAATGATTCTTGTTATGAAACCAATAATTTTGTAATTTTTTTTACTGAATGACGCAAGAATCCCAAGACTTTCTGAGAGCACTGTGTATTGGAAATGCATATGGTTTGAGGAGTACAGCATCCCATTTCCCGCCCTGCTCTCCGACTTGACCGAGGCATGAATAATTGAGAAGCGGAGCTAGTGGCACCCGGACAGTGAGGCAGGTGGTGTCACTAACGGAGAAGGCGAAGCCTTTAGGGGCCAGTGCCTGCAAGAAGATATACCCTCAGCACTTCAGTCAGGATACTGATTCGACAAGCAAACACCGAAGTACTACAACTGATAATAATAATAAGATAAGATAATCATCACTTTTATTAATCCCCGTGGGGAAATTGTCTTTACGCCTCCCTCAACTTGCT
>JAODKC010000001.1:4805890-4821650 GCA_026777985.1 Mormyrops attenuatus
AAGCTCTACAGGGAGACAGTATGAAGCATGAAGACTGTGCTTTGCCAGCATCTCCAGATTTTAATTAATCAAACCACAGCCTATTGAGAAATTTCAGCAAACATGCTCAAATATCTTTGGGGAGAATATAATTGTATGTACATACCATCAGTGGCAATGCCGAAAATCTCTTTCAAAGTGCTTATTTCTAAAAAACAAAAACAATCCAGGAATGAAGAAGAGTCAAACCTATCCAACAGGCAAAGCTTTGCAAAGTCATGGTTCGTGTCACTGTGAAGCTTCTGCTGTATCATTATCATTATCATTATTATTATTATTATTATTATTATTGTTATTGTTTGTTTTATCTGATATATAATAGTAATAATTTCTTAAAAATACATTGCAGTACCTTCATATCTGTATACATACATGTATGGACTGGATACTGCACAACAGTGCAATAATGTACAAAGCTTCTTTATTGAAAATATTTCCTAGTGAATTTCCACAACAACAAAAAAATCCCCTGTAAAAAAAAAAAAAAAAAACAAAAAATTCCTTGATCCTTGAAAGGCCATTTCAGTGGGTCAGCCTCACGGATCACATCGGCGTCAGTATCACAGAAACGCAAGGATTACCTGTGAGATCCTTCTCTCTGAACTGGATCAAGGGAAACACCATCTTCTCTGCCATCTGGGTGGCCAGCTCAGCGTGGAGGGAGTTCAGCTATGGAGAGAGAGAACGGACACACTGAGCCTTATCCCGTGTGTGCAAGCAGAAATTCGACAGACACACCCCAGCACTGCATGCTATATAGTTCTGCTCCCTAATCCCAGGTCTAAAACGCTGCATTGTAAATATATGCAGAGAAAATGACAATCTCAAATGACACCATGACCATATGAAACAGGCTTATTCTGATCAAACACTGAAGTGGTTTATTTCATTTAATGTTTCTAAAGCCAAGCATCACTGCTTATCCTCGATATTCACTGTCAAAGCCACAGAACTATATTTCTGTAATCTTTCCTGGCAAACTGTGGGCACTGTGTGAACTTACCCTGAATACTAGGACTGCAAATATTGCAAAACCAGTCCAAAACAAAATCAGCCTGCAATTTAGTTCTGCGGGTTTACTGAAGGTTAAGTGTTTTTACTTAGACTGATTTCTAAATAGTTTATGAAAAACTAAATCCCAAGAGGTTGTGACATGAATTAAACTGTTGATACATGCAAGTTTGTTTACACACTCACAGTCAGCTTAGCCCCGCAGGGCAGATTCAAAACCAGGAAATAGCTTTACATTTTTTTTAAATATTACAGTTCATCTTCTTCTTGGAGCCTCAAAAGCCTGTATACATTTTGGTCTGTTTTAATACTTGCACACCTGAGTCGAGTGCTTTCATGGGCTTTTATTATCTGGCTCGATTGTGTGAACTGTGGACCAGAACAAAGGTGGAGAGAGAGCAGGAACTATCTGAGAACCTCTGCTATAGTCTCTCCAGTGACGAAACAAGTATCCTGTCACCTGGGGCCTTTTAATCTAGTGAAATGCCACCTGAGGCTTAGGTTTTCACCCCTGTTATTTTTTCTCAATGATCATAAACAACCCTCGTATCATGTGTCGTCCAGTTTCAGGTGGCAGGTTCGGCTGTGTGGAGTTCATGCCAAAGAGGCCTCCTCAGGAGCTCAGCACCCAGGGCAGTCCCAGGAAGAGCCACTGGGGGCTACGCATCACCTTGCAGATGTCAGGTGCCAAAGTTCTCAGCCACAACAACAACAATAACAATAACAATAACAACACTTTACCTGGTGTTATTTTCTAATTTTAACTCTGCTCTAAAACACTACAGAGGAAACTCCATTGCAAAATTCATGAAAAACAACTGGCTTACCTGTATTTCTCACCTATTTATATATTTTTTATTTGGCAAATGCTTTACCTAAAGTGACTCAGCCTAGAGAAAGCGGGGTTAGACAGTCCCTAGAGTAACTGAGCACTCAGGGCCTCGCTCAAGGGCCCAACGGAGAAATCACAGCCCCAAAGCCGGGATTTGAGCTGACGACCTTCTGATCATGGGCATGGTGTCCGAACTCACAGAGCCACATGACCCTCACCATAATGTACAGATCTAGAGTTTTCCATTAGTAATTGTTCACTTCTTCACCTTTTTTAAAAAAAATTAACGAGCAGAGACATATGTCACAGTAAAGGTTCACATCATGTTCCGTCCTAAGCTGCACCTTAATTTGTGTCCCCCAGACCGAACACCCCTCGCTGCATGAACGGGGCGGGGGGGGGGCTTGCTCCCATCTGCCACACCCTCTCCCTTCTGTTCCCGCCGGGTTACCGCCAACCCCTTTCCTCCTACATGCCCCCCACCGACTCTTTTGCACAGCAAAAGATGCTGACGGTCTCCCTGGTGCTGGTGAGAAACACATTGGTTCCTTGCATCTTGCTTGACCCAGAAAAGACGCTGACTGAGCTTGTAGGTGTGACACATCAGTTCGAGTCTCACCTCTTCTACAACCTTAGCAAAATGCTGAAGCACGCTGATGACTTCCTCGTCGCCCTTCCCCAGGGCAAAATTCTGCAAAAGAAAAGGTATTAATAAATAAAAGTGGTAATAAAAGTGCATCAATAAATATTTTGTCATGTCTTACATTAGGAAAATAAAACAAGAGCTGATCCCATGAATGCCGTTCTCAGACTGAACAATCCACCACGCCCTCTAGCAAACAGGCCAAACGGCTTGTTAATGTTCATGGTGCGCACACGGGGGTGTGTCTTTTTTTTTGTAAACACACCTTTGAGATCCTGAGATCTCGAACGTCTCAGTCACATAAGTGACCATGAAATCTGATCATGGTCTGCTGACTGTATTCATCTCAAAGCGGTTCATTTTTCGAATGCTTTTGGACAGATGAGGCTACTTTAGCGCTGCCACTGTCTCTATGGAAATGTTTCACTGCCCAGCAGTGTTTGTGTGAGGACCACAAACAGTGCTGCAGCAGAAGTCGGTATTGACGCCTAACATGCCACTCCGCCTCCGCCCATCCTCTCGCTGTCAGGTAATGGCTTTATATACATTGTGGTGTGATATCGAACTCCTTTGCTGAAACTCACCTGCTTCTCGTACTCCAGTAGCTGCTTGGAGAGCTGCTCTGTGGCCAGGCCCATCTCATTCTAAGGAGCACAGCAAAGCAGCCATGATCAACAGGGGTGTCGCTGGAGATTCTGGGCCCCTGACCCAGACCAATCCAATCATGTACCAAATATTTCAGGGCCAACACTTCCCTCCTCTATGGCACCCCTGACAAGCCGCAATGAGCACCAAGCTTAAATCCTGCTTCTTTACACCATTACAAAGAGTCGCAGTGCAGTGGTGGCCTAATGGTGAGGGAAGTACACTTGTAGTTGAAAGATTGTTGGTTCAAATCCCCGCCCAGCAAGGTACCGCCCCCAAGCGCTGAATTAGCTACCCCCTGCTATTTCACATATGGGTTAAATGAAGAGGACACATTTCGTTGTCGTGCACTGTGGTGTGTCAACAGTGATCCCTAAATTTTATGACGTATGTTCTAATAACTCAAAAGATACTACTAATAAATATTTACCAGTCGAGACTGTCATAATCAGAAGTCCCCCCCCCCCCAGCTGTGGGAGTTTCATACCTGGGCTCCATACACCCTCTGCATGGACTGCAGCAGCTGATTGGTGTAATCAGTGAGCGTCCCAGCATCCTCTTCAAACACACTGAGCAAAGAGCGAGTCTGCAAAGGCAAACAATGCAACAACAAACGGCTAGAATGGAACGCGCCACATGTTCACCCTGTCGTTCCGCGTGCACACCCTAGGAAAACACTGATTAGGTGTTATGGGGATTTTTGGGCACGATCACTAGGAAGACGGCACAGCGCACACACGCCTGGGTATTCCGTGTAGCGTAGGGTGCTCATGTTCCAAACACAGCTTCTAATCAACAACTCTAACAATCCTGTGAAGTCCATCACTCTGTTCTTCTGTCGTCTGTGACAGAAGCTTAACTACTATTAACATGACGAGCGAAACACGGTCATGAGTTTCAGGTCACTGCTTCATCGGCACTGGCCGGAGGAAGTCATGTGACACCGCCCCAGCCCGCATCAGCATTTCTGCAGTATATACACCACCCTCCCCTGCAATGTGGGAGGGTCACGTTTACCCATATTTTCATGTATAAACAGCAGACGACTTTCCAGCAAACTACAGATTTCAAAAGCCTCTAAATACAACCTGGGATTATGATGTTTATTATTTTACATTTTTAGAAATGCCGCCAAAAAGCTTAAGATGTCTACACCTGTTCAGCACCTTTACATCCCCATCCAGTTATATTCATGCTTTTTCAACAGATGTTTGCCCAATCAGGGTCATTGTAACACAGAAGAAGTCACAGTCTGGTTCCCTCATAATCATGCTGACAGAATGTCTTCTTATACAGTTACACACTCAGGATGACTGTGAATCACCTGTTTGCCTGAACAGTGTGGGAGGAAACTGGAGTAAATGAAGAATTACCACAGAAGGAGCCTGGGTTGTATTCAAACCAATGACCCAGTTTTTGCATCCAAAGATATCCAATCATCTTCCACCTACACATCACGGGGGCAGAGATGGAGGGGAGGGGAGGGGAGGGGGGGGCTGGAGCCTACCGGAGGCAGCATAGGGCACAAGGCACCCAGGAACCGGTGCCAGTCTATCACAGGGCACGGAAATGCCAATTCACGCACTCATACTGCACAATCATCCATGTGTTTTTGGATGAACATTCGTATCTATTGGAAATATACAGAAACCAACTGCACGTTCACATATACGCCAATCTGAATAAAGTCTCTTAATTCTAAGGAACGTACATAAATGTATATCTGTATAATTACTGACCATGAACAACGGTAATAGATCTGATTCCCACAGAAAGAACAAAGAGTGAGCAGGATCGAACTGCCTCTGCTCCTACTTTAGATGGGGGGGAAAGTTCCGTATTTAAAACACTTCCCGAAACCTTCAATCCCGATTATTTGAATTAACCAGCAGCCACAAATAAACTTAAGCGGTGACAAAATTTACGGTGTTACATTAACGTGCATATCATGAACAGCATAAGAAAGAAAGTAACAGCCAAAGGCTGCTTTTTTGAAGGATGGTGTTCATGGTGACGACCAGCTTGTGATTTATTATTATTATTATTTTATAATTTATACACGGAGATGGGCAGGGTATGGGGTATACCACGATCAACCCTAGAAACAGCGCAGTCCGATCGATCAAAACTTAAAGTGTAGAGGGGAAAAAAGCATCCTTCTGAAAGGCTGTGGTGGTCTTCAAGCAGAAGATGTGTCATGGCGATCTTAAGATTGCTCTTTTTTACGGATTCCTGCAGATCGGAGCCGTTCCCCAGCCCGCTCCCCAGCCCCACTGCGGGCCCGAGATGGCTGGTTTTACCGTGCAAATGCACACGGTAGGAAGCTGCTGGTTTCGGGCTCCAGAAGGTTTCAGCGGCGGCTTTGTTATTAATTTTATACATCAGACATAGCATGACATATGCAATTTTTTCGTATAATTTATTCCTAATCTTATTCTTTTTTTTTTACTCGGGCACGGGGATTCATTTATCTCAGCGGAGAAACGCGTCTCCCCGGCATTAATCGGATAAACCCGGGGGAGCGTTTCTTGCGATGCTACGTAACGCCGGCGTTATTTAGTTATTTCGTATAACTCTGGGCTGCTAAAATGCCTTTATGGTCGCTGGGCATGGAGATCAGCGTCAGGACTGGGTGCTGGCCATGGTGATTCCATTAGGTTATAAAAGTTTACACTCAGGCCATTTTGCCGCAGGCAGATTTCTAAATTTAGTAGAAATAAACTTGAAAAGGTTACCTGTGGACTGTCCTGCAGAGCCTCTTCCAGAAGCAATTTGTGGACGGCCGGCATCTTGTTCACGGGGCAGGGAACAATGTTGAATTATTCAGGATATGGACTATGTTTCCCATGAAGCCGTGTGTTGCAATGGGTGACACGTAGCGTTAGCGGACTATCATTGCAACTGCACGGAAAGCAGACCTCGAAACTAATCCTCCAGCCCAGAAAACAAATGCAATTCACGTTTTCCGCATAAGGGATTTTGCATGGACGGGCCCTCTCTCCCAGTCTCTCGGCATTGCGTAAGTTTCCTGCAGTTGCAATAGATTTAATAAAAACATGGCGTTGAGTATGTTTATAAATCCTAATAAACTATTTTAAACCAAGAGACCTCCAAAGAACGCACACGTGTTTGTTGTCTTTAAATACTTGACACAACATATAACTACAGCCAGTAAAAATGAATCACACAGAAAGTTAAATACTGTACACATGGTTCATATTTCCCTCGCCAAACGTATCTTGTCTGCTTTCAGTGCTTTGAGTCTTGGGACGTGATGCTTTTTGATTATTCCAGCTTGTGCAGCAATTTCGCCCCCTAGTGTGTGAATAGAAGATTATTCATTTGTAATCTCTACACGACAACCTACACGTAATACATGCTTTTAATGTCCATTCATGCTGCCCAGTTAATAAATTGAATCGAAGGTTTCAAATAATTTAAATTACAACAAGCGTACATTTTAACATTATAATTCAACGTTTTAGTCATTTGAAATGTTTCCTCTGCTGCAGAAGTAAAAACTCAATTCAAGGCTGTGTTGACTTTGTTGTATCAGGCATTTCTGAATATCTTGCTCACACATTTGAATGTTACATTTACAAAACACAACACTGTCATGTTCACAACAGGGCACATGGTACAAACGAGATTTTAAAAGCATTCTTTGAAAACGTGAAAGGTTTATAATTTGGCACAGGTGGACAGATGCAGTACAGTGGTGAATCCGAGAGAGTTGAGTTAATGTCCTCCAAGCTGGGTGTGGTTAGGAATGTGGAGACACGAGATAGTGAATCGCACCAGAACATAATTATGATTAACCCCAATGACTGCTATAGATGTGTTGAGAATGATCCCTCTTTGAAGAAGATTTTTGAAAAGGACAGAGAACTGGTTGCTCTTAGATCAGACAGGTGTGTTGGGTTAGGGAGTTTGTGAGTTGGGGTTTAGCTAATCACATGACAGATGTGTGGAGGCAAATTTGGGATCTGGGGAGTAGCCAAGGGTATGGATGGTAGGGGCTTGTCCCCATCAATATTTGTAGGAGAACCATGGCTGATTTGATTTGGGGCTGATTTGACCCCTACCAATATTGAGACCAAACCTACGCTCTCGGGGGAAGCTGAATACTGTTCCACTCCAGATGGCGCTCTAATTAACTCGAGTTCCCTGCTAAAGTCCAGTCTCAGGCTTCCATGGTGATGCAGCTACATTTTCAGCATGAAAATGGGGGGGGGCAAACAGGCAAACTTTGTCACAAGCATATTTATACTGCCCGTGGTTTGGCCAAATGCCATGGCTGGGGGACAGTTCCTTCTCTGTCCCTTCATCCATGCTGTGTTTCTGTGACCCATAACAGAGGGACATCAGAAATCTAATTAGCAGATCTGAATTTTTGTATCGATAGCAGAATCCAGTGCTGCCACATCCGAAATGGCTATAAGGAGATCACCCCTTAAGTGAGAGATGTCTGGACTGGTACACAGATGCCCTCATCTTCCTTATAAAACTGCCTAGCAGCCATTGGCCGTGTATCACCCCGCCCCTACTCATTCCCCCGTTGCCAGGGAAACTGTCAGGAGGGAGGAAAAGATTACGTATGAGAGGGTAGAGCATCTCTCCATGTCTCTCTCTCTCTCTCTCGCACGCTCTCTCTCACTCTCTCTCTCTCTCTCTCTCTTGCTCTCTCACTCATCCTTCCTTCTTTTCCCCTCTCTATAAGTGCTAAGCTCCATCCTTTCCCTTAAAACATTTCACCAGTCAGGGCACGGGCGAGCCACGGACGCCAGCAGCTGGAAGACCAGTCAAACGGAAATATTTGCTGTCATCATCCCTCCCTCATTCCAACATTTCTGTCCATCTTTTCCCTCTCATACCCTTCCTCCTTCTCCCCCTCTCTCTCTCTGCCTCTCTCTCTCTCTTCCCCTCTCCCCTCTTGCTCCTGAGGGTGGCATCGATGTGAGATGGGCTGTGGGAATTCCTCGGCCACCAACACCTCCGGAGGGGGTGAGTCCTTCTCTCTGCTTCCGCGTCCACCACTAGCGTGTCATCTCTGCACGCCTGTCATTGACCACACGCACGCGTGTGTGTTGCGTGACCTACAGAGACCTCACCTGTGTGGAGCTTTGGGGGCGCTCGTTCCCGATTGGCTGATCTGTGGCCCTGACCTTTAACTGTGCCTACAGGGGGGGGAAACTGGGGGTGCGGGGTGGGCCAGGGAGCAGAAGAATGTGGTCAGGGATGTGCCATGTCTCAGCTAGTGGAAGTACACCTTTATTTGGCCTCTGTTCTGCCGCAGAGACATTTCTTATTAACCTGGGTAGGCTGAGGATGTCTCTGAAATCTTGTTCCTCTCAGTACCACATATTGAGCACCAAGGTCCATCAGAATGAAGCGGAACAAGATAGGCCTCTGGTAACAGGCTGTTGTTTCTGTCCAGTTTAATTCTGGCCTGATGTTATTTTAGGGTTTTTGAGGTAGATGTTTGGCTGAACATTGTACCACCATCCTGCAGCTGGATGCATTTTTAGCTTCCTGTTTACATAACTCTGAAAGACTGGAGAAGGTCAGAGCTCACCTTTACAGTACAGCTGCACAGGTTAGGCGATGGCAGGCAGGAGAGAGAGGGAGGAGGCTCCTGGGACGATCCTCATTGCACGTTGTCTGAAGGACGCAGGCCTATTATTTAAGGTCATCAATGAGAGCTCTTTAAGGAAGTTCGTCTCCGCATGGGCGAAAACAATAGCGATTGCCGATCAGTAAAGATCAGACGTGGCCCTGGTGTGAAAAGTGCCTTGGGCACCTCCATTCAGACCCTGGTGTCCTGTTCAGAAACAGCGAAAAACAAGGCGATTAAACTGCAGAGGAGATCAAGCCGTTACTGCGCTTTTATAAGGGCGACCCACTAATGAAATGATACAAAGTGACACAGCAGAGCTCTGAGCTGTTAAAGATATTATTATTAGTCCATCCATCCATCAGTCAATTAATCCAATTTCTATCAGTCAATTAATCCATGCATCCAACATTCTGTCCATCATCCATCCAACCAGCCTTCTATCTGTTATTAATCCATCCATTCATCCATCTATTAATCTATCCATCCATCCAAACATACTTCTATCCATCCGTCCATCCATCCATCCATCCATCCTTCCATCTATCTTCTAACCACTGACCCTGGTCAGGATAATACTATTTTCAATATTATTATCTTGTTGTGTAGATGTATTAAAATGTACTGCCAGTACTACGCAGTACTCTCTCTGTCTCCATAGCATTCGTCATTGGCCATTAGCTTGGATGGCTAAACCGGGACCTCCCTTTCATTTTAAACCAAGGCTCTTATGGTGATTCTGGGGTTGGTGCTATCATGTGTGCGGGGGTCATTCACGCTGTACACGCATGGCACGATGTTTAGTGTATGTTACAGCGGATGACCAAGTGTCCGCTCCGACAGTGTGGCTCAGGAGAGGATGCTGTTGGCAGTGTTCGTAACCAAGTGGCCCCCCACCCCCCTCACCACCACACCCTACAGCACGGGCAGCCTGGGGGCCCTGCTGATTACTCAGGGGGCTCGCATAAGGCACTGACTGGCACCCAGTGGGGGGGGGGCCCGGTGGGAGTTTTCACCAATTAACATTGCCCCTTAGACACCAGCACTACTGCCTCACGCGTGACCGGGTGTTGTTTATACACTGGTGATAGCTGCAGACCCATCCAGGCGTGTCGCTAACCTGTGCTCACGTTTCTGACCAATCGCTGTTCGTCTTGCAGGATTCCCATCGACACGTGAATTTACCTTTGCAGTGACGGGCCATCCTGGATGGAACATGCCCCAGAATATTAGGATTCTGCCCAAAAATGCCCATACTCAATCGCACTGACATCTCCAAGGCTATCCAGGCTACGGGAGCCCAGATGAAGGACGGGTGTGGAGCATGAGTTTGCCTCCCCGTGGCCCGTGAAAGATGAACACGGTCTCCCACAGGGAGCGTGCCTACACAGAGACATAAATGGAGGCTGCACTCACACGTGGAGACACTCAGACAGATAATGGGCCGTCTATCACGATTAGTCATGGCCAGGTTGGCACAGTACACATGGATAGCTGTAGTGGAGCGTAAAGGGATGCAGACTGACAGATATGTGTCCTTATTCTCAGGACCTTCAATCAGCCTCATAGCCACTTGTGAAAAGCTGTACTTACAGAGCATAGAACAAATAGCACATGACCTAACCAAAATATGCTTAAAGCCTGGCCCAAAATGCCAACGTGGAGGAGATCAATCACCCAACACCTTCCCACTCTCCTTATTTCTTGCAGCCTCTGATTAATACATTCGTGTCCTTTATTTGGTGTATCTAGAACAGAGGATTAGCCTTAGGACTCACATTTTTCCTTGGTCATTAATATGACCAAATATTTTTTTTGGGGGGGTGGGGAGGAGGTTCTAGTAATAAAAATTGTCGACAAAATATTCCCACGACCTACTTTTATGTCTCAGCCCAATAGCTGAGAAACACCTTATCTGGATAAACATGTTCTGTGCTGTATGAGAACATATGCCTTCTGCTATATTACACTAAGATTAAAATGCAGAGCTCATGCCGTCTCACGGTGTTTCTCTCCACAGGTCCCGCCGAAGTCTCCAAAGACATGTAAGTATTGTGATCATCTGCAGGGTGCTAGGCGAGCCTCGCCAGCCCTAAATGAAAGGGGGCGACCCGTCCACTAGCTAACTACCTTGCCAATGTAGCTCGATAACACCTGTTCAGTTACCTGTTCAGTTACCGTAGGTGGCTCCTGCTGATCCTATGAACCACCCATGTCTGGCACAGAAAGTCCCTAAAACTCCTTCAACTAACCTTCTATCAAACATATTTTCTTATTTCAAATGTTTTCTCTCCCCTCTCCTTTGTGGGTGGTTCGAGGGATGTGGGATACTGTTTTTTTGTGGCAGTGGATCCTGCACAGCTCAACTGGACAGAGTCACGCTGCATTTCCCTGTAAAATTACTAGAAAATCGACAGTATAAATTTCAAGAGATACAGCACAAACGGAACCATTGTTAGTTAATCAACGACATCCACATGTGCACCTATTAGAAGCGGGAATCACTGTCACTATGGTAACATTTTCTATTTGAGGAAAAAAGAAATCTGGGTAATATAAGGTTTAAATAATGGAGCTGGAAAACGAACCACAGTTGGATATGTGTCCTAAAATGAACTGGCTGCCTGATCAATCAACACGCCATGCTGCCTTCGTGTGGAATGGAGGGTCGGTTCCTTCCAAAACAGTTCCTGGAATCGGTGAGCTAGCCGTAGCTCATTTCCACGAATAAACACTGCGGCAGCCTGAAAGCCCCTGAGGGCCCCTAACGAGGGCCTCTCATCAGCTAATCAGGGATAATTAAACTCCTCTGTGTTCATCAGCATGGCTACAGGTGGGGGTCCTCCCACAGTCAGGGAGCACCGAGTCTGGCTGGTTAGTGTTTTACAAACATGTGACACAAGGACCAGCTCACAGACATCTCCTTTCGTCAGTGAGGAATTGTGTGGCGAGAGCGAACACTCCGTTCTTTTGTTGCTCTCTGTTTTTCCGTGACTTCCTCTGTTATTAGGTGATGTGCAGTTACTGTTTTCCATGCCACTCCCAATAACAGCGAGAAATGGTAATCGCCATAGCTATGCCCAAAGATGACCTGGAAGTCATCAAATCCGGCGGATGAAAACATGCACCCAGTTTCAGGTCATGCTGTACTTTGTGTGTTGATCATCTCAGCATCAAAATGCGCAAGCAAAATCAAACTCCTTCATCCCCTAGCAAACTAAGAATTTGAGCGTTAATTCCTGATTAACAGCATCCTGCTGGTTCGGCCACTCTCTGAATTTCTGTTACGAGTCCAGAAGATCTTAATGGCTGATCCTCTTTTTCCTATAAAGGACAGAAGAATCTTCCCAAGAAGATGAAAAAAGGCGGTGAGTGAAGTTCAAATGAACATAAATAATAAATAATAATGAAGCAATCCTAACTTGCCTGTGGTGTGGGGCGAGTTACACCCTTGACATAGTTCCCCTCACATGTAAACTGGACACGGAACCGCTCATATGTCTGACAGTTCGCACTTGGGAGGAGGGAATATTGGACAATAATCCAAAATGAAGACACGTGTAGTGTGTGAGGACCAGTGCGGTCGGTGGCTGCACAGACACAAGGGGTGTTTCTCAGTACCAAGAACACAAAGATATTACTTGTGGTCTTGGCAAGACTGATCTTGCTAACTTGCTTCCCAAGAATGAACTTGGGCTGCAATGAATCATGGGATTGGTCTTGTTTAGCGAGGATGCAACTGATGTATCCTTGATATTTGGGGTGGGGCAAGAATGAGATCCGGGCATTTTTGCCGTCCTCTGTACTTCTGTTCTTGAGTGTTGGAACTGGTCTTCGGCAAAGGAAGACGACATAAACCAGGTACATGTGTGGTCAAGTACGCATATAGAGATTCACCCAAAATCTTGATGCTGCAAGTGTTCGACTTCACAGAACTGCATTTATTTCAATCGCGTTACAAATGTCAGCACAGCCTTTTCGGAAGGTACACATGCGGAGAAATATGAGCAGGTCTCTGGCCTACTGTTACTTGTCTTTGGGTACTGTAGTTTTCTCGTCTATGGCCAATGTGTCTTGGAATAGAATGAGAAGACTGGATATTGAAAATGGACAAATCGTTGTAATTTTATATAACTTCCTGCTGTGATTTCATATTATGTAGTTTTGCACGTCTGTGTTGTTTCCAGAAGGGCTAGTGTGAGTCGTCATGTAATAGATGTGAAAACAGTGTCAACCGAGCTCTTTAGTTTGAAACGTGAGAATATGTGCTCAATGTCACTGTACATGTTAACATGGCTGTAAAAAATTATTATCACCTACTGTGTCTAAGGCCCTTATTTTGTTTTTGACACCTCGAGGAGACAGCCCCTCTGCAATGCTGTTCTGTGTGATGCAGTGCCGAGTTTATGGTTTGACTGACAGATGCTGAGTCTCCCAGCCGATTCCCCTGATTATTTCGCTTCCTCTCCCACGATCCCATGATAATTTTACTTCCTCTCCTGCAGGAACTATGGCGGAGTTTATGTTGGGCTGCCTACTGAAATGAGTACAGTTGCTGACAGCCAGTCCAAGTCCTAAAGGTAGGACAGAAAAAGCCAAAGCACTGCTACCTCACACCTCTCTCCTTTCAGTGGAGCTGAGAGGAATTCCTCTCCATTACATACATATCCTGTACGACAGTGTTTCTCAACCTAGTCCTAGAGGAGCCCCAGACAGTCCACATTTTTGCTCCCAATGCACCTGTACCAAATTGTCAGTGTTTTTGATTGGCTGGGAAATGGGAGGGAACAAAAATGTAGACTATCCAGGGGGTCCCCAGGGACTGGGTCGGGAGTGACTGCTGTTTTTACTTCATTGAATTTGACCTATTGCTGACTGCAATGTTTTGTTTGGGTTGAGAACGTATTTAATTATGAAACCGCAAATGTCATGTTCATATGTAATTCCTGTTGTATCCGACGGGTGCAGTCGAGGGGGTGTGGCCTATCAGCCGAGGGGGGGGGCTCTGAGAGTTGACTTTGACAATGGGGGGTGGTCAAATGTCTCTGTGTGTTTTGTTGCGTTCTGCGTGCATCAGTCATTCGCCGAAAGCCTTATTTATCGGTAGAGAAAAACAACGGCTGTTTTTGATGTGTCGATGTGCCAGAACATTCCTGACACAAACTCTCACAGGACACACCTCAGCTACAGGTCACTATCTGTAGACAGTCACCGGGATGCCGGAATGTCAGAGACATGGCATGTGGGAGGAAAAAAAGTCAGAATGAATGCATATCACCCAACAAGACTATCAATTTGGGATCCTAATCGCCTCCCTGAACAGATACCAGGAGCAAATAATAGCACAGAACTCATGTCGATTACAACTATGATCCCTTATAACAAAAGGAGAATCCTATTAATGCCCCCCCCCCAATTAATATACCCCAGTGGTACTTGCTTGTACTCTTCCCAAAGCATGTAGACCTTAACTATAGACTGTTATTTTCATCGGCCTCTTGTGATGGGCGGTCTTCCCTCAGGCAGAATCCATTCTGCCGCGTACACTCCACACGGACTGCAGCGCGCACCCCACACGGACTGCAGCGCGCACCCCACACGGACTGCAGCGCGCACCCCACACGGACTGCAGCGTACACTCCACACGGACTGCAGCGCGCAGGTCCGCACGCTGAGTTCTCTGTTTAGTTACAATAGGTATAATTTACATGTCCCACCACTGCCCAGAGCAGAGATGGGTAATTCAGGTCCAGAAATAAAAAATCTAGACAAATATTTTGTTTCAACGAACCAGTGAGAACTCTGACTTTTTATACTCAACTGATTTTGAAACAAAATCTTGGTCTGGACTTTTTTTTTTTCGACCCGGACTACCCGCCTCTGGCCTAGAGGGCTCTGTTACAAATAAGCTATGAGGTCGGTGTCACGTGACAGGTGTGTTTTGTACAGCTTCCACCTGTGTGCGCTGCAGTTCCAGGTGGTGCTGCAGCATTGGGCCTACTCCTGAATGACCACCCCCCCCCCAAGACAGATTCCCCACGATAAACATCCCAGAAGAGATAAACATCCCTCTAATTAATTCATTTTCACCAGGCATGGATAATGTAGTTCTCCCTCCGGGGGATCCCAAGGTGCCAGGCAGGCCAGACGCAGCAGGGCTGTTTTCTTTCCACGCTTAACAATCATTCCCGGGCTCCTCTGCCTCCTGCCCTCGTCTTCCTCAGTCTTCGAAATTCTGTATTGGCAGTGTGTGTCTGTATGTGTATGTGTAGACTGTAACTGCAAATATGATCAAAATTGAGTCATGACTGATGAGCCTCTCAGTCTCTGATTTATATATATCTTGGTTCAACTATGTTTGGTTTTGGATTAGTACTCTGTCGCTTACCTCTCTACTACATATATGGGTGGACAGTCAAAAAACTATATAGCTATTTTTCTCAGTTTCAGTATCAGCGTAGTCCCCCCCTTTGTAGGGCAGCATGCCCCCTCCGTGACTGGCGTGGACGATCACCCACCCAGAAAAACAAGGGTGAGGTGCTCGATCCGAAAGCAGGATGTGCATCCAGTAATAAACGTGTTGTTCACTGATGGTCCTCTGGGCCTCACGGCAGTGAGATCCTAAGCGGGGGCTCAGCAAGACTTTTGTGATTAGGTGAGCCACGGGAAAGAGACCCCGCCCAGACCCCCCCCCCCCATCCTCCCCCGAGCCCTGCGCTCAAGGGCTTTGTTGGTGACTCATCACCGAGAGCAGAAGAGCTGAATAACAAACAGCCCCCTCCCCCTTGCTAACCCTAACACTTCTATGCTTATGCAAGTGCAAAAAATGCACCTGAACAAGTTTGGGCTGGGCCTGTGTCATGGGATCATCTCTTCCGCGGGGGGGGGGCCGGCGCCGCGGCGCGGGGGGGGGGGGGGGGGGGCGTTAAGGACCTTGCTCAATGACCTGCAGACGTGCTGAGGCTGGGTTTGAACT
>JAODKC010000001.1:4826986-4839915 GCA_026777985.1 Mormyrops attenuatus
CCCCCCCCCCCCCCCCCCCCCCCCCCCCCCCTCCGCATTATAGAGACTTCATAGATAAGGCATAAGCTTAATTGTCAAGACCTATACCTATGAGAAATCCAATGGCAGCAGGAGGGTGTGCCTTGAGAAGGTACAGGCTGCTTAACATTTTGGACCTAGAAGAAGAGGCGGATTGGCACATCGGTATCACAGTAAATGTCATTTTGCCCCAGTCCTTTGTGCATCATTTGCTTTCAGACATGATGCATTGATGTTCCAGTAACAACATGGCAGGATGACAGGGAGCCTGGTGTCTATCCCAGGATGCATAGGGCACATACTGTCTGTTACACTATAACACCATCACATTTGGGCTTTGGGAACAAACTGGAGGATACTTACAGAGAGCCAACCACACACACACACACACACACACGCACACATGTTTGTGTACCTATCTAAATGGGGACCGTCCATCCATTTCTCCATCTATCTAGCTACACAACACATTTGTGCGTTAATGAACCTTTACAGACAGTTATCTGTAAAACTGTGAAAAAGTATATTAATGATGATGTCAGAATTACACATATCAACCGTCACCAAATGTTCCATAAAAGGCTTGAAGGATAATGGTTAAGTTAAATAATCATGGTATATATATATAGGAATGACATTACAACAAAACAAATGAACTGGTTCACTATTCACTGTGCATCTGAGTCTATGCTTGTATGCAGTGTTCTTCACTCATGACTTAAATGTGCACAAGGTTAAATTTTGGGCGATGCTAATACTGTAGCAACACTGCAGACAATGAAAATGCTTTGGGTAGATGCTGCAGTCCCATATTTCACCACTAGGTGGTAAGGTTGCACAACAGAAGACCGGTACAGTTTTGTGATGGGACTGTCCCTCTTTCAAGCACCAACAGCACTGATACATCTCTGCTTAGTTGGTTTATTGGTTATATTCAGTTAAACCACATTGAATGTTGATGCTGATGTCACATGTCTGTGTGTGTATCTGTCAATGGTAATACGAGCAGCACTTCCCAACAGTATAGTCAGTATATTTCTGGTTTTACCCTGAGCTAGATGGTTCGCTACCAGTTCCATAGTAAAAAAAAAAGTTTCCAGTGGCTGACGGTGGAAAATTATGCCTCACACTATAAACATAGAATCCTTCCTTGTGGTTTAATAGAACATAATTAGCACTAATCTAAATTCCAGAGTGCAAATTTAGCTAAATGAGTCCAACAGGACTGCTAGTCACTGAGACAAAATGGCCCACTGTTGTTTTTGTTTTAATCAAGCAACTTATCAGTGTGTCCCATGTTTATGCGGATTGAACTGGCGTGTTTACTATTGGTGTCAGGCTCAATTTGGGATCAACACATATCTGGAGGAAGCAAGTCTGATACAGGGTGGATACCCACTCTCCAAGACACAAATGTGCCAGTTAATCACATAAGTGCTCTGGGCTGACTCAAATAGCTTGTGACCTACAAAGATCCCTAGAGAAAATGGAGCAAAAATAGAATCTTTTTAAATAAAACCCTTGGGCTACTTTTAGCACTGGAGATGCAACTTTCTACAAGGGTGGTTCCCTGTAGAAATTAGGGGGGAGGTGGGCTAATGTGGAGACCAGGTTAACCTATTAGCCCATGTTTAAATGGAGAGTGACCTTCCTAATAAAGATCCTTAACAATCCGAATGATGCTACAAAGAACATGGAACCACCGGTTGGCAATTCAAGGTTGCATGATCAGCTCAGTGGCTGTTAATTTGTACATCTAAGATGTGGCTATAGATAACAGTTCCAAAACCATTTTTGTAAGGCAAAGACCACACCCTGCTAGTGATACCATCACATTTTTAATTACTCATGGGTTGCTGCTACATTCCTATGACACACCCTTTCTCTGGTCCTCAAGAGGTTCTTGAGTAAATGGTTTTGTCACAGATATCAAGTGTAACCTTTGTCAACTTCTTCCGTTCTTCTCTGAGGTGGTGGCTGGTTCAAGGCCTGGTAGCTTTCATTGGATCCCCGGAAAGAAAAAGTTGTCCTCCCCCCCATTCATCCCCAGAATTCTTAGCCCAATTGTCTGCCGGCCTTGCCCAGGGAGCCCCTCCCTGGTCCCTCTATGAGCCGGACATGTGCCTCTGATTATAACCGGCGGCCCTTCCGCATCTGGTTCCATTTAGAGCAGGTGAAACAATGTAGGAAAACAGATCCGTCATCCAGTGCATTCCTGAGGCTAGCGAAGACGGTGCTAAATCATGGCAGGCTAATCCTCTAGGTTGGGATGTACTAGGGGTGTGGGGCTATAGGGTGGGTTGCAGGTCCCGCCACCTATCACCGAGGGACTGCATCAATGCTTTCGGGACACTTCAAAGGACCACTGGAGCTCCAGCTGACCCGACCGTGGCCTCCATACCGTTTACACTCATAACGCTTATTGTTGTTTAAATTCCTTCCGCAGTTTTTGTCATGAGCATGACCTGCAAATTCAAAAGAGTAATACCCATTCCGGCCTCATCTTTAAGCTATTCAGGTATTTCTGCTAAAATCAGCACAAGGAAATTCATGTGATATAGACTGACTGTAGAATTCAGTAGGGATGCAAACTCAAGAGCCTCATAGACCTTCTTCATAAGATGAGCTCTTCTCTTTCAGCTAACAAGAGATTATTTAGGCCAATAGATTCAAATTCCTTCCGAATTTAGGTCAAACGAAAAATACGGATAGGTTAACCTTTCCTGACAGTAGACAATATCGCACAGCTTAAAAAACAAACTGTGGGAAGATGTTTGTGATTGCCTGGAGGAAAGGACGTAGTAAACTCTGCCGACCCACATGATCGCAATCAATGAGTGCACAAGTTTAAACTGAGGGACTCCTGGAGAGGCGAAACAATGGATTTTTGATTATTTTTTTTGCATTGCCCTTTACTTGCTATGTAAAGTTTCTCTTCTCCCCATGCAATGATGATTACTGCCCCAAAACAGTTTGAGTCGCTAACCTTTTCCGTATGTCGGAGAAGGGGGTGAAGTACCAAGATAAACGAAGACAGTTTAAGGTAATTTCAGGAAACTCCTGCCAAAACAGGCAGAATTTGTTGCTTAAAGGTGGCCACCATCTTTCCTGAGGTTAGTTAGTCGCCCCCCCGGCTTTCCAGAGTGAGCACAGGGTTTTCTGTATTTATGTGAAACAGGAGACTGAGGAAAACATTAATTTGCTTGCACGGTCTGTTCTCTTCTGAAATGAATGAACCTGAGGAATGTGGTCCATTTCCAAAGCAAGACCTGAAACCATTTGCATTAGTCATCCTCAGCCTGGTGTCCTGGTGACCAGCCGTTCCTTTCACTTCCATAACAGCTGCACAACAAAAGCGTTCGATAAGCAAACAAAACAAATGCAACCAAAATTCTGCAGAGAGCAAGTTCAGAAATGCATTTTAACAGGGTCACGAATGCCAGGCCTCTTTGCCTGCTAATTGCATTTAATATTGGGAAACAGAAGATTATGAGTCATTATGAGTTTATTCCTAAGCTAATTATAGCAGCCAGCTGGATTTTAGCCAGCTGTTCCGGTGGCTTAACTTTCTCTTCCATTAACTATGTGAGCTTCTCCTGTAGTTTTATATGCAGCTATGACATTAAAATTGAGGATAAGACACATTGTATATGCATGTATTCTTAATGGATTTTTCAAAATTCCCCGTGCAAGTTATCTTCTCAGCTAGAACATTTCCATGGACAAATATGATGAAGCTTCCTCTCGCAGGTCTTTTTTTCACCCTACTGATTTGTTTACAACAATGTTTTTCAGCCCAGTCCTCGGGGGCCCCCAGTCAGTCCACACGAAATAGTCAAGAACACCAAATACCTGGCACAGGTGTGCTGGGCGTTGGGAGGGAGCAAAAAATGTGGACTGTCTGGGGTTCCCCGAGGTCTGGGTTGTAAAACATTAGTTTACAGTAATGGTAAAAAGGAAGATTCTTGAACGGAGGGAAATAGTTGTTTGAAGGTACGAAGATGAGAAATGACTTTCCCACATACTGTAAGCAGGAAGTGGTGTGAAAGGATCTTGGGTGCTATGGGGTCTCCGGTGCCCACGGTCCACCCTTGGGGAGGCTAGCTGTCGCAGAATAAATGCACTCCCCTTCTAACACCAGCACCACTTTAATCAGGCCTGGGCTATTTCATAAGGTGATTAATTTGGCAGTGAATCATCTTCCACTGATACGATCATGATGTTTTTGCTTAAGTCCCCGCTGTGGGCCGGTGGGGTGGTTGACGAATGAGTTCCGTTCAGGGGTTCTGGGAACTGGGGCATTAAGCAGTGTCAGTGAGAGACTTGCCCAAATGCTTTCATGTACCAGACCCTTTGACTCGCTTCGTATGAAAGTGACGCAAGTCAGATATGAATTTGCTAATGTTCTAATTAAGTCGGAATTAGATTTTTTCTGTGCAATTTTTTAATATATATTTCACAGACTCAGTGCAAAGTCTCTCAGAAGTCTTGATCATGGGAATAGCAGCGATCTTTCAGGGAAATGTGCATTAATACTTGCATTTAACCAGTTCAGTATGGGTTTCAAAGGACAAAACTGCCTCATTTAGATTCTGATACGGTATAATTAAATCGTCATGCACCAGGTATTCATCTTTCTTCCCATCAAAAAGACTCAATTATTTTCCCTTTTTACTCAGTTCCCAAAAACAGTTTTGATGCGTGATTTATGCAAGCAAATACTCCTCCTGTCGCAACGTGATTTTCTTTGATGTGTCCTTTGAACTGTCAGCCTAATTAACCAATCCGTGTCTCCCACCAATTTCATGGTGGTGTTCCGCTAGATTTTTTGCATTGAACCTCTGAGTGTTCCAGTAGGTATGAAGTCTTTATCTGCACTACAACTGCACTTACATACTGCCATTTCCACATATTAGGTTTCGCTTCACTAAAACAAAAATCAAATCAAATCAAATAAAAGCTTATTTATCAAATACAGTACAACATACAGCAGTAGATACAGACAATGAAATTAGTTTCCATAATAAGTAAGGATATTATATAAAAAATAAGATAATAAAACAGAATAAAGTATGAAAAAACAGAAATGTGCATTATGTGCAATGTGTCCATTTTAATAACCTAATAAGTTGTTGGGTAGCCTTGCTGCCAGAGGCTAGAAACCATTAGTGAGTCTTTTTGTCTATGAGTCAATGCTCTGATACCATTTCCCTACTTGCAGGAGTGAGAGCAGTTTGTGGCTGGGATGCCTGGGCTCCTTGAAGATAAACCTGGCTTTCTTAAGGCACCTACCTGCAGACCACCTCTGAGTTGGTGTGTGAGATGCTCAGCCCAAGTTTCCCCCACTAACATCCTGTAAATCCACAGAATGAAAATGAAAACAAAACAACGTAAATGTTTGTTCACAGGTAACCAGACAGACAGGAAAACAAACATAATCAAAAGCACACGGTGGGTTTCACTCCCTAATTATCCCACTTTTTGAGCACTAATAGTAACACTGCTTGCGTTCTGTAACCCAACACACGCCCACCCACACACACACACACACACACACACACACACAGCAGTGAGGGTAAAGGGAAGAGCAGATTCCCACATCACTGCAAGGCCAGGTGTGACGGTCAGAAGAGCATCCCAGATGAGCAGGCATTGCTGACGGACGCTCCAGTGAGCTCCGTCCCAGACGAAAGCAAACCCCCCCCACAGTGCAGATGTGAAGCAGGAGCAGCAGTGGGCTGAACGCCAGTGGAGCATGGTGGTCTTTGCTGGTACCTGAACCCACGTGCAGCTGTCACAGGAGCTGGAGCGGAGGTTAGGACGCTTCTGGAAAATGCCACGGGCCGTGACACGATCGCCCTGGGACTAACGGAACCTGCAGCTGTGCATTTAATTGAGAATGCATCGGTGATTGGTAACTGGTTTCCAGTGTGGAAGAGAAAAATGTCAGAGTGATGTTCCAATGAAGCCCCAGTAAAGGTTCAAGTTTAGGAAAAAATATAAGAAGAGTGAAATTTTAGACACCTTATAAAACTCATTACTTGACATATTTAGCAGATGCTTTTATCCAAAGCAACAAACTATTGAGAAAGCAGGTCAGACAGTCCCTAGGGCAGCTGGGGGTTAGTGATCTTGTCAAGGGCTTAATGATAGAAGCTATGCAGGAGTCACTGGGATTCGAACCAGCAACCTTCTGATCACAAGAAGAATGACAAAAATTCAGAATAACACAACTGGTCAGCTAGTCTCTTGTGTGCTCAAGCCGCTTGAGTACTGAGCACTAAGCTTGTATGTTTTTTCCCCACCAATGCTTCATCCAGATCAGGGGCCTCAGAGCTGGTGAGCCCCCCCTTTGGTCAACCCAGGTCATGTGATGAGGGAGTGAATGGGTCGCAGGGATCAGATGACTTATGTAACTCCTGCAGGTTGCAGCTTGTGTTTATCACAGGGGTGACACTCCTGACACATACAGATGTGGATGTGTGTGTTTTAAGTGGACACGTTCAGCTATCTCTTACAAACATCAGAACCTGAAATGGACCAATTAAAATGACTATGACTCACTATTGCGGTGCCTTTGAAGTGAGTACCTCTGCTGTGCTGTATTCACGAATGCGGCAGGAATCCAGACAGAACTGAAAACCATCTGGCAGCCTGAAGCGTGAATGAGTCTCCACACTGTCATGGGAAACAAGCAGTATCAGACACTGGAACAAGGCTTAGCCCTCTCTGTAACAGAAAGTAGGCAGTGTTACTTCTCTCTGCAAAAGGAAACAGACACTGTTACTCCTCTCTATGACAGGAAGTAGGCAGTGTTACTTCTCTCTGCAACAGGAAACAGACAGTGTTACTCCTCTCTGCAACAGAAAACAGACAGTCTTAGTCCTCTCTGCAACAAGAAGCAGACAGTGTTACTCCTCTCTATGACAGGAAGTAGGCAGTGTTACTTCTCTCTGCAACAGGAAACATACAGTGTTACTCCTCTCTGCAACAAGAAGCAGACAGTGTTATTCCTCTCTGTAACAGGAAGTAGGCAGTGTTACTTCTCTCTGCAAAAGGAAACAGACACTGTTACTCCTCTCTATGACAGGAAGTAGGCAGTGTTACTTCTCTCTGCAACAGGAAACAGACAGTCTTAGTCCTCTCTGCAACAAGAAGCAGACAGTGTTACTCCTCTCTATGACAGGAAGTAGGCAGTGTTACTTCTCTCTGCAACAGGAAACATACAGTGTTACTCCTCTCTGCAACAAGAAGCAGACAGTGTTATTCCTCTCTGTAACAGGAAGTAGGCAGTGTTACTTCTCTCTGCAACAGAAAACATACAGTGTTACTCCTCTCTGCAACAAGACGCAGACAGTGTTACTCCTCTCTGTAACAGGAAGCAGACAGTGTTACTTCTCTCTGCAACAGGAAACAGACAGTGTTACTCCTCTCTGCACCAAGAAGCAGACAGTGTTGCTCCTCTTGGTGACAGGAAGTAGACAGTGTTACTTCTCCCTGCAACAGGAAACAGACAGTGTTACTCCTCTCTGTGACAGGAAGCAGACAATGTTATTCTTCTTTGTGACAGGAAGTAGACAGTTACTCCTCTCTGCAACAGAATGCAGGCAGTGTTAGGGTCAGTTTATACTTGAGGCTTGCAACACATTCGTGTATGCATCATGGCCAGCACACATTTCCTGCATTCATTCCATGCATGGTTTGTGCAGCTATGTGTAAAATTAACGCTACGGAAGTTGCAGTACTATCAAAAATCTCAGACGGAACATGCCAGAACACGACTTCCTCCTGACTGTGACGGGAAGCAGACAATGTCACTCTCAGGTGGAGCACGCCAGAACACGACTTCCTCCTTGCTGTGACAGGAAGCAGACAGAGTTACTCTCAGATGGAGCACGCCAGAATACGACTTCCTCCTCGTCATGACAGGAAGCAGATGGTGTTACTCTCAGACGGAGTATGCCAGAACATGACTTTCACCTTGCCGTTACAGGAAGCAGACAGTGTTACTCTCAGACAGACCACGCCAGAACATGACTTTTTCCTAGCCATGACAGGAAGCAGACGGTGTTACACTCAGACGGACCACGCCAGAATACATTAAACACTAAACTAGAAAAGACGGCTGTTAGTGCTTTTCTCTCTGCTTGTGCTCTGTCTTTGCTGAGAATGTTTTTTCAGCTGCCCGTCTAGAGGCTCAGAATACCTAATTTAGAGGCTAAAGCAAAACCTGAAGGAAGCAGGCTGTCTCAGAGCACCACAGAACAGGGCAGGAAAGGAGACTGGCTGTCTCAGGGCACCACAGGGCAGGGCAGGAAAGGAGACCGGCCGTCTCAGGGCACCACAGGCAGGCCAGGAAAGGAGGCAGGCCATCTCAGAGCACCACAGGGCAGGAAAGGAGGCAGGTCATCTCATAGCACCACAGGACAGGTCAGGATAGGAGACTGGCCGTCTTAGGACACCACAGGGCAGGGCAGAAAAGGAGGCAGGCCATCTCAGAGCACCACAGGACAGGCCAGGAAAGGAGGCAGGCTATCTCAGAGCACCACAGGGCAGAAAAGGAGGCAGGCCATCTCATAGCACCACAGGACTGGGCAGGAAAGGAGACCGGCCGTCTCAGGGCACCACATGGCAGGGCAGGAAGGAGGCAGGCCGTCTCAGAGCAAAACAGGACAGGGCAGGAAAGGAGGCAGGCCATCTCAGAGCACCACAGGACACGGCAGGAAAGGAGGCAGGCTATCTCAGAGCACCACAGGACAGGGCAGGAAAGGAGGCAGGCCATCTCAGAGCAAAACAGGACAGTGCAGGAAAGGAGGCAGGCCATCTCAGAGCAAAACAGGACAGTGCAGGAAAGGAGGCAGGCCATCTCAGAGCACCAGAGGACAGGGATCAATGCCGTGCAGACAGAGTAATTTCGTTAGGTCCTCCCCCACCACCACCACCACCACCAAGGTGTCGCTGAAGATCATGGATGGACCCCCCCTCCCCCCGGCAAAGCATACTGCAGCCTCTTGACTTCATTAGCTAGGAATGCGCATACTCTCCCTCCCCATGTTGACTCACCACCCCATGTTCATTTCTCTTTTTATTTTAATTCCTCTCTTCCAGGCATCTGATCTCCTGGACTCCAGACATGTGAGACCCAGGAGCATTCCAGGCTTTCCAGACGGCGAGGCTTTGAACTTGGCCCCCAGAGATCAGATGAGTCTGGAGGGCAGTGACATCTTCTTGTAGTGCTTGCTCCTTCATTCATGGAGTGGAAATCACTAGCTTTGTGATTCCATGCTAACTTATCTACTGACCAAATCATCAGTTTTGTTAATCAGCTTTCCTGGTGTCCCAGTTAGGGTTGTCGCCTTTGATTTGTGAAATGCTGCTGGCACACATTTTTTTTGCGGGGGGAGTTAAACTATATTCATAAATATAGTATGTTAATAGAGGAAGGAATCTCTATTGCCTCTCTTACCTATATTTGTCCTGATGCTTTTTGCACTCCCCAACGCAAACCCACTCCCTGACACAGATTCACTCCCCGACGCGGACTCGCTCCCCGACAAAAATAGAGATTTTTTTTACTAATCCAAATATGTCCAAAGGTATACTCCTTTTAGCAATTAAAACATTACTAGATGTATTATAATTAAGTGTCTTTCTCACCCCTCTTTGCTGCCCTTTATGTCCCTGCCATTCATCAACAAAAGCTTTAAACTCCAAGCATAATTAGCTAAAGTTCTGCTTTGACCAAAAATCTCAGGTGTTTCTTTTTTGCATGATTATCCAGTGCTGTTTCTCCTTCTTATATAACTGAAATTTTGGCTGGACACAAAACAGAGGTGGCAGAAAACAGGTCTCTAAGAGTGAGCTTTACCCACTCAGAAAAATGTTCTCTTTTTGCCCAGTCTGAGTTATACGTTCTAAATCATTTTTCTTTGACTTTGGTCGTTGTCCTCATCTGTCTCTCCCCTTATTTAAGAAAACAAAATAACAAAATAAATAGAAAGTTTTCTTGTAAGCTTATGTTACCTCTAGCTAGCAAATAAAATCACGTTGGGGTCGTGGATGTGGATGTACGCTACAAAACAACAGCCTGGGCAGACGCTAGGCAATAAGGTAAGCTTTCGTATTTCTCCTATGATGCAAATTAAAGTGTGGACGTGACCATTTGTTTACTGTGTTTTACCTGTTTTTACGAAAACAGGATTGGATGTATAAACGTAACCAGGAAGAAAAAAGGATAGCGGTAGAAGGAAACCAAGTGAGGTTTTATTTGAAATGATGAAATTCTAAATTAGTATATTAGTATATTTTCACAAAAAACCCACAAAAAGTCCCAGCAAAGACTTGTAATTTTCTGGGGCAGTCACTCGAAACAGAGAACAATCCCGGGAATCCTGGGATGGGTGGCAACCCTTGTCCCAGCCTAAGGACACGTGGGATTGAGGAGGAGGCCTCATCCCAGGATGGATCTGTGCTTTAATGTGTACTTTGGCTCCTACCAGTTGTATCAGCAGCCTTTACAGGGCTGCCAACTCTCACGCACCTGGCGTGACACTCACGCTTCCAGACTCTCATGCTGATGCAATAAATCTTACAGCAAATCTATATCACTCCGTTACAAACATAAAATTAGGTACATGAAAAGCCTTGGGGCAGTTTGCAAACCCTATAGACTATTTACAAGCTAATGCAACTGTTGTACAACTGTTACATACATGTAAATCCATGTGCATGTGTGTGCAGACTTGTCTCGAATTGAAAATCTCACGGCAGCCAGCTGACCGAAGTCGGCAACCCCGCCTTTACTTCTCTGCAGGTTCATGTGAACCGGGCTGTGTGTGGACAGAACAGCACTGCTTTTGTAGAAACTACCATTGCCGTTGTTTCATAATGTAGCCAGTGACTCACTGCATTCCTTGGCGGTTTTGGGCACAGATAGGTTTAAGCAATTGTGATGTTTTCGTACAATAGCGCGATTCCTCGGAGTTGGTAGGGCGCCGTCACACTGCCCGCTGTGGAGCCGCCACCCGGAGCCCCCCTTCAGCTTCCTGTATGCTGTATCCCTCCACACTGCCTGCCTCGCAGGAGGTAGCACCACAGTGGGTTTCCTAGAGCACGTCGACGGGAGCCGGCCCCCGCCTCTCTCACACCGGTGTCAGAGTTGCCAGTATCCTGCGATTACTCCCTGGATACCGTCACAAGTGCTGCAGTGACATCATTGCCGTGGGTCTTCTGTTTGTTTTGGAGGGTCAAAACACAGTGAGGAGAAATGAACTCTTTAATTCATTTTTTGGGAACTGGCAAATATAGACGAGGCAGTTAAACAGGTACCTGTTTACAATGACAAAAGACAGAGTTTGATATTGGAGGGGTTCATAACTTAATAATATAAAGGCAATGATTTATTCATGGGGGATAAATGAAGCCAAATTAAATTCGGTGGGGGGGGGGAGGTACACGTCCCCCCCAGTTCCCTCGCCCTTGACTGTTCATTATTTCTGTATGATATATCTTTATACAGGTGACTAACAATTACATTTGTTGCGCAGATGATTGTATCCAAAACAGCACAGAGTAAGATACCAGAGTCAGACACTGAATGGAACATTTGGGGACAAGAGATTCGTTTAATGGCCCAACGGCAAAATGACTTTGGTTAACATGGAATTTGAACCAATTCCTGATAACAGTCACAGTGTGTGGACCCAGAGAGCCTAACCTTTCCTACGTTACAGCAGCAAACAGTTTACCGCTGTATTTAACAGCCTTGACACGACAACTATATTAGTTACTTGCAGGGCCGTAGCTAAGATTTTTAAAATACCTGTAATCGATTGTGGTTATTGGAGTTGCAGAAAAAGTGAGGACTTGACCTCCGTGTCCTCAATGGTAGGTACAGGCAATGAAAATGAAATGAAAATGAAACTAATACACCAGGACACTGGCTGGCCCTGAATTCTCATCTCCAAATATATGCAAAAACTGCCCAATTTGTCCCAGAGATGAATAAAATATCTCCATTCCATTCTATCCCAGCTGTGATGGCACTGAAGAATAGCACATATCTGTATCACAAAAATCCCCTGCCATACAGCACAGGACTGGCTTGACACGAGAAAAAAAAACTGTTTGTAGACAATGACCTGTACAGATGCTTATCGACAGCTGGATGGGAAACAGGGGCCGGTTGGGGCAAGCAGCCCTCGTAGGTGGGTAGTGCCCAGAGTTTCCATAACAAAGTTACATAACCCGTCTCAGGTCGTTATCGGGCACCGTGTCCTGCTTCTGTGCGTGTGTAAGTGGCACCATAAATCACAGGGTGCTGACAGTGTGCGTGAATGCGATGCATCATATCAAGAGGGTGTTTTTCGGTGGAGGGGGTGTGTGAGCCGATCCAGGTGCGCGACGGGCCAGGTGTGTCTCTCTGAGCTCTGTCAGCGTAACCAGCACGACGGAGCCGTAATGATAGGCCTGCAACCTTGAGCTCCCTCACATACACGCACGTGTGCAAATAAATCGCGTCCACACACAGACGGCAGATACATACACATATCCAGGCAGCCAACTCCCAGCAGCTGGTGCTGTGAACCCATAATCTGGATTCCCGTCCTTTGTCCACCTTTTAGGCTCAGCGGAGTCCAAGCCGCGGTCCAGAAAATCCACTCTATCTGCCACACATAATGCTTTAGCCAATGGTGCCATTTTCTGTTTGTCTTTCTCCCTTTGGTGTGTATCTGATGTCACTTACTCTCACTGTCTTTCTTCTTCATCAAGCCACTAATTTAAATTGAGATCTCTTAATTTACCCATGCGAAAGGCGGGTAATTACATTTTTTTCCAATCATTTTAACGCGTGTCTCAATACCATGTCCACTTTTTCACAACCCTTAACACATGCACCATACCATTGGACC
>JAODKC010000001.1:4849656-4879351 GCA_026777985.1 Mormyrops attenuatus
AACGAAGAGGACTGTAAGTCCAAATTGTGTTCACTGGGCTCCCGTTTCCTGTCCGCAACATCAGTTTTTTTTTCTGCAAGTTCCGCCTAGTATGACTTCTGACCGCTACTCCTGCCGCGCAGCAGCGTTGCGTGCGTACTCCCAGCATCCTAGTTCCTTGTACTTGCGTATGCCCTTAAAATTATGTTGGATAAAGACTTACGAACATTTCAAGTTACGAACGGCCGTTCGGAACGTATGTGTGCATAGTCAATCGGTGAGACTCTAATTTGACGTCACACAAGTCTCCCTTGACAGTGACCATGACCTCACCCATCACCAATGGTAGCTATGACCCACACTCTGATTCAGTACCAGCTGCGCTGCATAGCTCCATGTTACCTCTCGCACTCACTTTCCTATGGTTTTTTATGTGGTAGTGCCGAAATGATTAAAGATTGGGCTGTACCGCTTTCTTTCTTTCTATCATAAGGTACTTATTTAATGTAACTGCAAACAGATGTTGTATTCATATAGCCATCAGTATATTTAGTAATACCTGTTTCATCTGAGGTGGCTGCATTCCGAGAATTGAGCAGCCAATTGAAGGTTTTTATGTTTAATGTAAAATAATGATTTTGTATCTTTAAGTTGTTTCCTTGTGCTTGTAGCCTCCGGGACGGGCTCCGGACCCCCAGCGACCCTGAACAGGACAAGTGGAGACAGAAAATGATGGATGGATGACTAGAAAAGCTATCAAGTCTGAATGGATCTTTGCATTGAAATTGTGCCCAATGAAGAACAAGACAAAGCATTCATAAGAAATTCTTTTCAGAAGATACAGCCAGAAAAGTGAGCTTTATGGGTTAAACGGCAGAGTTTCCCAAATTGTTTGCCATTGGACTTCCCTTTTCTGGCGCATTCAGGCGGCCAGGGCGGGCGGACAGCTCGCGGTGACGAGGAGGCCCACCTGAACAAACGCCCGTCTACCGCGCGCCCTCAGATTTACGGCCTTCCTGCCTTTGGGCTGCGGCTCGTCTGAATGGGATCCGCCTGAGGGGGGGCTCCAGACGGCCCTGTCAGCGCCGCACTCAGACTTGCATGTCTGCCTTTGGCCATGCAGCTGCTCCCCAGTTGCAGGGGGGGGATTGAACTCACGTCCAATGTGACAGCTTCCCAAGCTTCCTTCCCAGAAATTTGGCCCGGAATCCCCAACAGCAACCATTCTCTTTCTCAATAATTCTCTTTGCATCCCACCCCACAAAAGAGTCAAAAGCTAGGGACCCCCAACTCAACCCCTGCTGGTGTGATGTGCCACCCATGTGTGGAGGACAGAGGAGCAGGCCTGGGAGGTCGGAGTGACGCAGAGCTCTGAGACTCCCCCAGGCGTGGAGCCCCGGCCGGGGGCAGGACTCCCACAGACAGAATTCAGACTCACCCATTTCCATGTATTCTTCTGGCCTGTTTAGTCTTTACTGGAAATCAGCCTATCTGACGTGGCCTTTCTGAGCAACGAACAAGGCCCAGCACTGCCGTCTGACCCACGGGCATTTATGACGTTTATATTGTTATGAAAGTGTACCGGAGTCTAATGGGGTGTTGGAGCGACGCTGGACAACGAGTGAACTGGGCAGGGGTCCTTCCTCAGGAAAACCCTAAGCCGGAGGGTGGGAGCCAGACTCGGGGAGTAATCCTTAGGTCTTCCCCTAAGAAACCTGGGAGGGGGGCCTTCCCTCATGATGGCCATGCCGGGGCAGGGGGAGTCATCGAGGAGTCACGGCAGGAGGGACTACTTAGCTTTCTGTTACAGAGTAATTAGATCACTTTATGCTGGGTCACATGAGTCAGTGTCAAGCATGTGCCCGTCCAAAATCACATGTCACTGATTGGTTCAGACACACTTCAGCAAACAAAAAGTATGATGGCTGTGTTAAAAGGAATCACGCCAGGATCAGTAAATGAAATGCCGCATCTTTTTTCACATGAAGGAAATCCACAAGCAAAAGTTGCAGACTCAATCTAAAAAGTATCTAAAATATTCCCCCAATAGTTGTTAATCCCTTTACATTTATCCAGAGAGGAACACTAATAAAATTAAATGAAGTGTTATGTACAAAAAACAAACTCCATTGCTCACGTTAAAATAATTACCCCACATTTTGTATGGACCTGTGGAAAAAATAGGGGTCTGGCCAAATTTAAATTCACATATGAGATTTGCTCAAAACATTAACATCGTTCCTATGTCATTGGCAACTGCTGACTTAACCTGCTGTGACCGCCTACCAGGTTAGCGCTAACGCTAAACAACATTGGCTATTTTGCGATACTGACCCAGGTTGCATGTAAATAGGAGAAATGAAGTCAGATCCATTTATGAGGTGGTGTGGCACTGGGGAGATTTTTCTCTGCACGAGATGTAATGCTGAAACTATTTCAATGTACGTTTCTGCGTCCATATATTAATGCCAAAGTCTGGTTTAATTTAACTGTTAAAAAAAAGGAGAGAACGGACGTTTGTGCACGAGAATTCCAGGACACAGGAATGTTCAGGGCCAGTAGTGTGATATGTAACATTCCGAGCGAACTTTCAAGATCATTTAACCTGATCACATTGTGTGATGACAGATCCAACTGAAAACATTACAGAATTCCTGCGGCGACTTGCTTTTTAGGTATGGGAGTTGAGAGAAAATCCAATAATGCCTTCATTTGATTATTTTGCTCAAAATAGCTATAGTATAAACAGGCACGTGTGAAGGGCCCCCTGCAGATTGTTGCTAAGAGGTCCGATTTGCACAGGGCTCACTCTAGTGGAGGCAACTACATAGCAGTTAGACTGTGGCGCCAGTTCTCTGTTTTCCTCTCCATCCCAGATTGCTCTGGTAGAATTTACAGCATGTAAAATAGCTCTGGGCACCACTTACTTTAATCGTTAAGCGGGATGTTTACCAACAGGCTCCACGATTCCCCCTACAGTACTGGCATTTTTGGCACAGGAAGGGAGTGGACAGCGTGCCGGGGGTGACGCCAGCACACGGAGCCCATTGGCATTTCTGCCGCTGTAAGACTCCGGGCCACACCAGCACCGAGCCGGTCCATGCCGGGTTGGGGGGTAGGTAGTCCACCTCTGGTTTTGTAGCCGACTGGGAGAGCAGACGTTTTAACCGAGGTATCGTGGATGCCACAGATTCCTCCCAGAATGGGACAAAAGCCTCCTGATTGATATCTAAAGTGGACTGTGAACAAGAATGTCATTACTGCCTCAGTGTGTTTGGCATCACAGATAGTCTCTGTTCAAATAGGAAGATTTGTTCCTGTGTTCCTACGACAACAGCCATTATCTTCAAGGCTGAAAAGTGCTGTGAAACAAATATTAGTATCTCAGAAAATGAAAATAAATTTTATGTATGGTTATGAATGCCAAACGGAAAGGCAAGAGAATGGATTCTGCACCACTGTATCCTATCTAATGGCATAAAGCATGAAACTGGATTCATACTACAGTATCACCATGGTGACAAATTAATCTGGGTTGAAACTTGCCAAACAAACTCGGTGTGAATTTATGTCTTAAACCAGTGTTTCCCAACCCAGTCCTTGGGGACCCTCAGACGGTATACAACTTCTCTCCCAGCTTCATCATCAGACAGTTGACTTGCATGGACTGACTGTGGGTCCCTGAGGACCGGTTTGGGAAACACTGCCTTAAACCTTTTGGACAAATATGTCACCGAGGATTCAGACACACGATCTTTCTGTGAAAAATGAAAAACACGGTCTGTGGTAATTAAAAGAAAAAAGAAAAACTGGAATCGATGCATATGGATTTGCTTTTGTTGAGGTAAGTGAGCCATATTTCGGGCAGCTTTTAATTTGAAATGTTCCACCCTTTCTGCCATGTCTATCCGGGCCTGTTTCCCTAGGATTTATCCAAAATAGCAAGGACTTGGAAGGTCCTGTGAAGGAACCAGAGTGGAAACACAGGGAAACCCAAAGCAAAGAGAAACCCAGAAGGGATGCCCCAGTGTCCAGATCGTTTATGTGTGCAACAGACACACGCTGCAGTTGCCAGGTCAGCATTTCAGTTGATACCACGCATGTAGCCTTGTAAGCTCCAGGTGAAGGTTGAAGACAGAGTGACGTGGCACATCAATGGAAGAGTGTTTTTGTGTACGGGAGCTTCACAAAATGGCAGCAAGGAATGAAAACAAAAGTCAGCCATTTTGGAATCAACACAAAGGCGAAAGAAAATAGGCTTTGGGTTTTGGACAAAGCCACAGTGAGGGTCTGGGTGCGTGTTTTTGGGGGCAAAGAAAAAGAACCCTAACCCTAACAATAAGGCTTAGACCAACTGAACAACCCTGACCTGACTTTGCCATATGGGTAAAACAGTAGTCTTGCGTGTGAGAAATGTGCATCAAAAATGCAAATACAAAACATGCAAACCACTAACACATATTCTGACATGTATCCGCTGTGGGGTTTAGGGAGTGGAGACAAGAAAATAACACAGCAACACTTCCTCTGGTATCCACACCCCCCTCCCCACAGCTATACCATACTGGCACAGTGGGGATGGAAAATATGCAAAAAACTGGGGCCTTAGCTTTCTGTAGCCTACAGACACAGTGCTTATCAAAGCAAGTTGCGCAGGTCTGAATTTGGGACAGAGGGAACCGGGGAGAGTGTCCGCCTTCCAGGCCCATCTTATGGAATTTACCGCAGCGTCTTTTTTCTCTCCAGCATCTTGGCTCCAGTGCAGCAGAGCAAGGGATGTGTGGGAAAGAGAGTGGGGGGGGCGCAGACCGGCTCTGCACGGATGCCCCCGCCCTCGCCGGAGCCGAACGTAGCCGGCTGCGAGCTCCGGCTTGCGGCTAGCGCTGGGCTCTGAGCAGAGGGCGTGGGTCCTTGACATGCCACGCATTCCAGGGCAGCAGTAAACCTAAATTGAAGGAGGGATAGACTTCTAATCTGCTGAGTGATATCCAGGCCGCTGGAGAATGACGCCAGGAGTAGTTAGCTCTTTTTTCTTCATCAGCAAGGATAGACTGAATTACCTGGGGTGGCTTTGTCTCAGGACTGGCCCAGGAAAGAGAGGGACTGGCCTCTGACCCGGTTTAGTGCATAGGTGTGGTACTGGTGTGGTATTTTTGCAGATCTCCCACAATTTCTCGTGGGCCCTTAACCAAAAATGGCATAATGGATTTGGACTACGTGGTGATGTCAGAGGAAGCAGGTGGACTACGAATGCAGCTAGAATATGAGAAACAACATCGGCGGATTCATGTCCCCTCATTTGTCCGTAATTAAAGGCTACTGTTGTCACATCTTACGATACGGTTTCTGGATGCTGGCAGGAATGCGGCAGCGACCTTCCTCCTTATTTTTACATTTTTTGTTTATTTAGCGGTCACTTTTATTCAAAGCTCCAAACATTTTTCTTTTGAGATAGCAGGCAGTCCCTGGAGCAATTGGGGGTCAAGGACCAAACAGTTAAATCCCTCTGTTAACCCCCTGTATTTCAACCAGTAACATTCTCAGTACAGTGTCCTAACACAGTAAGCCACACATCGGCACTGTTACTTGACGCAGTTTCTGGGAGTTTGCGAAAAAATGTGCTGGCTGTTAAGATGTTAATTTGTGGGCACCGGTAGCTTTTGAGAACAGCCGCAGTGGAGGTAGATTTTATAGGCATGGAGAAGTTTTAGAGACCTCTGAATGAAAGTAACGCTACATTCACTATAAAAGATTCCAGAAGATTACACTTCCAGGTTGGAGACTGCATGAAAGCCAGACATTTCTCATGATTGAGTGTTAAAGGCACAGGGTTTGTACTTCATTTGACAGCTTAAACATCGAGTTATTAAAATTTGCACCCTTATCCAAACCACGATAAGTAAGGTGGACACCTGTCAGAAATTAGATGAGACTCACATTCCCAATCTTGCACCCAGGAACACTGAAGTAATTCAGCTAAGACTGTGCCTCATTGAACCTGAATAGGGCACCAATTAAATCCAGCAATGGGCCACAATCCACAGCTGACACAGCATAGTGAGTAGGGCTCTTGTCCCATGGTTGACCTTCCCATTGACCTTGGGTTCTGAACAGTGGAGTAATGATCAAATTTGGAGTTCATGTGAAACCGGGTGTCTCTCCCCTTATCCTCTAGCTATGCCTCATATATGCCAAGCAGTCACCAGATCTTAATTCTTAAGTCTCAAGGCTGTCTAGGAACTCTGCATATCTGGAGAATTAAGCCTTGATAATGGTGCAAAATACTTTCTTTAGGGGTGGCATTGATGTGGCCTGGGTGTCCAGTGAAAACCCTGGAAATGAAACAGCTTTATTCTGATGAGCTGTTTACAGCACTAGAAGAGGCAGAGATCATGTACCCTTGGGAAAGTAGCTGAATCCAGATTGTTAATAAATGATCAAAAAAGATGTGACTGAACCACAGTGAGTCACGTGACTTATAAAAAGGGGATACATGGAATTTACTGTTTACTTTAAATGTATTTCCATGTGCAGAGTAGGCAGCTATGCATTATTTAAGAAAATGGAAGGTCCAGATTGCCAGACTGACCAAGTCTGAGGGAAAATACGCATTCCATAATTAACATCAACTGAACAATTCTCCGAGGATCTAATTCCACACTGCACCTGCTTCTTCTTGAGTTATTTTTTAATCCTGACCATTAAACCATAAATCGAAGCACTTCGGCAGCACATGTTCTGGCAAGTCTCTGTTAAAATCTCTTGAATCCAATAAATGCAGATTGAAAGACATTTCTCACCAACATCTGCCAAACTTATGTGCCATTTAGATGGCGGTCATGCCTTTTTTTCCACAGCCAATTCAATGCCAGTCTCCGATTTAACACCCAGCATTAGTGGAAACGTGTCAGACTAATCAAACAGCATCTTAAATTATATTTATATTTTTCTGCATGTGACTGTTATATTGAATGTCGATGGATGGGTCTCTGGCTGATTAGTAATTGTTTTGGGTGCATTACAGAGTCCGAATGGTCTCAGTAGCAAGCCGTAAGGCCTGTCCACCCCACACGCACCTCGTCAGCACTGAATTTACCCACACCTGTCACACAGCTGCTTTTCTCCACAACCAAGCCCATCTTTTTTGCACACTGGCACAGGTATTTACTGTGCAATAAAATCTGTATTTCCCTGCCTAATACCTTTGTGCACCTTTGAGTGTAATGCAAGTGCATGTGCTGGAATAAGAAAGGTTTATTTTACTTGGGATTTTCTCACTTCCCTAAAACCCTGAGGGGACAGCTGGAAATGGAGTGAACAATGGATTTTATGGTGCAATGCCGATTGTAAAGTATGGCACCACACCTAAGACCCATGGCCTTGTGGAGATCTGTTTCACAGCTGATGTTTCTGTTGTCATGGACTCAAACTCGGCTGGGATTCCCCCTGGGACGGCGACTCTTTCTCTGGCAGATGCAGGGACGGGGACTGGTTGACATCACAGTCACACATCTGTCCCATTGTGTATCACATGGTTCTCGTTAGTAGGACTTGTGTGTCCCTTGTCATCTCCATCTGTTGCCCACAGGACCCTTTTCTGCGGAAGCCCTGAGGACAAGGGCAGCCACAAGATTCGATGAAAAGCATGACACTATGGGGTAAAAGCCACAGAGAATTTTGAGAAAGAAAAATTGACTAAAATAGGCTTTGTAAAAAGGAAAATCTGGAGAAGTCACATATGTTTGCAGACATGGAAAAAAAAACTTACCCAAGATCACAAGTTAGAAATAATTTATTGTCGATGATGCTTCTCCTTCACTGTCAGACAGATGGAGTGCATTCCGAATGGAATGATGACGTATATCTGGCCAGTCAGCACCCTGTAAAACACTGAGCTGGCTGTGACTGCCTTGTTTTTCACACAGTCAGCTATTTATCCTGCTTCGGACATCCACGTTGAATTTTGGATGACAGACGTCCCCATGTTTGGCTCCAAAGAAGACTTAACCCTCTGTCTTAAACAGATGTTGACGTCAAGCCCGGCTGGAAATAATGGGGCAATATACTCAAGTGTGCACGGTGGAAGTGTAGAGAAAGGAACTGGACATCAGTCACTGTCAACCGTCAATCTCATTGCATGGACACCATGCTGCATGATGGATATTACCCTGTCTGCTTTATTTCCCACAATTCTGTGGTGTCCTTTTGGTTTCTGTGAATGTTTCCACTAAGCTACGACAGAGCTGTACGCTCATGTTTCTAAGAGGAAACCCTTTGGCAAAAAAAATACCAAATATCAGGCAAGATCTATGGGCTTTGGACCCTCTGATGCCAACCATCTTCAATTATTTGGCCGCTAACATGAATTGAAAATGACATGCTGGCACCGTCTCGCAATGCCTAACAACATGCAAATGCCGAAAACATGATATCACTCTCAAAGACAACAGCGGGAGTCATTCATAATTTAAATCAGATGTAACGGAGAAGTCGGTGCCCTCAAAGACATAAACACGCAAATAGACGATGAACAATGCCCAGACTTACATAAGATGGCAATCCTGTTTTTAGAAATTCGTGTTAGCCTAGAGGACCTAAACATAGCCGGTGTTAGACACAGTTCATGGTTATGTGAGTGCAGCTCCTTGGCATTGACGTGATGGTCTCATTTATGCCTTTCATGGATTTTTACCTGCAAAGAGGGTTTTTGGAGCAAAAAGTTACCTTTTCTACAAATAAACAACTCAAGCACCGTAGCCATTTCCCCGCCGGTATTTGAACATCCTGGTGACCAGCCCTGTCCCTTAATAACGATAAGCCACAGCTGCGGCTTCTCACTCATTTGCAATCCAAAACATCCTGACCAGCTTCTTCAGACTGGCGAAACATCAACAAAGTCTTTGTTTTCTGCATGAGTGCCGTGAATACCACAGTCTTCTTGCGCAGGCGAGGGCCAGGGGACCCGGGAGAAACAGAAGAGCTAGAGGAAGCCCAGAGCTCTGGAAAATTACATATATCTGTGAAATATGTGAAATTCCCGCACCTCTGTGGGCTTAAGAAAACCACAGCAAGAGGATCAGAAGTCCGGATGGAATCGGCCTTGGCTGCTCGGAGGAAATGCTCCTCTCTCGCTGTCGGCGGTCCAAAACACTCCAGCATACCCCCCGAGAGGGAGGCCACGTGTCTCCAGCGCTCCTCCAGTGCAGATGTATGGCCTCTTCCTACAAGAATGACCTCGCGTTGAACTCTGTCCCAAAGACATGAAGATGGGGTTTCCGGGTCAATCCAGCAGGTGCTCTCGACTCTGGGGACCTTTTATTTAACAATTTTTTTCTACCTCCTACCCTCCAAGCAAGCAGAACATTGTCTGTCAATATGACTGAACTTGGGGGGGGGGTGCTCCACAGTGTGTTTGCATCCCCTTCTGACACAAGGAAGCTGCACGGAAGGTCAAGGTGTAAATGAATGGAATTGTGGGAAGGAGGCATAAGAATCCCCAGAATAAACCGTGGGTGACCCCCCAAGAATTAATTACCTAGGGATCATAAAGTTCCTCTGGAACTGAGTTAAGAGATGATGGCGAATCGACAATGTACAATGAATGTGAGTCTGGGGGAGGCAACGTGATTTCACTGGAACTGGTCTCGTTATAATTGGGGGAGCTAACCATGCTCCTCTCACACCTTCAAATGAAAAGAATCAGCTCACTTAATTGTTTTCAAGAACTGCTTAATCTAGGAGAACCGGGGGAGTAAGGTTCGGGTGACTAATTATGCACTCACAAACTAAAGGCAACTTAGAGTACCCAGTTCCCTTCAAGAATATATCTTTGATGGCTTGTGAGGTACACAGAATCTTCAAGGACTGGCATCAAATCAAAGGAATCCAACCTAAGAGAACTCTAGCATCAATGTTACCCAGTAAGCTGCATGATGCCTCCAGAACCCTATCCTGGCAAGGGCGAGATGCCCAGGGCTGCGTCTTCTCTGCAAACCCCTGGCACCCCCACTCCCGGTCGACAACGTTTACCACCACCACATCTTCCCCCAGGCTTTTTTTGTCATCCATCTCTTTTCACTATTGCTATATTGAGACATCATGTGAAATTAGTTGGGGAAGTTTGCCAGGACGTGGGCATCGGTGATGAAGCTTGTTCAGGGCACCACATGGGCTTTGACCAGCACTGTTCAGTAGTACTGGATATACATTCAGAGTCGGGAGTTTGAATCCTACATACGCTCAGTGTGTGGTTTACATGCTCACGCCATCTCTTGCAGGTTTCCGCCCACAGTCCTGTAGGTACAAGCTGGTAGGCTAATTGACAACCCTACATTGCCCATTGCATATGATGATATATGACGCAGTGGGTGTTGGTGGTCTAGTGGTTGGGAAGCTTGCCTCTGGACCAAGAGATTGTGGGTTCGAGTACCACCTCTGGCACTACCGTCATTGGGTCCCTGGGCAAGACCCTTAACCCCAATTTGCTCCTGGGGGACTGTCCCTGAATTTACAAAAAAAATAAATATATTTTTGCCCAGTGAAGGACTAGAATCTGGTCCAGCCTTGTGCCCCATGCTGTTTGGTATGCCCCTACCCCTATACATAACCAGACACCTAAAAATTCTTCATTAAATTAGACTATAATAAATAAAGGTGTTATTGTCGGAACATAGGTGAGTAAGGATTTGCAGGAATGCTTCAGTGGTGGATGGACGCATGCAGGCTGGATTTTCCGAGACAACAAAGAATAATACGAGAAGCTCATTTAGTGAATCCAAGGTGCAATTATTATACTGGCTTTGAGAAACAGGGTTACTAGCCAAAATGGGAGCGGAATTCATAGCTAAAGGCATCAGCCCTTTGTGGCTGATGTGTAAGTCCGCACCGAGCACTGCGCGCTATATTCCTTGCCAAGTACGCTCCATGCCTCATTTATGCTGCTGGTATGGGCACGCCTAGCCAATAAAAATGCATGCCTTTAACTCTGTCTCCCATTCAAAGTGCTGATCTCCTGTTTTTGCGGCAAAGTGAGAAACAAAAGCTCGACTGATATTCGTCGCGTTCGCAGATGTCTCGGGAGAGGCCGCGAAAGTCCACAAGTCGATTCCTGCACAATGATCGAGACCCTTTTTTTTGTTGCACTCACCGGCTTGGGAAGAGTTGGGTAAAAGACTTTGGTATTTGATCTGCAAAGTGCTTCATTCAGCCTCGTTCACGGTTTGCATTCGGTGATGAGAATGACCCTGGTGACAACAGCTATCCCTACTATTTGCCCCTTGGTGTGTCTGTGCTGAGCCAAGAATACTTGCAACATCCCATGCTCCTGCAGAAAAATCCTTTGTTCTGAAGATCTGGTTTTCCATACCTAACACCCTGGACTCCAAAGCCAAGAGTCTCCCAAAGCACTTCCAGCATGCCTGGAGTGTGCTGTAACGTGGCTTAAAATGGTTATCTGTACTGTAAATGGCCACAACTTTCTGGGAGAGAAATCTTTCCTTTTTGTCCATCTGTCTTAATTAACATGAGCTCAGGTTGCTTGGGTGAGGGGGGTGTTTAAGGACGGGGGGTGCATGAGCCTTGCTCATCTGTCTTCTTCGTGTTTCTCTTCTCTTCCTCCTCCCAAATGAGCAAAGAGTGTCCGGATTAGGAGCTCGCAGATGAACTCGAACGTCCGTATCTTCCTGACAGGAGTTTAATCTTCGATCCGCACACGTTTAACAAATTTGCGAAATGAGTACCTCACCCGAAACACACAGACATACAATCTGGACGCATCCACCACTCTCCATCAGGAGTGGATAGACATGTTCCTGCTTGAAGCCCTTCCAGAGTTTGTGACTGGCTTGTTTTTATGATGCTACTCGTGGTTTGAAGACTATGATGTCTGGCCCCTCTGAGAGAATAAGCTGTGTTGTTAGTGGCGAGCGTAATGGCAAAAGACAAAAAAAATAGAATGGCCATGTATCATAGCCACCTGGAGAGCTGACATCCAACTCTTATCCAGTAAACGGGATGCAGAAAACCTGGAGGCTAATGCAAGGCACAAGGCAGGGACAGCCAGGACGGGCTGATGGTCCATGGCAGGGTGCACAAAGTCACACAGCAGGCAACTTAGAGATGCTAATTCATCTAACTGCATTGTTGCAAAAAATAGGATTACCCATGGAACACAAGGTGAATGTGCAAGCTCTCCACACATGGAACTAGTTTGGGATTCAGTCCCTAAACCTGGAGGTGTGACGCAACCGTACTGTGCAAGAAAGAGCTAATATATAAGCTCTTATAATTTTCAGGTAGATGGAGGCTAGGCAGTGGTTTGTGGAATCATAGCCATTCCAAAATCAACACGTGGATTAGCCAGGCAAGAATTTAAGGGAGCAACTGATTAGTGGAAGGGTACTAGTGCGAGATTTATGCAAGGAAAGCAGTTACTATCAGGACACTCTGGTATCCGCGGTCACGTGCACGGTCACTCTGGCATCCACTTTCGCTAACAGCGTCAGGTCATCCCTAACCTGTGCAGCATCTCTCCTGTGCAGGATATGAACAGTGCGGAAAGTTGAACGGGAAATGCACGTGTGAGACTCCGGAGTTGGAGGACTGGCTGCAAACGTGAGGACATTTTTCTAATTCACCACGCTGACAGATAGGAAACTACTGGTTATTGTTTAAATATGACCATTTCTGTGATATTATTACCCAAAATTAACCCATGTGGATTTGTGAGGTAAATGGCATCTTCTGTTCCCCTACCAGCAGACGTAATACCCAAAACACATTCACCCTGATGTTATCACAGAATTATTTTTAAAATAAAAAAATACCTCTTTGCCATAAATCAGTGACCAAGCTGCAAATGCGACGGCGAGGTAAAAATAGAAACAGTAAAAATAACACATTCCTGTGCACTGACTTTTAAAGGAATGAAGCTGGTTGTTTTGAAGAAGAAAAAAAAACATCGAGACAGCGGCTTTGCAAGGAACCATGTGGAAGATAACAGCTCATCCGAAATCACCAAAGATGCCATTCCTACTCACCCTTGCTAAAAAAGGGGGGGCAAGGTTAATCCCCACCCACTGCATTTTCTGCTGAGCTTTGCCTGGAGAGGCAGGTCTGGGAGATGGAAGAGGGGGGTGTGTTTTTTTTCCCCGAAACTGTGTGAGGCTGAACGCGGGGTCGTCCCGCTCGCCACCGAACGTCATGACTCAAGGCCCGGAAATGAGGGAGCGCGGCAGAATGAACGGCTTGTTTACGCGGGTGACTGCCTTCCAGATTAACCCTAACGGACCCCCGACCTGAGGAAACGTCCACTTTTCGCATGCCGTGCCCAGACCATCGTGGAGTATTTGTCAAAAGAAAAACAAACATAACCGCGTTCCCTTTACCCCTATGAGATAGGCGGTGTTTTTATAAATGGATGCTTTTGCATAGTGTGTGGCTTAGCGGGTTAGGCCTCAGTGCCTGTGACCAGAAGGTCACCGATTTCAATCCCACGCTTGGTCGCATAGTCACATTTCCATTGGGCCCTTGAGCAAGGCCCACTCTCCCCTCTCTCATTCCAGTATACTTACGCAAATGGACAATAAAACATAATTTTGTTTATTTCATATTTCTGATATTCGTATGCCAGCTTTTTTGTTTCTTCGTGAGCGAAAACGATATTTCATCCCTCAGTTTAACAGAAGCTTTGTTGATTCTCTTGAATAATGAGACATAATGGGAATATGTCTAGGAAAATGAAAGGAGCCAAAACAATTAAACTGAGGTACTGAATCAAACCAATCGATGCCAAAGTGTACGGTGTGCTTGCATGAGAACACTATGTCTGGACGTGGGGTACGGCGCTACTTATCTCGTGCATGGATGGCACACAAAGCTGTTCACGCAGATTCTTCTTATCGAAGCCCAGATTAAGATGGCTGGAAGCACAATGAGTCAACTGATGCTTTTTAATTTGCCATTTACAGAAGTAAATTAGGACGTTCCTTCTCACGTTTCCAATCATGCTCTTTCTTGAGACGTACACGTGTAGACTGTGGTGTGTAAAGCTTGGGGTCCAAACACAGGGTCAGACCATTTATCTGGTGTCCCTGGAGCATTTCAGGGGCTTGAGAGCCTTGTCTAAGGCATGTGTTAGTATTCTGCCGAGGATGAGGTCGGAACCCACGACCTTCCAATCACAGGCACAGAGGCCTAGGTTGCGGAGCCACACACCAATTTGAGTCTGAAGGTCCTGATATTGAGTCATTCACTTTAATCTGCCTGACTTAGAAGTATTAGAATACAAACAGTGAAAGACGAAGAGGTATGCGGGGAGGAGGAAATGGGGATTAGTTCCAGATACAATATCATGTTGGGGTCCCGGGAAGTCACCAATACCCACCCCCCACCCTGCCTCTGACCTGATTGTTTCCCCACGGCCCATGTTCCACCTCCCTAGAGTCTGTTCTGTAGGGAAGTGGTAATGGGGGGGGGGGGTCTCGGTGTCAAGGATCAGAATGCGAGGAATGCAAGCCTGCGGCAGGCCGATTGGGCGTCAGCTGGTCAGGGGAGGCCAGAGACCCCCCCGCAGACGGCGGGAGCTTCCGGAGCTCAGGAGACCCCGCCGGGCACGGCCGTCGCAGACTTGGCAGGGTCCCAGTGATGGCATGTTTGATTCCGGCTATTCGTTCTTTGGTGACCTAGAACATTCCAGCATCGTTGTGCCTGTAGGCGAGTTTATGGGCCAGATAAACACACGTGTCATATGCCGCTCATAAGCAGAAATAGCAGCGTTCAGCGAAAGTAGACTTTTACCTCATGGCTCTGTAGAAAACGACGGATGGATTTTTGGTGGGTTGACGCGGGTGGCCGTGAGGTCTGGATGGCGTCAGGCCTGGGTGCGTGCGGGAATGCCCCATCCTGACCTTTGACGTGACTGTAAGCTGTTGTTCCCTATTACCTCTCCCCACCCAAACACTCCAGTTAACCTGCAGGATACCCTAAACCACCTATGACCCTCCCCAACAAACACCCGACAGCCTCTGGCACGTCGACTGTTTGAAGCTCCTAATATCCTTCAGCTGTCCAGAGCAAAGATGAAAAGGCACTTCTGCCGCCCCAGCCCTTCCCCCACCTACTTCTCTCTCTATCATGTATTCCCCCCATTTTCTCTTTTTTACCCTTTATTTTTCTTAACCCCCCCAGCTCAAAGACCTTCCTCTCCTGTGACACCCCCCCCCCCTGATTATTTTCCCTTTTATTTCAACCCAGTCCCCCCTCTCCTGTTTCCCCCCAGACTGGTTTTGTGGGGATTGCGTGCGACGGGAAGACGGGTAATCTTTCATCAGCCTGCCCAAAAGAGGGGAGGGGGGCTAGCGGACCGGAGGGGGGGGCACATCGGAAACGTATCTGTTTTCAAAGGCTCGTTTTTTTCCCCTTCGCTTTCTCTTACCGCACATCAGGAAAGAGAAGACCACGGGGAAAAAAAGCCCCAGATGGTCATCGGTCCTGGAAGGAAATAGTTAAGGGATAACTTACCTGTTGACATTAAGCAATGGACCCCCCCCATCCCCAACTGCTGCCCTGTCCCCCACCCAAGTGCAGCAGTCTGTGAAGATGGTATCTGCATACACAGTGAAGCGGCGCTCAATAATAGCTGTCATCTTGAATGTGTTTAATCCAGCGATTGTCTGAAGTTAGACGAAACCCTACACCGCCCTGACAGGCTCCCCTGCCCAGTTTTTGGACAGCGTCGAAAGCCAGATGTCTACTGCAAGGGTGTCGACTATTCCAGTTCGCCGCATAAACACGTGGATTCCATGCTGAGGGCATGTTTAGGGTGTAGTGATTGCTATGAGCGCGTCTTTGTTCTCCATGACAGGTATCCAACACCGTAGGTACTTACAAGTATTCTTCGGCATGAACACCAAGCTATAGGAGTACGGAGCTTCGGATGGGTGGATGAAGGAGGGAATAGGGTGGAGGAGTTTGAAATCCCAAGAAATTATCCTAGTAGTTAACACTTCATTATCCATGGACTCCATGCTGTTTTATGGGGATTCGCAGCCTTTGACGAGAGCAACAGAGTGGTTACTGAACACCGCCCTTCAAAACCCAGTTCACGAGAGGACCACCCGAGTGGCATAGTCTAGAACAATCCCGCCAGGTCCTGCCCTGACTGAGTCAGCCATCCTGAGTGGTTAATACATCCTTATCTTCATGGCGGGTTACATATTTTTTCTTACAGGGCTGACATTGCCTCACATCTGTCCCTGTCTGTCTGCCTCGCTCTGGAAATGTGTCTTGGCTAAGGGAGACCTACTTATTCCCGTCCCCCTGTACCCCCTGTCAAGGGCTGCTTTGTTTAAAGCCAGCAAAGGAGATAAAACTCCTTGGAGGATCAGGCTTTCCAGACTCCAGTTAGTCTATATATAAGGATCGTAACACAACCGCTTTCTTCCACGGGTATCTTACACTGGGATCCGGGAATTCGAACCCGGCAAAAAGCAGAGGATGCTTGCAGAGACCAATGCTGTCGCTGGCAGAAATCTTTCCGTACAAGAAGCATGACAAGCAGGGAGGATGTGTGGGCAAGAATGGCTACAGCTTTGGCCACTTTGAGTAATAAGCTCCACCCCCCACATGACCGTGTCCAGACGCATGTCGCATTTCTTCACGTCGTGACTTCAAAGACGACAGAAAGACAGAAAAAAGGGAGCTGAAAGAAAAGTTTAATCCCAGGAACACTGACCCAGAAAAAGGCAGACGCAAGTGTAAAGCGGAGGAATGCAGTGCAGCTGGGCAAGCGTTCACTGGATTCTGCTGCATTTGTACTTAAAGGGCGGAGGTGGGGGGGGGCTCGAAACAGAACCAAATTGAAGGATGAGCTAAAACCGGCGCTCACAAAAAATCCAGCCACTGCAAACCGCACGTCCCCTGTGCCATGGCCAACCGTGTTCGCACGCCGAGAGCGGCAGTGGGCGCCGGCTAACGAGATGTTTAATTGCGACGGGTCGGTGCGGGGCGGCTATGCCGTCTGCTGTGCTTCCTTGTGCCGGGGCACGCCCCCTAGCTCCCGACTTGCCATGTCGGCCCACACCACCGTCACGTCGAGGGCACACCCGGGCAGCTTCCTTGGGCCTCTCAGGAAGTCGGTACCGCGTTCCCTTTCAAACTGGGCCCTGGTTTGAGAAACTCCAGCTGAGAAATGCCAAGTCTCTGTAATAAAGCTAAATTGGACTTTGCGCCGCTGCAGAGACTGGCACTGACTTCTATACAATAACGTGCCTTAAAAAAAACATCTTTCGGTTCACTTAAAGTGCAGAACCGTGCCCAGCTAGTGAGAGCCCGACTGTTTGAGGCACTGGCTATCATCACTGCTAACCCCTTATGACTGCGAGCTCCATTTTCCTATGGAGAACATTCATTAAGTTTGAATGAAAAGTATTGATTTTCTTGCACCTATGACCTTTCCACAGAGTGTTTTTGAAATTATGCTCATTGAGGCCTCACAGTTTTGCTCTTAAAAAGAGGGGGCCGCACGCTTTGAAAACCAGACCCCCCCACCCCCCACTTAAGCATACACCAGTATGCTGAAGAACACAGCCCTAAAACAGCACTGAGCCCCTGACAGAGAATCGACATGCCAGCTTGGTGCAGCAGCTACCTTTTTGGACCTACATTTACCAGACGCTTTTAACCAACACAATGTACATTTTTCAAAAAGCAGAGCGACTCTCTGGAGCGTTCAACGGTGACATCACTCTGTCAAGCGTCAGGTTCAAGCCGGCAACCTTCTGATCATGGACCGCTAACGCGCTGAGCCACATACCACCGCCATGAAAGCACCGTTATCCATCCTCCAAGCTTTTGCAACACTTTGAAAGAGACCAGAGGAAGGGTGGAGTCACGGTGCCGTTTCGGTTAAATGGAGAATGATGCATCTCCTTTGAACACCACCGTCAGAGAGCAATGCACCCCCACCAACAGGTGGGCTCAACTCTAGCGGCCTGGTTACAACCCATTTCCTTTGAAAGCGAAAAAAGCCATCCACGAATACAGAAATTAACCCATTAGTGTTGTTTTTGTTGGGCAGGCCACACACACACACACACACACACACAATCACACGCGCTGCATACACAAGCACACACGCCCATGAATGCAGGCATGAGCTTTACACACTCGCACAGCCTGTCGTACGTAAGCATGGCAGGAAAATCCGACACATATACGGTTTCCCCTTGGCCCCCCCGCCCCCGATCCAGGCCCCCCTGCACCCGACTTCGTCTCCAGCTCTTATTTAGGAGTGAAAGTCTGTAATGAGAGTCCTGGCGGCCCCTGCACACCGGCTCTGCGGAGGTTTGAGTCGGGGCCAGGCATTCCTGAGACCGGCCCGGAGCAGCCGAGCCGGACCGCGGTAGCCAGCGAGCGATTCCAGAATAGCTGTACCGGGACTAAAAATAGGAGGGTGAAGAGGGGAGGGCAGTGGGGGGTTTGGGTCCGGGGGTATCATAAAGAAGCACCCCGCTGTTAAAAACTGAGGCCAACGTCCTGAGGTTCCACAGACCCGTAAAGCAATTCCTCGTCGCTTCTCTCCTGTCCAGCAGCCGGGCCAGTCCGGTGCCGGTGAATGGACAGATCGACTTTCACTTCCCTTCCAGCCCCGAATGTGGAATATCCTGCCTGCCACTACAGCCAAACTCAGCAGAAACTCCTCACTGGCTCTGTTCCCTCCATCTGCCCGTTCTGAGCGTGGAGACCCTCCATCTGCCCGTTCTGAGCGTGGAGACCCTCCATCCAGGCCCGCAAAACTCCCATCCCGCTCATCCGCCGTCATGCCTATTCCCAACACTGCTCATGTTGCCCTTTTGTGTTTTTAATTCTTCCAAAATAAAAAGTTGGGGGGGGGGGGGTTGCCTTTTGAAGTAAGCCTCAAAGCTTTCGGAAATGTGTTCCTGATATACGCTGCGCGTCAACGGCATTTGCTTCGGTCGACTCAAAGAGCAGCGGTTGCCCAGGCTGGGTCCAAGCTGCAGGGGTGGACTCTACACAGAGAAACCCCAGAGTGAATTTTTTTCTGTCATGGAAATACTTTTAAAAATACATTTCTGCATCTAGTAGGAGAGGCTAAGGAAACATTTTATGTATTTAGCTCAACGGAAGGAAAGGAACAGTGGGAAACCAGCAGCATTCACTTTAATCATATAGAAAATGTGAAAAAAGACAGGAGTCAGAGGAAAAATGATCAGTTTATTTGCATCAGTACTACAGTGGCATCGTCAGGGTGGAAAGATGGGGGTAAGCAGGCTCTCATTCCATGATTTCCAGCGAAGAACCCAGGGAACAGAAGGACAATACATCCTAATCACTGTAAAGTTACACAATGATCAAGGCTATTGCAGCACCATATCGTAACTGGCTGACGAGTAGACCGAGGCTATTACAACACAACTAAAGCCCTCCCTATCACGACAACCCCCATCGATTCTGCCACTTCCCTCCACATGGCCTCGAGTTGTAGCGTGGACAGAGTAGCTATATGCCATGTTAAATGGCTTTACCATCTATAAATAAAATAAAAAACATACAAAACAATGATAATAATTCTGATTATTATACCTAAACATGATCATAGCAAAGGAATTATTCAGAAAGCACCTTAGCGGTCCAGGTTTACAAATTATTACGAAAAATAATAATAATCATGTCATTAATGACAATAGTAATGAACCGTAACAAAAAAAGAATACTTAAATATCATATTATTACTATTGTTACCATAGCAATATCCAGTCAAGTTCTCCTAAAATTACACTTCCTCCTACAGAACATGCACCTGTTATTTCCAGTATGGCAGTAAGCAAATTAGCATGATTTTTCTCTCCCCGTACTGGACACTATCATGTGTCGCAGTCACATGATAGCGAGAGCTCCTTGCACGTGGTACTTTAACCAGCAAGGTCACATGACACCAGGCCAAAAGATGAGGCTGGTGGGTATTGGCTCTGTGGTCATGTGTTGGGCCCCTCCCTTCCCAGTTGGCTCCACCCACAACTGAAAATACCAGCCTCATGCTGGGATAAAACTTATTCTTGGCCAGCAGCTAAAATCAGAAACTAACTTGGTTTCTGCCATAAAAAATAAAGCAATATAAAGTATCTATATTTTGTAGAATCAAAAACAAAAGCGCTATTAATCAAAATACTAACATAGTATAATTCCATCACTGTAAATCCAGTTAAACAACAACAATAACGTCAATAACAATAGAAAACCAAATACAAGTCACCTTGAGTGTGTCTTTTTTTTGACCCAAGACCTTGCTACACACTGAACTGTACGACCATTCAGCATGGCACTGCTTCTTTGGGCTGCGTCTACAGGTACGGCATTGCAGATCGCCCTGGCAACTGACTAAAGAACACGGCTGGAAAATGCGCTGTAGCTCCCCAACTTGTGAAGGACCGCCACTAGGATCGCCATCGCCGGGGCACCACCCCGCACCACGCCAAAGCGGTACGCGGTTCCCTCGAAGGAACTCTATTGGGCGTGACCTTCTCCCAGCATCGCTCATTTGATCTAAGTGCTCCGCCAATGGCGGCTGTTTGGCTGGGAGTCTGTGACGGCCCCCATTTACCGCCTCCTATGAACTTGGTCCACAAGCTCTTCAGCTCAGATGCACAATCTTTTTCTGAGAGAGCCCATGAAAAAAGGGGTGGGGGGTCTAAAAGCAGTACATTCTTTCTCTTTGGTGTATTTCAGCACAAAATACAACCTCACAGCTGTGGCTGTCTCTTCCTGGTTTCCTGTGATTGGCTCCTTCCTGGTTTCCTGTGATTGGCTCCTTCCTGGTATTCTAGTGACTGGCTCCCTCCATTAAAGCTCTTCTCCTTCTTTGGCTTCTAAAACAAGACTTCCCACACTCCTTCAGCTTATCATTCTCATGCACCATCTTCCTACTTACATCCTACATGGCTTTTCCTCATCACCTCTCATTCCTCTTCTAGGGAAGAGGGGTCAAAGGTCAACACATCACCAATTCTCCACATTCCTCAACTAATCTACGTCTCTGACTCTATCTCTCATTTTACACCTTCCTCTGTCTTTCTTCAGATTAAAAAAACACTATCTATGTCACTATCTCACGTGCTCATAAAACGAGTACACACACCACGGAGCTCGACAGCGGCCAGGAATTTAAATCTCTGGCAAGAGAGGAAACTCCATCTGCGTCTAACGTTACAACATCACAGCCACCAGTGCAAATGCGTCTTGGCCTACAATCACGTCTATAATTGTTTCTATGGCCCGCTAAGTAATCAGCGGAATATTTCCTTCTAAGAGTAAACAGTAACCCTAGACAATGAAAACAAGATCTGAGAATGTTTCTTTCGCACTCTCCCTTTTGAAAGGAGATTAAACACCAGAGAAGCATCTCTGAATGTTCTGGCCACTCCCCACATTGAAGAAGAAAAAGGATTTAAGTATTTAATTGTGGAATCTCAGGAGGGATCCAGAGGACAGTCTAGTTTGACTGCAAGGCCATCACCATGAGACCCAACTGGGCCATGGGAGACCCCATGATTCCATGTCGGGGTGACTGGCCCAGTTTCATCTCCCATGATGCTCCACACTGATGAAGAGGACGGGTAGCATTTTAGCAGTTCTTTTTAGGTCCTGGGTGTCAACATTCATCAAGAAGACCACACTCAGTGACTGACTAACCTGGTATGAATCTCCACTTTTAGGAAATGACATACACAATCAGATATGGATTTAAAAGGTACTTCCTACAGAGGTGATACACATTCCTCATGCCATGCCTAAGTCTGTAAATACTGGATATCCATGGCCTCTTCAAGTCAGATGTAGCCTCACATTTTACATGTGAAGGTATTTTTCTTTCATATATAAGGTAGGCTGATCGAGTTACAAGATAATCATATATGTCAGTTCCACATGGAGATTGGAGATACTGGGTGAGCAAATACCAGTTTTGTTGTGTCACCTTTTCTGGGAGACGAAACAATAAATAGTGAGGAAGTGGGACCCCGGTTTGTAGGGACGGCGAGAAATGTCGCTCTGGGTGAGTTTTAAGGTGCTTCTGTAAACCCAGACTGGTGACCTGTAACTAGCAACGGGTCTGGAGAGCCAGGGTGCCGGCCGCTTGACGACACGCCCTCTACACAACATGTAAACATTTGGACACAACAAGAGGCAAGGAGTGGGGCATGACACGAAAGGGCCGCATGCCCTGGAGATGACCGCTGGGACACAGGCGGGGGCACGGGGGTGGGTGCATGTGTGTCTGTTTGCTCGATACGGGTGTTTGAGATTCCGGGTTTCTCTGAGGTGTGATTTCCACATATCTCTGGGTTTGTATGTTTGTGCTTGTGTGTTTTTCCGCATGTACGAGCCGCGTCCATGTGCAGGGTGGGCTTCACTCCCATAAAGCAGCCCTCAGCTGCCACATGGACTATCCCAGCTACAAACTGGTCGTCTATATGTTGCACACACCTACACACACATACCCACCCACACACACATACACTGTGCCCCATGTCCCCAGTCTTGCTTCTCTCTAGATCAAGCTGCTGCTGATGTCTAGCGCCTGCTGGTACACCTGAGTCATGTCATCCAGGTCGCCCAGCAAGGAGAAGCTGCCGTTGTCGCCCGGAGAGCCCTGCCCGCCCCGGCTCAGCTTGCCCCCGTGGAGTCCCGACGCTGCCTGGAGGCCCCTGAAGCCAGCTAGCTGAAGCAGGTTCTCCGCAGAGACACACACCCTGATGTTGGGCCGGGTGGAGGCAGGGGGCCAGTCGGCCCTGCTGAAGGTGGGGCCGGCCAGGCTGCTGTCTTCAGCTACGATGCTGGAAGGGCGACTTTGGCTGCGGGAGAGGCCTGAGTCGCTGGGTGGGGGCTCCCCGGAGAGGGCAGCAGGGGGCGGGCCGCTGTAGGTGGAGTACTTTCCGTTCCGCTTGAGGATACCCTTCCTGCCGGCGAGCCGCTTTGGGTGCGAGCCCGTGGACAAGGTCAGCATGGCGCCCCCCAGCAGCTCGGCGGACTCACTGCGCTCGGGGGATGAGTAGTACCCTGATTCCCGTTGCTGACTGTTCTTCAGAATGCCTTTCTTGGGGAGGGTGGGTGCCATTTTGGTGGGCGAACCTTCAGACAGGGTGGGATCCTCTCCCTCCTCTTCCTCCTCGTCTTCTTCCTCGCGCTCGGGACTGGAGCATACCTCTGCTCCCTGCTGGTGCAGCCCGGCCCCCAGCTGCACCTCCCCCAAACTGCTGGAACGCTGCTCGCCAGGTGGCCGGGTCTTCAGGATGCCCTTGGGTCTCTTCAAACCAGGTTTATCATCCCCATCACAAGAGGGCGCCGACCCATCCTTCTTGGACTTCTTGGAGCGCTGGTGAGCGAAGGGTGGTGGGTCGGGCCGTGGTGCCCTGGCCGACCGGGGCTCGGTGCGGCTCTGCCAGTCCAGTAGGCGAGCCAGCATGGGTGAGCCGGCATCCCGCTGAGCCTCACAGTCGCACACGCTGTTCCTCCAGCCCCAGTTGACCCACCAGTGGTTGGCGATGTCCTCCACCGTGGCCCGCCGTTCCGGGTTCACCATCAGCATCCAGCGGATCAGCCCGCGGGCGTCTGCAGGGAATAGGAAAGCCCAGGTGACATCGAGATTAAGTCCCGGACCTTTCCTGTACTACGCAGCTTTACTGCTCTGTATTTGGCTGAAAAAGTGAAACACCCACAGATAAGCTGTAGTACCCAGGAGCGCCAAAATGGGGGGGACATTTAGGACGATTCCAAGGGGCCCAGAGCGACAGGGGCCCTAAACAATTTGGAACATAATATGATTGGTATGGGTTGGTAGCCCAATAACGACACCCCTGGTAGTACTTCCTTGTCCTCAATTGCTGAGCTACATGCTATTGTCGAAATTTTAAGCTTAATAAATAATAATAATAATAATAAAAAGAAGAAGAAACTTTATTGATCCCTGTGGGGAAATTCTCTTTTCATCTACCCCATCTTGCTCTCCATGACCCACGTGTAAGTGAGAGCGAGCTTGTCAGTGAAGGGCAGCCGCCCGCAGCGCCACCCATGGAGCTGGGGGCTGGGGGGTTTGCTCAAGGGCTCAAAACTGCAACCATCCAATCACAGGCATAGAGGTTTAACCCAATCAGCCACATGCTGCTCCCAAAACAAAACGCAATCATATTTCCACTTGGTTTTGAACCAAGGACCTTCCGTTTGTTAGGCGAATGTGATGCCCACTACACTAGGGAAACCCAAGCCTGCTCCCACAACAAAAACTATTCATACAAGTACATGCATACTGAGAGCTGCTTAAGCACATATATACTACATATGCAAGTATTACAAGAGCCTTTTCGCTTCCAGGTCACTTTTTATGACCTCTGTAATACCTACTGCTTGCTTTATTTGAGTTTTCTTTACAGATGGTCTTACAAACAGAACATGCCAGAATCAAAATCAGAACAAGTCTGAACAGATTTAAAGGAGCTGGGAGAGACAGGAAAAGCAGACGGTCTGTGGCATGTGGGGGCAGGAACGGCAAAGGAATTCTGCCGATTTCCATCTGCGGCCTGCTGATTAGATAGTGAGGTAGACTTCAGGCCTGCTTCCTGGCAGAGAGCCCACACCGTACCCACTGCTTCCATGACCCGAGGCTTTCCCACCAGTTTGTTATTTAGGACACAAAGTTTTGGTTTTTTGTCTGCTGGGCATTAACAGTTTGGTATTTTCACAAGGTCTTTTCTATGATGAACTTCTCCACCTCCAGATGAGGCTTCATCTCCTTAAGAGCTGATGTTTTCCCCCAAAATACATTATAATTTTGTATGAGTAGCTTGACATAAAAAAATGCTGGTTTAAACTGAACCCAGTGAAGAAGCTAGTAAAACACTTGGAAAGTGTTGGAAATAAAAAGTAGCAGTTCTACTTAAAAAAAGCACAACGAATTCACTGCTAGGGGTCATCACTGACAGGGAGGTCCTGGTTCTTAGCTTCCCAAAGTGTAATTAAAGATAGGACTCAGTGTTTTTAACCTTGTGCTTTGGGCTCTTGAACCTGTAGCCCTCTGTACCCTCAGTTTCCACTGGGGAGACGGGCGTATACGTGTCTAGCTGTTAGCTTTGGCTATAAGGCTCACCTGACGATTGGGTGGGCTCTCGATACTCGCCGTTGCTGATCTGGCGGATGAGGGTCTTGTGATTGCCTCCATCGAACGGCATGGTCCCATAGACGAGGGTGTAGAGCAGCACGCCCAAAGCCCAGCTGTCAACCTGAAGAGACCGCGTATGTCATGTTACCTGAAGACCTTTTCTGCCGGGATCTATTTTGTTTGTTGTTCGTCTCAAGTTGTGCAAGCTCAAATGGACTGAAACATGTCGAATCATCCTGCTCTTGTTGACATTTTATATATGATTTTATTGTAAGGCCGTCGTCAGAATCAACATTTCGACTGACTTAGCTGTTGCTATCAATCCACCTGTAACTCATGAGCTGTTCCACAGGGGGTGCTACCTTCAGTCGCTCGGTAGCCGCATGCCGACGCCCCTAGATGATTCGCGATGCTACAGGCGAGCAAACCCCCCCACCCCCTACCTCACTGGGCTGAGATTGTGTGAACGGCTTTTAGACTGACTGTTCACAGTGGGAGTTTCCTAGATTTGTTGGCTTACATGAGAATTACCAGGAGGCGGCCGGTTTTCTCCTCACTCCTGGCGTTATCTGCAATTTGGGGTTTTTCCCACTAGGTCTCAGGAACTTTGATAGTTATCTATGTTACTTTTTGAGCCCTGCAGTAAATCATGGAAAATTAATTCCAAGTGGGCCATGTGACTTTCTTCCAAAAAGTAAATAACCTTCCTGATTTGCCCTGTGACAGATTGCCTTGGAAAACGACATAATCTGGAAATGTCTATGGAACATGTATAGCCATTGAGAATTTATTAAGACTATTATACACATCTATAAATCATTTCTTTGACCTTCCTGGTGCACATTCTCATTTAGTTGAGCTATCAGACAAGAGTAGCTCACTATCATCTCTCGGCTAGCAGACATCAAAAACTTTGACAGCAACATGAGCAGCAGGGGAAGACGGTGGTATTAGTCACTGGTATCACCGCAGGTCTGCACTGGTACCTCTGGGCCATGGTACGGTCTCCCGTTGACTATCTCGGGCGATGCATAGAGTGGGCTGCCGCAAAAGGTCTGTAGGAGCTTGTCTTTGTGGTAGAGGTTGGAAAGGCCAAAGTCAGCAATCTATACAAGAGTGAGCAACAGAAAAAGGGACAAATTCTCAGTGACCTCTCAGCTTCATGAAATGCTTTGATACTCAGAACGCCACCTCCTCCAGCACGTTAGCACATAATTCTCATCCTGCCAACATCTCCTGATCCCAGCCCATCCTGTTGGGCACACATCCTGTTCCTGAGTGTCTGCTAGCTGCTCCTTCTAGTGGTCTTTTCAGAGTGACCCATACCACCCTCTCCCAGCAACCCCCCCCCCCCCCCACAATATCTCCTCCTGGTTGACAGACAGGGACACTGACGCAGATAAGCTGTGTTGCCAAAGACATCCTCAGGAGGGCGGCGTTTCAGCCGAGAGACTCGCAAAGACACACGCCTCAAAATGTGGTCTTACCTTTATATTACAGTTTTCATCCAGTAGCACATTTTCCAGTTTCAAATCCCTGTGCACCACCCCGTTCTGGAAGGAACCAAAACAGACGTAGCAGTCGGACATGATGTGCAGGATGTTAACAGGTCAGATGACTTCCACCAAAGGAAACCGGTGCTAGGTATTGGCCGGACAAATCTCAGAGAGAAGGAAGGAAATCACCGAGCAGGCAATGAAGTTCTAAGAATCTGTATTTCATTTTTGGAAAATGGTCTGCATGCATCTCTATGACGTCATCAGTGAGGGCTCTTGATTTACCCACAAGTGTGTCACATGAACCAAGTCTTTTTAATTGAATCCAAAAATGAACAATGTTTTCCCAACAGATGCAGGTTGTGAAAGTCATTAGCTTGTGGGCTATAAGATCGGGCTTAGGATGAAGAAACCCCAACGACCGCAGGCTTGCACAGCGTGTTTTTAGTCAGCTTTTTGCATGTACGGTGCCTCATAAACACTACGCCCTCCCTCTAGCCGCTCGTGGTAACTCCCCAAGCCCTGGTATGTGGGCTGTGCTGGCTGGATCAGTGACATCACCCACTCCCCAGCTGGGAGGACCTGGGCCGGCCCAATTCGCCCTGGGGATCCGGGCGTTTCCAGAGACTGATTTAGTCACAAGACAGCCGGGATTTGATAGCTTGTGAGAAAGATCTGTTTGCCCTTTGAAAGTGAGATGCAGTTTGTCCACTGCTCCTTAGTGTGGGGACAGCTGGCACGTCACACTGTACGGAATATTGACCTGTTTTGCTTCCCATTGCCTAGAGTCAGCCATGCGTATTTCACAACGAGCAAAGCCTCTCACATTTCGCAGTGTTGTCATCTCGGTGGTTTAGTATGAATCTGTTGGAAATCGGCAACCCATTGCTCCGTTCGGCACTGGGGTACAGTGGCCGCCTCACCTTGTGACAGTGATGAACTGCGGAGACGATCTGCCGGAAGAAGTGTCGGGTCTCCCTCTCGCTCAGACGGCGCCGCTCACTGATGTAGTCATACAGCTCGCCCTTGCTGGCATACTCCATCACGATCACTATCTTGTCCTTGTTTTCAAACACTGCCGAGGGAGCAGAAGGGGGCAGACTGGTCAGCTGCAGCCAGTGAGGCGAAAGGGAGTTCTGCTCGAGGTTTCTGGAACCTCCAGGATGGGCAGAGATTGTTTCTGATTGTGTCATTGCATCTAAATTAGTGTGTCTAACTCAGAGATTGGGATGCTCCATAGTAGAGAAACTGATGTGTCATGCACCCTCCCCAAACAGCAGGACCGTTGGCGTCACATGCGATGCATGATGGCACAGTTGGCCAGATGGTCGATCTGTCGCACGTCCCTCAGGCTGCCACGAGGCACCTCCACTCATCCCACTAAAACCTCAACACGTCATGGGTCACATGCAGCTCGGTAATGACGTCCGACTGGCCCACGTCAGACTACAGGCCCAGTGCTCTGACTGCCTGACTTATTAGTTCTTGCACAGCTCTGCTAAAAACAGTCACACTTCCTGTACTGATAAGACTAAACCACCCACCCACAAATTCCTTTTGTGCTTTATATAATTAGATCTGATGTCAGTGAATCAGCATACGAATCACTAATGCCTGAGCGCGGACTACCTAGAGCTGAATTTCCAAACGTCAGAACGAAGTTTGCTTTGCAGTTCCAAACAAGGCACCAACCCTTCCTTTCCAGAAGCGACTTCCCTGGAGTCACTGGGGGTCTGGGCTGAGGCAGATTCCCAGCAACTGAGCCGCAGACGAGTCCCAGCAAGTCGGTCCTCTGCGTGGGCAGGTGGTCTCGACCGTGACCTGCCAGCTTAAACCCTCTTGCTGACGCAATATTACCTAGTGAACACAATGCATGCCAGGCGCTGCTTTAAGTACAGACTGTTTGGTTAGTTTCCCATTTGTTTTCAGAGATCGGCTCCAGATCACTATAATTAGAAAGATGCAGATGCTGCGCCCGCTGATCCTGGGTCAGCCTCGCTGCTCCAGGACTCACGCTTGTTCATTCCCTCTGAGCTTTTAAGTGGGACGTTTTTCTGTGCAAGCATGTTAAATCGGTGGGCCTGGGCTAGTACCAATTGGACCACAGTAGTTTCAGCTTGGACTTTGTATGTTTCTTTATGCAGTTTTTTTGCCAAGTTGCCCTTAAGTTTAACCCGAGTCAGGCCTGAATTATTTCCCTTCACTTTTATAACACTTTTACAGCAAGACTATATTTTGGCTTCTTCGAGACGGCAGTTTCATTCTGAACAAAGGGTTCTGGGGCTGGGTTATGAGCCTAAGAATTACCCTTCAAGTGACAGACGGTCCACTTAAAACACTTGTGACACGCTGAATCAACACGGACCGAAAACAGGAAGAAAATGTTTATGCATCTGTTTCTGTTTCCCCGCGAAAAAGAAAGAAGAAAATAACTACTGCTAATAAGGGTGTTGACAGAAGCACATATCGGACGTTATGGATTTTCAGGCTATGTTGGGGGAGTCCAACCCACAACACAAGCCATTGGAGATCCAGGAGAGAAAAAAATGCTGACTCAGAAGATGGCAGACAGAATGGTCTCCAAAACCTCATTTAAAAGGGGAGTTCCCTAATCCCACTCTGAAAAACATACACTAATGGCTGCGCCGTAATTGAGCCACGAAACCTGGTGGAAAGCAACTGTTCTCAATGACCGCTTAGGGGTATAAACTGCAGCTCTGGGCACTCAAGTTGAAATCTTGCCTTTCTAAGTCCAGGTTAATTGATAGCGGTGGCCGGAGAGGAGGAGACCACCCCCCAACAGCAAGCCAGCCAACACGTGGCCGTATGAGGTACATCAAAGGAATGTGCCGGCCTGCAGTTCCACATAGAGGTCCTACATCATCAGTGGAATCAGTGGGCTGGGAGGTGGCTCCAAATACAGACTTGGAGAGGGGTGGGGATAGGAGGAAGGGGGGCAGTCTGTGTGTGTGTGGGGGGGGGGGGGGGGGGGGGGGGCCTGGGTGTTTGTTACCGGGGGGGGGGGGGGAATTTTGAAAACATGTGTGGGGGG
>JAODKC010000001.1:4915903-4927125 GCA_026777985.1 Mormyrops attenuatus
CTCTAGCAGGAAGAAACCTTGAGAGGAACCTAGACTCGGAAGGGGACCCCATCCTCCTCTGGGCGACAGTGGCAAGGGAAAACTCCCTCCAGCAGGAAGAAACCTTGAGAAGAACCTAGACTCGGAAGAGGACCCCATCCTCCTCTGGGTGACTGTGGAGCATGAAAATGTACACACATTGACATTAGTTCAAGATTAATCATTAATTTATCATTTAAAAGAAGTAAGCATATAAAAATAGTCCGAAAGAGTAGTTGCTGGGGCCGGGTGCTAAGATCCACTCAGCAACATTACGCTAAAGTTAGTTCAGTATTAAACTGCAATTCAGTTCAAGTCCATATAGTCTGAAAAAGTCCCAGCTGGTTCCAGATGATGGTCTCCATGGAGTCCAGGTGAGGGTTCAAGCGGTGAAGTGTCAGCTCAGGATCAGCTCGGAAAAGAGAAGAAAGAGAAGAGAATTATTGTCCTCCACCTAACCTCCAGCAGTGCTAAAGTAACTATGGCAGCCTGGATAAAAGGGATAGCTGGACTGAAGCACAAACGTGAGGGTTTCCAGGGGTCTTGGCGTCAAGCCAAACCACCGTCAACAAACTTAAGTGATCAGCGTGAGTAGCAGGACGACAGCACCAATCCCCCCTTTCACCTTTAATGACCATGAACCACCAGATCTCACATTTACCTTAAGAAAAAGGCATTTTAATATCCAAAAGACTGACTAAAGCGGTAAGTCTTAAGCCTCGACTTAAAAGCAGAGATTGTTTCTGAGATAGTACGGGGTGGGACCCACTTTATTAGCTACACATAGATAGTATCGGGTAGAACGCACTTTATTAGCTATGCATAGCTAGTACCATGTAGGACCCACTTTATTAGGTACACATAGTTAGTACCGGGTAGGACCCACTTTATTAGCTATGCATAGCTAGTACCATGTAGGACCCACTTTATTAGGTACACATAGTTAGTACCAGGTAGGACCCATTTTATTAGCTATGCATAGCTAGTACCGGGTGGGACCCACTTTATTAGCTACACATAGCTAGTACTATGCAGGACCCACTTTATTAGCTACACATAGCTAGTACCAGGTAACACCAGCTTTATTAGGTACACATAGCTAGTTCCGGGTAGGGCCCATTTTATTAGCTACGCATAGCTAGTACCGGCTAGGACCCACTTTATTAGGTACACATCACTTGTACCAAGTAGGACCCACTTTATTTGGTCCACATAGGTAGTATCGAATGTGACACAATTCATTAAGTACACACCTAGTTAGTGAGTAGGACCCACTTTTACCTCCAGAACCGCTTTAACAGTATCAAGTTCTGCCTGAGCTGTTATTTTTGCACTTCTGCTGGCTTTAGCTCTCCTCATTCTCCCCTGATCTCTTTCATCCACAAGGTGTTTTGCCTAGAGAAATGCAATGTTTTTTTGTTTTTCTTCACACCATCCTCTGTAAACTCCAGACACTGTAGTGTATAAAATTCCCAGGAGGACGGCTGTTTCTGTGATGCTGCTACAATCACGCCACGTTCAAAACCACTTAGATCAGAATGGCATCTTAACTGTTGTAGTGGTTAATCGAAAAAGTAAGTTGGCTGGTTGGGGTTCCAGGCCACCGTGGCCTTGGCCTTGTGTAATTATTATACCTAAATGCTGGGTGCCTGGCCACCAGGCATCCAGCAAAGCCATGTGTTCTTACTTCCTCCGAGTCACCTCACTTGAGCGTGAACTAATCAGCCCAGTCTTGAAAGAGGGCAAGGTGCGCATAATTTTATGTGTTATATACCATGGTAGAGAAGCAGAATGGAGCCACTTCCTCTGCTGGAAGAGACTGAAATAGTTCTTGGTCCATGTAGAAGATAGAAGGGTTTCCTTGACTGTGGTTTCATTGTGGATTCTGTGCTTGCTGATCTGATGTCCGCAGTTTGAGGGAATATAAAATGGAATATTCCCTGAAGACTCTCTTTGTGTGGTGGCTCAGTAGCCCTAGCCTGCAGGTTGTGCGTTTGATACCTGTGCTCAGTGTTGTGTTTGTGGAGTTTATTCATTCTTGGGAGGAAGTTCGTTTTAGTTTTTGTGTTATTGTTGTTTGTTTGTTTTGCTGTTTTGATTTACCAGGCCCACTAATCCCTGCTCAATTTCACTGAAACCACTGGCGATATTTAATTAGAAAACCATAGAATGGAGGGTCTAACTATAGTCACTGTTTCCACGACTGACCTGATAATCTCAGGCCTCGGAGCCTGCGGTACACACACACCGAGAATACAGGAGGACCGGATTCCGGACGTCGGAGCAAAAATGTAACCCAGCACAGAGAAATGTCTTCAGCAGCTCTGTGTTATGTGATGTATTGGAGGTTATAAATCCAACAAGACATGAACATATAAAATAATCAATCAGCCGCTTTGTTTGACTGCGTTACTTTTTTAGTGTAACTCCTCCACTAAACCTGATGCAAATGTTAAGCTTCTGTAACTATAAAGGTGAACAGTACATATACGAAAAACTGCCACCCTTTCACTTTTCCATGAATTGTAATATATACGTGCAGCTGTGTTGTATGAATAGTTTAAAGGAAATAAATCCTACAAATTGTTTAAAAGAAATTATATTAAGCGTAAAATTTAGCGGTAATTACTGATTTTTTCCTTTAGCAGACGCTGTCACCCATGGTTATATTTAAATAATTATTTCAAATATATTTAATGTATTAAATTTGTATGCATTCGAGGTGACCATAAGAACGCTGTGTTTAATGGGGTCTGGGCAATACGTATTAGCCATAGATTAAAATAATTAATTATTAAAATAATTTGCGTTGCATGACCGGAGCACGTCAAAACCTAATAACAAGCGGCCGGGGGAAGCCGTTGCGGGGACCCTGCGCTCTGACGTACGGTCACGGTCCGTAATCACCGCGCCTGCGCCGCTCAGCCGGATCATCGGACCTGACGGACGGCAGCAATGCGTGCAGCCGATCTCTGATCGAGTCAAGTGCCCGTTAACCGGAACTGTAATTCAATTAAATCAATTAAACCTACTTTTTGTAAACTCGTTTAGAATCGCAGTCTGCTGATGATATGTGATGCGCAGAGCATTTGCATAGTATGCGAGACAGAAAAATACTGGTTAATGTTTAATTATATTTAATTCATTTATTAGGCTATGCAAGTTGCACGTAATTTTCCAGATGCTGTAAGAATTTAAAAAGCTATTTAAGAAAAAATTCTTATTTAGGTTACATGAGTGCATTTATTTAAATCTTTAATAGTGCGGTGCAAACTGTTTTGTGAAACTCGTTTGCTTTATATAGCTACACAGAATTTTAACAGTGAAAACGGCCCAGTCTAGGGAAGTGTTACGTTATCCGATCGGGAGAAATAGTGGTGCTACGGGGGACGGAAAATGCGTTAAAGGGCGCCGCGCGTCTTTATTCGCGGTGCCTGGCGGTTCTAATGCCGCTCTGGTGCCAGATGCGCTACTTTCGGACCCTCCCGTGTCAAAATACTGCCCGAATGTCAGAGACACTCCGGCATCATCCTTTCACGAAACTGAGACCCAGACTCGAATTAAATATCAGGGATAGGTTGTATTTCGTTCTTTTTTCTGGCAGCGTTCACCTCGTCCTTGTCCTGGCCTTGCTGTCGCCAGCATTTCACAAATTGAATGTGATGTTTCAAATAAGCCCATGGTTTGATGCTATGGTTCGATTCAGTGCTATAAATTATTATTTTGTATTGTTTGAGTTTGAGAAAGGCCGGGAGCTTAGCCATTATATGAAAAATTAAATATTTAGCTCAGAGAAGACCCAAATAAGATAAATGATTGAGTGTAAAATTACAAAAGCAAGCCTCTATGGAAATTAAATAATGACGTCTTACAGTGCATTGGCTTAATTTGTATAGAAAAAGTTATTGTCAATTAATTTGAAAATGCATTCATTATTTTATAATGACCTTTGAGATTAAAAGGAACTGCTCTAGTATGACTAATCCCTAACTTTACTAAGTATTATAAAACATTTGCTTATGACGTCTTGAAACAAAAGACGAGATAAAAAAGGAGCTTATTTATGATGATGTGGGTTTTACAAATTCACAAAAACAAGCCTTCTCACATATATCATTTTAAAACAAAGGTAAACAATCGAAAATACACATAAGCTAGCCTAATAGCTAAGATTAAATATAAAATAAAATGCAGATTTGGACTGTCAGAGTAATTCTTTGTTCCGTGCTGTGAAAAATGGAGTTTCAACTTCAGTAAAGCGTTATCTGTATATTTTTAGCTGAGCTATAGTTGAGATGTTCTTAGTACTAATGTTCTGTGATGTCACTTTGTTAGCTGGGATTGTCTTTGCGTATGTTGTCATCAGTACCTACCTTTGGTCACTCATTTAATTAGGGGGATGGTGGGTCAGCACCTTCTTAGTACCGTCCTACGCGTTTGCAGAGATTTAGTACTGCAGAACTATTTAGTACTGAAATGTTGCTGAAGTGTGTTTCGGAGGCCTGACTCACTCAGACATGCGCGCGATCACAAACTCCAGCGGAACTCTGAGAACCTTAAGCTGTGGCTACCTCCCACTCTGCTCGCAAGTCAGGACATCAACAGGACAGACCCCCACAGCCTAGAAGGAAGAATGTTTCCGCTTCACCTGTAAAGGATAAATAACTTTTCTCATTCTCCCTTCGGCCAATGTGCTCCCACAGGCTTGTGAAACGCACTTTATGGCCAGAAAACCCTGTTCTCTCTCCCCAGCTATGAATACAGGTTTCAGAATGGCAGTGTGAGCTGTGAGTGTAATGACCTACTCACAAAAAACTCACAACATCAGTCTTTGAAAACTTTTTAAATATTGCTTCAAAGAATCTGTAGCTCGCTTTTTCCCGTATATTTTGTCCACAATATCCTGTTTTCATATGATCAAACAATAAGATTCAGAGAGGTAGTGATAGTTATTTAAATAGTTATCCCTGACTATATTTCTGTAGTGATACACATTGACTGATGATTGTTGTATGTTGGCATTAATTGCTCAAATGGCAAACTGTAATACTCCCATATACACTCACTGGCTACTTTATCAGGTACCAGGTATGACCTCCTTCTGAAATCACAGACGCTGTCCCATTCTGTACCCCAGTGTTGTACCGCGCTGTGGGTTTTGCACTTGTACCCTTCCTGTTAGCGCTAGCGAGTTTGCCCATTCCCCTCTGGCCTCTCTGACTAACCAGGTTTCACCCGCAGAAATACCCCTAACTGTATGTCTTTTTGTACGTCATGCCATTCTCTGTAACCTCTAGGCACCATGCCCCCCCCACACCTCCCCAGCCTGCCCCCTAAACCCTCCTTGATTGCTCTTCTTTGATGGATTTCATGAGATCAGAGTATGCGCTGCACTTTCATACTCCAGTCCGCTATCACTGACGCCCACACTGCTCACTTATGTGGTAGATATACACACATTTTTGTTTTGTTAAACCAGTGTTTTCACTGCACCTGAGAATTTACTATTTGACTGAAGCATGTGCACTTCCTCAAACTTTTCAAATCGGGACGGCTCAAGTTTGAAAACTACTACTCCCAAATGGCAAAGTACACAGGTGGCCTGTTAGCATCAGGCTAATTTAATCCTGCTAATCACTCACTGCTGCCTTTATTTAAATAAGTACCAACATACAAAACCCAGTGATTCACTTAGGGGGATGGATTTGGGGGGTTTTGTGAGCCTGAGTTTAAGCATTGCTTTAGAGACTTCTTAGTGGGACTATGCTGTTATGGCTTGGGTGTGAGAGTAAAGGACTATGGGTACTTTAAGCCAATATGACTGACACTTATTGACAATAAATCCTCTGGATGGTCTGTCACCCCTTTCCACAAATACACAGGCAAAGATTACAGAAGGACAAATCAGGTGTGTTAAATGGATAATGAGCTTAAACAGAGGTTTTATTATGTGATAGATTTATTTTTTCATTTTTTTAAAATGTATACAAATCAACAGGAACTCCCTGTACTTCGTAAACTACATACAGTAACGGATTTATCTTATTTCTGCGGATCTACGGGTCTCTTTTAAAGAGCAAGGGCGCCACCTTCCACCGTGATAAAACGTCACAAGATGATCCTTAATTTCACCGTAGTGCTCTTATTGAACAGCAGGTGGCGTCTAAGATACGTTTGCGCTTTGCTTGTCACTTTTTTCCAACAAAGCAATCAGTTTTACAGATGAATTATTTTAAGAACAAGATACATATTAAAAATTAAGTATTTGCCAGCTTCTCTGGCTGAAGTTGCACTTGAATATTTACTGTAGCTTCTAATAATGTACTTTTAAGGTAAATAGTGGAAGAATTAAAACAGGAATTTACAATATAAGTACTGTTACACATGGATTAATTTATACTTAGTATGCTTCAGGCTAGAAGACCAATAAATCTTTCTGAGGCAGAGATAATATAACTTAATATATGTTGTGTATCAGTTTCCTTCAAGCTATACAATTAAGAGAAATAATGCCGTTTTCCCATAAAACGATGTGAGAGGTTCAGCCGCCAATATATTAATACGGCCCCCAGCTATAAAGCAGAGGGGGATCTGTGATGTTATTGCTGTCTGAAGTTTATTTATGTGGTTCAGGGTGATTCATTCTTTATTCCTGTCAGTCTAATATATTCAGCAATTTTTGTATCTGAACATTCACTTAGGATGTAGCCAGTTTAGAATTTGCCAACCTTGGTAAGGGCCATTTCTCGATAAACTTGTGAATTTTGTGTGATTGTTTGTGATGAAAAGTAGTGAACGACTACTTTTAAAATTTGCTGGCTGGGATGGGGTAAGGGGGCTGGGGCCGTGATGAGCCCCAAAGTGGTTTCCCCCCACCCCTCTGCTGCTACTCCAAGATTCAAGACTCAGCCCTTTACATGAAGGCTGGGTACAATTAATATTTAACTACAGCACTGGGAAATGCACTATGAATTTAGATACTGTGAATATATGGATGCAGAGCTGCCTACAAACATGCTACATTAAGGGTGCAGGATGCATGGTGGAAGCTTGGTCTGTCGTAGGATGATTTAGCATCGGTCAAATGAGCCAAATTGACAACAACTGTGGGCTTTGTCGACGTACTTGACATGGACTAAAGTGGCCAAAAAAAGCTAGAACAGTGGGAGAGAGAGTACTGATCCCTTGTCAGGATCCATCAGGGGATGCATCAGTGAAATGTGTAAGTAGGTAAAAAAAAAAAAAAAACAGTAATAATAAAAATAAACAAAGAAACATCATTGTGACATATTGGGAGGGTGAGAGAATTCCACAGCAAGTATACATGCAGTCTGTGCAGTGGGAAATAGAGGGTGTCACCGATTTGGGGGGATTTTTAGAAACAGCATTTAACATAAGGGACTGGATTCAAGATTCTTCTGTCGCCACACAAACGGGTCCGGATTGTACGCGGATCTGGAACAGAGCAGCACGATGGCAGCAGACAGAAGATGCGAGCCGTAAGACATTCGCAGCACGAAATTAAACAACACATCAGACGCACGGGTGACACTATGGTGCTGTAAGTACAGTAAGACATATGCTAGAGTAGCTTCAGTAAGCATAAGACTTCGATAATAAGTTATATGTGCGAGGAGCTGGTCATGATGTACAGGAGCGGTTAAGTGTTTGCAATTAATATTGAGTTATGCACACAGACCCACAGCAATGCGATGTGTCCTGATAGTGATTATATGCCTCACAGAATAAAGTCTAAAAGCTAAAGTGTTTGCCCCCGGTCCCCCATCTGGCTTCCGCCGGTCATATGTCTCGCTAAGCCAAACTGTGAGCAGGCTGCGCTTCCTGCTTCTCTACCTGCCCATCTGTCTCTGCCAGTCTGCTTTGAGAGGAGGAGGTCGGCCAGGAGAAAAGTAGCAGTTTAGGAAAATCACAAGAGCTCATTTGCATTCTAATACTGGCAGTCAGAAGGGGGCAGGACTCTGACCTTGTGCATTTTCAGGGGATTTAACCTCAGCATTGCATTACTGTTGCGTTGTGGGAAGGGTGGAAAGTCAATTCCTCACCGCGCTTGGCTTCGTGTTTCCCCCCATCCATATCAATATGCTTAAGAGCTGGGTGGCCCTTTCTCTGAAATGGGGTTGGTAGCACTAGATGCTGGGACCCAAACATGCCCTCCCATAACCTAATGAATCTCCTCGACCCTGAGGAGCAGTTGGAAGATGGATGGATTGCTTTAACTACACATAGCATTAGTGAAGGAGATAACAGCTCTTTGAACGGAGCTGAATCATATGGCTCTCTTCCTTTCTTAGGGGGTGGGGGGTCACTAGGTTCATCTGCAAAATAATCACTAGGACAATGATAAGGTAATATTTGGATCAGATTCAGACTTAGATATCACACAAATATAGTTTCATTTCATGTGTGTAGACTAGACTTGTATTGCGAGACCTAATGTCCATGATCAACATGCTCATGATCCTAATCTCACCGTGTCTACCTCTTGTGACTGGCTGGCTCTCAATGTTCACGTAAAGGGGAGTGGAGTGGATTTAGGGCAGGCAGTGAAATTTGGGCAAAACGATATAAAGAATGGCTCTCGAGTACGACTCGGTTCCCTTCGTTCGTACCCAAGAGTCGTTCAAAACATTCGGATTGTTTGAGAACGTCACATCACTACATAGCATTGCTTTCCAAAATAAGCTTACATGGACAGCTTTGACATCCTAAAGCTCCTTCTCCCTTCACACCCACTCTGCTCCTGGCATTACTTTGTCCAAGCAATATGACACATCAGGCCAGAGGTGCAGGCAAAATTAATTTGTTTTGCTGAAGGCACATTGAGGGGAACCATACAAGTAAGAGAATGTAATTACATTTCCTCACTCACGATCCAAATGAAGCTCAGTATGAATTATGTATCGCCCATCCCAGGAGCTCCTACGAAGCAGATGTGCGGCTTCTGCAAAGAGGCACAAAGCTGTCCTGTTGGATGCAATTGACATTAACGACTCTGCATACCCACGTGATCTTGACTCTTATTTTCAAGCAGGCAGAGGTGGCTCCAGTCTGCGATCGCAGCGATGATTTAGCCCACAGTGTCAGCGTAAGCAGGGTTGAAGTCCGGCTTCTTGGGGTTAAGCGGTTTTTGGAAAGGGCGTTCATGTTATCGAAGTGAAGACCTATCAAGTTTCATTTAATGCTTCCCATCACGCTGCTTGAACATGTGAAAGGATGGTGATGGTTGTTCTTGGGTGGGTTTGATGTTCCTTCTGCCCCCCAGCCTCCCGTACAGTGGCTGTCTGTGGCCAGCAGGGGGCACCCAAATGCCCAGCTTGAGTGGCGGTAAACACAACCACTGGTAGTGTTGATTTTGTTTTTATGATTTGAAATTCACTCATTCAGGCCAGTTATGGAGAATTAAGGGGCAGAAGTAAGAATCCCAGCCCACACAACCTCCCTTCCCCCGCCCCCAGACCTGCTGCCGGCAGTAGACACCGCTTTGTGATTTTTTTCCTACAAGCTCCTAGTGTGTATACAGGCTACTGCGGTCGTGATGCAAAGTGAACAGAATCTTAGCTAACAGTCGTACGAAGCATGTTAAAAGCAAAAACAAAGAATTGCGGACAATTGAGACCGGCTGTCAGTATAGGCTTCATTTGCCACAGGGGCGGCTCATTGGTTATGACCGTCGCCTCAGACCTCCAAGGTGGGGGTGTTTCAATGCCAACCCCCGCTACTTCTGTGTATTCTTCTGCATGTTCTTCCCATGTTGAACGTATTTCCTCTCCCAGTCCAAAGATGTGCCTGTTAATTGACTGTAGTGTGTGATTGTGATGTACAGCGCAATATAACTTCAGGCTCCCCCTGCCGCATGCTCAGGATATGAGGCTGGAAGATGTAAGAGCACCGTAGGTCTGGTGAACTACATCTGATGATGCCTGTGTTTTTTTTTTCCTTTTTAGAATTACTGTCAGGCAACAGTTGCAATATTGACGTATGTGTGGGAATGTGCATGTAACCTCGGAGTCTGTACACCCACTGCAACACGACTGCAGACACCGGATGAAACGGCACAATGCATCTTATCACTATTCCGTATGATCGCTGGTTCGAGAAAGGAAGCCAGTATTATTTCTTCATTTGGTACCCTCGGTTATGACATCAGGTGTTGAAAGATGCTGTGGGATTGGCCCAGTAGAGGCGGTATGTCATCAGAACACGTTCTCCCAAGGTTCAGGGCTTTTCCAAACTGCACTGACTCATTTTGATCACCAGGGGGTGTACCTCTTAACATCCACCCAACCCAATGGACCCTTTTGGATTCGTCGGTTGAGTTAATATCTGTGGTTTGTCACCCGACAGTTTTGCAGGGGAGTGCCTTGAATGTGAGTCCATCACACATGGGGGGGGGGGGGGGGCGGGGTGGGGGACGTTAAAGCCTGCTGGGCATCTCCAAGTAAGCAGCTTGTCAGAGAAGAATGAAGCGTCCAGCTGTCACTTTCTCTTTTTGCGCCAGTGGAAATGCCCGCTATCGTATCCTCTGGTTCTGAAGGCAGTCACTGGTAGAAGCTCATTGTGACCTTTTTTGCAGGAGGTGCTGTTTAATGAAAGGAAAAGACTTAATGTTCACCAGCGGCAATTAATGTTAATGACTTAATGTTCACCTAGACCTATTAAGGCACTTACAAAAGCATCAAGGTATGTGGATGGGTACGAGCTTCTTTCCAGCAAATAAAAAAATAAACAAGCTGTTTAAGCAAAGTAAGCAAATCAATTTAAAAACGTATGTTCTGCACGTTCTAACTGGTAAGTGTAAACTATAACATGTTGCAGTTTGTAATTAGCAGATGTTTCATCCCTAGTGACATTCATTACAATATGAAAGAATTCTAACAGAATTAGAATATGTCGGTATATTTTTACAGCCGGGCGTAGTCTTGCAGTTTTGTTATGCTCTGCGACACGGAGGAGGTAACCGTCATGTGTGACCCAGGACTTCAGCGTCATTTTGGTCACATGTCCTTTAATGACCACAAGGCCTGTTGTACCATGAAGAAAAAAATGTCTTCTCAGGGGGTGGGACAGAGCGGAATGACTGGGGGGGGGGGGGGGGGCAGTGGAGCCCGGGGGGACTGACTGAAGGACTGGGCCAGCCGGGGGATCTCACGGGGCCCCCGGGGGAACTGAAGGAGTCGTGCAAA
>JAODKC010000001.1:4927225-4955669 GCA_026777985.1 Mormyrops attenuatus
ACAGAGCGGAATGACTGGGGGGGGGGGGGGTGCAGTGAAGAACCTGGGGACTGACTTACTGACTGGCACAGCCGGGATATAGAACTGGGACCACTGGGGAACTGAAGGAGTCGTTCAAAAAGACACCCAGTGAGGTGGGGAAGACAGAATATAAGCGTGTTCACAATGCTCATTATCTCCACCGTTGTCAGGAAAACATCAATCTGAATCCCCTACGTGGAATCCGGTGTCATATGTTTCAGTGAATTCGCCCCTGTTTTGTGACCTAACCTTTCAAATCTGAATCTGATTTGCATTAACAGTACAGCACAAATGAGACCAGCCGGACTGGACTTTACACAGTGCCGTTCCTACCAAACAGGCTTTGTAACCTACTATTTGTTTCGGGCTGTAAATCTGCAATTTTTCTACCAGTAATTTGGCTTTTGTGCCACATAAATGACTAAGATTGATCACATTTTATTTGAGATATAAGATCTTCCTTGGGGTGGAGAGGGAAGCATTATTTGAGGGAGGTCGATATATAGTACATTTCACAAAATAAACCTACAGGACATGAGGTATGTGGAAATAAAATATTTGTTCTGCAAATGTAAGCCTGAAGTGTCCCCCGGAGCGGAGAGTTATTGCAGCGACATTGGACTTAATCTCGGGTGGAAAGTAAAAACATGCATGCTTCAGGGTGTCACGTGTGGGAGGACCCGCTCTAGGCATGGGAGGGGGGAAAGGTTAGCGGTACTCATTTGTCTTCTGGTGTGATGGGGGGGGTCAATGGAAAAAACAACAATTTCTAAGAGCAACCTGCTCCTGCAATTCGCCTGAATATCTTTCCTTGCAAATAGCTTGTCGTCAGCCGCCAGATGTTGCTTTAACGGAAGCGGTGTTTTACACCTTTAAAGAGATCATAAATTTTCCCCTAACCGGAGGGAGGAGAGTCGCACTCGGATTATAATTAAAGTAAGATGATTTTATGGCGTCTCTCACGCTCGAAATTATCTAGCTGCAGGTGTGTTTGGATATCATTGAGGTTTCATTGATGTTTTATGGTTGTATGTGGCATTAATAATCTTGAAGGCGTGACTGCTACAAATTAATTAAATATGGATTCGTATTAAATGGCAATCTATTAGGTGAAAGGGCAATATCTGAACTATTTTCCTTATCTTTACTAGTAGAGTAGAGCATTTTTGTACAAAGTATTTGTCTTGTCACCATAGCGTGCTCCAGGTAGTCACCAGAATATGCCACACTACACACACGACACCATCTACACATTATACTTTTATTCATATCGGTTTTTAGTCCACCAGTGAGCCCTTAACACCGGGTATAGATGGTAGTAATTTAATATGCGTAGGATATTATCTGACACATTTTCATAAAAGGCATGTTTGCCCTTTTAGGACCGCTGTGTTTGTCATCCGAGAATTACCGGAGAATTACCGTTTGGGTGCTAATGATTGACCACAGAGACTGACCTACAGAAAGAGGTATGAATTCAGCGGCGATGCTTGTTGTTGCCCCCCCCCAAGTCTGTAGCCACCTCTCGCTTTACTGATTCGGTTAGGAGTTATTACCGAAAGGTCATTCTTTATTTTGGCTTAATTGGACAGTTATAGCTCAAGACTTGTCCCGAGATCTGCGAATGTAGCCAAATGCAGTCTGAATGCGCGCTTTATCGCCAGTACACACAATTAAAATAATAAAACTTTTGCATTCGGGATCGGACCTCGTAGGCTGTGTGTGACCGTAAGGTGACCGTTTGCATGTTTGTCTTGGTCAGAACGGAGTACAGCGGTTGGTTTTCTAAATGTGAGAGGATGGTACCACTGCTGCAGGCTGCAGGCTTGCCGGTCATTTAAACAAATCAGAAAAAGAAAATATTTACTAGAGTCAGAATGGCGTAGGCTATAAATGTCTCACAACGGGAGAACAAAAATAGATCCCAGTTTCTGAGTCACGTCGTGCATATGAATAAATTGAAAGCTTATAATAGCCCTGCTAGGTTATTTTTGTAGTAACCTTGTCGTTGCATTTCGATTCAACTTTTTCAGTGTTTCTTATGTGAAAGTCAGCTGAGAGATGTTCTTTCTTTTGGGGGGGGGGGGGGGCGCAGTTGAATCCCACAAGGGGATTCGATTCGTGCCGCTCATCGTCTCCTATCCTCCATTCAGTGCCGGACGCCGCGCTGTCGCAGCCGAATCCCCCCCCCTCTCTCTCACTCTCACTCTCTCTCTCTCGCTCTCTCTCTCTGGTCCACCCCATGTTATCTGGATGGGCAGAGGGGAGCCGCGTCTTATCTTCCTGCGGATGCTGGAGATCGGGATAATCTGTGGCGTCTTTCGCCGTCTGCCGTCGGTCTGGCGTTTGAAGTTCGGCCGATGCGGAGTGCGGTATTTGGGAGACGTGTGATGGTGCGCTACTCACATCGCCTCCTTCTTCCCTGATTCATTTTACAGCGCAATCAGTATTTTTGAAAGTGGAGAGGAAACATGGACTAAGCGGCTTTGCCTTTCATAATGGGATTATTACAACTTTCTTTTGTGCTGTGTATATTTTGCATTTTTTCAGGTAAGACTTTAAAAATCATTTGATGTCATCAGACCGATGTTCGATGAGCATCTTGTGCGGTTCCACTGCAGGATTTGGCACCAGGAAATGTGCAATAACTAGTCTTTTCTGTACTAAAAGCATATGCACTTATACTGCATGGTATTCGAGCCCCAGAGGTACCCATAACTGGTAAATTATATAATTTAGTCTATAATGAATATGTAGCTACTTTGCTTAGAGATTGCCGGCTCGCACCAATGATTCGTCTTCAGTAACCACCTTATCTAACTGGCATATATTTTTTTCTGTTTGTGCACCTGAAGTTTTAGGTTTTGGGGTCGACCCTGCCCTGCGCATCAACCTTTTCAATGAGCTGAGGCTCGGAGATACCTTTGCGGGAGTTTCCCAAGTCCAAGGCTTCCACAATGAGAGCAGAGCTTTTATCTTCCAGGGTAAGACATACAGCTTTGTTTCACTTACATCGTGATAAAATGGGCACTTCTTCTCTTGGGTGCTTCCTCGGTCAATCTGCTTTGTAATTTAATGCACCTGCTGGACCAGACTTCCTGTTGCAGATCGTGGAGCGGTGTATAGCCTATATGTGCAAAATGAGACATTTCCAAGATAATTTGGAGGGGAAAAGTCAGATTAAGCAGCATTCCAGTCATTACAACCAATAACTAATTTAGAGCATTCAGCTTTTTTTGCTTAAAGCGTAGCCTATGTAAAATTATTCGCTATAAAATGTAAATTCCAGCATAATATGGACTTAAAAATCAGCCAACAAACATTGGTCACAGTAAAAACGCATAGAATAAAATGAGACGCTACAAGCCATAGACAGGCCATTCAACACAGGCCTAAATTTTAAGTCTGTTTTAAGTTTTGGCAAATTTGTACCGTAAAATAACCTGGTAGGTATTTTCTAGGCATCTCTCCACAAATTACTGTTGTTTTAAATCCATATCGCAACCTTTTAATCCCACCGCATAAGATAACTAGTCAGTTAAAAACTATAGTTAAACTGACAGCCTTTATTGTTTTATATGCCAGTCTAGTATTGCAGCTACCCTCCAAAGGTGATTTCAGATTAAAACAAAAAAAAAAGTTGGCCCGCTTTGTGAGAATGGCCAAAACTTCGCCGACAAAGTTGCCCGACCATGCGGAACCGCTATAATGATGAATAAACAGCGCACGTCAGCATCCGCCGTGCCGTTTCTCTGCGCGATCCGCTCCGCCACCTGTCTGAAGCCGACATGCGGAGCCAGAGACGGAGGGCACATTCTTTTGGTGTCAATTATCCTCCTTCTGAAGAAGCGAATGACAGTTTTCCTCCCTCGCTTTTAGGGCTGGCGCACGCCCCCCCCCCGGAAAGCAGACAGTTGTCATATCTTAGACGGGGCGTTTTCGCCCAGTCGGACCGCGCGCTATGATTGTGCCTGTTGCGTCCAGCTTGCGGACACAAAAGAGAGTGGGGTCTCCACAAAGAGACAGACGCGCACACAAAGAAGACTCAGCCGGTCACTAAACTGCGACGTACACTGAATATAAATGCACAGAAGTGTTTGCATATGTTAGCGCGCTTTGTTTGGACTGCGATTGGCCCGGCTGCCGGAGGGCTCCGTCTGGAGACTCGTTCCTAGCGCCGCTTGAAGTGAGAGACCACTACCCGTACAGCTTCTTTGTCTCCTTTTGCTGTTCCACTTTCCAAGGCTGGATAAAAGTCTCCCGGGGTGATTTAGCCTAGCCTCGCCTGGGTGCAGATTAAAGTGCATTAGCCCGTAGCTGCGGTTTTATTTATCTTTTCTGCTGTTATTTTTTTTAAAATCCGAATACAGACTTAGAAAACGATTAGAGTTGAATACAGACCAGGGGTTACATCAAACGTTCTAGTCTGATTTTTTATGATATTCAGATCTTGTTTAGGCTTCGCAGCCTACTGCGATGGAGCCAGCAGGACATTCTAACTGTTGCTCGCAATTTGCATCCGTGGCTTGGCCTGTTGAGTTTGCGCATGCTCCACCTCCAGATGTTTTGGACCGATTTGGACCCATGGCGCCATTTGGAGATTCGCCCAGCCTTAAACATGTGCCCTCAGTGGGCATTAATTCCCTGCGGGTTTGTGTGAGATCACAGTCCGTGCCGGTGTGAACCTGTTTTAGGTTGAGAGTTGCTCCAGATGTCGGTTCGGTTATTCGCCACCTTCCCCAGATGATATCAGAAAGCAGGGGGTGGGGGAGGCGGAGAGGGCCGATGCAGCCTGAGATGTACGATTGTGATAATGGTGGGGACCTGGTGTTCCCGCAGCTGTACGCCGTGAAGCTTATTGCGGTCCGTGCCGTTCCCACAGGGCAAGCCCATATAGGAGTTACATGCAGAGAGAAAGCTCGCGCACCGAACCACTGAAAGCCTGCAGAAAAGGGTGTCTGTCAGGGTGCGATTGGGCACTCTTAAAGAGCAGACCATGGAGCAGCGGTAAAACTGGCCGGCTCCCAGGGGGATCACTCGTGTCTAATTGGGGCAGGTGGTTCAGCCGTTCCCATGGCTTCCACCCAAGTCCCCCGCTCGTTGAGGATTATCTTCTACTGTTTTTATAAATAGTGCTTTCTTTCTTCTCTAACGTGAATGGGATAAGAATGGCCTCGAGCTATCCCTTTACGAGACGCCCGGGACGTTTTTCTCAAAGGCATGTGGGCTTGCCTTGTCATGAGAGGGCATCTGCACCAGTGCCTCCATGGAGGGGTGAGGAGGTTGTGACCATGGTGAGCCAGATCTGAGCTCATTATTTGCTTGGGACGTGGCTGAGGCAAGTCACTGCATGGACAGCTTTTGCCCTCTGTCCACTTGGCTCATCGTCCATTTTTGGCTCAGTGACACAGCAGGAAAGGTCGGTTACCTCCTCTGCTTCAGTACCGACTGTGTGGCCCGGAAGTACCGCATGCATCCACGTCAGCCAGATTGAACTGTGTTCCTGGCATGGGAGTCGATAGTCTAGGCATGATGTCCAGATTGGTAAGCGGTGCTCCACCTCTCAGTCGTGTCCGCTATCCGATTCCTTTGCCACCGCCGATAGTGCGTTGTGTCCAGAATGTTCCATATCCCTGCCAGAAACGACTTTCCACACATCAACCGAACGGCACATTCTGTCTGGCGCCAGGCTGTCGATCACCGAGAGGCATATCGGGCACCGGGTAACCAGATGGGCAGGGCATATCATCATCTTCCAGAAGGATGTGGTAGCCCCTCAGACGTGGACATTGCCCCCACGTCGAAGCTCATTCGGGAAGGTCGCAGCCCGCCTTGGAGTTTTACATTACCGTTATCCCACTGAGCGGGACGGGCTCCTGCAGAGCTGGCCACGGACATCCCCTGCGGCGTCTGCGCTGGCAAGCCGAGATGGGCACAGAGAAAAATGCAGTGTCATTCTCTAACACTGAATGTGAATGCTAATTGCCGATGCCACGCTCATACACTAGCTTTAATTTGTTCTCCCAGGCAGACTCACAAAGTGCTAACGTTTTTTTTTTTGTTTTTGGAAATTCGCAGTTTTAAAATGAACTGTGGGCTTCCCTTTTGGATATGCAAATATCAGATGGGATGATTCCTCTGCAGAGAGAATATGCATTACTCTGGCTGCTCAGGTATCTGCAATATCGCAGTTCTATGTTCTGCACGGGTGCTACGGACGTTATCTCCATTATTACGGACATGTGAGTGCTGCGGACAGTATCTGCATTAGTGTGACTGAGCAGATGCCTAATATTTGGGTTTTTCTTTATCAAAAGATGAGATAAGGCAAGGAGTTCTTGTCTATGCCTTTTATGATCATCGCATGTCTTTTCCCATGCCGGTTTTGGTGTAGTTTTGGTTAATTTCCAGAGTTCCACATCGCTGGGTTCGAGAACTAACATCCACAACATCAGAGGGATCTCGAGCAAACAAATCAAGGGTATTCTCACTGCGGACCCTTCACTGGAACTTCAGTGTGCCACTCGTACCCACAATGCTCCTCTGCATTGGGGGTAGCCTGCAAAAAAGACAAGAAGTCTGCTCAACGGATCAGTAATTATTTTTCAAATGGCTGGGTGGAGATTTCATGTCAGATGAAAACTGGGCAACATTCAGTCGGCAGAGACTGAGGCTTAAAGCTTCTGCCCCAAGTCGAACCATTTACTGCATGTCCCAAAAGGCAGGATTTAACAGTCCACTGCAAAGCAAAGCCGCATTTTCCCAGAAAACATAATGATGGCCCCGGATTAACCAGATCCACACTGCCGAGTATTTTTATTCATACCTCTGCTCCTCTTGCCCCAGGACATTGTGGGTTTCACTTTAGAAAGAATCAGCGCTCTGGCCAAAATCAGGTCTATTAGATCACTCTCAGACTCGATTGGATAATTGGTGGCCTGGTCTTTGACTAACCAATGGGAAGAGTGGGTGGCGCCCCCACGTAGCTGCTTGCCAATAAAGAATCGGCTCGTAGCTGATGGTTTGCACAATTGATTTGGTGAGACGTGGATTTTGCTTTTATCGGGAACAGGATTAACGAGCACTAGAGGCACTCGATCGGGGGGCTGGGGAAGGTGGGAGAGTCATAGTCCCCCCCTCCTTCACACTGAGCTGTCAGACCCTGCCTGGGGAAGCCCAGAGTGCTTTCAGAGAATAAAGGACAGCCATGTGATCTGATATGCCTGCAGGCTGTGGGTGAGCTCACCTGTGATGCCCCGGGGTTCCTAGAGGGTGTGCACCTTCCCCTCACAAGAGCAGCACATTAATGTCTACAGGTCTGATCCTAAGTGCCACCCATAGTGTCCCAGGCCTTTGGGCCTGCTGGGAAGGCTGAGGTCACATGAACGACTTGTCGCCTCTGTTCATAGAAGTTATGGATCAGAGAGAGACGTACAGAATCATTGTTCAGCTCACCTTCCAAATCCATCACATTAGTGGGTATATAGAGAAGAGTAGCACTTCTATGGTGTGTGTGTGTGAACAGCCAGAAGGTTTGTGCTTCAGTTCCCAGGAGTGACCTTTCTGTAGTACTTAAGATACTTGATACTTTGAGTGCTTAACCTGAGTTGTTCTAGTAAAGTAATGCATCATATAAATGAGCAAACATTATGTAATTTTGGATGAAAGATACTACATATATAGCGTTACTCTGGTTTATAATTTGTACAACTCTGGGAAACATGCCCTGCCAGCATATAGTGGAGTATTGAAATAGCATGGTGTTATAAATTAGATATTTATTACGTAATTGAAAATGCCTCATAAATAATGCATTTAAGGGCAAAATCACGAATCAGTAGACGAGTTGAACGGCTCATTGTGGACGGAAGGAAGGCTTTTGTTTTAATCCTTGACAGTAAATGATATACTTTAAGATATCCGGTAGCGGGCTGATGGCACTCAGCACCGTCGCTTTCATTAGCTTTAAGGCAGCGTGGTGGCACCGGCAGGAGCGCAGAAGTGCGAATGTCATTGAAGGTCTCCCTGCGGGATCCGAAGCCAGACGGCTTTCATGTCTCGACGGGAGAAGGTTCAAAAACCTTCCCAGGACGATCCCGTGTGGCTTCAGCCACGCCACCTTCCTCCGTGTCGCATCAGGTGAGGATAAAGTAATAAATACATAGTCGATGTAGGAAGGAAAAGCATCAAACGCCCTCCCCGTAGTTATTGGTCGTGGGGGGGGGGGTAAATTTTGATGTGATCGCCTCTGAGGGACATTATCACTTATTTATCGGTCAGATAAAACGCAGCGGACGTCTGCAAACAGCAAAGTCTGCGTGGACGTTGGAACGAAACTGAAACTTCTCTTTTCCCGTTTTCGTCTTTGTAGTTCAGCCTGCCGATAACGAGAGTTTAAAGAGGGGAAAGATTCTTTTTTCTTAGTGAAGCTGTCTGACATTAATATGATTAGATGGCGCTGAGATGTTAAAATGCCCGTCGCTCGTCTTTCAAAGGATATATCAGTTTGTTCAGAAAGGTTTGGAAAATGCGACTGCGGCTCTAATTATATCTCACCTTTAAAGTTTCTACGGTGAAAATGCAGCGCCGGTGGATATATCAATTAGTAATGCTTCACTAAAAGTGTTTCGTAACGGTATTTTCCTTTGCTTTATCGCTTTTCACTCAGTTCCTCGATGCATTGTCGTTTTTCCTGTTTTGTTTTTTATTTACTTGAGCATGGCTTTCAGTCAAGTTGTTTTTATGGCATGTCATTCAGGTAGCCTATGTAGGTTTGAGCTGGACACCGTGGCTCAGTGGATTGCATTGTAGCCTCACACCTCTGGCACAGTGCCTGGTATTTGTATGTTTTCTGTGTGTTTGGGTGGGTCTCCAAGAGCAGTCGCTTGGGAAGTGTCTCTAAACTATCCATACTATGTGTGTATGTGTGTGCCATGTGGGGGGCTGTCATCCCATCCAAGTGCCTCCTCTCTCTCTCTCTCTCTATATGTATATATATATATTTGTATGTATGTTGGTCTTTTTTTACAGTGCGTGAAGGCTTTGAGCTACTGCATGTTCTATTTGTTATTATTGCACATTTTTTTGTGAAATAAATCTGGTTCAAAATGTTTTAAAATTAGGTCATGACTTAATGACTAAGGGAAAATGCAGGCCCTGAGGCTAAACCACTGGGATACATGGTCGCGAAAATGGATGGGCATAATTTTGAGTTTCGTGTTTTATTGTATTTTGGTGAACGCCCTTGCGTAAGGAACGTGCTGCTCATGCAAGCTAAATTGACTCCTCCACTATGGTAGCTCACGCTGCAAAAGTGCCGGTGTTTCCTCTTGTCCTGACATGTGGCTGCCGTCCCTCCACACAGATACAGCGAGGGAGTTGAAGGCCTCCGAGGGCGTCGCTGAGGAGATCCTGAAAAAGCTGCGGAACAGGAAGGAGTTCACGATCCTGGCCACCGTGAAGCAGGAGCCGCTCAACTCCGGAGTCATCCTGTCCGTCCATCATGCAGAGCAAAGGTAGAACGGCTTAGGGACCAGCACTTCTGTCGGCCATCTTCATATTTCACACCGAAGAATAACCAAAATTAAATTCTGTACTTAATTTCAGTTCCATCTTATTTTAGCCAGCTGTACCCTCCGATATGCAAGCCGAGGGAGGTACTTCGCAGGATGAGGTCCCATAGCATTGCTTAGATAGCAACTGGGCGTTCGCTGAATTAAATGATGAACTAGAACTTAGAGACAGTGTTTTCAGTGTAATGAAATGCAATTAGGGAATTGATTGTTTGCACTGTACATGGGAACTACACACAGTCTGAGGCCCAGAGGAGACGGAACCATGCTGCTGGACTTTACAGTTTATCCCTCTGCAAGAATGGTAGAGTAAATCATAGGAGGCCAATGAAAGGCACCGACAATAGTACTGTGGACTTTTCCCATGGATACGGAAGACAGCCGTCACCCCAGAATGGAAAGCCAGGCTGTTGTGGTCTTATTTAAGTCTCATCTGTGCGCTGAAAGCGGAATCGAATGGCTTTAACAATGAACTTGCAGTAAGGTCACTAGCAACAAAGCCTGCTGACATTTGTAGGACAGGTGCCGTATCGATTAGGGTGCCCCTATGCACACCGGTTGTGTCATTTGCTTTGTAATTTGCTTTGTGACTTCAGGTCATCGTTCCCTCCCTGTGAACCTATCATTTCCTCTGTGCAATCTTGCTGCTCAGGTTTCAAAATAGCTCTGCCTCACCCATACAAAGTTGTGGTTATTTTTTAGACTGTTTTAAATTCTGTACCTGCAACCCAGCAAGTGTGGTGAAAGTGAAACCCTGAGTTACAGGTTGGTGAACAAATAATCCCTCCCCTTATTGATTACTTGGTCTGTTATGGAAGCTTTTGTTCCAGGTGTGTGCTGAATATGCTGGGTTTCAGGGTTGTGGAGGGGGTGATATTATGCCTCGTCTTAGAGGGCTGTCATGTGACGCAAGTGCTAAATCTCTTTAGCCTTGAGGAAAGGCGTCTGAGGAGGGGAAACGTGATTGCAGTGTACAAAATCTTCAGAGGAACAGACAAGGTCAACCGTGATGGCTGCTTTAATGTTAGCACTGATTCAAGTACGCCCAGCCTCGCATGACAGCTACAGGTAGCTGTGACGACAAATAAGTAGTGCTTGTGTTAAATAGGGATTAAAAGTGTATTGAAAGTAGATGCTATAGGCGTGATTGCTTTACTTCATAAGAAATTAAAATATGATCATTTTAGGGCTCAGTTACCCATTAGATTGGCTGCCATGGCTATAAGAACGGGTTTCAGTGACTTTGAAAGATGACTGATCTTTGGGACGTATTTGGCGTGAGTTTCACTGAAGTCTGCTCGACTTGACAGATCACAGCTGATCAAGTGATTTTTGGCACAGATGTCTTGATGAGAGACATCATCAAGTATTGTGATAAAAAATGTATACCCCTCCACCGAAATGTCTCTGCATTGGTTCAAGATACAATTCAAAACCCAGTATTGCTAATGTAAGCCATTGATTAAGTTGGATAGAAGAATCTACTGACTGACTTGTATTAAGCGAAGGGTACTCTCTGTCCTGCCTGCATGGTCATCATGGACCTGAAGCAGGTTCTCTGTCTGAGCTTGTATAGTGGGCCTTCTGGGCAGATGGCATCATGGTCAATGCAAGACTGTTGTTGCTGTTGTATTATGAAAAGTATGGGGTGAGATACCTTAAAATAGATGGAGCCTAATACAGCAAAGTACTGAACTAGTCTGCTGCTGTGGGTGACCATTATCACCCAGAGCTCTGATGAGTACTGGACTAGTTTACTGCTGTGGTGACCATTATCACCCAGAGCTCTGATGAGTACTGGACTAATTTACTGCTGTGGTGACCATTATCACTCAGAGCTCTGATGAGTACTGGACTAATTTACTGCCGAGGGTGACTGTTATAACCCTTCGCTTTGGTGAGTACTGAGCTAGTCTGCTGCTGTGGTGACCATTATCACCCTGAGGTTTGGCGAGTCCTGCTAAGGACCATCGGCACTTGATTTGTCCTGCAGCTTGTGAGTGATGTTTAGCAATGTCAAGCCCTGTTCTCTTTGCCTGATCAGCAGAATAATGGCTTTCCCATGATGTTGAGCCATGCATAACTGAGAGTGGGGGGGAATGATTTTACTTGTGTGAGATTTTCCAAGCCCGGATTTGCATTCCTCTCCGCAAAGAAAAAAAACCCCAAAAAAGTCCATTCCCTCGGCCAACCAATGAACGTGCAGCTTTAGATCTGCAGTGCATTTTTTTTCTTTTCTGGAACAATTTTTGTTCTGCCGCAGTTATAATAAAGTGTGTTTTTACGTTCGTGCCATCTCATACTGAGATTCCCAGATATCTTTTATTCGAGATATTTCTCTGTGCTGTAGTGTGCTGACTTGATTTTTATATTCCCGGTGGGATTAAAATGTCTCTTCCTTTTCGTTTCTCGAAATGCACAGTGAAAGAAAGAAACTGTAATTGGTGAATGTTGAAGTGCAAATTTCCAGGATTAGCTTTATAAGACACGTGCATTTGTTGAATTTTAGATTTGTCTGTCGTGCTCCGGACTCGTCAACTCGCTTCCGTTCTTTAGCTGAGTTTGAGCCAAACGAAAGCCCCCATCTCTCTCTCTCCCCCCCCCCCCAGGTTCCTGGAGCTGGAGAGCAGCGGCCATCGCAACGAAATCCGCCTCCGTTACCGAACGGAGAGCCAGCAGCCTCACACTGACATCTTCCCCTACACGCTGGCAGACGGACGGTGGCACAAGCTCTCCGTGGCGCTGAGTGCATCCCACGTGCTGCTGCACGTCGACTGCAACAGGTCGGCTTCCTGAAAAAAGCCCGCCCCATTTGACTAAATTGGAGCTAGGGGTGTGTGCATGGGTGCGGCCACCGGCCACAGCAGAAAGCTGATTGGCCCCCAGCATACCCCGTCCCTGTCACTCACCAATTCAGCACATGTCATTGGCTAATGATAAGGTTGCTACTGCTGTGTGAATGATGGCCCCTCTTATGCCCCCCACCTTAAAAAAATCCTAGAATTGTCCCTGAAAGGAGTGTTCTCAGACCCAAGGCATGAAAACAAAAAAATCCAAAAGTGCCCTGTGAACAGAGCAATTTAACAGGCAAATGGTGGGGTTGATGTGTCGCGTGAAACGCAGCGCTGGTGAACCGCTCATGCCGTTATTGTTCTAGAATCTATGAGAAGGTGGTGGAACCGCCATCCATGGACCTACCTGAGGACACGTCGATCTGGCTCGGACAAAGAAACAGCGCACATGGATTGTTTAAGGTACAAGTCTCACAGATCACGTTTCCCCTGAACTGAGTGTAAAGCGCTGGATTCTGCCCATACTTATTTGTCCAATCATAGCTGGTGATCCTTCTTCATTCAAACGTTGTTTAATGCTGTTGGAAAGTGCTTGTATTTCATGGTTCATTTGTGATGACATTAATACTGCTTTTGTTTTGTCTTCTCCTTATTTGGTCCTACCTGCTGTACTTTCATGACGACATTGTTCAGCTTCGCCTGTGTGGCACCATTAGCCGAGCTTTTCCACAGCCTCATCATTGCATCAATGCATCAATATCCATGTCATTTATTGCAGACATTCATTTCAAACCTGAGAATTTATTTTTTTTAAGAATATCCATCTGTATGTCCAGTTGCTGTAATCGCTTTTGCAGTGTAGGGTCACACTGAGCTGGGAAACACAGGGGGGGCACAAGGTAGGAGGGCTATTTTTGGAGGAAGCCAGCGGAAACCCACACAAACCCGGAGGGAATATGCCCTCACACACTGCCCGGGGGGGGTGAATCGAACCCCTAACCTCGGAGGTGTGAGGACACAGTGCTACCATCTTTGCCGCAATGCCACCCTTTAATGAACCCATACTAACGCAGACAGCAGTATGGGACGGCACCTCCGTACTTGAAAGTCGTACTATAGATGACTGCAGGACTGTAAACTGACCAAGGTGGCTGCCGATCTCACAGATTCTCCTGCAAGCAACGCAGCGAAATGAAACTGAAACTGCTGGTGTTCATTCATGGCTCCGATTTCCATCTTACCCGGCTTCGGTTTTGTTAATGCCATCGCTTTAGCGAAATTTATTCTAGTTTCCATGGCAAAGGAAACAATTTTCCACATATAAGAAAAGTGCCTTGAACTCAGATTGGAATTTTCAGTCCCGTTGCAGAAGAAGCAGGTTAATTTAAGTGGCCAATCTCGTAAGTTATCCTGTCCTTTTTAAGTGGAGGAACCGGACTCGGATACCTGAATTAGTTGCGGTTTCCATGGCTACTGACAGTCGACACACGATGCTGCTAAATATAAGCATCTGCATCGGACAGAAATGGTACCAAAATGTATAAGGGTTTAGCTGCCGTTCCACAATACAAGATTAGCCATTTGGTGACAGGAAGTGGGTCGTGATCTGTCAAACTCCAGACCTGCTCCACAACTCACAGCTGCCCAAACAGTAATTCGGAGGCCTTCCAAAAAAAACGCAAGTAGCGAAAGTTGCGTCGCAAACTTGTCAGCGGCCATCACCATCATTACTCTGGCCTACGCTGGATAAAACTTGTTTTCTGCACCGTATCCGATGCCAGCATCACACAGGTAACCGGGATGGACCGAGACTAATTTGTGTGAAGAGGTACAGCAGAAAGCCACTGTTTTTTTTCCTTTTGTTGGCTTTTACAGGGCGTGATGCAGGATGTCGAGCTGCTCGTCATGCCCCAGGGATACATCTCACAATGCCCAGACCTGAATCGCAGTAAGTCGGCTTTCCTCTGCCTTTGTCAGTATTCTGTCACCATCTGCAGTTGTTTATCTGGATTTAGTGGGCGGCCATGATGGACCTTGGGTATCTCACTCTTGCTTTTAGCCTGTCCCACTTGCAACGACTTTCACGGGCTGGTGCAGAAGATCATGGAGCTACAGGACATCTTAGCCAAGACATCCAGCAAGGTATCGCATCTCCTGATCATCATCGCATTGAGAATGCACTTCTTTGATGGCAAGAAAAATTAGGCTTTTCTTTCACCTGCCCACGCAGAGATGTTGGTGCTTCTCAAAGAGCGTGTCAGGTTTAAAACCACATCTCATTTCTCTTCAGAATATGTCTTTAAATAAAAATGCGTTAGTGGAAAGCCTCAGGTCCTTCTGAAGGACACGACGACTCACTCTAGTTCTTAAAGGATAATCTGTGACTAGGTAAACTCCGTAACCTTTCAGTCGCTCACATGTCACATCGCCGCAGTTGATTAATGCATTTTCCCAACACAAAGGCAGTGTATGGTAGTCTAAGTGCCCCCTTATTCCCCTATTCCAACCCTCTCCACCATGCGTAAAGCTGTCCAAGGCGGAGGAGAAGATGAATGGCCTGGACAGATGCTATTGTGAGCGGACCTGCAACGTGAAGGGCTCGCTCTACAGGGAGGATGAATCCTGGACAGATGGTTGCAAGAACTGCACGTGTTCGGTAGGTGCCTAGCATAGGGTGGGGGTGATAAGGGGGGCGGGGTATGGGGCTTCCACCCCACCCTCTGTTGCTCCTTAAGTCGTTTGATTGGCTGCTGCTCAACGGACCTCCTCTGGATGCTGGGTGTCCATGATTCTGGGATGAACAGGATGGGATTACGGATGGATCTCGGCACCAGACCGGCACAGCAGGGGGACAGAACTTAAAACTGACCGATGACAAGCTTCCGATTCCTGGAAGGTCATTGATGTGTTTTTGGATGTGCGTTTAGATAAGGTCTGTGTTTTGGAAGCCAAATTGAACATGAAGTGCAGATCAAACCGAGACAGTAGGGTGGGGGGTTGCTGGAGGTCTGGCTATACGGGTGATGTCCTGCTTCTTTGCTGCCCCAGTTTGAGCCTGATGATATTAAAATTATGATCAATAAGAACAAATGAGATGCACACCCCTATATCACCATGGTGATGTACTTCGCCTCCAGCTTGTGAAGGCAGGCAGAACAGTCCTTTATTAACTACTGTTATATTCTAGCTGTGGCAAAATATTTCCTGATCTGTTGGCAAATTATTTACTTTGGTTATTGTTACTTGAGTTCTAAGTTGATGCTTTTTAAATTGATGTCAGTATCGAGTTGCTTAGCTACAACTTAACATGCCTTTTCGATTTTTATATTTATTTATTTTTTGTGATTCCGGAATCTCTCCCTCAGAACGGCACCGCGCTCTGCCAGCCCGTTTCCTGTTCCCCGCCCCTCTGCCCGCCGGACTCCGCCCCCGCCTACGTGACTGGCCGGTGCTGCCAAGAGTGCCAGCGTGAGTAGATGTGACGGCCAAGGCTGACGTTTGCGCCCCTGCGGCCTGCCTTTCCCTCTCCGCCCGCCTGCCTGCCTCTCTCCCACACGGCACATCCAATCATGCCTCCAGTGAGGCTACTTGACAACTGACCTGGTCTCCGCGTTGCTAAGCGCCTCACCAGGCATCTCTGGAGCGTGTCCGCATTTGCATAAATACGGGTAAATATATATCACAAAACACTTTGCTTCGTGATGACATGATGAGTGAAAAATCAGGATAAAAGGATAAAGGTCTCAGTAATGAAATTTGGCATCTTGTGCGCACACGGCCATGGGCAAGGATCACATTGATGCTCGGGCAAAAATGCGTTTCTCAGCCCAGTCCTCGGAGACCCCTGGACAGTCCACATTTTTGCTCCCTCCCAACTCCCAGCCAGTTAAGAACACCAAATACCTGGTGTTGCTAGCTAGGAGGGAGTTAAAATGGGGAATGTCTGGAGGTACCTGAGCATTGGATTGAGAAAGACTTCTCTAGGAAAATAGGCAAGCCCAACACCAGTAGCTTTCACCAGAAGAAGATCTCAGAAATAGCATTAAGACTTTGTGAGATGTTCTTCCCGGATAAATAACTTTTAATCACATGATTTCTTATCACATGACTTCAATCATGTAACTTGTCAGCTAGCAGCAGCCCTCAGTCTGATGAGGAGCGTGAGATGTCCCTTGCGAAGGGACCTCCCCTCGTAGAAACCCCCCAGGCTTGGCTGCGTCTGCTCAGTCCCAGCCCATGTTCTCCCTCCATTACTCATTACATTAAAAAATTTTGTTGGATTCCATTTTAATAAACATTCTCCTGACAAATTGCTTAATAACAGGTGTAGATTTGCTTTGCTGCGAACCTGCAAATTTAATATCGTATTAACTGCAATGTTTGTAGCTAGTTGCTCAGGTCATTCCTCGGCTGAAAATATGCTTCAAATATGGATAACAGTAGGAGGACGATTTCATTTTTGGCTCACTAACAACAGGACAGACAGGCCGTGGGAACATTTGGCTTTGTGTCACCCAGCACTGTATCCTGGAATCCCCAAATTTGATTCCTGTCTGCAGGGGCGGGTTTGCTATTTCTGGGGCGAATTTCAAAGACAAAATAAATAAGTAGCAAGCAGAGTCAGAAGTTCATAGCAAGTTAGCTGGCTAGTCGAACACTACGCCTTAGTATCTCCTAAGTAAGAGGTGGATTTATTTAATATTTAGTGTAGCGATTGTTTGTGGCCCCAAAGTTTGGGGGAGCCATGAGAATGTGTGGTCTGAGTGGCGTAAACGTGGCAGCAGCCTTCCATGGACAGTGGGGCTGTGGATTTCTGGTCATGTCTGATCCTGGGTTTCCTGTTTGCCCAGTAGCATTTTGTTTTTATCCTAGTCTTTGTTCGTTTAATTCCCTCGCGCAGGCTTGGCTGCAGACTGTTTCTGTTTGTCAGTTTTTAAAATGCGCCGTCTGTATGTTTGCTGTCGGCGGGAAGGCCTGTCTTCACTGCAACTGCGTTAATGTGGAATTAATTACAGAATTAGCTTTGGTGAAAAGGCAGCACGAGTCTGTTCTCTACGCCAACGGTAGCTTTGTGTGGGGAGCAGGGGTGAGCTGAGGGCGATAGAGCTTACATGGGGGTTTGGAGCCGGGTCAGAGGTTCCAGTCGGCCGTTCTGTTTCCCCAAAGTCATGCTGACAATCCTCCCTCCCTCTAGCCCCCACCCACACACATGCCGTGTCTCTGTTGTCAGTAGTTTACAAAGGTCAACAAATATGCAGCTAATTAGCAGGGCCCTGCTCTGTTCTAGGCCCTTCTGTTCCACGGCTGCCTATTTTATCCTGGTAGACCATTTCCGGCAGCCAGAGACAGATCCGGCCGTGGTTATTTTCGCCGTGGCATTTAGATCCATTTCATCTGAACGCCCTCCACTGCATGCATGCGTAACACACCCTCCCCCGACCGCACTCTTCACACCTTTGCATATCAATCGCACCTGTCCAGCACAGATTCATCTTTTTCCACATCCTGGTAATGAGGCATGGGGAGACGAGCGAGCTGGATGGATGCCCTGGTCAGCATCCCGGCTAAGGGATGCTCACCGCAGTAGGGCCTTTGTTTGGGAGGGGCGTGGCACCCCCAAAAGATGATGCGTTTGCCCCTCTGAGACGCTTGCTGGACTGCTGCCTGCTTAACGCACGGTCCATCTGTTTGTGTTCCAGCGATGTGCATGTTCCGGAAGAGGGTCTACATGGAGGGCGAGAAGCAGGCTCTGCGAGACTCTTCCGGAAAGTGCTCCCTCTTCGAGTGCAGGGTAAGTGACTGTTAATGGAGGTCACGCTCCGTGTTGATGTGGCGCTTCAGTCGTCAGGGTGTCATTAATGTCCATTCGATATGATGGGTCACCGATGGACCCTTCTCATGTGGGCGAAGTGATGTGAGCCTTTTTGTCCTACGAGTCTGATCCCTCTTGTTTACTTCACCATTGCCAGGCACCCCGCCCCCTTACCCTGGTGTGAAAATGAATTAACACCTACACAGTTATGTGTGAGTTTCTATTCCTGAGGTTTTGAATAATGAAATACACTTGTCAGTCTTTGGATTCCTGGCATGCTGCGAGGAGGGCTTCCCTGCATTAAAAGCCCCGTCTGTGCCGCTCACTTCCTCTAGGGGGCGCCGTCTGGCAGGCGCCCATCCGAACCTGTTAATTGCCTTTGTTTGCTGGGAGACTCTAGTAGCCACTGCCAAGCTGACTGAGGGAGGCACCTCTGGATCCTAGCTGTGGGTCTCGTCTTACCTGCAGTCTTCCCAACACTGTTGGCCAATCGATCATTCCGATGGCCACGCTTCCATGTTTCCTCGATAGTCCTTGGCTGCTGTAATGATTTCTCTCTGCATGAGGATTTATCCTCTAAGGGTGCTTGTGTGTGTTTTGTGGGAGGTGCCACAGTCACTACAAATAGTCATTATTTATGGCCAAATGTTGCCTCAAGCCTCCGCTGCCTGTGAGTCTCAGGATCATTAGGGTAAATCACATTCCCTGTTTCACTGTTAAAAAAATACTATTGTTACACTATTGCTGGTCTATTATTTTTGTCCCAATTCCAGGTAAATCTGATATTTTTTTATTTTAAGACGTTTTTCAATATTTGTATGTGTTGTTGGATTAATAACTTAATTTATATAAATGTAAATATTAGCTTGACAAATTAACAGCTGTCTAGCCCTTCAGGGGTTCAAGAATTACTTCATTTTCTATTCGCTCATAAATTATTCTCTCATTTCTATCTTGATATGCACATTTGTGCTTTTTAAACTGTGCTTATTGCAGTGGTGTGGTGTGTTTTATTAAGTATACTTTATTTGTGAGCCAACACCCGTGTCTGTTATGACTTTTAGTCCTGAAAAGGTTGTCTCTGTGTCAGGATTGTATATTTGCTCAGGAGTGCAGTTGTGCACAGCTGTAAGCACCACCATCCTTGTGTGCAGGACAGAACGATGCGAAGGGTGGCACCCCCTACCTGCCCGGAGCTGAACTGCGCCGAGACAGACCAGCTGGCCCTGGCGGACAGATGCTGCAGCATCTGCAGGGGTATGGTGACAGATCGTGTGGAGATATATGTGGACAGTAGGGCTGGCCCATATCTAAAAATAAATTATGTGAAATTTTAATTCAACAATAATAACAATAACAATAATATCGAATTATCCAACACTCCCCTGCACACACACATACACACACAAGAACACATTCACGTAGCACCAAACTTAATTTGTTTAGTTGAATGAAAAACGTGATTGCATGGAAAACGATGTGCAGATAATCCCCTAAACAGTCGGGGGGGGGGGGGGGCTTATTAGTTGTTGTTTTTTTTTATTGGCTGTGGAAAATGACTGAATTAACAGTGGGCTGGATATAATTATTATTTTAAAAACATTTCTCAGACTATCCACTAAAGCAGTGGTTCACAAGCTTACAGGAAGCCCCAGCCACATATGACCATTATAATCAAGGTTTACATACACTGATACCTTCTGGTACGATACAGATATATTTCTTCTTAACAGTGTTGGAATCGTAGGCTAGGCCAAGTCATAAATCTTTCAGTTATCTTGCTTTGTGTGCCTAAGCCAACTTCCACGACAAAAGTGGTAAAGATCAGTTAATCGCTGTCAGATAGCGACAGCGGGTTACTTATCTAATATCGTCGATTATCGATAATATTGTTAAATCGCCCAGGCCTCGCTGACAGCCTGCCGTTGCTGAAGAGGCGGGCTTGTGTCTGGTTTCGGATGGATGAACGGAGGGTGTTGAAACCAAACTGCTTTACCCACCGTCTCTTGTGATCTATCAGTGCCGGCATCTCTGCTAACAAGCTCTCTCCGGGGACTTTGGCGCAGCTCATTAGGGATGTAAACAATGGCAGTAGCCTGCAGAAAACCCACGTGCCACTGACATTATTGGCTATTTTTGGGTTCCATTTTAATACACTAATTTCCTCAAAGTTGCCTGGCATCTGTTATTATGTTGCACTGCTGTATTAATTACACCCTCCAGAGGACAGAAAATTCCAGAAGCGACTGACTGCACATGACAAAAGCAGGCTGATGTGTCTATTTGGTGTGAGCCAGACTGCGCTCACAGAGCAGTGCAGCTTCGACGTGTCACATGTTGAAATGTGCCCTAACCCTAACCCTTTTGCACCCTGTTCCTCTAGGCTACGACTTCTGCGCCGAAGGCCACAACTGCATGGAGAACTCAGACTGTGTCAGCCTAGAGGCGGGGCCAAGCTGCCGTTGCCGGGACGGCTTCCGCGCTCTCCGTGACGACGAGGCCTATTGTGAAGGTACCGAGACCTTCACTGGCTCCGCCCACTGAAGTACAGCATAACAGTGGGGAAAGTGAGAGTGTGGAGTACATGCGGACAAGCTTTGAATAAGATGTCGGGGAGAAATGGTTAAGAAGCAGTGTTTTATGGGTGAGGCGGGGATTTTGTTCACACAGTTACATGCTGTTTTATTTTTAGGGTACATCCAGTTTGGGGGCATGACATTTTTTTTTATAGAGAAAAAGGAATTTCTTTATGAATATCCAGGTGTCTCAGAAACTAGCTGATGTTCTAAAATGGACTTTTTCTGACGGAGAACTGTCGAGTTCCTTTACAAAGGAGATGAACCAGGGATGGACATAGCTGGGTCCCTGTCGGGTGGCACCCATATCCGCACACCCCAGTTGCTGCTTTTAAGCTGGCAAGGCGCCCCCTGCTGAGTAGCAGGGAAGGAGCAGGAGGCCGCCGGCGCTCAGCGCCAACCACCCAGCCTCATCAGGGTGTCGCCTTTACTGCAGCACTGCGTAATTAAAGATGCTATCGCCCCCCCCCCAATGGGTGGGTGACGCTCCCTGGCGGTGTCACATCCGAGCCGTTTGCTTACGCTCCCCCGTGACCTTGAGTGTGACCTTGTCTCTGCCGATGAATCTTCAGTCCCGCCTGGTCCCTGCGGAGGGCGCCGGTCACACCAATGCAGGTGAATGGGCCGTATCAACGGCTGTATAATGCGCGTGTTTGCATTTCATCAGAAATGCTTAACTATTAAATCTGAGGGAGGCTGTGAATATATTTAGAGTGGCTATGATCATGAACACAGACTAGCTGCAGTTTCGTTATCCCAAAGAGATTATATTAAGGCTAACCCCCCCCCCCCACTCCACGCCTGCTCTGCGTGTGTATACAGCTTGCATGTTCTCCCCATAGTTTTCTCTTTTATTCCATTTACCTCTCACGGTCAATAAAAACATACACTTTAGGTGGATTAGCAGTGTGAGTGTGTGCCCTTTGATGGACTGGCATCCTGTCCAGATCTTTCTCTGCCCTGTCCCCTGAGCATCTCATGTTTCACTGCAGGCTTACTGTGACCCCGCATTGGCTATGCGGTTAAGGGAAAATGGATGAATGAATGAACTAATGAACGCCATTCTCTTACACGATGGAAGTTGGCGACATCCAAGTGAGTGTGTAAGAGGAAAACAAAAATGGCAGAGAGTCGACAGAGCGGAGCGCCGTAATTCAGCGATTTCTCAGCTGACATTAAGCGCGTGTGGAAATGGATTGAGGTGTGAATCCCCTTTAGTTAGTGTGAAAAATAATAAAACGTGAAACGGACCTAATTATTGGCCTGGAATTGATTTTTTTCTTGGTCGAGCCATTTTCTGAGCACTTTCTAGTTGTAAAGGGACAGATTTGGCCACAGAATTGTGTAATTTCCACCCCAACCACCCCTCCCGTTCTCAGCATCCCTCAGTAAGGCGCTAGTCTAACACTGGCATGTTCTTGGTGGAGGTCTGGGTCTCCCTCACCGCCGGAGGTCTGGGTCTCTCTCACCGCCAGAGGTCTGAGTCTCCCTCGCGGCTGGTGGTCTGGTTCTTCCACACCGCCGGAGGTCTGAGTCTCTCTCATGGCTGGATGTCTGGGTCTCCCTCACCGCCAGAGTTCTGGGTCTCCCTCACTGCCAGAGCTCAGATAATTAGCCGAACCTGGAAGCCTGCCTCAGAGGCAGCTGGGCGAAGCTGTGATTGTAGTTATTGACAGAGGTGTTAATGTTATCAAGAAATATTGGAAAAAAGCAAACAGCAAATAGCAAAAGGAGCCGACAAATAAAGTAGCTGGTGGTTATTTCAGGCATTCAGTCCATGGTACTTGCCTGTAGATCCATTCTTCATGTATGGGAACAATTAAAACTGTCAACCGAGATAAAAGATGTTTTATTAGTCCAATTAGTCTAATGTGTGTGGGGTGTGGAGGAAGACAGTCTTATAGTATTGATAGAAAAGTGACTTACCGTTTTTATTGTTATTTTATAGAGCGTTAAGCTCCTTCTGTTCTCAAAATAGACTATGAAATCATTTCTATTTGAATCTTTTATATTAGCAGCGGAGGGATGATCTCGGAAGGTTGGCTAGCCGATCAGGAAAGAGCTGTTTTTTGCACTGGTTGCCTGTGTTTGGCATCGTTACTGATTACTGGGTGGCAGGATGCTCTGGTGTGATGGCGTCCGCTGAACCCGGAACAGCGACGTTCTCTTTAAGGCGTGATATTGCGACACCCGGGCTCCGGCCTTTCCGCTGCGTGGCTCGCAGGCACTCACCTGACACCAGTAACAGGCAGCAGGGATCCCCGGGAGGTTTAAATCCAGAGCAGGACTCCCAGGCAGCACAACACGTCTCACACTGCTGCAGTGCTCCAGACGCCGGGTGGGTGCCTGTGATTGGCTGCTTACTGACACCTGAACGCCTGAATCTGTGTGGCCTTGTCGTTTGGCCCCTATTCGTTCCGGGTATGGTCTGTTGGCTGGGCCTTTCCCGTGGCGTGCTGGGAAAAGCTAGAGGGGAAAAAAAATTACTTTCATTTCATTTAGCAGACACGTTTGTCCAAAGCAACGTACAAGTGAGGCAAATAGCACATTACAGACATACGTGCTATCAAGGAGACGACCAGGTGTAAGTGCAGCTAGGCTGAGCTTCCAGCCAATGCCCAGGTCTGAGTGTCAGCAGTAATGGAACAACGTCTAACAAAGCAAGAACCTATTTAGACTAATCAAGGACCAGAAATACGACATAAGAACATTCAGGGAAGGTAAAGAGGTATCAGGTTAGCAGAGGTGCTCCTGGAACAGATGGGTGTTGAGGTGCTTCTTGAAGGCTGATGACCGGACGTGGTTTGGCACGCCGTTCCACCATCAGGGAACCGCACGTGAGAACCCTCTGGACTGACGCTTCTCAGGTGACTTAACCTCAGTGACTTAATCTCGACTTGGGAGATTCAAACAAAGCAACAGTTTATACTCTGTTTTTTAATAAGTCATGTAATAACAAGCTGAAGGAAAGCAGTAATAAGGAAGCCTCATTAAGGCTAGAAGTGGCAGTGCTGGGCTTGACAGGAAGAGAGGTGGGCGTGTGACTGTGTCAGAAAACGCTCTCTTCTCCGCAGGAATATTCCCGCAAATGAAATCCGAGTGTCCTGCCTCTATTTTTGGCTCGCCCCCCCCCCCGCCGGCGAAGGTCGGCTTGCCATTCCTACAGGTTGTTGGGAAGTCTGACTGGCTTGTTAGATTTTTTTTTCCCCCCAGCAGAAATCATGTAAAACTCACAAGCACAAACATGTAATACGGCGTTGGCCCTCCGACCTCACGGTCACATGATCCATCTACGCCAGATACGTGTAAACCGCCAAGAAAACAGCTGATCTGTTTCGACCAATGGGAAGCTTTTTAAAAATATATCCAAAATAGTCTATCAGTTAGGCTTGGAATGAGGATTGTGTTCAGGTGTGCACAGATACTGCCGTTTCTTAGATTCTCCCTGTGGCAAATGCCGGCATCCCCAGGTTCAGAATGGTGTGTTGCGCAGTGTGGGTATCGCGAGGCCTGCACACAGGTCACAGCATGGAGCTTGTCGTCCCTTTGAAGCCTCAAAGAAACGCCCGACAGCTTAACAGCGCTGTCCTACATACCTGGATTTTATTCTCCCGTCCTCAGAATCACGATGAACTCACCTCCCGCGGTTGCCAGTCTACCTCATCTCCCGTTGTGGGATTTAACGCCCCCGCTGCGTTTAATAGATGGATGTTATCTACAAAGCAGAGCGATCTAGTCTGACACACCCACAGCACAGATGTAAATCTGGTTTTGCTCTGTCCACCGCGTGAAACGACCAGTTCACCAGCAGGGCTGGAATGCACAGTAATATGAATCCGGCCTGTTGGAGCCCATTTGGTTCCTGAGTGTTTCACTCAGCCTGATATTGTCAGTCTCAGTCCTGTTAGACTGCCACTGATCGGTAATAAATAACCTCTCAGCATCATATAATTAGAGATTTCATTCCCAAACTGCACTAGTCGTCTTTTTGCTTCTTTTTTAATTTGGAATAAATCTCTGGCCCAGATTTTATTTTTCCAAATTCTGCCTCTTTCCAAAGTTCCATTAATAATAGAGAGTATGTGTCATTTCTCTATCCTCCTTACTGATGCCCCGTTTTGGAGTTCAGGGAGCTGGGGGCGGGTTTGTCGGGGTCATGTGATGTGAAGGGCTCGGACACCCCCAGCATTGCTGACTCAGGTCCCCATCAGGGAGACGCTTAAGCGCGATCGCTCGGGTGAAACGCTCGGCTGGATGAACAGGGGAAAATGGCTTTGCAGAAAAACATGACCTGAACGTCCCACCCATTCATTCGCCTTCTCCATCACTTATCCAGGAGCATCAAGGTGAGCCTGGTACCAGATTCCTGCGGCGGGGGGACATGTTGGAAAGGTGTCAGGGGATTCACTTTGGTGCAACTTAGACACAAATTCACCTAAATACATGCTTTTGCTAACACAGAGAGAACGTGACGTGTTTTAATAATTCATTCTAAAGAACCATTCTGAGCTCTTCTGAATGTGCGTACGGGTGCATTTTTACTTAAAATGCTAAGTTAATACCAGCTGTGTATGGTAGTTACAGTAAAGACTCCCATGGAAGCTGCAGTTCTCCCAGTTGAATAGCATTATAATATCCAGAACAAAGAACATTTTCAGCATTATTGTTTTTTTTTCCACCCTCAAGAGAGCCCTTTGTAATCTAGAGATGTCTGTGAAATAGGAAAATGTGCAACGGCGTCGCCCCCCTGCAAACGTGGCGTGTGGTACCTTCCAGTGCTGTCCGAGGTCTCGGGTTAGGACGCGGTAGACACCATCACTTGGTTCCCTAGGGGGAGGGGATGAGATGAAGAAATAGCAGTGACATGTGATGTAAAGATGACAGCGCTGTCAGCTCGGGGCAGTGAGCATTTCATACATGCGTCTCAATTGAGGGCTAAGAAGGGCAATTTCCTGTGCCAGAGACGAGATTAATTAGTCCTGAAGAGCCTGCAGATGTAGCCAAAAGGGGCTCGCAAATGTTTTCGATAAATCAAATTACTCAAAGCGGCTCCTCCGTTTATTACTGCTTGTTTGCTGCAGACTTGAAGTAAGCGGGGTAGAGTCTGCATCATTAGGCGTCCGTTACCAGTCACTCCAGTGCTGGGGTGGGAAGGTTAATGGATCAGGTGGCCCGGCCACCCCCCCTCCCTTCCACCCCACCCATCACTCCAAGGATTTTTTTTAGATTGAATGTGAAAGACACTGAGCATTTGCTCGCCGGAGGGAAGGAGGGGGCAATAATTCAGCGGGGAGAAAGTCTGTGGCCGATTCCAAGCTGGGCGCTATTTACCAGGCGGGTAAAATGCAGAGGCGTATTGTTCTCCCTTTTTTTATGTATTTATTTATTTATTTATTTATTTTTGCCCAGACTAGGCAGCCGCCGTATTTGGCTGGGCTGGGTTTCCCTGCCAGGGTGTGGTTTGTGGGGGAGGAGGGGCAGGGTGGCCAGACACCCAGGCTGTTAGCTTGGTGAAGAAAATTGGATCCCTGTCAGAGGCCCCTGGGCTGTTTGAGTTGTGTGCGCCCCCACCACTATGTTCTACAACGGTGTAGTTTTCAAGGTGGGGGTGGGGGTGGGGGTGGCATTGGAAGTGATGATAAATGACAATAAATGTTGTCGACCAAGGAAACTAATCATCACACTTTTAAAAAAATGTTTATTCTGTTTTAGTGTTTGTTTTGTTACTAGTACGATGTGTGATGTTTGCACTGAGAGTGCCTTCTACCTCATTTTGTTGTGCATGTGCGTAATGACAATAAAGTTGACTTTGACGTTGACTGGAGTTTACTAGTGCATTGTCTCAGAGACAGAATTGGGCTTCAAAATGCCTGAATGGTCTGGGCTCAGTGCATTTGTTTGGGCCGTCGAAGGTGCACTGGAATGGTGGCCTGTAGACCAGACCAGCAGCTAGCGGCCCTCTGCTGATGTTCCACGATCGCTCTCCCACCCAGTGACAGAAACAAGCTGCCGTCATTAATCTCATCCTCGTTGGCACCGACGGGGACCCCTTTGAATTAATGAGCTTCTGTACAAAGGGGATGTCCCCAGGGCCAGGAATGGCGGAGTGAAGCGATGGATGTGCTTCCAGGCCCGGTGAAGAGGTGCTTTAATCTCATTAGCAGCCAGGGGGCGCCAGTTCCTTCCCCGTCTCCCTCCCTAGCGGTGCTGAAAAGCTTTGTGGCCAGGTCGGCCTCCACAGGGAACCTTTCTGTTTATACTGCTTTGTCATACTGTATGGTACTATAGTGCCCCCTTGGCCACAGGTGGGAGTTAGTGTGTGAATGTCAAGGTCTTTGCTCCCTAGGAGCAAGGTGGGTTTAGTTAAACAGGATTAGTTAGATGACACTGGATTAGTGTGACCTGAAGTCACATGTTTATGCCGGACCAGCGTGACCCGAGGTCACATGTTTACGCCGGATCAGTATGATCCGAGGTTGCATGTTTACGCCGGATCAGCGTGACCCGAGGTCACGTTTACACCGGATCAGCATCACCCGAGGTCACATGAACTGAGGCTTTGCTCTGTGCGTACAAACTTGACCAGGACAAACTAGTTTCTAAGGTCAACTCTTGAGCTGAAGCAGCACATTTAAATGACAGGATTATGTGTTTATTATGGCTCAGTGGCTAACACTGAGGCTTCACAGGGTTGGGGGATCCACCGCCATGTCTTTGTACATACTCCCTGTTTATGTAGCACTCCAGATTCCTCCCACAGTTCAAAAACATACCATTAGATGACCCGGTTTCTATAAATCGTCCGTAGCGTGTAATTGTGTGTGACTGCGTGTCCTGAAATGGAGTAGCATCCTATCTAGTGTCCCCCTGCCTTGTGCACTATGCATTCTGGGATAGGTTCCAGGCTGATCATGAACCTCTACCAGATAAGCAGTTATGGAAGATGGATGCATATATTTATTGCAGCCAGTGTGATGATTCACTTAAAAATATATGTATTTACATATTTTTGCTGCAAGCAAAGAATTATTCATGGAAAACCATAACTGAGTTACTGTTCATTGTAAAACATTAACTGCTTACTCGCAGAAACACAAACTGCCCAGATGAGAAATCTTAGCTACCACTATGCAATGTTTCTCCAGGGGGGGTACCCACACCATCTCCGGGGTCGCCCACCTTCCCGTGGGTCTCAGTGTATCCGACTGCGATCGATTTTTGGCTCAGGCATATAGGAGAGGAAGACCACCAATCGCTTCATCCATAGATAAAAGTGGACATTGATTTGCTGAGATCCTTAATGGCAGAGCACACGTTTCCACATGACAGGGCAATCAGGGAAATGGAGTCGACTAATGGAGATGGAAATCACCTCTACGTCGGCGGCAGCCCCGGTCCGGTGCGCGGGGCAGTCTGGGTGCGTGGCTGAGTGTCAGCGCTGTGACTTGTGTACCTCCCAGCTTAATAGCTTCTAAATCAACGTAGTGTTTTTAGGTGGGACGAGCTGGGGTCAAGGCCTGCTGAAGGGTACCTGCGCGATTACAGAGGGAAGTGTGCATCCTTTTGTCCTGGGAGGGGCTGGGTGCTTGGATACTCCAGGTCCTGGAAACGGTGCCAACGGAGTGGGATAGGAGAGAGAAGGAGGTATGGGGGGGGGCAAGGAAAGAGGTT
>JAODKC010000001.1:4966195-4984712 GCA_026777985.1 Mormyrops attenuatus
CCTCGCGCGAGCTGTCTTTCATTTTCAGCCCCGTCTCTTTGCCGTTTTGCCCTCGCATCCGCTCACCCCCCCCCCACCACCCCCACTCTACCTCTCCATTCCCCCCCCCGCGCGTCGCCTCAGTGCCGATTCTTTCGGCCGTATAACATTCAAAGGCGGCTCTCACTACTCTGGTGCTGACATTTCCAAGTATGGCTGTTCCACACATTCCGGCCCATTCTGGCTCATTCCGGCCCATTCCGGCCCATTCCGGCCTTGACTACCTTGGGCAGACGCTCCTTGCTCTCTTCCCAGCATGCTTCAACGAGCTACGTTCCAGTGTAAATATTCCACATCGGTGAAGGGCCCCCTCTCCTCCCTCGATGCTTTCAGTTAATGAAAGGTGAAGACCGCCGGATAGCTGTCAGAGGAGCCGCGCCGTGGTGGAGCAGCCTAAGCAGGAGGGCGTCTCCGCTGACAGAACTTGCATAATTGATTGTTTACTCATTGAACGCAGAGCAGAAAACATGCCGGGAGATTGCGTGTGTGAAAGGGTATATCCTGCAGGATGCCGAGATTCAAACTAATGTGGCTGGCATTTTTATAGCTCCTTCCAGATACTTATTGGATGTAGCTGGAACATTGGGCGGTGTGGGGCTCAGCAGGTTAAATTTCTGCGACCGTCACCAGAAGGTTGCTGGGTTGAGTCCCAGCCTCGGAAAAATAGTCACATGTTCGCGAGCCCTTGAGAGAGGTCTGTAACCCCCAGCTGCAGGGGTGCTGCACACACCTGGACCCTGTGCTATAACCTTCAACCTTACTTTCACCTCTCTGTGTATCTCATGGAGAGCAAAATGGGGCAGGCAGAGAGAAGCCTTTCAGTGTACCTGTTCTTGTGCAAGTGGCAAATAAAGGAGTGTTTACAGAAATGAATAAAGTATCACTCTTTTATCCCATTCTTTTCTAAATTATTTGATGCATGCTTTAACTGTGAGGGATGGTGAGTTTTAGAGAGCCTTATGGTCCCTGTGACGTGCCCGTCATCTGTCATCTGAGGTCTTGAGAGAATCAGCTAAAATGTCAGTGTTTCCTTTCAAATGAGCCGTTTCCATTTGGAAAAGATAATGGGATTGATCTTAACTAAGAAAGGGGTTATCTTCTGGTGCTCTTTTTGTGCTTTTTCCCCCAGAAAAATCTTGTTACGATTCTGTTCCACCTCACCCGGAAGGCGAAGTGAAGTTTGCGTTCACCTTGGATATCGAGTTAAAAGCCCGGTGGAATAACAGACCGTGTCTGAAAACTGATATCCATAAATTAATCTTTTCCCTGCAGGCTGCCTGAAAGTCACACACACACAGTTCTGTATTTGTCATGGTGCAGCTGTTGAATTTGAGCTGTCATGACGGCCACAGGGCACCGGGTGGCGCCGAGCTCTGTCGCCCTTTGGCCCGTGTCCCCTCGTTCATTTCGACGGTGACAGAACTGCTCCTGGCACGTGTGTGATGTTGGTAAATGCCGTCGATCTCGGGTCACTCGGGTCATGTGCTGTCTGCTGAGCCTGGCCTCGCACCTTCAACCCCCTTCAGGGGATGAGTCAACGCGAGCCCCTAAACGGAGCACACGAGGGCCCCCGGAGCCAGCGGGTCGGGCAGGGCTGTGCTTCCAGAGTCCCAACCAGATCTCGGCAGGGCGGGAGTGTTAAGAATTGTAATTACAGAAGTTAATTGGTGTCATTTACACTGTCACGGGCCGGTGGCTATGTTCAAGGCCCCAGGCTGAGCTCACTGTCACGAGTAGTTAGCGGTGAAGGGCGTCGACCCCCCCCCCTTCCCCCCCTCCCCTGGAGTTCTGACCTCCTCCAGCACTTAGGCGGGGGTTATTAGATGGAAGGCAAGAGGTGAGAATGGAAGCAGCGAAGAACAAACAATGTGGAAAAATAATCATGGGACATCTTCCAATGATTTTTTTCGTGATCTTTATTTACACGCTGTGCAGCTGGAGAATCTCCTGACTTCTCCTACCCACACTGAGGTTTGGCCTCTGGACCATGTGCCCTTCCGTGCTGTGCTGCTGGGGGGGTGGGGGGTGTCAAAAAAACTATTTAATTTCCATTACGTTTGGGTCAGACAACAGGACCAGCCAGTGTTCCTGGAGCACATGAGAGTTAACAGTTTAACAGGCATTACTGCTGTGCAGAAGCTCTGCTGGTCAGCTGCAACCTCATTTACATCCATTAAGAATTTCTGTTGTCTTCTCCAGTTCAAGCACTGTTTGTGAGTAAAAACTTGCATTTAATAATCAGTCTGAATGATATAAAATTCGGCTCTCGATGTAAGGAGAACGCATTTCAGCCTCTCTGCATGACACAGAGTGAACGAGCAGCTTGGCCTTCTGGCAAGCGGCAGATCCTGTGGTCTCTCGCTTCACGTCCAAACCGCTACGACACACAGCATTAGTAACGTGCACTTGACTGTTAAGGAAATGAGTGCTCATTATCGGGTCCCCTTGCGCTCTGGGATAGCCTTGACGCGGCTTCCCGCTGGCCTGATGCTGAGACACGGATACAGGGAGCGACAAGCTGAAGGGCTTCACTCGACAGAACTTTCCGGAAGAAGGTTACCCTTTGCAGTCCTGGAGGATGCTCTCTTGGAAGTAGAGTTTTTCTGAGACGTCAGGCTCGGGCTGGGTGGACGGGACATGGGAGGCGTCAGACCTTCCCCCGGGGAGATGTTTCTGATTTGTTTTGACACTGATAGTCCCGCCTTGTCAGAGCAGCATGTCACAGTTTAAAGGTTCCCGGGAGCGTCCGTCACAGCGAGCAGCCTGGCCCTCCACCAGCGCCGGTCTGTGACCCGGGAAGCAGGCTTGTTTTTGTTCTGACAGAGCTGTTTGTAGCGGGTGTCCGCTGCACTTGATGACCGTAACCTTGGGTCGCTTGCGGAGACCACCTGGGCGGGGCTTCTGACAGTCGCTCATTTCCTCTGACATCACAGAGCATAACGAGTGTGACAGTGACCAGCACACTTGTGACGAGAACGCACTCTGCTTCAACACCGTGGGGGGGCACAGCTGCTCCTGCAAGCCGGGCTATACGGGCAACGGGACACTCTGCAAAGGTAAGGCCCAAGACCCCCCCCAGCCCACCCTCCAAGGCCCACTGTCCTCCTCCGTAGCATAGCATATAGCATCTTGGTATTACTGTATCTACTGCAAAGTCTCTCAACTTAGTCCTCAAGGACCCCCCTACATAGTCCACATTTTTGCTCCTTCCGAGCTCCCAACCAATCAGGAACACTAAATACCTGGTACAGCTGAGTGGAACATTGGGCGTTGTGGGACCGAGCAAAAATGTGGACAGTCTGGGGGGCCCCATGGAGTGGGTTGAGAAACACTGTTCTGTTGTATACACATCATTAGGTTAGAGAGCTCACACAGTTTATGGACACCCTCGTTGTGTAGATTATTTATTCCTAGTGTCCACTATTCATCTTTGTTATCTAATTTTAAGTAGATATTGATTTAGACATCGAGCAACTTTTATTTTATATTAAGACATCAAGTCCCATGATTTTTCACGGTTGCTGTGATTGGTTACTGGATCCCGTCCCTGGTTGCTTCGTCAGGTGATTGGCTCCTTGATCCAGTAACATGGGCAGCAGGTCCTGATGGTGGGTCACTGTGTCCTGAGAGGGGTTGATTGCTCCCATGGTGCCACTGGAGCGTGACCCATTATGTTGGGCAGCCTGCCTTATTAGGGGCTGTCTGACAGCCTGAGGTTTAAGCCTTTTCCGGCATTTTCTGCCTTTGCAAATGACCTGTGCATGCGAGAAGTTCGTTGAGATGTCCCTCCGGAGATGGTGTGTCACACGCTTTTAATTCCCGCTCCTGTGGATTTCCACAGAACGGGTCCTCGCCAAAGGAGTCACGCCACGTCACTGAGCCTGGGTTCGAACCACCCAGCCACAATATTGATTATCATCCCGTTGTTCCCCTCACAGCTCTCTGCGAAGGCCTGTGTCAGAACGGTGGCACCTGCGTCTCCCCGGATACTTGCATCTGCCAGGCAGGATTCACCGGGAAGAAGTGTGAGACAGGTGAGGTGCCAGTGGTGCTTCTCCGTGGCCGTGGTGAGGCATCTTTCTCCGTGTATCGTGGTCCAGAACAGGAAACCGAGCCGGTGATGGCTTGCCGACCAAAGACACCAAGCAGGAGCCGATTAACTTGGTGTCGCCGATTGAACTGCCTGCAACCTACAGCATTTCATGAACTTTAATGAATTAACAATAAATTTCGATATAGACGTCAATGCATGACAGTAATGCGAGCTTAACAGGGGGGTTTAATGGGGGGTTATGATGAGATATGTGTGTTTGAGGTACGGTGGTTCTACATTGTAGTTTTGTACTTCAAACAACACCAACAGGCCATTTTATGTTAACCATAAGGCGCATTGCCGGCTGGGTCGAGACATGCGGTTCAGTTCGCATCCGGACCGTGGTCCGGACTTTGAGAAGCCCTGGCCTGCCCATTAATTCACCCTTGATAGCTAGTGAGGCCCCCCCATAATCAAAATTCTGATTTGGACGAGATTAAAAAAAAGTATGTCGTGGCTCTTTCCTTTCATTTCTCACATTTACATTATCCTGATCTTTCCGAGGCGAAGCTGAGATCGTCTCGCTGTGGTTTCCCTTTTCTAGCTGCATGGAAAAACGCTGTTAAATTTAGCAGAGAAAAAAAAATACGCAGGTGTGAGCTGAATTAATTACACCGGGATTTATTTTGAGTTCACTTGAAAGAATACACGGCAGATAAGGGGGGGGCATTGTCTGCTGGTCGCCGTGAATTTATGCACATTCCCGGATGTGAAGGCGGCAGGCTCTCGAGACCGATGTTGCATCATTTAATTAATTTGATCATATTTAAAGACATTTAATTAATTTAGCCGTATTTAATGGCAACTCGTTCCCCTTCCGGAGATCTAGATTCCAGAGGTAGGCGATCTTCTCCTGTCCCACACCATCACCATTACGTTCTCTTTGGGGTATAGAGCTGCATTGGTCAATCTAATGGTTTATGGAGTAGATTAGGGACCGGTGAGATTGAATGGCACTGGGGTTTTAGGGGAATATCAGTGACTTCCTGCATGTGTCTCTGAACACGTTTGTTTTGTCGACGTCCTAATGCTGTAGAGCCTGAGGTACAGGCCTTAGCAGAGACGGGGAACAGCCACACAGTACATTCTGTGCATTTGGCTGATTTTCCTCCTATTTGTTTCGAATGCATGCGGTAGTGCTTACTCCCACTTAGGCTGAGCTGCGTGCAGGTAGTGCATCTTATTTGGCTTTTAGCCACATCACCATAAGCAGTCCTAACGACAGGAACCAAACGCAAGAAGCTTAGATAACTGTTAGAAGCTTAGATTACACAGTTGTGTTTGAGGCGTCATATGTGATTCTGTGTCATGCTCAGGTCCTGAACCAGCAGCCTTCTGAGCTCAATGCCCCAGCCGCTATGGTACATATGGCCCTGGGTGGCTGTATGCAGCTAACGGGGGTGTTTAGCAGCTTAAGTGTGACTTTCGTGCTGCCTGCCTGCCTGCCTGCCTGCCTGCCTGCCTGGGCTTGCATCTGCTCTCCTGAAAGCCACATCTCTAGGTAGCTTTTGACCTTTTCATGCGCTCAATGGCCAGAGAGAAGAAACCACGGTAAGTGTGGGCAACTGAAGAAAGGCACCCCGTACCTTAACAGCGAGCCGAACCATGTCAGCCAATCCCTGTCTCCCCTCAGCAAGCCATATGTCATGCCCTCTTACAGGAAATCATCATCTTGTACTGCAGAAATATCCAGTAAAATAGAAGTAAAATAAAGCTTACGAAGGCTGAGGAAGACTGAGCAACACGTCAGTTTGCTGCTTCTGTGGAGCCAGTGGACACAGAAAAGTTTTTATGGCAGCCTGATCCCAGCCATGTTCAGCCATAGCTGCCTGCTCCCAGCCATACTCAGCCATGGCTGCCTGTTCTCAGCCATACTCAGCCATAGCAGCCTGTTCCCAGTCATACTCAGGCATGGCCACCTGCTCCCAGCCATACTCAGCCATGGCTGCCTGCTCCCAGTCATACTCAGCCATAGCAACCTGCTCCCTGACGTACTCAGCCATAGGAACCTGATCCCAGCCATTCTCAGCCGTAGCGGCCTGTTCCCAGCCATACTCAGCCATGGCCGCCTGCTCACAGCCATACTCGGCCATAGAAGCCTGCTCCCTGACATACTCAGTCATAGGAACTTGCTCCCAGCCATACTCATCCATAGGAACCTGATCCCAGCCATACTCAGCCATAGCAGCCTGCTCCCAGCCATACTCAGCCATAGCAACCTGCTCCCAGCCATACTCAGCCATGGCCGCCTGCTCCCAGCCATACTCAGCCATAGCAACCTGCTCCCAGCCATACTAAGCCATAGCAACCTGCTCCCAGCCACACTCAGCCATAGCAGCCTGCACCCAGTCATACTCAGCCATAGCAGCCTGCTCCCTGATATACTCAGCCATAGGAACCTGATCCCAGCCATACTCAACTGTAGCGGCCTGTTCCCAGCCATACTCAGCCATGGCCGCCTGCTCACAGCCATACTCAGCCATAGAAGCCTGCTCCCTGACATACTCGGTCATAGGAACCTGCTCCCAGCCATGCTCATCCATAGGGACCTGATCCCAGCCATACTCAGCCATAGCGGCCTGTTCCCAGCCATACTCAGCCATGGCCGCCTGCTCACAGCCATACTCAGCCATAGAAGCCTGCTCCCAGCCTTATAAGCAGTCAGGCCATTTTGGGAAGATCTCTTGGGATATTCTGTAGATCTGTGTTATGTAGGTAGTGACAGTTTGACAGACAGCAAGAATAGCCTTAAAGTGCTTTGGTGAGTCGGTTCCCTGGTAGCTGTGTGAAGAATGGGTGTGGAAATTGCACGACTGACAGATTCGATATTAGCATGGACCCAAGCATGTGTCTTTAATTTTTGATGAAATACTATTGTTACGTGTTGAGCTGATGTGAGGTAAAAATGAGGGCTTTTCAAGACATGGGTTCCGTGGATGAATGGATGAATGATCCCCCCAATACAATGCATGTAGTGCAAATGAGGTCATCCAAACAAATAAATAGACAATTAAAAATATATAAATTAACAAGAGATGTACACGTCATGCTCAATCATGCAGAGTGCTGTCATCTGCTTTTACATGATGTCCTCGTCTGAACCGACCTTGCTGCACTTCTGACCAATCAGCTCTCATGCATGACCACCAAGTGCTTCCCAGCACTGTCTTTACTGGCTGTGAAAAGTCATGGTGCTACAAGAAAGGGAGTTAACCTGACAGCAAAGGAAGCCCTTGATCTGTTTTTCTTCTTCGCATTTGAAAGCGATGAGTCAGCTGACCTCTCTGCAGTGGAATATGCAGTGGAAGCAGGGACATTATTCAAACGCTGTGAACTAGATGATTTAAAATTACATTTATTCACCGTCTTGACAATGTGTTTTCAGCCTTATTGATAGTGACTCAAACTCTCTCAGAAGAAAATTTTTCTTATTCCCTCACAAACTCAGCTCTAATCAAAGATGCAGAAGATGTTTCTCCACACTGTATCACATGCTCTTCATTTACCCATTGTAATCAGAAGTCCATCCAGTATTTGTGACAACTGTGTCACCCGGTGTCAAGAAGTCCTGCTATGGCAGGAGGGGGGTCAGCGAGGTCACCGGGATGGATTTGGCAGGGAGGAAGACGTGATGGATGAGATGTTTGTTCCCGGGGTGCTAATTAGCGGCGACGAGGCCCCAGAAGGGTTGTAGGTGTTTCTACAGGCAGTAAAGGTGCCACCTCAGATTCACAGGGCCCTCCTTACAAAGGGACCGATTTCTCACCCTCGCCCATGTACCCGGGCAGGTCCGAAATGCCAAAGCAATTAAGGACGGCTGAGCAGAGGCGAGAATGTGGTTCAGTTGCACATGTGCCAGTAGAGGCCGCGTCGAGCCGCTCATACCAGTTTCCCAAACCTTGGAAGGCCAGGAACCGCATCCTGAAGAATATATTCATGTGCCAGACTGAGCTTTTCATTCTCCACCGCACCTTTATACTGTGTGTTTACTCGTGCCATTTTGCACTGATTTTCTATCCTTCTACATTATCTTTTTAAATGCATTTGTCATTTTATCTCGTTTGCTCCTTAGGGGAGCAGGAACTGGGTCCTATGGCTGAATGTCTGGTATGTGTGCGAGTTTAATTACAAATTCCACAATTTCAACATCGCTGAATGCTCTCAGCTCTAGTGTCAGAGGGTTTTATTAATTATATTCATGAATGCTGGGTTATTTCTGTACAACGGTGCTTCGGGCAGTCGTATGAGGTCATCAGGTTCGCGTTCGCCTGGAGGTGAATCGATTAAAGAGTTGGGGCTCTTGACCCGAGTGGAGCAAGACGCAGAGAGACGGTGAACAAACTAACTTGCTTTGAGCCGGCAGTCCGTCATGTGACTGATTTATTGGTTTTAATGTATGTCTGAACCCTGGCGGGAATACAGAACAATGAATGGTGAGTGTAAATGAGGTATAGCCTGCACAGCAGGTAACGCTGCTGCTTCACACTTCTGTGCTTGGGGGTTTGAATCCTGCCTCCATTCTGTATGTGGAGTTGGCAAGTTCTCCCATAGCCCACATCCTGTCTGCACTGAGTACTCAAAGTCAGCAGCCTGAAGTTCTGTCGGCACTGAGTACTCATAGTCAGCAGCCCAAGTCCTGTCGACACTGAGTACTTGTAATTAATAGCCTAAATCCTGTCAGGAATGAGTGCTTATAGGCAGCAGCACAAGTCTTCTCATCACTGAGAACTCGTAGTCAGTAGCCCAAGTCCTGTCAACAGTGAGTACTTGGAGTAGGGCTGCCATGACTAGTCGATGTAATCGATGACGTTGACGCTGAAAATTCGTCAACATCAATATTTCAAATTATTTTAATGCAATTACCACTATGATTTCTAAAACGCTTTAATTCATTATAGCAAATGTTTTCTTTTAATATCAATACGTTATTGTGCGAGTAGTTTAAATTAATACAAAACAAAAAGGTGGTTTTACACTGTGTGAAGTTCGATGCAGGGGCACTAGCGCAATGCACGAGAGCCTGAAGAGAGAAAACACAAGCGCTATTGGGCACGATGGACCGCCGGAATAGGCAAAAGCACCATAACCGTCGTCTATTCATGTTTATTAAATCATCATTAATACAGAGAGCTTCTGTCCTTGTAGCTGCTAAGCACTCATTATTAAAGCCATAACGCTGTCTGCCTGCTACCTTCGAATCTGCATTGAAAAAGTGTTTAGGGTTAAATCTGGGTTTATTCTACGTGGACTGACAGTGCCAGTGCGTGTTCGTGTGCATTGGGCTTGTAGGGACCAGTGTTGTTATCGTAAACTAAAACTTAAACAAAAACAGACACTGAATAAAAGAAAATAATTCATGAACTGAAATAAAAAATGAAAACTAAATTTACCAAAAAAAACGTGTTGGACTTTAATCAGCAAAAAGCAGCGCAACACCACAAACATCTTTTTGCCTTGTTTATCCAGAATATCTCCTCTCTTAAAAGATGTTGTGGTTGCTGAGCTGTTCCGTTCCTGACTTCAGTGCATATGGCTTTCATGATTTACCGAAACAGTCGCGTGTGGCGTGCTCCGCTAACCGAATTTAGTAAACCGAAGGATACGCCGAATTTATACAGATTACTAACTTTTAGGTGTCACAATATGCATTTCATTAATATTTTAAGCGTACTACTAGTTTGCTTATTGAATTGTGGATGAAAATAATGTCTGTATAGTGCCAAAAAGCCGGCGTCCATTATCTAAAGCCCTGTAATAACATACAGTTTGTTGTTGTCAAAATAAAATCAACTTAAATTAAATGTTCTGCTTGATTTTCTGGAGGAAAATTAATTGTTTAGATTAATCAACCAATCATAGAGTAATCCATAGAAAAATAGTCGTTACTGGCAGCCCTAACTTGGATCGAGGTTCGCCTGCCAGAGAGGATAGTATTGATGGGCAGGAAATCCAGTTATTCACATGTGTGGGTGGAAGCCCTTTGGTGAGACTGCCTGCCTTTCCAAAGACCTTTCTAACAAAGTCCTGCTTTCCAATCCTGTCATTGTCACAACCACAGTGGACAGTCCTCCTTGGGTATAATTAAGTCAGGATAGGAATGTCGGTCTTTTAAAACAAATAATGTTGTTTAAATATTCAAACACTGAAAGATCCAGAGGATATGCTGTTAACCCCTTTTAGTATTCTCTTAAATTTTTCACCTAACGGCAGGTATGAAATTTGTATGTCACTCTTTGGGAATATTGCTCAGCGTTCAATGCCACTGAGAATCCAACATGACAAGAGATTAGGCTAAATGAACCTATTTGCTATTTTATGATATTCTGAGGTATTGCATTTCAGCCCAGTGAGAAACTGGGGCTATCGCTCGCTAACGAGCTCGCTGTTATTATCACCATTATGTAGAACTGACATTTCTCATTTTAGTGTAATTGCCGGTTGCCATTTTAACGGCCTAGCCAAAAACGCAAAGCTTCTTGATGCAATTTACAAGGTTCACAATATATTCCAGGGAACCGAAATATGATGTAAGTAAAATGAAGATCAACATAAGTTCGGGCAGCTTTGCCGCGATAACTACGTTGCGCCCCTTAGCTAAACTGAATGTGTGTGGCATTATTTCAAAACTATCAGCCTGTGGCACCATCTGTTGCTATGGCGTCCGTAGTTGCATGGTCAGGTTAATGACCCGTACCCTGTGATCAGGTAAATTAGCCGGTTGTGCTGGAATTGATCGATTCTCCCATGAAAAGATACTCAGGAGCGGTGTGTGAATCAGTGGGTTAGGATTCTGTGCCTGTGATCAGAAGGTTGTGGGTTCACATCCTAAAATGAGCAGTGAGACTTCACCATTGTGCCCTTCAGCAAGGCTGTCTGACCCAGCTTTCACAAATATATATATACACACACACACACACACACACACACACACACACACACACACACGTTGCTTTGGATAAAAACTGCTGCTAAATATATGTAAATGAAAATCACAGGAACTGTTATTTTGAACTTAATAATTTGCCATTTTAGCTTTGAGCTGACCATATTATGGGATATGAACTTTATATGTCATTTATTTTAACTACTTTTGAGGCTACACTCTGTTGTTTTAAGTAGGGCTTTGTAATAGAAGAAGTATTCAGAACAGAAGTCTACCACACCTTACTGGGTCCTCCCAGTGGGATAGGTGGCACTGGTTCTCCCGTTCTCAGATGTCTCAGTGCTGGGTATGGGCCACATTGTGTACTTTCTGGCACCACAAAGGCAGGGGAAATTTTCACTACCCAGCCCCACGGAATGCTGTACAGAATGTTCTGTGATTTATTGAATTATTTGTTTTTGACCCAAAAAGTGCTGTGGAGGATTGTGATGGTTTAAATACTCACTACGCCAGAGTGCAAAAGTCACCAGTACCATGGAAGACTGGCAGTTTAAAAACAGAATCACAAACTCTGTTTATAACACCGGAATACTTTATACTCAACTTACAGTATTACAGAACAAGCAGTAACCAAACCTCTGTGTGAAAATGACATTTACGTTACTTTATTTAATGGACCCTTTTGACCACAGCGGCATGGAAGAGAGCAGGATCAGTCAGTACCTGGAGCAATTGGGATTAAGGGCCTTGTACTAGATATCAACTGTAGATATCAAGGACTGATCCCCAGTACTTCAGGCTATTATAGGTTCTCTGCCCCAGTATTGCACAGTATTGCAAGATCTTACATCCCTTGCAAGACGGAAATTCTGAAAAGAACGGCCAGGTCTTTCTGTGGCATGTGGAAAACTTCTTGTAATTTGTAAACGCAGTGCCAAAGATGAGCGTTACTATCTGCTACACCTTTGAAGTTGCTAAACTTTAAATCATAGCAATTGGCTAGCTTTAACAGGGTTAAAAACAGGTACTTTACTGATGCCTCATATGTATTTGATGCTGAGTTTGATTATGCTTGGTCGCGGTCGTTGGTGGTCATTCCCCACCTCAGATAAGAAGTCACCGAGGGCTACGTTTCCTGGCTGATGTAGCCTCTAGCTCTCCCTGTTTTGGAAGGAGCACTTGTGAAGTATCGGTAATAAGGCCAGGGGGGTAGGCCCGCTGTGGGCACGCGGAGGAGGAGGATTAATAGAGCCTTTGTTTCTGGCCCGTCACTCAATATAATGAGTGGGAAAAACCCAGCGTGTCCATTTCCTCCGCCTATCGACCCTTCGCTTCTATGGCGACCGGAGAGTGGGGTCCTGATGGCGGAGCCGCCGGCCCGATTGGAGTGCAGGGCAGGCCACCTCTCGAAGCCCTTTGAAAGTCCAAATGTGTCTCCCATCAGAAGCCATCTAGATCCTCGGGAAGCCGCCGCCTCAACCCATCTGAAGCGAAACGCCGTGTTTGTCATAACTCTGCTTTAAAAGTGCCCGTTTCCTAGGAAACGGTATCCGCTTTGCACTGGTGATGGAAACCCATCCGTATTTCATCTAGGCACCCAGAAGCCTGGTGGTTAAAGGTCCCGGTTGGTTATATTCTACACTCCGTGAATGGTTGGAGCATCACACTGCAAGTTTGTCACTTGAAATAGTGTTTGTTAAGCCACAAAATTATAATAATACATATAATTTGATGTAAATTGAACGTCAAAGACTGTCACAGGCAAACAGCAAAACCTGCACTGTTCATTTGGTTAATCTAAAAGCATAATAGCATCGTAGGCAATGTCTGGTTCTCGACAACGTGTGAGTTTTTGTACCTGCGGTCTGAAAATGATCCTGACAGATTCAGCCGCACTGTCAGCTTGAAGTCTGTTTAGATGTACATCAGAATAAAACACGGATTCTGAAATAGCAAAAAACTGAAATAAAAAGTCTTTTTTTTCTGTAATCTGGTATCTCCCCATGGAACATAGTGTCTGGTGTTTTTTTTGTGACAAATTACCCATAATCCTCAGCTGGAGCTGGCACGATGCTGTTCAGTGCTGTGGTGGTGGATTTCTGTGTTGGATAATTGACCTTTTAATACTGGAGTATCAGTATTACCCAGGCATTGACCATCTGACACCAAAAAGACATTTGAAAACTTCCGAGGGGCTTTCTGTTTGCATTGGGTGACAGTTGACGAGGTTGTTCTTCATGCCAGTTAATGTCATGTCAGTTATGGAGGTACTACAGCAGTACTTTGGTATGCTTCACTGGGTCTTTCATGTCACCTCCAACTCCTGACAGGTCTGGGCACAGCCAGCGGGCCACCAAACTGTATCGAGCTTAAGTCAACAATATGGGGCTCTCTGGCCAAGAAGTTGGCAGAAAGCTCCTGGATATGATATGGGTGCAGAGAAATGTCCAGAACTTTAAAAGGTTGACAGATCACCCATCGACCAGTATTTGAATGGTTCAAGGGGGCCTTTCAAACTCATGTGAAGTCTATTTTTCTAAGGTCTAGCCTGTGAAACCACACTGCTGAATGCCATCCTCCCAGGTTCTTGGTTCCACGGAAGGCAAAACCTTTCATTTCTTTCTAGCTGTGGAATCTGCACTTGACATGACTAGGCTTCTGCTGAGGGCAGGGCAAACTAATACTGTTCCTGAAGGACAAACTCCACCCTTCTCTCAGCACCAGGACATATTATACCAACCAGGCCACCACCCTCAGTAAGACCGTCTGTTTCATTACAGTCCCCCTGCTCTGCACTTCTGCCAGATACACCAAAAGAGGACATTCAAAGCCCTTGTAATTGCTCATATGCCCCATGCAACAACTAAGCTTAGATAAGAATATAGACTAGATTATGTTTATGCGTATTTATAATTCTGAGGCAGCCTGGATTTTATGAACAGTAATTGCTCTCTTTCCATTGTACGGTATCTTTGAAGACATATTGGTAGGGCATCATGGTTCAAATACCTCCGGTACACTGTGTGCTGGCATGGGCCTGAGCCGGTGAATCAAATTGCACATCTAAAGTCCGTGTGTCCCGTCTCCTACAATTCGCAGTTATAAAAAGCAGAAGGATCTCGCTTTATCAGGACAGGGGGGGGGAGATCGAAATTCCTCCGAGTGAAGCCATTCGCATTTCACGCAGTCAATCGTATCTACATAATAGACCCTTGTGGTCTTACCTGTTCAGTATCAGTGCGCTTCCCCTTGGCTACAACCTGACTGGTTAATATGGATTTGTCAGAGCGTGCAGGGCAGGACATATGGGGGGGGGGGGGGGGGGGGGAGAACGTTATGTTGCTTGGTTATTGTGAGGAATGTAGACAAATGAGCTGAAGGGAAACACTGAGAGAGAATATCCTGAAGGCCCAGTCGGTATAATATTCCCCATGTTATTTCCCAAAGGTCTCATAAATTGCTTCGAAGAGTGTACACATTTCCTTACAGGAAAATGTGAGTGTCTAAGAAGAATATGTTAATATTGGATCTGGTTATGGAGGCTAAAGTCCGTGTTTACGTTGGCCAGCGTAACTTTATTGAATGTTGTTCATTTCTCTTGAACCAATTTGCTTTCTGTTAAAAGAAAAACTGATATTTGCAAATGAAAGACACTTTAAAATGAGGCATTTTCACATCGAAGGCAAGGTTTATTCTGCAGCTGCAACTAATATACAATCTTCTGGATAATCCTGCACAAAAAGAGGTGATTTTTTCATTTCACACTGGATGGTCTGCAAGACCCCGTAGGTGATAGATATTAGTCACAGTGACTAAGTGTCTTCTAAGCAATGTCTTGGACAAGTAATTAATTATTTATCCTGGAGAAATTAATAAAAGAGCTCAACCTCATTAGGCAATAGATTTTAATCCCATTACTCCATAAACCAGTTAAGAATCTGGATTTTTTTCATTCGATGGGATCCAGTGAGGGGCTCGGATAGTAGACTCAGCCTTTGAACAAAGCCATTTTCGTAATGAGGCTCGGAATAATGCATCAAGGAGGATCATAAAGAAGCCATCAATGGCTTTATGGAGACATTTAATCACTCTAAAACCTCGAGGCTTACACATATTCCTACATTCCTCCCGTGCGGCCCTTTACGCCAGTGAGTCTAATTAAATATTATTCGAGATATTAGATTATTTTTTTCATCATCATAAATCCAGTTGTTTTATTTGATACTGGATTTACTTTGGTCCTTGTAAGAAATTGACCACCATTACGCTGTTTGTCAAAGAAATTGGTTTAGCGGCGACCGCAATGACAAGGACAGCCACGAGCTCTCAAGAAGGCCTATGTTCCCGGGAATCCGACTGACGCACTCCGCATGTGTAATCGCAGCCTGAGTCACGGGCGCACGATCTCCATAAGTAGTTTTTACATGTTTTCCTGTTTCACCCTTCCTGTTCACCGGTGTGTCCCTTCACTCCAGGGAGGGTGGGGGCATATAAAAGCTGGACCCACACAGTCAAAATTTTGATCAGTGAATCCAGGTGAACTGGGGGTGGATGTGACACGGGTGCTGGAGATTCTGGGCTTTCTCATTCATTGGCATGGTGGTGGTCAAGGAGAAGCAGAGCAGGTAGCCTGCCAACCACAAGACCGTCATCATCCTCAAGAGAATCTCGACACGGTCTCTGACTAATCACCAGCAGTGGTGAATGTAGGATTTTTTTGCGGGGCCATAATTCATATGGAGGGGCCAATCATTCTTTCAGTTGGGGGGCAGCTACCTTGTATGTGCCGCTGATGACCAGATTATTCTGGCAGCAGATTGATCTCACGCTGTGACTGCAGTCCACTTATGTGATTCATTTTCATCAGTAACACCATGGTGCAAATGATGTTTGTGGAGAGACAGGTCTAGAGAATGCCCTTTTTCTGACCCCAACTTCCACAGTCCATGTGGAATCACCTTTGACTGGCGGTATGACTCACTTGAAAAGGTCTTCTTGGGATTACAGTACATGTGTCTGGTTTCCTAGTGCTTTGCAGCCAGGATCATGGTGTAGCATCCAGCATTGGGCTGCAGATATTAGGTCAAGTTCCCCCCGGTGTAAACCAGTTCTAAAAACTCCAATACATTGAATTGTGTTCCTTCCTTTCTGTACAATTTAACATAGTAAATCAATGCGACTTGGGTCATGTGGAAATGTGTTTATGTCTTCAGAAGTGAAGGTCGACATCACGGCATTTTTAGAATTTATACTTCAGAATTTATGAAGTGTCAGTGGGGTATTATCTGGCCATGCTAATGTGGTACTTTAGCACGATTGCTATAGCCCGGATACTCGTGTGGGTTGAAGTGTGTACTGCTCTGAGGAAAAATTCCGTGGAGGGCCACTTGAGAGCATGTGGGAACCTTTAACAGGACACTGTCCCTTCTGGTAGCTGTTGCCCGTCTGACTGTGTGTGTTTGTGTTTGTCACAGATATCGATGAGTGCTCCAGTGGTTTTGTAGAGTGTGATAGCCGGGCTGTTTGCGTCAACCTGCCGGGCTGGTACCACTGCGAGTGCCGTGACGGCTACCACGACAATGGCATGTTTTCGGCCAATGGAGAGTCCTGTGAAGGTGGGCCCCGCCTCTCTTTGTTACCGACACATAACGTACACACCTCTACCCTACGGGGAGACCTCATTAAGAAGCTAGAAGCCACTCGCTTGTAATTGGTCTATGAAAATCGTCTCCCTCATAAACTACAATGTCAACTCAACACTTGAAAGCCTTTGGATTACATAAATAGGCTCCATTAGCCCTTAATGGGCGCCAGTGAAGTGCCTAGCTCTTGATTAATCTGTTATTATAATTCATTTTTACAAAGCAGCCTTCCCACCATTTGCCCTGGAGTACTTAACAAAAAGGAAAAAAGTGTTGCAGATTGACATTATCACGGTTAACACTGTACGCCTGCGAAAGCCTGATTCCAGGAGGCTCTGGTGTTTATGAACGACCCGGATTTAAGTCAAGGGGGCGGCAGTGCCAAACGAAAAGGAATGAGACAGGTAGCAGCAGGAAATCACAGGAAACCCTTGGCTGTGCCCTTCCTGCCAGTAGATAACCCATAATGAGGTCAGACAGAAGCCAAAGCAGAACTCTGATCTGTCCCGCAGAGGGGCCACCCATATCTGGAGATGTGGATAGTGCCAGTGAGGGTCGGGCCAATCTCTGCAAATCACATTTGAAGGCTTGTTGCTTAAATGTGTCAGTTTTTATATCCAATCAAGGCTGAAAAAGATACCTTATGCTGGACAGGGATTGACCCTGGTAGGTGGTGATAAAACAGTATATAAAAATAACATCTCAATAATAATAAATACAGAATGGCAATTTGACAGGATAGTTATAGTCCTTGGGAGGAGAGTATAAGGCCGTTGTTATGGTCGTTAAGAAACCGGCACGACGTCAGGGAGTGCTACGCTTCGTAAACAACTTCTCGGCGGTGACTAGAGCTGGCAGCTCAGTTTGAGTCGTGTAAATGAAGGTGAACTGTAGTTACGATATGAATATCATGACAGTGCCCACCCCCCCACCTCACTATCTCAGATATTGACGAATGTGGCACGGGCAGAAACAGCTGCGCGAACGACACTGTCTGCTTCAACCTGGACGGCGGCTACGACTGCAGGTGCCCCCACGGGAAGAACTGCACCGGCGACTGTATCCACGACAACCGGGTCAAGCACAACGGTCAGATCTGGGTCCTAGAGAGCGACAGGTGCTCTGTATGCTCCTGTCAGGTGAGTGTGTCAATGGCCGGGGTCACATGACAGGTCAGTGTGGCATGCATAGGCTGGGCGTGTTGCTCTCTGCCACGCCCACAATTTAGACTTTGTAATGGTTTGCTCATAATGATCAAAACCACCATTATAACAAGTGGATGTGGATCTGGATTTTAGCCGGTGGGATACAGCCGCCTCACAGCCTTCCTTTGAGGTGGGCGTGACACTTTGATGCCAGTCTCGTACAATGAGTCTGGCACAGGGAGATGTTTTCATTCGACAGTGGTGTGTAACACCAAGGGGATACACTGCACGACGGAGCTTTCTGGAACAGCTAGCGGGTATGCGTAATTGCTGTGGAGGAGGTTAAATGCGACGCTGCTGCTCACTGCTTAAAAGTACGCCCTTGTAAACATAGAAAATTGGTTTTGGATTTAGACTAATCTCTGATTATGTAAATACGGGTGTAAATGCAGCATGAGAAAGGTATCGATTATCAGATTAAGTGATGTCATTTTTAATCTGCAGAAAGGGCCGCAGGTGTCTGAAGATGATTCCCCGGGATGTGACAATTAAATTATTCATTTATTTTTGCAAAACCTGAAACGGACACCAGGAAGCGTAAAAATTTGCAATTAGATGATTCGTTTTCAATTATATTTGAAAATGGGGGGTGGGGTGGGGGGGGGCGGGGGGGTCGGTTAGTGGCAGGATACTGGGAGAATCTTAGTGCGTACTA
>JAODKC010000001.1:5013552-5038118 GCA_026777985.1 Mormyrops attenuatus
CGGGGCCGGGGCAGGGGGGCGGAGCCAGGGTGGAGGTGGCATCAGAGGCAGAGAAGAGGAGATCGTCAGCGATGTCGAGTGTCGCCACGCTGCCTGTCATGAGTACTCAGCTTCACTGTGCTCCAGTGAAGGCGAGGAACTCTGAGCACAGCTTACAGTGTGGGGGAAGGAGCAGGGAGTGGGGGGGGGGGGCAGGATACACCATGCCCTGGCTCCATCGTGTTTATCTAAAGCACACGACCAAAAAAAAGATAACATGAATAATGCATAAAAAAATAAATAGGTGTGTGTTAAAGCACCAGAAGATACATCACCGTGGATTAAGATGTTATAGAATTAAGGTTGCATAGGCCCACACTCTCAAGGCTACACATTAATTAGTCTCTAGGAAACCATTTTTTTTATGACCGTCTTTCATTGATTCTGAAGCCAATTGCCCAAGAGCTCTATTCAGCGGCGCTATACGGACACGCTGTCTAAACATATATAGGCAGAGGCAAAAACCTCCTATACACTTCCTTTTTGCACATTATACTTCAATACACTCTCTGATGCACCACCGTTATTATACATTACGCTTGAAAAGACTTATGCACTCAATACAAGAGTGTGTAACCGTGTTTGTGCTATTTATGAGGTACGCTTTGAAAACACGGCACAGTGGATGCCGAGAAGACCTTCATTAACTGCAAAGCCTTGTGGGCCATGGGGGTGGGGGGCGGCTTATGGATGGGGTCTCCACGCTATGGCCGTATCCCCCAGTGCTACTGTTGGAAGAAAAGTGGGTCACGCGTTTCCTATGACTCCAGGAATGGCGGAGAGGTGCTGTAGGGTGGTTTATGATCTCATGGCGCTTCAGAGGTAGACCGGGGTCATATCCGGCACCACGGAACAGCGAAACCGGGCCCTGAAGCATGTGCCTGTCGGAATCCTGATATTCTAATCCGGCCTCTCCGCAGCATGCCGGACTCCCCCGTTACCCACGTCCGTGCCGAGCGTCCAGATGCCTTTTGTTCAAGCCAGAAAACCTTCATGCAGCTGCTTGTTTTGCCAACAAGGGCATGTAATAGTTTAAACCCCCTGATGCCACCAAGTGTTAAATAAAAGACAATAGATACAAATGTCATGTGTGTGGCGAGCGGATTATTCCTCATAAAATATGAACGACGCTTCCCATTTCTCACGAGGCTTGCAGAGAATGCAAGCACAGCCGGGATTTCCAGGTCCAAATGAGTTCGGATAAAATATTTGGTAACACATTACTTAAGGCCATGTTTTAGTCATTTATAAACACATTCATAACAAATAATAATAATGCATTCATAAAGCATTATAAACATGGCTACAATACTTATCAAAAGCCATAACACATTATAGTTATGTGTATTATGCATTATGAATGCCTTATGAAGCTCTCATCTATAATGCACTACAGATACCTTTATAATGCATTATAATTGTCGGTATAACCATTGAGGATGTTTTGTACTGCATTATGAAGGTATCTATAGTGCATTATAGATACAATCATAATGCATAATAAACATGGATATGTGTTATGATTTTTCATAAAAAATTATAGCCATGTTTATAATGCTTTATAAATGTATTATTTGTTATGAATGTTTTTAGAAATTATTAATAACATGGCCTTAAGTGATACCAAATATTCTGATTTTCCATCCTGAATATCAGCCTTTTCTTTGTTTTTAACACTGAAATGGTACAAAAATCACACGCCACGTCATGCTTTTACTTGGGGTCTGGTGAGCTGCCTTTGCGTTTGAGGTCAGAGACTGGTGACGCGCTCACGCTCCTGGGAAGTTTCACGGATGGTTCGCCATGTCAGTTTCACTGCCAGTCTGACGTTCAATACTTTTGACATGCTCTGGGCAAACATAACGAAAAGAAACCTCAGGGGTCCCTTTTTTCCGGAAAAGCCATCTGAAAGACAGACTCTTGAGGTTGTACTCGGAGAGCCAGCGACCGAATCATTCATCACTTCCACTCAGAAGCAAAACCTGGGACCCCAGTTACTACGGTGCCGCTGCAGACCCAAAGAACTTAGGAGGATCCTCAGCGCCCCCCTGAGGTGAGACATTGCACTACAGGGTCAGGGATTTCGTTGTTATTGTTTCCAAAGAGGAATCGCCCCTCAATTTCCTGAAACAATCTAAGCTACATGTAAAAGGGCAGCCATTAAACCATTCCTGTTCTTAACACAACCAAGAGAGGAGATGAGCTGGTGCAGTTACGCGGTACATAACATTTCTTACAGCTTTAATAATTCCATTGATTTTCTTCCAGACCTCTGGATTTCTACAAAGAGCTTAGAATATCTGTGTTATTTGCTTGTTTATACATTTATTCAATTAGGTTACACAATTCAGCCAGTTCTCTAATTTACTTTACATGTATACCTTCAGTGGAAAATTGAATCCTGCTGCTTCACGAATAGCGTATCGAAATATTACATGAGCAAGTACTTTTTCCCAAAGAGTAATGGTATATGCTATGGTATATTATAGCACAGCTAAACATAACATAACAAAGTATAGTGTAGTATGGTATAGTGTCACGTAATGCAGTAATGTATATAGAAGTATTTTTGCTGAATTGTTTAAAGAGTTCAAATAAAGTAAGAATGTTCAGTATGTCAGCCAGAACTTCACATCCAACACATTTCAGTAATTTCAAACCACGGGCTTATCCTTGAGGAATGCTTAATACTCCTGTTTTTGCCCTATCAAAGTGTCCCCATGCTGAATATTTGAAAAATTTAAGACACTGTTATGTCTGGATCCAGGGCAGTAAAAGGCGTTCCATGTCGATGCCCCAGAGATTCTGGCACACCCACGTCCGATATTGCATTAACGTGCCGTAATACGTCACAGTTAATGTGCTGTTCATCAGCTGTGTCGCAGTCACGCTCTCTGTGTTCTGACAGCTTGACTGCCCTGACTGGCCTTTGGTAATGGGATTAAGAAGGTAATGGATCACTCGCTTAATTGGAGCAGGGATGTATTTATACACAGAATCAGACTGACAATCAGGGCCTGAGACGAAACCCAGTTTCCTTAGTGATCCCAGGAGGCCTTGTTTACTTAGAGCAGAATTATAAATGATAACTAATAAAGCTATCAAACTGCAGAAACTGCCTGACAGTTCACTTTTGAGAGAGAGAGCAGTCTACTTCTGATGATTCACATTTGAGAGAGAGAGTGGTCTCCTTCTGATGATTCACATTTGAGAGAGAGAGCGGTCCACTTCAGATGATTCACATTTGAGAGAGAGAGCGGTCTACTTCTGATGATACACATTTGAGAGAGAGAGCGGTCCACTTCAGATCCTCTAAACCGACCTAATGATTCACATTCGAGAGAGAGAGCGGTCCACTTATGATCCTCTAAACTGGCCTAAGGATTCACATCGAGAGAGAGAGCGGTCCACTTCAGATCCTCTGAATCAACCTAATGATTCATGTTTGAGAGAGAGAGCAGTCTACTTCAGATCCTTTAAACCGGCCTGATGATTCACATTTGAGAGAGAGAGAGCAGTCCACTTCAGATCCTCTGAACCAGCCTAATGATTCATCTTTGAGAGAGAGAGCAGTCTACTTCAGATCCTCTAAACCAGCCTGATGATTCAAATTCCAGAGAGAAAGCGGTCCATTTCAGATCCTCTAAACTGGCCTGATGATTTACATTCAAGAGACAGCAGTCCACTACAGATCTTCTGAACGGGCCTCATGATAAAATATTTGAGAGAGAGCAGTCCGTTTCAGATGCACTGGATAATTAATTGGACAAATCCAGTTTTACAAGGATTTTATAAAAACAATTTTTTGGTACATAAAAGGAAGCGGTCTTGGTTCTCTTCCCAGCAATGCTGAAAGGCAGCAGTTTTTTCAGCTTATCCAGCTATGATGAAAGTTTAATGTCCCTGAGGCCAGCTGACCTTGTGAGGGAGGTCACCACGGTGAACCGTCTCCACGGCCTCTAGACGAGGAACTGAAAAAAAAAGCCGGCGTCCACAGAGACGCCATGTCCTGCTAGCGGGTGGTAATGCATTTACGGCATCATGTTTCAAACTTAAACAAAAAAAAAACATCTGTTAAGAATTCATGGTCACGGAATGACTATCCTCTTATGGCTAATAATCATCTTGGTCCACCAAAGGATGAACCATTTTTTGCAATCAGAACTGACTTCTTCAAATTCTTTTGCCAATGACTGCAAATCACATGCCAGTCTTGGCAAAATATTGGCATAATCCATCCATCCATCCATCCATCCATCTTCTGACCGTTTATCCTAAAAGAGATAACCCATTTAATATTACAAAAAATTACCAATATATACATTGCAGCTAATGGTTACCAGATGAAAACTATAATTGTGTACATAAATGTAAATAAATATGAGAAACCCATAGTGCATAAATATGCAGTATTTTGCTATAGCTGTATGCTGCATTGATTTCTAAGTGCTAGTAGATGATCATCCTGCTGTTCATTAATGCTAGAATTTAATGCTAGATCTGTTGTGCGATATTAACTGTGGTCCCCCCTAGAGGGTGTGGGGGGTTGGGCATAGAGGAAGATGTGCAACATGGGGCCTTTGGGTAGGAAAGAGCCCACCGCGGTGAGCAGCTGCCCTACAGTACATGGCTCAGCACTAGTTGTGACCCCACCTCCCATCCCAGCCCCCTGCTGGCTCAACACTGCCACTGCGGCGTAGGAATCCTTATGAATAACCATGTGATCGCAGGCTCCGCATGCACCATGCTTGACAACCTTGTACAGTCGGGGGGAGTGGGGCAGTCATTTCGCCACAACCTCGCTGAGGTGCTGCAATCAGTAATGAGGGAGGGGGCACCATGAACACAAGGCATAATGAAAATGCGTCTACATGTGCTTGCCCACTGTTTCCAACTGGAGGAACTGGAATAACTGGTCACGGGGAGCTGTTCGCCCGGTATGAGGCAGAGATCACACCTCCTCCCCCTAGTGAAGGAGCTCAGGTGGTTCTGATTAACTCAATTCCACTGCAAAACAGCAATTAACGCACGCTGTGAGAAATTTACATACGAAAGCGGTTAATGAAGTCCGGCACACAAAGATCACATAAAGGGCTACACTGATTTGAGGAGAGGCTGTCACTGAATAGGGCAATCGGTGGCGGCCTCTAAATTGATCACGGCCCTCACATGGCGCCCTCAACGAGAATCTCCTGACGAGAGAGAGGCTTATGTCTACGTGACAAATCGTACACGTGACGCCTAGGAGAATACCGAGCCTTTTGTTGATGACTGGGCCCCTCCCCCAGTGACTTCCTGTCGCTCTGATCCAGACATTGGGCCACCGGCTGCATGGTTGATTTTCCCTCTGTTTGTTTTAAATGTGACTGTATCTTTTTTGGATTGGTGATATTATGCGCTATTTAAGAAAAGTGAGCAGTGGATGACAGGAGATGCCACAGATTTTTCTGCAATTTTACGAATTAAACACCCGCTTTGTGCCACGCCGTTCCACCAGATGGCCCATTTGGCGACACCGTGGTGCATTTTGAGAGGGGGGGGTTTGATGCACGGAGGTCAGCCGCGCTACCAAAGAGGTGCCATTTTCCCCTGGAGGGTGCAGGGTGTGGCCGCCTATTAATACTTCACTTTTACGGGCACGGCACACACACACTGACTAATGCGCGGAGGGGTGATTTTTCCATCTGTGCGTGTTGAAGATTTCCACTCGCCTCCGCATCCGAGGTCATCCCGGCCGTTGTCACGGCGATGGCGCACACTGTCTGCACCTACCACAATTCAAACACGATGATCTCGTCCGGTCCCTCTCTGGCTCATTTCCCTGCTGAAATCAGAGCTCAGCATCTCCCTCGCTTCTGTCCTGAGGGAGGGTTAGTGTAATGGCTACATTTGCCAGCAGGGGGTGTAGAGCGCACCCTACCACACCACTCCACCCCCTCAGCACACAGACTGCAGGCCCCCAGACCCAGCAAGCAACCAAATCCCAAAGGAGCCACTCCCCCAGCAGCCCATCCAGCTCGGAAACCCCACCCTCCAGTTTCACTCGTGTCTCAGCTGGATCCCTGATTAACGGGGAGGGGCGGGGGGGCTAGGGAGGAGCAGTTACATCTCTGTCCTTAATTAAATAAGGGGGCTAATTAGGATGTGATTGATGGCGTTAATGAAATTTGAGGCCTGAAAGCAGGATCGTGCGGGCAGGGCCCCACCGCTGGGGGGGGGGTTTTCCCTCCACAAATGGGCCTCATGTGACGGGAGTCTTAAGATGCAAGTGCCCTGATTGTGGTCTGATATGGGGGTGTTATTGTGGCACCCATGTGCTACTGCCCTGTTGGGCCGTTCATTTTACAGATCCTTTCATTTCTCATCTCCCTAGTACACATCATCCATCCATCCATGCATCTTCTGTATCCGCGTGTCCTGCTCAGAGTCGCGCCGGGGGGGGGGGTCAGGTCTGGAGGCAGCAAATAACCAAGGATGGGGTACCAAACCATCACAGGGCACACATGGGCATGTACACACACACACACACACACACACACACACACACATTTCGATGGGCATAACTCTAATCCCAGAAATGACAACCTTAGCCCCGACCCAGCCCTAACCTTAACCATACAGAGTCAAAATAACAGATTTTTATCACAATGTAATGTATACCTGGACCACCAGAACACACACACACACACACACATTTCTAAAAATATTTTGTATTTACATATTGAAAATGTCTTCCATGCAGCTTATTCACCGCAAGGTGGGAGTTGACCTGCAGCCTATCCCAGAATGCACAGGGAATAAGGCAGGGGATGCCCTGGAAGGCATGCCACAAAATTCCATTAAAAATATTTTAAAAATAAATTTAAAGCCAGCACATTCATATGTGATATATACAACGCTATTGACTTTTGGTGATGCTGTGGTGTCATTTAAAAGCATGGATAGTAAATGCTGCCCCACAGACCCCCCCATCTGCAATCACCCACCCCCCCCCCAGGCGTACAAAAAGAACCGCCGCTGCAGCCCTTCTTGCTGTCAGAAAGGTCAAAGGAACAGAAAAGAATATAAATGAGAAGACGGCCAGCATAAGGGCGGCCTGGAGCGTCCCAGCAGGCCTGCGACACTGAGCCAGCCTGTCCGCGGCGGGGGTGCGGGATGAACAGGGATCCAAGTGAGGCGGAGGGCTGTGGTCCTCAGCGGGTGGCCGGAGGTGGTGGAGATGATGGGGGTGCGCCAAAGACTGAAAAGGTGCAGGCGAGCTCCTCCTGAAAGGCTACTGGCTGGCAGGGACCACACGGCCGGAAAAGCGGAGGGTTACATTCACGGCAAAGCTGCTCGGCATGGCTCTCTACCAGATAATAACCACCGCAGTCACTGGACATGCAGAGTCTTGGCCTAAGTACCGGCGCGATTCAAGCGGGCTGGACGTGAAGTGCATTGTGGGTACAGGGTGTCGGCCTTCCGCTTCATGATCGGTGCTGCACAGCGTAAGCCCCTTTTTGTGCCGCCGCCGCATTCCAGGCCGTTACATACCGACCTGCCTGTCCCAGGAGGGTGTCGGAGCAGAGCGATAAATATCTGGGTTTTCGCAGCCAAAGAAAGAGGAAGACAAGAGAAGCGGACGCGGCTCAAGCGAGACGTTCCTTTTTCTGCTCTGCAACAGCGCCACCTATATGTCACATTTATTATCCCTGCTTTTTACCCTGGTCGGCTTCTCCTGCAGTGTGTACACACAGTCTGAGCACTGCAAAGCAGTCATCTAACATCCTAAATAAATATTTGTGAGCCGGATATACATTTTTCACCTCAGAATCAACAGCAGCTGTAAATTAATGAGTGTACACCGTCCGAGGAAGTGGAACACCAAAGAAACAGTGACGAAATGCACGGATGTCTGCAGAGTATATACTGTCAGCTGTGATTGGTGTTAATATGGTTCAACATGGCCGTTGTCCTTTAGAAATCACAGCTACAGGCAGACCCCCCCATGGGACTTGCACATCTTGCCCCCACCCCCCTTCTTGAGGTGAAGGATGGTTTTTGGTGGCAGTCTCTCTGCGCTCTCCAACAGCCAAAGGACGAGCATCAGTGATGGATGTCAGTGTCTCTGTGGCGACCGGCGTGACTGATGGGGTGATTACAGTGGCATATCCCCTGTCCCCCGTAAAACAAACGGTCATCTTTTCTTTCCTGTAATGGTTTTTGCAGAGGGTGCCGAACAAGCAGCTCAGAAGTGGGCGACGCTTGTCGTGCAGCCGTTAAGCGACAGGCATCCTTCAGGCTGTTTTTGTCATGTGAGAATCAATATGTCTGATGTTCCTGCCCAGCTCTCAGCAGAACAACGGGACACCAAATTAAAACAGTTAGTCTCAGTGGTTTGTGGACACAACTGAGCTTTAAAGATCTCTTGCTGACCTTCAAAACATTGAATATGTCTGAAATGCCAAGATAAGCCTGTAGAAAAAAAATGGCTGTGGTTTGTTAAAAATAATCTTTTCTGGTATGACATGAGACCTTGCTCTTTTGAAATGGATAGAAAAACTGTGATCTGAAGGGAAAGCCATCTTGGCTCAAGATAAGCCCCCCCCAGAGAGCCAAGATGGCAGGTTAACGTGATAATACCCTCAATAATGGACGACTGTAAAATATCTGGATCGCTTCTTGCTTAGGCAGTTATCTCGAGGGCAAGACAGCCCCATCTGAGTGGGACAGAAACATCCATCATAAACTTATGTCTGGGATGGGGAAAAAACAGAGATCACTAAGGTTCTTACCCCATATCTCCAGCCATGAAGAGGAGCAGATTGTAAACGTGTGAGAAGATGAAGAGGAAGAGGATGGTGCTGAAAAACATAGTCATCCACGAGCCGTGATCTTCTCGGAACATTTTCAGGCGCAGATATTGACCTAGGGTGTGAGAAAAATCAATCTATTAATTCTGGGAAATCTTGTTGTCTCAAAATATCCTAAATTGTATGTCTATAGAAAACCGGCAACGATAAAATAGAAAAAAAAGTATTACATTTCTCACAAGAGATCCTGTCTGGTAAAATGCAAATAACAATGACAGGAAGCGTTGATGTGGTTTTCCCGTCCTGCGCGTTACACCGGCACAGACCGGGCGCGACCAAAGGTGCGCACTAATTTAAAATCCTCCCCCAGCCCCGGTTTAACGCTCTTTCATTTACTATGCCGTCGGTCCAGAAAATTACTTGCGCTAAAAGTCACTTGGTGTCAGGTCAGTTGCGTCGGTGCTGCGCGGAAAGAATGAAGCCCGATGTCAGTATCCAGGGGGCGCTTTGAGCGGCTGCGAACACATACAGTATTAGGACACGACGTCTGTCTCATAACTGAGATCGGTTAAAATGAAAAATGCCACATCTATTACCAGAAAGAAAATATGTAAAACAGAACTGGCAGGAATGATTTAGAAAGAAAGAAACACGTCAGTCATTTTCTAAGGCTATTCCTGATTAGTTAAATCCATTTATAGGTCTGGAATATGCGTGGTGCGCTTTCTAGAGCTGCATTGATTTTACTATCTTCCCGATTTCCAGCATGAGGTGCAGGGAAGCGCAGGTCCATCTTTAAATTCGTGTCTTTATACTTTATCAGATAATTACTACTCGACTACAATATTGGACTATATAACAACGTCGAAACTGCAAGGTATTTTCTTCCCAAATCGCTTGCGCAGCCCTGTGCTCCAACATCGGGCACATAACTCGGACGTTTTATCGTTAATTGCTTGTGCTGATTATATCCGCGCAGCAGGGTGCCGGGCTGCGGCTATTTCGCTGAGAAAGGGGCTCCTCTTGCATGGTCGCTCCGGGCCCGGGAGACCCTCACCATCCTCTCCATCTGAGCTAGGGATGGCACTTTAAAGCGGGCTGCACAATTACCATATCTGCCGGTCTCCTCCAACGTCGACAGCCGATGCCGCTTCCCATGGGCGTAAATTACAGTATAGGGGGGTTATAAACCCCCATATAATCAAAGCCAGCCAACACAACCCCCTGTACCCCTTTAAAAGGGCGGAGACCAAATGCTCAACCCAAAGTTATGCCCTTGCCGTATTAATGTAGTAGGACATTATGAGTGGCTTAATTGAGATACGCAAAGCTACACGTTTTGTCTCACCGAATTTATTTTATTTGATGAAAAAAATAAAAATACATAATACGGTCAGGTAGGCCTACTTAAAAAATGAAAGAAGCCTTTGTATTTGTGAGCTTCTCATTTGTTACGCCTCATGTACGTCTAATCTAATTAAAGCCCCAAAGCCGCTTAGCCAAGCTATGGAGTATTAAATATTCATTTCGTTTCCCCCTATAATTATAGACAATGTTACAATAGAAAGAGGAAGACTATTAAACCTGCTGCGTGAAAGCTTCTGTCGCTTTGGCGGATAGTCTGTGAATGTAGGTCTATATGCAACGGACGACTGACACCTGTTTCATGAGTCCCCATATAACCCAACAAAGACATACCATTTAATATGCATAATGCACAGGACCACGCTTGCTGTAAAGGTCAAGTAGTTTTAGGGCCGATGCCAATTCATTGAGTTATCCATCTGTCCATTGGGGTGTGACCTAGAACTCCGTCTAAACGACATTTGCTATAATTGCCCTTTTGCAAATGCACGGCTTTTCCCTTCGACCTCGGGACCAGTGTTTTAAGAGCATTGCTTTAAAAAGCGCCGCATTTGGGCCGCACATCTGCTCTGAAACGCATTTAAAATTACGCGGACAGGGAGCCCTTTAATCGGCTATTTAAGCTTGAGCCATTCGTGCGTCCGCTGCCTGTTATATCTCTCCAGTTTCCCCACTTTACTTTTATTTACGCAGTTTGATATTGACTGAGGAGACTAATCGAAAATATGCACAGCGTAAACTGTTCCACAGCGGTACTGTCCTTGAAATGTACGTTTTCAATCTCCTGATCATAAGTAAACAGTAATGTATTTTTTCATGTTCAGAATGATAAAAAATAACAACAGATTTGATTCTTTATGGCATGCCTTATCGGAACAAAGCAGCTCTCTGGAGACTCAGTATGCCTGTTTTATATTTAAAAGACTATATAGTTTCCACAGGAGCTCCTCGATCGGTACTGGGAGAAAAAAAATCACCTTGTCATTTGTTCTTGCATGTTTTACCTGGCGGTTCGTGGTGCCACCCAGCCGAACCCGCGGTAGGCCATGTGAGTTATGTGCCTCACATCGGCTGACGGAGCTGATTCTCTTCCAACATCTTACAGCGACTTCATAGATAATTTATTTCGCCATTACTGAAGGCCAGTTGTTTTAAAATCGCCCTAGAATGGTTTTAATCCCAAATCAAGCCCTGAGCGATATATACATAATATAAATTCGATCTAGACTTCTTTAACATTTTAAGTACGTCATTTTACGTTGAGCTATATATGTTAATGAGGGGCATGCATAATCGTAATTCACCTTGTTTTACAGCTAAATTCTTTCTTCACATCTACGTGTGCAACATTAATAGTACCAGATTCTAATTTCTTTATTACATTAACATTTTAAAGTTTTAAATCTGATACTTAATCATCCAAATGAAGTTGTTTTTTTTTTGCGGTGTGATTAATTCCGTGCGTCATAGCTTCAACTCAGCCGTTAAAATGATTATCAGCACATTGATCATGATATAAGTATGTAGGTCCCCGAGGAACTGACGTGCCCCGGCTACGTGGCTTAACACAATAAAACACTTTAATATTGTAGGAGGTGTAAAATATTGAAATTATGACGTAGCCCACATAGCTTCCCCACTCCAGCATCACAACTTAATTGATTTGAATGGATGGTTTAAAACAGGGGAGTTTTTAGCTATTGAAAAGATCAGGGGCTAAGTTAAGTTTACCCGAGGCTTGACTTTTTCTGTATTGAAAAGATCGGGGCTAAAATACTCAGGGCTATACCCCCGAGTGATCGGACCTAACGACGCCCACGGTTTAGCAGTCAGCCAGCAATGCTGCGTTAGGTGCAGAATCCGTATTAGCACAGCCTTCCTAACGTAATCGGTCTGGGATTTATCGGAGAGATTACAGATTATCCTCTCTATTACTCTGGATCATTCCCCAGGCCTCCTCAGATCTGCGGGCTCCACACCTGCTAACATTACCTGCTGCGGGAAAACAGGGAGGTTCTGCCGTGGGGGCGGGTCCCGACGACAAAATTAAATCTCACTAGCAGGACAGTGGTGGATGCGGAAAATCGGGAGTTTATGGGTAGAGATGGTAAATCGGGAGTACAGCGTCAGGGGCGGTGGAAAACGGGGAAAATCGGAAGTGCCCACAGGCATGGCGTACTGGCGTCGCACCAGTGCCGGTCAACCCGTTAGGCGCCATCGTCAACGTAGAGGACAGAGCGCATCCGAGAATGGCCGCTGAAGGCAGACCCCCGGACCCCCACCTACAAGGGCAACAGGCTGCAACAGCCTGGGGGTACATCGGCTTGCAGGCATATGTTGCATCAGGTTTATTTGCAATAAGATTTAGGTTTAAGATCATTAACCGAAACGCATGTACTGCTATTTTATAACATTGAAACAACGTGCACGTTACACGTTTAAATGTTACAATATACTTGTAATTTCTCTGTAATGCAAAATGCCCCTGTTTGGTTGAGAAAATAACACTTCATCTATTTATTGGCAACCCATGCGCGATAACAATAAAATCATATATTTGGAGATGTCTCCACCTAGTGGTTGGACGCATTTATGAGCGATGGTTTGTTGCTGAACCTCTGCACTGTTTCAACATTAGTTATGGTTTTCACTTTATCCGAAAAGTAAAGCGGGTATGCATTTTATAAATGCACGTGTATGTTTTGTATGAGAAGCCAGATCTTAAGGATAAAAGCACTTGGATAGAATTAAACAATACTGAACGGTGCACAGTTCTTGTAAAATTGTGCATTTTATTAACACAAAGAATGAAATCACTGTAAGATATGTTTATATGAGTGTCACACAAGCATTTCGTGTCGTCTGATTGAAGTGATGCCGCTCAGGTAACAATACTCAAGGCAGCGGTAGGTGGTACTGTGATGCAGCCTACCTGAAGAGAGTGAATAGATGGTTTTTTTTACGATAAGGACGGATTTTTAATACATCACCGAATTCGGGGACAGAAGAAATCGATCCTGCAGCATGCAGCCGTACTTAAGCAATGGCTCGAACATAAACGGTAAGTGTTAATATTACCGCAACCGTAATTTCAGAGACATAAATGCTTCTGTTTATCCGCTAATCTCATTTTATAAAGGATGACATAAAGTAAAAGGAACATTCAATAGCAACACATAAGGGTGCGAGTCTCGGTCTTTTATATTCAGAGACTAAATCATAAAGCGGCAGAGTACACTTTCAACAGGGGATTATTATGTGTGCCGTACTTATGATTACGCATCTCGTCCCTCACGGTGGAAGAGCGTGGCGTGGATCTCTTTTTAATCTACCGAAACACGGGTGTATTTCTTTTGAAATGACAAAGTTCGATCTTTTAGGTTAGTACACTTTTCGGTTACCTGCAATATTTACATATTGCTCTTAATATTTCAATTCAATTCAATTCAATTTATTTTTATATAGCGCCTTTCACAACAGAGTTGTCCCAAAGCGCTTTACAGGGTTGTGTTGTGATACATATAACGGTCAGATTGAAGATGGGAACATTATTTAACACAAAAACTGGGATGTCTTAATTAAATCAAAGTTATCAGATAGATACGAGACAGTGTGATATTTTAGGATACTTCCATAACACAGTACAAATATGAAATGTAAAGTGTCATTACCTAAGTACAGAGCTTAGTTCCAGTACTGTTTTTAATACCAGTAACCTCCTGTAACTGGATGCCAGTGCTGTGCATAGACTTAACGGGGAGACAGACGCTGGACCCTAGGGGTCCGCCTCAGTCAATTTTGCGAGATCGTCGGTTATGGAGAAACTTCACAACGGGGGAGGGCACTTTCAATCGTGGGGGCAAAAATGACCTTGTGCACCCTGAAGCACGTCAGCACGTGCCGGCCGAGTGTACACGTGACTGTAGAATTGTGCTTATTCAGAGAAGGAATCATTCGAAATCATTCAGCCATAAATAATGACACACGTGTAATTGCCCGGAAATTTCCAAAAGAAAATCGCGGCTTCATGTTACCGGGCGGTGATGATAGTCGTGAAAGGCTATTATTTATATAATGAGTATAAATATTAACTGTGCTGTATCTTTAATGCTGTCAAAACAGAGCAGAAGGTAGAGCTGGGTATCGCCAACTAGCCCAAAACACATGGCGAAACATTGCATCAAGATATTACCATTGTATCCTGATGGTTAGCACTCCAATGCTGAAATAATGAAAATACTAAAATGTGAGAAAACGTGGAAAAAACACAGAGTGAAACATTTGACTTGTAATTTGACGTTCCAAAGCTAGACTGCATGTTTGCACTTCTAGTGTATTTAACATAGTTTACATAAACAGCGTTTTTTGTATCGGCAAAAGTTGAGAAAAAAATTGGAAAATAAAATATTTCATGGTACTGCAATAAATTAATTAGCAAAGGTTCAAAATATCAACAGAAAATCTTGACAAACTAAATCGCGATTTAAGATTAATTACAGAATTAATACAGCTCTAACACATGATATAATTAAGAATAACCTTCCATTTTAATTGTATTGCTTTTATTAACAAAATTGCAAATAAACTGCAGCAAGAGTTTAAAAAATTGAAGTCTGCTTAATGTAATTCATATACAAAATCTGCGACCTGTTGAATAGTATTCCAAGTACAATAAAATGTCTTTTTTGCTTGTAGGCAACATGGAGCGTGAGAGTTTGAACCAGTCCACTGAATTCTGTGGCAAATTTGGCATTGCACAGGGGTACTGCTACATTGTTCTTGGCCTCTGTGCTCTGGCTCTGCCCTTGGGAATTCTGGGAAATATCATTGCTTTGGTGAACTACACCTGTTTCAGAAAAACATGGACAACCAGCAACGTATTCCTGCTGAACCTGGCCCTGTGTGACCTCACGTGGATACTGACCTTGCCTTTCACCATCTATTTTAACCTCCAGAGGTCTCACCACGGGGGTATCCAGATCTTCTGTAAGTTTAAGAAGATATCCTTCAACGTATACACCTACGGCAGCATAATGTTCCTGACATTTGTCAGTTTTGACCGCTATGCCGGCACCGTACACCCCATCAGGTCCCTAATGTGGTGGGACGTGGGTAAAGCCAAGGCGTGCTGTGTTTGCACGTGGACACTCCTACTCATCGGCAGTGTCCCAGACCTGTTCTTCACCTTCGCTGTCGAAGAAAAGGGGCCCGTCTGTGTGGACCAGACTGAAATCCCTTTCAGCTATATCAAGACCTTCTCCATTGTACGCACCGCCATTGGATTCGTCCTGCCTCTTGGCATGATGTTGACCTTTTATGTCATGACGGTCATGGTTTTGCTTCGCCTGCCAAGAAATACAAGGGTTCGCCAGAGGTTTGGCAAGCCCCTCTTGTTGCTGTCGGCCGCCATCGTGGTGTTTGTGGTCTCCTTCGGCCCCTATCATGTGATGGCACTGACGGTGGTGCTCGTGGGGGTTCAGAAGCAGGTGGCCAACAGTTCCACACTCTATATCTGTTACGAGTTCTCCAAAGTAGTATGTGCCTTAAGCAGCTGCCTGGATCCCATCCTGTACATCCTGGCTGGCAGAAGCTTCCAGAAAAGCTGGCTGGCTCTAACCGGCCAACGCTGCATGCACTGGTTGTGCGTACAGGGCTGCTGCTGGTGTAGGTTTCACATGTGGCAGCAGCCGGTCAGCTTGGTTGGAGGAGAAGCCTGTCTGCCCACGGTCATCCCTGTGCCAGACTGCCCTAGAGTGGCATGGCCCTCACCAGACACCCCCGAACATGCCTGTCACGGCTGGACCAGGCATGCTAATGTAAAAGAAGGGTAGATGCTCCAGGAACAGGATCCACAAGAGCTACCAAGGTCTTGAGGACCTCTGTACCTCAGAAGAGGCATCACATGTAGCAGGACAATGATACTCCACCCTTCAGCTCAGGAATCCACAACGGTCAGCTATTCCAGCCAAATTAATCGATCTATAATTTCTTCTCACAGATTCACATCATCCATAGATAGGATTGGGCTAGCAATGTGTTTTTCCTTTTTTTGTTGTTGTTTTTTTGTTTTGTAGAACTGTAAAACATTTACAGAAAAATCAGCAAGATAAGATGGAGTCATTAATCTGAAAAATAAATTGGAAATCTGCACCCATGCCCCTGTTTGCATTATCGATCAATACCAAAGATTCTTTTGGAAAAAGGTATCGTCTGATGTGGGATTCAGTTGAGTGCCTAGCTGCTTAGGGCACCCAACCTCGGATCTCTACTGCTGATTGATATAAAATATAATTTTGATATGCAAATACCACTGTAGAGGACTAAGAAACTGCTAAAGTTAAAGACACGTCTGTAATAATACAAAAGCTCTGTCACATTTAGTCCTTAGAAGATATTCATCTACTCAGAATCTCGCTGCTGTGTTTTGGTAACAATATCTGATGAATGGGGTCATTGTGCTAATTCAAGCATTATGGAAGGTGATTTGTATTCGCTGAAATATACATTACATGTCCGTTACATCTCCGGGTCATCGCTGTTCAGGAAGCCTGGCCTCTGAACTTTAGTCTAATATTAGACATGATCACGAGCCATCAGCCGTAACTGGGAAAGAAGTGATTCAGTGCAGTGTCAGTTACTCTTCCAGTTAGTGAGAGGGCTGATATCCAGTTCTCTGCCCTTGTTACACTCAACGTCATTTACAGAAAACAACTCAGACAACCGCAGATGCTGAGGCCACCCTTTAACGGTGTTGGGAATATGCAAAGCAGAGGGTTTAAAATGCATACCTAATATAGATATGAGAAGGTCACAGAAACAGAAAGCAATGCTCACAAACATGAAGGAGCTCATATTTGTTTAAGTATTCAGGCTCTGCGTGATTTTCAGTTTTTTAAAAGTGGTTTGGAGCATGAGAGAGAAAAAGTACATGTTTGGCTTTGTGTTTTTTTGTTGGTGTTCACGGTAAATTAATTAAATTAATTATCATCATTAGAAGCGGCTGCTTGAATGTCTTGGTAAACAATCAGGCCTGATTTTGTGACACACCTGTCCAGCATAAATCAGTAACATTGCCCCTTGCCAGCAAAATGAGAACATGCAGATTGTAGATACCAAGATCATTTCAGGATCAAAATAAACTTCTGGAAACTTCTGTTAAAAAGTTCTTGATGCCTCTGAGTCATTTTTGAGGAGGGTTCATGGCTGCACTGATCTTCAGCCAGAATCATTATCCAAATTAAGAAAGTCTGGCACAGTAGTGCAGCGTTTCCCAACCCAGTCCTCAGGGAACCTCGGACAGTCCACGTTTTTGCTTCCTCTCAGCTTCCAGCGCACCTGTACCAGGTATTCGGTGTTCCTGATTGGCTGGGAGCTGGGAGGGAGCAAAAACGTGGACTGACCGGGGTTCCCCGAAGACTGGGTCGTGTCAAGTCTAGGTCTCCAACCAAAATTCCTCTGTACACAAAATACGAAATACGCCAGAAAGTTCCAAACAACCTTATAATAACTGGCATCACCTTTGTTGAGGTCACAGTTTGTGACTTAATTAGTATCTCAGGGATCCATGGGAAATGGCAAAGTCCGGCACACGTATTCATAAAGAAGCCCGTAATATCTGTATGATCATCATCATCATACAAAAGTGGAGACTGGGCCTCATCACACCAAGGGATTGTTGTTGCTTGTGCTACTTTGCTGCACCAGCATCTGGATGAGCTGCCACTGTTCTGTTTTGGCACCACCAAATTATATGAGACCATCAAGCCTTTTTGATGGACCGTAATCCAAAATCCACCATAGATCTAACATAGACCAAGTCATCTACCCTACTGAGAAATGCAAAGTCTGCACTGAGAACCCACAATTGTTTTAGGCATGAACAAATGATTTAGGTTTGAAAGTCGTCCCATTGTGCTTAGTTACTGTAGTGAATGTTTGGCAGCAGTCGTCGTTATACAGTTTAAAGGGGCAATCAGGGTGGATTAAGTACCAAAACTAATAAAGTGGATTAGATGTTTTTCTTACTGAAAAGGCTCTTTAATTTAATATTTAGTTTTGGAAAGAGGTGTGAAAATGCTCAGCGTCTAAAATATGCAAACATTAAAAGAATCAAAATGCTGAGAGATGCAAAATGTTTTTTCTTTCTTTTCTCTTCTCAACATGTCACCTGCACAGGTGTTCTAGTCTTTGTGAGATGACAAAATAATGATCTGTGTTGATATTTTTGCATTTCACTGTTGCATGTTCTTAGAAACGTTTGCAATAGCCTTTGGTTCGACCACCAATACAGTTTCTTATTCAAAAAAACAGATTGGCTAGTTAAACAGGAGAGTTGTGTAGCTCAGCCAGATAGGGCACGATGCCTGTGATCTGAAGGTTGCTGGTTCAAATCCCAGGGTCAACAAAATGAGTTCACCCTTGAGCCCTTGAGCAAAGCCCTTGACCCCCCAAATGCTCCAGTGACTGGCTGACCCTGCTGTCTCAATTGCACAGAACTTGATTGAGATAGAAGCATCTCTTAAGTAAATAAAAGTAGTTAAAAATATATAGGACCCTGATAACAGCTGAGAGAAGCTATTTAGCTACCACAAAGCAACTGTGTCACAAACACTGAATCTGAACATGATGTCACACTGAATTAAAAATACAACTGTATCTGTGTTGAACACTGAAATGGCAAAATACAAACACTATCCAATATACTGTATATTTACTGCAGAAAAACTAATTTCTCACAAACTACAGTCATGTGACCCTCTTTCAGTTTGGTTTTACATATATTAAGACATAATACAAAAATCACCTGGTCTTTACCAGGTTCAAAAATGATTTAAATCTAACATCAGGTGTAAAAACACAACAGATTCCACCGTGTCATCATTTAACAAAAATGAAGCCAAAATGGAGAAGCCATGTGTGAAAAACTAAGTACACCCTGTGATTCAAGAGCATGTAGAACCACCTTTAGCAATAACAACTAAGTAATTGTTTTCTGTATGTTTTCTGTACTTTATAATCTCTCACATCGCCGTGGAGGAATTCTGGGCCACTCTTCTGTACAGCACTGCTTCAGTTCATTGAGGTCTGCAGACATTCATTTATGCACAGCTCTCTTAAGGTCCCGCCACAGCATTTCATTTCTGGACTTTGACTGGGGCATTGCAACACCTGGATTCTTTTCTTTTTCAGTCATTCTGTAGATTTGCTGGTGTGCTTGTGATCATTGTCTTGTCAACATGACCCAGTATTGGCTAAGCTTTAGCTGCGGGGCAGATAGCCTCACATTTGACTCTACAATATTTTGGTATACAGAGGAGTTCGTGGTGGATTCAGTGCCCAGGTTCTATGGCTGGAAAACAAACTCAAATCATCATCCCTCCACCACCGTGCTTGACAGTTGGTACGAGGCATTTGTGTCGATATTCTTGGTTTTTCTGCATTATGGCCACTTTGGTCCAAGTTATCTCCACTGGTCTCTCCACTGGTCTCTCCACTGGTCTCTCCACTGGTCTCTCCACTGGTCTCACCTGTCCAAAGGACATTGTTCCAGAAGTCTTGTGGTTTGTTCAGATGCAACTTTGCAGACCTAAGCCGTGCTGCCATGTTCTTTGTAGAGAGAAGAGTCTTTCTCCTGGCAACCCCTCCAAACAAGCCATACTTGTTCAGTCTTTTTCTAATTGTACTGTCATTAACGTCAACATTCGACATGCTAACTGAGGCCTGTAGAGTCTGAGATGTAGCTCTTGGGTTTTTGTGATTTCTCTGAGCGTTGCACGGTCTGACCTTGGTTTGAATTTGCTGGGACGTCCACTCCTGGGAAGATTGGCAACTCTCTTGAAGGTTTTCCACTTGTGAATAGTATTTCTCACTGTAAAATGATGGACATCACATTGTTTGGAAATGGCTATAACCCTCCCCAGATTGATGGGCAGCAACAGTTACTTCTCTAAGATCATTGCTGATATCTTTCCTCCTCGGCATGTTAACACACACCTGAATGCTCCAGATCAGCAAACTTCTGCTTTTAAACAGGTGGTCACACTTGCTGATGATCAAACACTCAAGTACATCTGATTAACAAAACTTGGCTGCTACTTACCCTCTTAATTCCCATGGAAGCAGAAGGGGTGTACTTAATTTCTCACACACTGCTTCTACATTTTGGCTTAGTTTTCATTAAATAAATAATGACACAGTATAATATGTCACATGTTGTTTTTCATCTGAGGTTGTATTTACCTAATTTTAAGACCTGCTAAGGACCAGATGATTTTTTATTACCTTAGAATCTTTATAAACTCTATTCCATATATATATTCACCTTTGAGAATTTACTGTCACAATGAAATAGCTAAATATAAAAATGACTCAATACAGTTTCACCTCTGCAGAACTGTGAAATGTGAACACTATTCACCTCCTGAAGTGTCAGATTGCGTTCCCTGTGACATATTTATACCAATCAGCCATTACATTAAAACCACTGACAGCTGAAGTGAATAACATTGATTATCTCATTACGAGGGGGAGGCAAGATGGGGAAGTGGTCAGCACTGTCGCCTCACACCTGTGGGTCCAGGGTTTGAGTCTCTGCCAGGGTTCCATGTGTGTGGAGTTTGCATGTTCTCCCCATGTCGTCATGGGGTTTCATCTGGGTACTCCTGTCACTCTTGTGGGGTGTTCCCGGTATGCAGTGGTCAGAAACCTAGCAAAAGTGGTCTAAGGAAGGCCAACCGGTGAACCAACAAAGGGGTCATGGACCGCCAACACTCATTGATGCATGTAGGGACCGAAGGCCAGTCCATCTGGGCCGATCCCACAGCAGAGCTACTGCAGCACAAATTACTGAAGCAGTGAAGGCTGTTAGCTGGGCACCTACACAGTATTAGGCAGGTGGATTTAATGTTACGGCTGACTGGTGTATATTTTCGTACTCATTGCATATACACAGGATATAATTATGAGTTCCAATAAATATGTATCCCCCAAGAATGTCAGTGTAACAGACCCTCCAGTGGCAGGAAGCTGGTGACCACAATGTCAGTGTTTAGCTTGCCACGATCCTGGGAGGAAGTTTATTGCCCTGGGAGGGAGAGTAGCTACTCGCAAGGCCGAGAGCATGCTCATAAGTGGGGGGCTGCGAGGCGGGGGGGTGGGGTGAGGTGGTGGCGCTGCTACTGGGAATGACACTCACTGGATGACAGGGGTCACATTTCCCCCATGCCAGCAGATTTACATCCGTTGCCTCAGGACTGCCAGTTTGGTACCATTTGATGCAGCTCCGCCCATCTCTCCAGCTACGACCCCACCGCGGTGTTACAATGTCATGGCGGAATAAATCGCGTTCGCTGCGCGAGTGCTGACTGTGAGAAGTGCACACCTGGTTACCCTTCATGATCAGGGACTAGACATTTTCCTAGAAACATCTCTCTCTTGTGAAGGACCTCATTTCAGCCTCTCAACATCTTTTCAACATTTTTATGCAACATAAGTGCAACATTTTAACTGTAAATAAGCAGCTCTCTGATAAGTATGTATACATCCATATCAACCACATCATTAATTGTTCATTTTTTCATTTTGGCAAATTACAGTCAAATTGTCCAGTTAGCTAGCACTACTAATTAGTCACCCTTACTGAGGAGGACATGAACAGTTAAGAAAGGAACCTTAAGCACCATGGAAGCACAGTCCTCCACACAGCCCTGAATGACCCCTGAGGATCTGGCGTGATGCTCTGCTGGATCCATGGGTTCTGACCGTGAAACCGGATCCAGGCCTGAACCCTGGCATCATTAAACACAGCCCTCAAGGGTCAGCCTTCAAAATTAGGAATAAATTAATAACCTTTTCACTGGTCTCCTTTTAAAAATAGCCCAGTTGCTTCACTGGAAAAAAAGAAACTAACAAGTTTATTTTTTATTATAAGGATCGATTCAATAAAACTTAATGCAGAAAAAAACGTAACTCAATAAAAGCTGCCCCAAATATCACGCACAATTTAATTTAATTTTGAATGTGGGGTGATCAATTCTTAAATCACTTTCCTTGAATTCAATTTATTTTCCATTAGCGATGCCGTTCCAAGCCTGAGGAAATTCCTCTCAAGGTCCTTTGGTTGAAAGTCTGAAATCATGCTCAGTTTTCTGCATAGCCTTGAAAAGGACAGACTGTCATGCCTGCAATACTAGTTACCCTGAGTACTTATACTAAAAGGTACAATATACACTCACTGGCCACTTTATTAGGTACACCTGTTCAACTGCTTGTTGAAGCAAATATCTAAATCAGCCAATCATACATCAGCAGCACAATGTATGAATGGTCTCCTGTTAAAAATCGCCCAGGTGAATCAGTTGATCCTGGTTGTTTCTGATTCATGTTTCAGTGCTCACATAAGAAGTATTACTAGAACTGCGTTCTACCATCTAGGGAACATAGCTAAGCTTTGGATGGTGCTCTCCTTCCATGACGCAGAAAAACTAATACATACCTTTATAACTTCCAGACTGGACTACTGTAATGCCCTCCTTTCTGGTTGCCCAACCAGATCCTTACTTAAATTTCAGCTGGTACAAAGTGCAGCAGCCAGGGTTTTTACAAACACTAAAAAACATTGATCATATTAGCCCAGTTCTATGCTCCCTTCACTGGCTTCCAGTTAAGTCTCAGATTGACTACAGAATCCTGCTTATAAAGCACTGAATGGCCTTGCAGCAGAATACCTTCAAGTTCTTCTGGCCACTTAGAACCCTCCGCACCTGCTTTGTTCTCAAGGTGCAGGATATCTGTTAGTATCTAAGGTAGAAAGAGCTACGGCAGGCTGCAGAGCTTTCTCCTATAGAGCTCCTCAGGTTGTTTGAGATTCAAGCTCACTCTCAATGTTCAAGTCTAGACTAAAATCATACTTGTTCAGTCTAGCTTCAGTCTGGTTCCTCCCAAGGTCTCTTCCTTATAGGGAGTTTTTCCTTGCCACTGTCGTCTCTGGCTTGCTCACTGGGGGCTTTGGGCAGGGATAATGTAAAGCGCTTTGAGACAGTGTAATGTTGTGAAAATGCGCAATATAATTAAAATTGAATTGAACTGAACTGAATTAAAATCATGCAGATACAGGTCAGGATTTTCAGTTAATGTTCACATCAAACACCGATATGGGGAAGAAAGTTGATTTAAGTGACTTTGAATATGGCGTAATTGTTGGTGTCAGATGAGCCAGGATGAGTATTTAAGAAACTGCTGATTTGCCGGGGATGGATGCAAAACCATCTCTTGGGTTTACAGGGAATTGGCCGAAAAAGAAAAACATCCAGTGAGAGGCGGCTCTCTGGGTGAAAATGGCTTGTTGATGGCAGAGGTCAGAGAAGAATGGCCAGACTGGTTCAAGCTGATAGAAAGGCAACAGTAACGCAAATAACCCCTCGTTACAACCAAAGTATGCAGAAGAGCATCCCTGAACGCACAACATGTCAAACCTTGAAGCAGACGGGCTACGGCAACAGAAGACCACACCGGGTGCCACTCCTGTCAGCTACAAACAGGAAACTGAGGCTACAGTGGGCACAGGTTCATCAAAACTGGACAACGGAAGACTGGAAAAATATTTGTTGGCCAGATAAGTCTCGATTACTGCTGAGACATTCAGATGGTAGGGTCAAAATTTGGCATAAACAACATGAAAGCATAGATCCATTCTGCCTTGTATCAACAATTTGGGCCCTTTAGTGCCAACTGAGCATGGTTTAAATGTCACAGCCTACCTGAGTATTGCTGCTGAGCATGGCCCTCCCTTAATGAACACAGTGTACCCAGCTTCTAATGGCTACTTCTAGCACGATAACATGTCATATTACAAAGCTCATATCATCTCAGACTGGTTTCTCCACAGTCACCAGATCCAGTAGAGCTCCTATCAGATTTACATCATAGAAGTGCAGCTGACAAATCTGCAGCAATCACGAGATGCTATCATGTCAACATGGACCAAAGTCTCTGAGGAATGTTTCAAGCACCCTGTTGAATTTGAAGGCAAATGGTTTATTAGCAAGATGTACCTAATAATGTGGCTAGTGAGTGTATATGGAACATGTAGGTAAGTATAAGATACTACATTAGAAGAGCAAATTTCCAAAACTCATTCAGTACGATGACCTAAAGCCAGGCTTCCACATCATATGTTAGGAACCAAAACTCGAAAAGTCCTCATGTAATCCAACGAGGAACTTTAGTTAAATTTACATCCATCCATTCATCCATCCATCCATCCATCATCCTCCGCTTATCCGAGGTCAGGTCACGGGGGCAGCAGTCTCAGCAGGGAAACCCAGACTTCCCTCTCCCCGGCCACTTCAGCCAGCTCCTCCGGGGGAATCC
>JAODKC010000001.1:5038218-5050789 GCA_026777985.1 Mormyrops attenuatus
TCCTCACCCAGGACCTGTTTGCCTTGGGTGACCCTACCAGGGGCATAAAGCCTCGGGCAACTTAGCTCCTGGGATCATCGTAACATGCAAACCCTTCCACCACGATAAGGTGCCGGCTCAGGGAAGGGTTAAATTTCCAAAATTCCATAGAAATACTCAAACGTATCCCGTGAGCTACGTTCTGGAAATTCCCTCTTCCTTTACACTATAAGATACTATATGGGTGACTGTAAGACTGGGGACATGTGCATGGCCTAGGAAAACGCATTAATTCTTGGTTTATTCCCTTCTGCCAATTCCAGAATGGCCGTATTTCTGTGAAGTGCACTGTCACACTGATGAAGACCTAGTGTTAAAGCCATGGAAGAGCTGGAATTAAGAACAATATCAGCCATCAGAGTTCAGACCCCATCTTCATTATTTTGATTGCTTTGCATCGTCTATGAATCAGTGATGTCAGTCATCCAAGTCTTTTAAGTATCTTTTCTGTACATTGCCCTTCTCCTCACCCATATTGGGATAAAATCCCTGTTCTGTCTGGCCATTTCCATGCCATGTGGGTCAGTCCGCTGCACCAGAGCAAGTCAAGAATAATGGAGGAAATCAAGACCGAGGAGGCTGTAAGGCTGCGGCCCAAACTGCCAGTGATTGTCTGTCCCAGGAACAAACATCAACTGCACGTTATGGAAAAAAAAACATGCCTCATTTTCATTGCTCCCATTGAATCACCTTGCTTCTATCAGAGCGATCTGCTCCATGGCGCGCACAGGAAAACTGTACACCAAACATAGCAGGACAAACAGGACGGCACGCTAGGGCGTCTGATGAAAGCAAGCGTGTCGCTAATGGCAAGGGGAGTGTCATCAACCATAATAGTGCTTGTAGACACTGTGGTTTTTCTATTGTGTAATCACAGTAGTGCAGCCACGTGTTTGGAAATTACTGCTTGTTTACATACAGCCTCGCCAGCCCAGAAGCAGAAAAAACGGTATTACATCACTCTGTTTCTGCAGGTTTACCCATCAGGTTATTCCTGTTTAGAAGTATCTTTAAAGAAAATTGAAAAAACTATGAGATGAGGTGGCACTGTGGTTATTGCAGATGCCTCACACCACTGGGATCAGGGTTTGAGTCTCCCTCCTGTCTCCATATGTGTGGAGTTTGTAAGTTCTCCCTGTGTCATAGTGGGGTTTCCTCCCGGTACTCTGGTTTCCTGCAACAGTCTGCAATTACAATTACTAAATTGCCCATAGATGTGCATGTGTGGCTGAGAGTGAGTGTGCCTTGCGATGGGTTGATGCCCCATCCTACCCTGGGCCCATGGACCCATATGAAAGCAGGTACAGGAAATGGGTGGATGGGTTTAAGATTTGTTATTGCTGCAAAACGCCTTCAGTCAAGGAGCGGAGATCTTGGGAAAATAATGGTTGTGAGGCTGCATTTTGGTGGGATACCGCTGACTGAGGACATTGACCTCTCAAGGTCTCCAAAAAGCCCTGCGTGCAGTAGCAGAGTCCCGCCCCCCAGCATGAATCTACGCTGTTGGTAGCCGCCTACGCCATAGCCGGATGCAACCCCCCCCCCCACAAATGCATCTAAAGGTGTCAGAACATAGCGTAGGGTACACAGCTATGTAGCTATTGCTGGCATAGATTCTACGCTGAGCATAAGTCAGCCTTAAGTCTAAAGCAGCGCTCCCCAGCTCCGGTCCTGGAGGGTCGGCATCCAACACAGTTTGGAGATTTCCTTGTTAAGACAAACTTATTAAACCTGTTAATTGGTTGATTAGGATGAGTTTGAGCAGGGAAATCTGCTGTGTAGGATTCTGTCCCTCCTGGACTGAAACTGGGAAACCCTGGTCCAATGGGAGGAGCACAAGTAAGTATTTCATTGTACTTGTATACAGGGGTGCTGCTAAAGATTCTGGGCCCCATGAAAGCATTTTGTATTCGGCCCTCAGTCCACACCAATCCAATCTTAATCCAAATTGTTTAGGGCGCCTGTCACTCAGGGCGCCCCTGCTTGCACGTATGATGATGTGGTGAGGTCGCGGGTCCTTTTGCTCCGGATGCAGTGCAGACATGTGCCCCTGTTACCTCACAGTGCAGTGTTACATAACCGAGGTACAGCAACACTGAGTGCGGCCCCCGGCCCCCAAAATCCCACATGGACCCTGTGCTCTCAATACCAGCCGGCCGGGCCTCTCTCTCTCTCTGCCCTGCTGCTACCTGGCTACTCTGCGAGCTCCCGCATGGATTTTAACCGCTCCTGCAGTTAAGGTCAGATGTGGGAGGTGATGCTGGCAGGGGGAGGTCACAGCTGACCTACAGCGAATGCTCCAGCGGTACAGCAAACATGAGAATGCTGCATAAACCCACAGCGTGCCGGCTGATACTGCACAGAGACAAAACTACGGCCGGACGAAGGCTCAGTTTACGCCACGCCACGTCTCACACAGCCAACTCTCCTGACGCTGCCCTTTTGCAAATGATGGTTTGTTCAGATGGTGCAGACTGGGTGTGAGAGGGATAGAAGGGAGGCTTTTTAAGAAAAATTAAAAAAAAATAGAAAATCCTGAGTCTACAGATGAACTGAAGGTCATGAAGAAGCTTTTCTTTAGTGAAATACTGGGCTGCTCATGGCCACCACACCAAGGATGACAGTGGGACACCAGACGCTATAATCACTAAGCAATTCTCTAGAACATTGTTTGGGGACATCACCCTAGGTGACCATTACTAGCAATTCATCAGCAAATACCAGAGCTCAGAGCTGTGCAGCTCCATTTAAATAGATCTTCTGTTGATTCACAGAGTACGAGGATAAAAAAAGAATGTGTCAGTTTGACAGTGGGGATGGTCGTGTCACCAAGCTCTCGAGTTCCACAATCCTTGTCATTGCGGAACTAAGAACCAGAACACCAAGACATGGATTACTTCTGTGTTCGATACTGCGATTTTTGCTAAGTCAGTCTTAGGAATAAAGAGATGAGGTTCTGAGATGAGCCTCGCTTGTTTTCGTGATCTGTTTTTTAAACACTCGCATGGGCACACAGGTCTTACCGAAGATGCGTCTGTGGAAGAAGGACTTCCCAACAAACAGGCCGACGACGATGGCCACCAGCCACAGAAGCACTTTAACAATATTCCAGCCTCCGCCTGGGTACTTGTTCACAATGAACGAGAAGCAGTTGCCCACCATGGTCATGCGTGCTTGCGTATGGCTGTGGGAGACAGGGTCCTCAGCGAAGATGAGGAAGTTGAAGAAGGTCACCAGGCTGGCCACGGACAGGCGAGCCCACGGATGCTGGAAGTAGTAGCGGAAACGGGCATCAATGTCCATCCTAAATGACCTCGGCCTCAGGCCACCTATGAGATGGACAGAAAAACAAACCCTTCATTACCACAATATTTTAAGGGAGGTTAAAAAAATAAAACAGGCAAGGGTGAGGTTCAAGCTTTATAAAAGCAAGCTGAGCTTAAATTATACACTCAGAGATACGCTAGCATTCACTGTTCCTCCTCCCTGTAATTTTCAAGGGAAATTTCTTCAAAAGCTCTGTAAAGCTTATTTAAGAGCTACTAATTTTCTGGGGTTGGACCTTCCGCCATCTAACTGTTTCCCCATGAAGTCGTCAGACCCAATAATACCCCCTGGAAAGCTACTCCCCTCCTCAATGCTACAAAGTAAACCTGGCTTATTTTTAAACCAGAGGTTGGGGGATGGAAGCGTGATGGGCTCCACTTTAAACCTTGTTGTACTCCTTTAGCACCCATACGTCTCCAAACCGTTCATGTGACCCAAAATTACTGCTCCCAGGAATACATGCCAGACCACGGCTAAGAAATATAGGTTACCTAAACGCTAATTATGTGTGTCTGGACTGTGAAATTTCAAGTAGTATGTTCTCGAAGCTTTAACACACAACTGATCACGAAGCTGAAGCAGGCAGAAATACTTCTCGATGGTGACTCACGGTCTTTATGGCCATCCCACGAACGGATTCCCGCACGGAGGGCGTCAGCAGAGACGATTTACATAGTAAAACCCCGTCGGCCGACAGGCGTTGAAACCTAAAACTGTCAGAAATTCAGCCTTCCACGCCGGCATAGCTTATTTACTCTACACCACCTCGATCCTTTGTCTAATAATAGAATGTATTCGGGTGGAGTTCAGAAGATGTCACCCGTTTTTGTTTATTATTCCAAAGCAAACTGTTTTCTGTAATTCCGAGAGGTGCCGGATACCGTGGCTGTTCCCCGCAAGCGCTTTCACGCCGCCCTACCCTGTCTCCCTGCATTTCTTCGGGACTACACCGGCGCCTTCTCGCGTTCCCGGAGGGGGCTGCTTGAAAGCCGAGGCTCCACCTCCTCCGCTCCCCCCAAAACAATGCGTCCGAACCGATTCTTCTTAGGCTGGCGGCAATACAACAGGAATCCCGGTAGTGCGTATCTGACACACACATGCCGTGCGCCCAGCCGGGCAGATTTCAGTGCGGTCTCTTGTGAAGCCCCATGTGCAGACAACGCGATCGAGCACAGGCGCACGCACGTAAACACACACCGACCTGCTCACCCCTCCCCACTCAAGCTGCACGCTTTGGACCACTGGGAAGATCCCATTCGCTGCTGTGCCGCCTCATCGCGCCAAGGGAGCCGACGGTGCCGTAATAACCCAAATGCTCGGAGCCGCCTGGCTTGGAGATGAGGGGATTATCCATGTGACCCGTCGTCCCCTAGGGCAGAGGCAAAGCCCAGCTGCTCCCCACCACGGTGATGGGGTATGTGAGTGCCGGGACGGGCTGATGCAGTTTACTCAGCACAGATTAGGCGCCTCGGTGCCGTGTGTCAAGGGATCGCAGGATATGGAGACTCTCTTACTTTAATGACTCGCACCATCCGTCCACTAGGACGGAACCAACACGTCAGGGCTTCCCATAGCCAGCTACAGGGGTCGCTTTCAGGCGTATGTTTGCTTTGAGTGATCACGCAAAGCTGTTTCACGGAGTCAGATGGACAGGGGTGCAAATGTTTTTTACGCCACCCCAAACGGAGATATGCTTGTATTGCTGTGCAGTATTGTGTCAGGTGCCCTGGCTATATTTAATATATAATGATTTTATTTTTGTATTGTGAGGCTTACAAATGATACATCCTTACAAATCCAAAATTCTACAGGATCCAGTGTATCCAATGTATCATACAATGTATCACTATTATTATTATAAAGCAAAAAAATACAAGATTACGTATCAATATGGAAGAGTATCTGTATTTCTAGTTAGGGTGCCAGAATATTTAACATATTTAACGTTTAACATACAAAACATTTAAAATATTTGCCAAAGAATGATTCATTGACAGCTAATCACTCAGTACTATAAATGACCTATCGGTCAGACTCGGCCTTGCGAATCCAAAAAAAAAACTCCGCATCCCGATTGTCCATGACACTGTTCTCAAGTCTTCCAATCGCTAGCGACCGTCGAAACACGTGACTTGGTGACGTCGGGAGGCTGGGCAATCGTGGGCAATATGCAGCTCGTGAATGTCGCGGGGCTGCGCGGTCACGTCTGGCGGTGTGGGCGCGGTATAGGGGTGACGTCACGGCAGAGCCGGGTCAGGTTACTGTAGTCCCATTTCCCTCTTCCGTCTTCAGCTCCTGTTCAGCAAAGCGGCCGACTCGAAAGGAAATAAGTACAATGTCCCATCAAACAGGCATTCAAGGTAAATGCGTTTACAGTTTTTTCTAGACGGTTCATGACAAGTTTTTGAGTTTCGTCTGATGAAAACGTATGATTGCATCGCTTAACGTTTGGATTGGGACCATGCAGGATTTGTCTCTTAGGGTGAAAGCCCTGTTGTTTCAGTATCAGCCAGTGTGCTTTTTCCTTAATAACCTGTGGAGTATCGCAGTAAAACGGGTTTTATGGGCAATCCTGGCTTTTGTGCTTCTGTACAGTTATTTACAGGTAATCTGTCACTTGGCCAGTCGTGAGTAATGACCTACTCATGCTTCTGTAGCCAGATAGCTTCCTGATTGTTATAAGAAAGGTCTTAAATATAGATATATATCAGCACCTGCAGTAAGAATGAACCGAGACAGCAGACAGACACGCCTAGGCGACCAGGGGCCAGCGACGGCCGTCAGGGGCCAGCGACGGCCGTCAAGGGCCATCGACGGCTGACGGGGGGCAACCACGGTCGACGGGGGCGAACGACGGCCGTCAGGAGCCAGCAGTTGTTTTAACTATCAGATTTCGCCGATTGAAAAATCATAGCTTACACTCAGAAGGATACAATAGACATTCGTGATGTTGAGGATATTGAAAAAAATGACTATACCAAATAAAGAAGGCTTGCATGAAATTCCCTCATCTATAAAAAGATAACGTCTGCAAAGCTATTATGCTGAAAAATCCCGTTTGCAGTTTTTCTGTAACTTTATCTGATAGGGCTTCTTTTAAAGTAGCGTCAATTTTTGCTGTATTTGCACGCCTGGTCACATTGCCATATCGACTTTGTCTTTCATTTTTGCAATAATTTAGTTATTAAGCTCACGGTACATTTAGGTCAGAGTCAGCTCTGTCAGAAAGCATATAAAAGATTCTTCATTAAAAGTAATTTTTATGAGGTTGCTCATTTAGTTTAACATTAGCATGCTTAACAGTATTTAGCACTCTCAGATATATTCATATTTACAAAATCTTGATAATGTTTTAACCTACACTTGTGCTTATTGTCAATGACAAGTATGCTTGTAAACACAAGAGTCTTGAATTGTGATTATTCACTCATTTTTTCCCATTTCTTAGACACTAGGCTTGCAAATCATACAATTTAAGACATTGTATAACTGTTTAATGATTATGCTTTGGTGCACGGTCTGGCACGTTAAGAAAGAGGTGTGGATTCTGCATGCAGCTCAGTGTAGTTCACTTTTCTGAAATGACGGACACGTAAAACACTTCTCATGTGTCCATTTATCTCACAACTCTGTCATCACAGCTGCTGAAGAGGTGAAGGAGATTTTCGCAAAGGCGAGGAATGGCGATTATCGGGTCCTGAAGATTGTCATTGAGGATGGTGAGTTTCTGCTCATCCTGCCAGACACGGCCCTGCCCATTTCAGGACCCTCGCTCCGCCCACGTACATGTGCACCAATTAACCAATCACCCAACATAATTACTGCAAACTGTGGCTATTTTTCTACAGCTGCTCCTAACGTCCAGTATTTGCTTCCCTGCAAGAAGGGCACAGCTGACTGCGAAACGCACAAAGCGGCGTTATGACTGATTCCACTGCTCTCATTTCAGAGCAACTGGTTCTGGGCGGAACGAAGAAAGCCGCTAAACAGTGGGACCAGGACTACGACTCCTGCGTCCTCGCTCTGCTGGAGGACGGGGTACCATGCTACATTCTGTACCGGCTAGACTCCTCCAACAACCAAGGATACGAGTGGATCTTCCTCTCCTGGTCTCCCGACCATTCTGCCGTACGTGTTGCTTAGAAACGCCCGGAGAAACCCGCGTACGGCTTAAGCGGAACATTCCGTAGTCTGGAGTTGATGGGAGCAGGTTTTGACTTGTTAGATTCTTCATTGGCAGCGGACGACTTCACACTAGCTGCCTACTGCTGTCATTTGCCCTAGGTTTGCTGTGTAGGTTTAATTAGGGGAAGATTACAGGATGAGGACAGGTTTTTCATATCATATTTATTCATTTAGTAGATGCTTCTTTCCAAAACAACATACGATTGAGAAGGCAAGTTCAGCCAGTCCCCGGAGCAATTGTGAGTTCAAGGCCTTGAACAAGGGCCCAAATCTCGAAATAACTCTGCCAGCCAGGGGATTTAAACTGGTAATCTTCCGATCGTGGGCACAGAGGCCTAACCTGCAGAGCTGTACGCTGCCATCGGTCATTCTGAATGCTATATTGGCTCTGTGGTACTAGGATCTTATGTTTATGTAGGGTTTTGAGGAAACCGATTGTTTGCACGACCACATGAAAGGGAGGCATTGTCTGCTTAAGCCCAACATCGAGCGCCCGTGATGCTAATTTGCTGTTCAGTTTCCCCCAAAGGGGAAGACTGGCAGTGATAGCATAAGATTTTAAGGGGCAAAACGTTTCCACTGCTTGATTTTTACTACCCAGGAAGAGACAGCTCAGTGTTGTGTTACGCCAGCAGGTAGGAACACTGCAGTCGGCCCCCGGGTTGACGAATGCGGGGAACGTGTCTCTCATCCAATAGGTGCGACATAAGATGCTGTACGCTGCCACCAGGGCCACCGTGAAGAAGGAGTTTGGCGGCGGACACATTAAAGATGAGCTCTTCGGCACTGTGAAGGTGCGCATTACATCGCTGTTATTTTTAAATAGTGAGGTTACCACTTGCAACTTTTAACTGAGCAACATGTCAACTCAGTGCATGACAACCAGAGTTAACTGATAAAGAAGCACATGAAGCTGAATGCTTTTCCAGTAATTAAAGTACACCCACCTTCATTTTTCCTAAGTTTTACTGGAAAAATCTGCAGTGTCTGGTCTTTGCTTTTTCAGCCTTGATGAGATTGTCAGTCATTTGACGTATGATTGCTTTGGTACCATTAAAAAGAAACCCTTAAAATTACAATATTTTGCTGAGAAAAGTCTAACACGAACCATGGAGAACCTAGAACAATCGAGTTGAGGATCTTAAAACAAGAGGCCGCCAGCTGTATAATCTGAAGTTTCTCATCCTGAGCCGTGGAATGTCTCTGTTCTCCTGTGAGTTTTCCGCGGGTCCTTTTCCAGGATGACCTGTCTTTGAGTGGGTACAAGAAATACCTGACCTCCCAGGCTGCTCCCCTCCCCCTGACCGCCGCAGAGGAGGAACTGAGACAGATCAAACTCCACGAGGTAGCCCGTCACCCTCTCTATGCTCTGATGCCACACCTGTACACTCGTTGCTCACTGCCAGTTGTCCAGATACTTATTTGTTCATATTCTCATACAAACACATTCACAAACATACTTCTACTGTTCCCCATATATAATTACACACTAACTTGCTTGCTTACATGTATGTAATAACACAGTACATATGTGTATTAACACACTAACTTGTGTGCTTACAGTTTAACACTCAGTCCCTTTCTCTCATAAATGTTTAGCAGTTAAACCTAAATGTCTGATTTTGTATGTAAGGGTTTGCCCTGTGACAGCCAGGCATCCTGTTTAGGTTATCCTCTGCCTCATGCCCCGTCTTTACTAGCAGAGGTTCTAGATGATTGTTAAAGCTATTCATTTAGCTGATTCAGAGCTACTGGCACTTTGGCTTGCAGAATAGCCCAAGGTCAGCATTGCCAGCCAGGTTATGCTGAGAAGGGCTGATCAATCACGCTAAAGATTGCTGACGCTGGCTTGACTGAAAGGCTTTTCAGAATTAAATGGCACTGGGCGCCTCGTGCGCGACATAAACAGGAAGCACATTGGAATTGGATTAAAACCAAGGCTGATTTACCCCAAAAACTAACTGAATATTCATCTTTGAAGAGGCCGCTTTTCATTAGACAGTTGATTTGCGCTGAGTATCACTGCTTGGGATTTACATGTGTGCCAATCAGATGTCAGCGTCGTGCTCTGATTGGAGGATGTGTGATGTCACGTCATTATTTGGTTAGCATTTTCATGTAGCCGAGATAGGAAAACGAATTGTTCAGAAGCAGTGATTTATCCCAGCAGCCTTTTGGTCTGTAGGTTTTATTTTCCTTAATCGGCGTCACATTGCTGTTCTGAGTTTCCTGAAATTTCTTGTCAAACAGATTCTTGAAGCAGAACCGTTCAAGATTTGCTATCATGGAAGGGCATCAGATGTTTGTACCTGTGTGTGATTATACGGTAGATCTGCAAGCATTGGAATATATGTATGCACCAGGACAAATTTAGATCATTCATTTTATTCATTCACTCCATAAAAGGAAATAGCCAAGTTGACTAGTAGACACGCCTTCTGTTTTTTAAAAAAATGTTTATGACAGGAAGCTGTGTTTGCATTTCCCCTGCAGTCAGCAGCTGCGGCAGATCAGGAGGAAAAGAGGCTTTGGGATGTGTATCGTACACTTAGCCGGGAGGCATTGTGTTTAGCAAGCAGATGGGAATGAGGAGGATGAGTTTTGGGTCGTGGGGCAGCTACATGAGGAACACAAGCTTGTAGGTCATTGCCACGTTGCTGTTTCACATCCTCAAATGGCAGCCCACCAGCTGAGCAGACATTGCTCCCGCAAGCAGCCATTTGTGTTCCGCTTGCAGATCTTATAAAGTCGTACCCGTGGAAGATACCCCAGTAGCTTCTAGTGCCACCTGCTCTGGCTTTTCTGTGAGAGTAAGGCGTTGCAGAAACCACTGACCTTCTGCTTTTACTACGTAATCACCAGCGAGCCATTTTCAGAAGCGCTTCTCTATATTTATTTTCCAGTTCTTCCAGACCCATGACAGCTTAGTTATGTTTGGCATCCTCACTCTTAGGTGCAGACAGACATCAGCGTGGACACCAAACAGCAGACGCTGCAGGGCGTGGCTTTCCCCATGGACCGAGATGCTGTTCATGCTCTGGAGCAGTTCAAGGAGAAGAAGCTCAACTATGTCCAGCTTGTAAGGAAAACCCAGATCCCCTCAGTTTCTGCAAACTGCAATCAATGCCAGCCACCCCCCTAGAGGAATATGGGGGGAATGTGATTGGCCAGAGGAGCATGGAGGGGAATGTGATTGGCTAGAGCAGTGTGACTGGGCTTTGAAATGAAAGGTGAATCTGTGTCACCTGCAACACCTAGTTTAATGCTGGTTTTATTTCCGGCGCTTTTTTTTTCTTTTGTGGTAGAACATTAAATGGCCCACAGTGCCCCCCACCCCCCAGGGCAGGCTTATTTTTAGAATGCGGCATTAAAGTGCTTTGCAGGCAGATGGTTAACATCTGGCCAGCAAAGACCGTGTCTGGTGAAGCCTAATGGTAACTTTCCCATTTGAAGTGACTGCTATTTGCTGTTATGCCTGTATATTTTTCACGAAAAACACAATTTCTCTTTACCAGTGGGTGTCGCTTATTTATTTCCAACAGGAAATCGATTTTCAAAAGGAGAGCATAAAGCTGTCCAACACGGCTCCCACAGAAGTCAAAGACTTACCGAAAAGAATTCCCAAAGATTCAGCCCGCTACCATTTCTTCCTGTACAAGCATTCTCACGAGGGAGACTACATGGAATCCACAGGTAAAAGGGGTCGACCTCAACAGCTTAGCAAATAGCTGTGAAACAAGGCATTCAGAATTAGTTTGGTGATTTGGTGCTTATTCCATTCTGGTGCAAGTGATGCCCCCTATAGTGAAGTTTTTGTTTTCCAAAATACCTCTTTGTGCTGTCATGGCAATAGGACAACTGTCTTTGTACTCAGGGATGGGAGGCGGTTGTCCAAAGTCCGCCTCTTGGGTTAGCCACGCAGGATTTTGCTCAGAAGCTATGATACCTGGCAGGGCTGCTATTTTGACCTGATCTCACGTCTGAATGTTGCAGTCTTCATGTACTCCATGCCTGGCTACAAGTGCAGCATCAGAGAGCGAATGCTCTACTCCAGCTGCAAGAACCCGCTAATCGACATGGTGGAAAACGGCCTTCACATCGAAATAGCGAAGAAGGTAAGGATGTGGCAACAGGATTACTCAACAAAACGATTTTTTTGTACAACTTAAAACAGTTAATAAGCTGACGCAAAATGTGCCGAAATACATCTTTTGGAAATGAGAGCTCAGTAGCATAATCATGGGCTCATCCAAAAGCATAGAATTGACTTTGCGTCATGCATCATTCGTCTGCCTCCAAATGAGCTGACGTTGCTGATCTGGCTTCTCTCTCAGCTGGAGATTGAAAGCGGCGATGAGCTGACCAGCGACTTCCTGTATGAGGAGGTCCATCCCAAACAGCATGCACACAAGCAGGCCTTCGCCAAACCTAAGGGTCCCGCTGGAAAAAGAGGCGGACGTAGGATGATCCGAGGTCCAGGGGAAGGGGAAGGCGAGGACGAAGACTGATCACCCCCCCCATAATGGTTCACATTGGAACATTCCAAATAGTGTAAGAAGACATTTTTGAAATTAAAAGCAACCCCTATATTCCCTTTATGAAATCCTCAAAGTCCACTTGAAATTGATCTATGCACACAGATGATACACTAGGCCTAGTCAAACGTGAATTTCTACTTGCAGGTTGCTATAATGAACGTACATCGAATAAAGATACACACGAAATAGAATAACAATGCATTCATTGTAGAGCTAAGACAGGAAATGCCATATTTTTACGGTGTCCGCAAAGCGGCTTTGAGGCGTAACGGGAGCGGTTATGTTCACGTCAGGCTGAGGGCGGCTCTGAAGTCGACACATTGAGAGCAGCCCCCGACCAATGTCATTTTATCATTTTTTTTTCTACAAACGGGACCATCCTGTTTTTATGATAGATTAAAAGGCTGTAAATAACAAAGGAAAAAAAACACAAAAATAAATAACATAAAATTACATGCAGCTGCCCCCATTTTACTGTGTAT
>JAODKC010000001.1:5050889-5070815 GCA_026777985.1 Mormyrops attenuatus
CCCCCCCCCCCCCCCCCCCCCCCCCCCCCGCCTTGATACCGTGGCCCATGTGATTTTCTTTCAATATGTCCATGTCCTGTCTGTGGGTGTCATGGCCGCAGGTCATGTTCTTTCTGTCACGTGACCTCAATGACCATACTCGTGGTGGAGAGGGAGTCCGTTCTTCATAGCTGTCCCCTGCATGTAACACGACCAACAGGTCTGGCACACGCGGTAGGCGTGCAGGCTGTCTCTACGTCTTCCCCTGTGCTGCAGGGAGGCGACGCGTAATCTGCACATAGCCCTGCCCCGACTGGAAAGATCTACTGAGGAAAGGCTTTGTCTACTGTCTTAAAAAACCACTCTGTTAGGGGAAGCTACTATCGTATGGATATACGTGGTATTGTCAGGAATCGGTCTTAAATGTGTATTTTTCTTCTAAAATCAGTTTGTTTTAAGGAAATTAATAAATAATTTAAATCATATCTCACAGGTGTATATAAAACTCTTATTTGGCCAAGATGTGTTCCTAATATTGTCACTTCCTCCTGTTTCTCCTTGGCAACGCAGCATTCTAGCTGTCCCTGTGCTACTGCACATTATGCAGAAATACCACAAGACAGTGAAACAGTTACTTTAGTAGGAAAATACACTTTATTTGGTGAAACGAAATAATTCTTCATAATGTTTCACTGCTGCTAATGTCTTTGGGGTAGGATGTGGTGTCTGTTGCCATCTTACTTGGGTATTACCCTTTACTCATTGCTCTGCTGCTCCAGTGGGAGTGCTGTGAGGGCATTTTCGATCTCCGTCAGCACCTAGCACAGAGAGGAAACGTGTGCATTGTAATGGTTGTGAAGTCAGGAATGTCAGTGTGGGTAAAATTCAATGTTTCTGTGCCTTTAAATGAGCAAGTAAAATTATGCATGAATAACCATAAGTGGTCACTGTGAGATTTTACTGGTAAAGCCTCTCCTTCCACCAGCCCATCTTCTGACTGCTTATCCTAATCAGGGTCATTGGGCCTGAAGCCCAAGGCAGGTAAACACCCTGAATGGGATGCCAGTCCATCGCAGGGCATTAATACGTCTCAACCAGCAATCAAAATATCCAATACTAAGGTGCGCCCTTCTAGGTAGATCGAAATCCTGCCACCCTCCATTCTGTTACCATCTGAGGACATTACGATGGAGAACATTACAATGGAGAACATTACAGCTGGCTCTTCATTTCTTACATGTGCCTTGGAGCATAAACACCTGAAAGTCGTCAGCATGGTGAATCTGTGGAGGCCACACGTTCTGTGACCATATTGAGGCACATACCTCCTTTATTTGAGGACGTCTGTTCTTCCTCTCGCTAAGACACTTCTTGGACAACAAGTACATATTTTCCACTGATGCTTGGTCCCAGGGTCCCATCTTCTTGTCTACAAAGTCCTCAAGTGCAATTTCCTCATCCTCTATTTCGTCTTTCATTTCCATCTGTGATGAAGGGTTAGTAAATTCTACAAATATGATGTCAATAGTCCGAAAGCTGTGTAGAGGAACACTAGTAACGGATCACTGACTATTGTGTATTTAAGCTTATGTTTATGTTACATGCCTCTATTACCAAGAATAGAAGGCAGGAATTATTAAAGCAGAGGAGAAGACATCTGTATACTTACAAGAAGCTGTGGTTGGCGGGTGTCATCAGCCGGAGGGAGTCCAGAGATCACCTCTAACAGCACCTGCCAGCAAGGTAACCCAGAATCAGTGCAAGAGACTAACTGTTCCATTAGCAACATACAGGAAGGAGGATCGACCCTTAATTAACGAAACACTTCTGCTTCTGACAAAAGAAGTCTGAGTAGAAGGAAACGTACCACGCCCAGGCTGAAGATGTCGGACTTGGGTGTGATCTCCCCCCTCAAAGCCTCAGGTGCCATATAAGCCGTGGTTCCCACGATCTTCTCAGTCATCACTGTGGAGGAGCGGTGCTTGGAAGAATTCCGCGTCAACCCAAAGTCTGAAAGCTTTGCTTCGAATGTCTCATCCAGCAAGATGTTCCCACTGTGGAGCAGGGCAGATGTTCTACTGCTGAAATGACTTCTGCATCAGAACAGACTCTTTTCTGCTGAATCTATGATCAAACACTGCAGCTGTAACAATGGCCAACTGGTTCACATTGCAGGATCATCAGCGGTCCTGTTCGGCTGTGGAATGTATCAAAATATTGCAAGAACAGCAGCTCACACCTGTGTGTTTGCAGTAGAGACCTCCATCCATCCATTTTCTAAAACCGCTTAATCCCAACTGGGGTTGCAGGGGGCACCGGAACCGACCCAGGGCAGCCACCAACATATCGCAGGGCCAATTTAGACTCACCAATCAATCTATCCTGCACGCTTTTGGATTGTGGGAGGAAACCGGAGCCCCCAGCGAAAACCCACGTGAACACAGGGAGAGCGTGCAAACTCCACACAGAAAGGATCCAGGCTGTATGCTTATTAAACAGTCGATTACAGATACTGTATTCTAATGCAAATCACACACCAAAACACATGCATAGGGAAAACAGCAGCCTCCTCTGTAAGACCTGACCACAATTACCACAGTTAATTGTTTTGGCCAAGATGAATAAGCACCTCTTCACATCTCTGTGGATGTGATGGTTACTGTGTAGATATTCCAGGCCTCTCGCCGTTCCTACGGTAATCAGACACCTCCTAGTCCAGGAAAGAGGAGAACTCCCACCCTGTGGAGGACATTTAGACAGAATTTGGAAGCAGATGATGTACAGTTTTTTGCAAACAGGACAAGTTGCTTCACCATACTAAGTACTTGCTAAGAGTATTTTTGAGTGTGTGTTTTTGTAGATGTTCATGGGAGTAAGCTGCACTACACTCATGTTCACTAGATGACTGGTCAACACGGAGGAACAAATCAGCACTTACAAGGCAAGCCAGTCGGTCAAGCAGGGAGCCATTGCACATGTAAGAATACACAAGGCAATGATGGTCGCCGTCACAAGAAAAGCCAACCATGTCTAAAATATTCTTGTGTTTCAACCTGGTACAGAAGAGTTGAGATGTCAGATACTTTATAAAAACACTGAATATAAACTGAGGTTAACACACCACATTTAATAAAACTATACTTATTCATTTTGTAGCTCTCTGAGGCTTCTGATGGGATAACCTGTTATTCTTTTAATATTATCAACAAAAACACAAAGAAAAGCTTCTTGTGTAAACTAAAGCCACTACGAATCTGAGTACGGCCACCTGTGTTTGCAGAAGAAGGAAACGGCCACCTACATCTGCAAAGTCTGGACCTCTTGTTTGAACTGAATTTTCAGTTCCTGGGGAGAAATGTCACCCATCTGACAGAGAAAAATAAACAGATATGTAATCCGTTAACAAACAGCCAGTCTGACTACGATGTGATAGTTGCAGCTGGGTTTGAGTAATAATCAGTTAGAAGTGACCGCTTACTTCTCAGACCTAAATGTACGTAATCAAACGAGGCATGAGTCAGCGCCTTGTGTTGAATTTCGGAACTCACACAGCTCAGTTTCTTGACGGCCACATTTGTCCCGTTGAAGCAGCCCCGGTACACCACACCAAAGCCTCCCTCCCCAAGTCTGTTTCCGCCCTCCGATGCAGGCCTGTCGTCGAAGTTCCCTGTCATCTGGAGCAGCTCCTGAAAAGAAAAGCCACGGAACCCTGGACACCCGGAACAGGGGCGACACTCTGGTTAAAGCAGCAGGGAGTCAGAGAAAATGCCTCCTCGTCAGGTAAAAGTTAGTGCTGCCATCTTCTGGTAGTATCAGATAGCCCCATTCAACGAAACTAGCTCCAAGTTCATATTTCAGTTCAGAAGCAAAACACAATAATGTTGTCCAAAAATGCACCTTGCATTTGAGGCACATACAAACTTAAATTGAACATAATCAAATATAAACCTAAATATGTACATACTTCAATTCACTGCACAAACATATAATTCCACAAGTTAATAGCAGTGATAAAATCTCTGGCCTAGAGTGGCTGAGCATTAATCTGAGCTGGTGTTTTACATACCTGAGTCACTGGGTTGCTCCTCATCCTCCTCCGGCTCTTGAGAGGTTTGGGAGATCTGCAGATGTCCCACCCTGCCGAAGGGGACAGTCACCTCAGCGGACTCCTCTCTTCCTGGGACAGGAGACCACGACACTGGGATCCTGGTGACTGCATCAGTAGAAAATAAAATACATGCATTTTCCTGAATCTGTATGTCTGTGTTTATGTTATACAGAACTTCAGTTTCTTCTTCTTACCATTGGTGGCAAACCTTGTGTAAACTGGAAATACACATGAAATGACATTTGTCATAATCTTTACAGTCAATGCCTTAGGTCACATTGCATACTCTGGGATGACCTAAATTGCTTAAGCATTTCAGCTTACCTGGAAGCAAAATATCGGCTGCCGCCAGAAGATTGTTTTTCTCTAAAATTTCCACCAAGTCACCCACTGTGCAGTTCGTGGTGCCCCAGTCATGCAGAAGTTCAACTGTGGGGCTTTTTCCTGAAGCCACCAATCCTTCAAACTTCCTGCAAGTGACAGCACAGAACAAAAATGAAAAATATTACAAAATATAGGCATAACCTTTGGTAAGTAGAAGTATTCTTGGGACAAATGCACCCAAGGAAGAGGAATAAAGCGAGAGCGTCCAATGGGCCACCTTGGTACACCATACTGTAACAGTAAGCGCGCCCCCTGCTGGTCACTGTGATCCCCGTAGCGCTGAACGACGAGCAACGCTAACACTGTACGCCTTTATATTCATGTACCTTAAATGATTCTGAGTGTATCTCGGCTCTCCTGTGGGTTTATAAATGCTGACAATAACTTTCTTCCAGTTTTCCTGAGGATCCAAAAAGTCGGACAATTCGCAGAGTTTTCCATAAGTCAGATTCCGGACAAATGTAGATGGTGTTATTGATTTAGCCATCCTGAAAATGAAATATGTTAATTTCATATTAATCATTTATTAATTCAACAAGTTAATCAAGTGTGCATTTACAACAGAAAATAATCTCAGCATTAAGAATTTAACTGCTCCCTTTCACGGACTTAAAAGAATTATTCGCAGGTCAAGCAATTCGAAACTATTTTTGCAAATTTATTCATCACCCACATGATTTAGATACAATTAATAAGAACCCACCTTTAAAATTACTGGAACATAAAAACCATTCACTTTGTTTAATACTGCTGCTAAAATCTCCATAATCAAACAGGAAATAATGATTCTTCTGTTACTGAGTAACTTCCTGGCCAAACCATTTTAAAGTATTTTTTGGCGGCACACAAAAACTTTCGCCCGTCACCTTTAATGGTTTTTTGCACGTATTACACACGTGACGCGGAAGTAGTCTGGCAGCACTCCGCTGTACAACGTGCAGGACGGACACTGTGGCTTCCAAAGCGTACAGGACGGATCGAGTGGCATGCATTGAAATATGCCCGTGAAGTGAACGCCTTCGTTTTACATTTATCGTTTTTCTTATGCCTAGTATTGTATTATCCGTGATGTTGTATCTTTAAAAGTAAAATGTAGAGATTAAATAGCACAAGAAACGTATTTTGTTTGATACTGTCAAATGTGTGGGTCTCCTTGCTTAATTATAAAGTTAAGCAACTGCATACAGGCAGAGTGTACTTTGTTTTGGATAACACCGATACTGTTTAGTGATCACATAAAATGGACCAGGTAGAAATGAGCTGCAGTTCCGTCTCTTGTTTTATTTCAACCCACGAGGGTTTCCAGGGAAGCATAAAAAATTTCACAAGTGACTTTGTAGTGACCGAGATTAATATAGACGGGCAGATGGTGTATGCAGAAAGTTTGGCCAAGTCCCATTCGGAACCATTATTATCTTCTGGTAACCTGCAGCGGGGCCGTAATTATGAACCAAAGATTGACCAAACCGAAGGCTCTGCATTGACTGACAGCAGCAGAGAAGAGAGAGCATCACAACAGGGTGTGAGCGACCATGCCTTCTCTGCATGTGTGAATATGTGGGAGCAGCATCATGATCTGGAGCAAATCCTGGGCCGTTCGGTAAATGATGAACTTGAGAAGTTTGCCATGGAAAATAGTTTGTGTTATAATCATAATGCGGGCGGAAATCCAGACAGGGAACACATATCTCTGGGTACATTTCCAGACAAGCACCAAAGGGCGAACGTGCATCGTGCTGTGCGACACACCTTCCCTCATTTAATGACCATAACCACCAAAAACGAGATCACAGTAAAGCAAAACCCCGATTACAAAGAGCTTTCCTGCCTGGTTTCGGAGGAAGAATCGCAGGACTTCTTTAGGTTTATAGACGCCAAAGTTCTCGATTCAGTCTTTACTTTCAAGAGTGACGACGATAAAGAGCACAGGAAAGCGGTGCATCATTTCCTTAGCAAGCGTTTCGGTAAACTGGTGGAAGCGAAAAGCTTCACCGGCGTTAATAGCGGTCAGACGCATGGAGCGACGATAACGGTGCGGTTCAGGGAGCGGAATAACGCGCCGAGGAAGAGGACAGCCGCCGACTGCGGGGAAGAAGACGTCATGTATACAGGCAAGTCAAGATGTCATTTTTACATTTTATCCAGGCACCCTTTCATTCCTTTATTCAAAATACTCTCAAGTTAGGTGAAATGTCAGGGTTGCCGACTTACAGTCCTGCACACACCTGCACACGCATTTCCATGTATGTAAGGGTTTTATTACCATGAAAATAGTCTGTAGGGTTTGAATTGAATAGATATATACATTCGCTGTAACATTTCTTGCATGAGTGTGAGTATCATGCCAGCGACAGTTGGCACCCTGAAGTGTGTTTTCTCTTTGTATGTGATTTAATCTGCTGTAATTGTAATGCTTTCTGCTTGTAACTTCCTGCAGCTTTTGTTCTGAAGAAGGAGAATCTGGAGACCCTGGAGGCGATAAGCTTTATGGCTGCATCTCTGGGTGTGCTCTCATCAGATTTCACCTATGCTGGCATCAAAGACAAGAGGGCCATCACTTACCAGTCCATGGTTGTGAAAAAAATCTCCCCTGAGAGGTACACCAGCTGCTTCAGAAGTTCCAAAGACATGTATCTGTGGTAATCTGATGTATCATGATTGCCCTTTAGATGACACTGTGTGTGCCTTATGATTTCAGAGATAAGCTCCTAATAATGACAGCTTTGCTATGTAAGTTGTGAATTCCCAAACATGCTGTGTAGTTTTTTTTTTTTTAATTTGGGGCTAAAATCCCAAAATGTGGTGGGTATTGGTTCACTATTGGTTCACCTCTGTTTAAATAAGCTTGCTATTAACCAGGTTACATGTCTTCTTTTATATTATTAATGAACAAATAGATAAATAAACTCACATGCACACATTATCACACAAATAAAATCATATTTACATCCTTTAAATCATATTTATTTGTTGGAGCGGGTAATAGTGTTGTGTCAATAATTTTAAACAGAACTAGACTTGTCAGTAGTAGTAAGTGTGTGTCTTCATTGGATACAGACTGAAAGAAAAGTGTCCTGACTTTGAGAAGAGAGGGATCTGGCTCTCCAGCATCCATCCTGTGTCCCAGCCTCTTAGCCTCGGGAGACTGCGGGGGAACCATTTTGACCTGATTGTTAGGGACCTGAGGCCACACTGCACTGATCTGAGATCAGACCTGGTTCAGCTGGTGGACGAGGCAGTGGACAACATAAAGGTAACTCAGAAGAAACAAAGTGACTCCAGGAACGTGTGTAGCATCCCCATCCTGTAATGCTGGCAATGTGACACCAGTGAAGCAGCACCAACTTGGGAGACAGTGGCGAGGTTCTAAGTGACGAAATCCTTCATCCTCCACTACGGAAAACGGCTGATCGTCCACTGCAAACATCTCCATTGTTTTAGTAGTTATGTCTTTAGCTCTGGTGTTGCTAAATTTAAATATTAACTAAAGTCAAAATATAGGCACGCAATATTTAAATATACAGACGCTCCTCTACTTACGAACTCTCAACTTACGAACTTTCAGACATACGAACGAAGAGAACTGTAAGTCCATATTGTGTTCGTTGGGCTCCCGTTTCCTGTCCACAACATTGCACACCAATTCCACCTAGTACGACTTCTGACCGCTACTCCCGCCGCGCAGCAGTGTAGCGTGCGTACTCCCAGCATCCTAGTTCTTTGTACATGCGTATACCCTTAAAATGATGTTGAATAATGACTTAGGAACATTTCAAAGTTACGAACGGCCGTTCGGAACATAACTCGTTCGTAAGTAGAGGAGTGTCTGTAGTTGTTTGTCTTTGTGCGGGTCTCCTTTTCCTTTCAGATGAATGGCTTTCTGAATTACTACGGTCCGCAGCGGTTTGGTACCGGCCAGACTGTTCAGAGTGACCAGGTTGGACTTGCTCTGCTTAAGCAAGATGTGGTATGCTGCTTATTCCCCGCGGATTTTCTACAATCAAAACCTGTTATTTTGTTGCATCGTTATGAAAAATAAAACTGAATTAAGAACTGGTCTGACAAGTTTAATGAATTAAATTATTAAAATATCCTTTTGCATTAGTTATTGCAGAAAAGGTGTTTTGACACTGTATTTCATTGAGTTAATCATTACTGCCAAGTCTTGTCTGACACAGTATGAAGACTTTTTCATTTGCTTTTAATGTGAGTGTTTGCATCTCCTAGGTAACGGCTATCCGGTTGTTCTTTACCCCAGAGGATGGGGGGGATGGCCCCTCGAATAGGGCTAAACGCCACTTCCTGGAGACAGGTGAGTTCCGCCGGGAGCAGTGGCGTGTCTGAGGAGACACAGTAGAGAAACAATAGTCATTATTGACATTTGAGCTTTTTAATAAACATCAGATTTCACGCACTGACCTCATCGAGCACTGGTCAAACACCGTTTTGTTTAAAGCCACGTTTGCCAGGTGTGGTTGGGGTAAACTGGCTCCCCCTGGTGGCTCTGTGTTGATCCTCTCATCCGCCACTGCCGATTCGCAGGTAACGCCAAGGAGAGCCTAGCTCTGATGTCGGAGCAGAAGCCGCGGGAGAGGCTGCTTCTTCGTGCTCTGCACCGCTACGGGCCGGGGCAGGATGGCTGCACGCGCGCATGGCTCAGCCTCCCTCACGGCATGCGCGTCTTCTACACGCACGCCTACTGCAGCCGGCTGTGGAACGAGGCTGCCACCTACAGGCTGCGGCAGCTAGGACGCCACGTCGTACGGGGTGACCTGGTTTGGGAGGACAGGGAGCAGGGAGAGGGAGGGGAGCAAAGCGCTCGTCGGGTAAGTGGCCGGCGACCTAAAAACAGTCCAGTCATATTCAGTGCCTTATTTGGCTGAGCAGCTGGTCTGATGTGTAATGCATTAAATAATTAAATTATCCTTTTGCAGATATCCTTAAATTTAGCCACAGCTCTTTGGGTGTGCTTGTCGCATATTTTTTTCCAGTGTTCATGGGAGTTTCTTTCAAAGATTGTTTCCTTAACATCTGGAATTACAGAGTGAAGAGATTAATTGTCATTGCTGACACACCACAGCACAACAACGAAAGGCATTTAAGCCACATGTGACATTGTGACATAGCAGGGGGCAGTACCTTTCTCAGGGTACCTCAGTGACACCTTGCCGGTTAGGGATTCACACCAGTAATCTTTCAGTGATAAGCACGCCACCCTAACCTTTAGGCCACCACTTAATGTATGTGTGTAAGTAACCCTTCGTTTTTAGCTTTCTGCATTGACCAATTGAGTATGATCAACTCCAGTTTGGATTATCGATCATAGATTAAACATATTTATCCCTGTAACCTTGACTAGGCACCATGGAAATGGGACATTCTGGTCAGCATAACCCTGAGCTTTGAAAGCTCTATGAACCCATACATGCACATGTAACGCACAATCACAAAGAAATTAATGGGCATTCTGCTTCATCTGTTTGCTAGATTCATGTGGTAACGGCTGTAGAAGCAGCAGATGGCGTCTATTCACTCCGAGAGGTATGGACCCAGTCACACACGTGTTGTCTTGGTTGTAAACATTCTGCCACTTCAGCATGACAATGCACTGATGCTGATTGCAGATTGTTCTGCCAATGCCTGGAAATACGGTGAAATACCCAGAAAACATGGTGGGTGACTGGTACCAGGAGAGGCTGGCATTTGACGGATTGCAAGACTGCCGTTTCAGAGTGGTGCCTTTGAAGCTGAACTTGCCTGGCTGCTATCGCCCCCTACTGGCCTACCCCCAAAACCTCACGCACAAACTGCAAGGGCACAGTACATCTCTGGAGACCCAGGATTACTCAGATCACGCCACTGCTCCTAATCTCACTCTGTCGTTTGATCTGGATTCTTCATGCTATGCCACGGTCTGTCTCCGGGAAATCATGAAGTGTGGGCTGTAGTATCAGCATCTTGCACAGTTCGTACTATCAGAACTTACTGTTGAGGTTTTTCAGATTCAGTAGATACAAGAAGTCAAATGCTGAATGACGTTCAATCTCCTTTTTCCAGTTTCTAAGATTTAGAATACTGCCCTCTTGTGGTAGAATTCAGGTTAGTAATCTATCTGAAGGATCTTTGACATAAGCTTCTTTCTGGAAGTTTTCCTGGGAATTGTGTTTTTGATCTTTTGGAATGACCTTATGTTGGCAGCTGTAACTTATAAAACACCCCAGGGTACATTTGAAACTATATTATGAGGTTTTTGTAAAGAGGTTTTGGATCAGTTGTCTCACTGTGTCTATAAATGTCTTAGAAGTGCCTGATTAGAATCGTCTTTTAAGCAACCAGAACTGTTTAATCATGTACTCGGTCCATGTATATTAAATATTTGGTTCTTCTGATATTTCAAGAAGCACTGTGATTTATTCAACATGCTTTTATGGCGGGTGGAGTGTGCTTGGGTGGTCCTAGGACTCTGGTAAGATGAGCAGCAAGATGAGGGGACTAGTGCCACCTGGCGGCGACTTTGCACACAACAACACAGTTCCAAGGAGGAAGGTAGCATGGTATAGAAGTAGTGATACAGTGGCTTGGTGTATAGCACTGTTGTTTCCTGGGGAGTGTTCCATGAAGCAGGATTTCCCAGTTATCTGGATAACTTAAGCCAAATGTGAAAACTGGTCAATAGGAAGAGGAAGTTATCTGGCTAATTAAGAAATCCTGGGTGGTATTCCACAAAACAGGTTTTCTTGCTTAGCTAGATAACTTGGCAGATTAAAGGTAGTCTGGGCTAAATGTAAGTGAACAAAGATAAAGACAATTTAGCCCAGATTACCTTAAATCCAAGAAGTTATCTGGCTAAGCAAGAAATCCTGCTTTGTGGAATACCCCCTGCATTCTGGAATAGCCCTCACGGTTTGGGATTGTAATCCTGTCCCGTAGTCTGTGTGTGAAATTTGGACATTGTAGCTGGTCAGTCCAAAGTCATGCAGTTGGGGGTACTTGGCATCTCTAAATAGCCTGTAGTGTATGTGTGCGCGCACCGCAGCCTTGTGCCAGGGACGGGCTCCAGGCCTCCCAGTGATCCTAACCAGCATAAGCACTTAGAAGATGGATGGAGAGTTTGGGAAAGGGCCCCGGCTCTGACTAAGCCAAAAACAACGGCAGGCAAGGTAACCAAGTTAGTAATGGACAGGAAACGAGCCAAAATGTTAATATAAGGTAACACTCTATCATTCATATCAATTAACAGCGGTCAATATTATTAGTGCATATTATGACAAAAATTTTGTTATTCAATATAGCTGGAATCTGCAAATGCAGAAAAGATGATTAGATTGGTACCGAATTAAAGCTAAAATTCAAAAGCTTTCTTATGTCAGTTTCCTAATTCATCACTGCTATGCACATCATCGCCTGACACCCCACACCGTACGTTGTTAGCTTTTTTCCTCGTTTTTTTCTAGACCGAAATCGATGTTTATTCCACAAAGGAATGCATGGTAACCTTTCGCGAACATAAGAACTTTATTAAACTGAGGAACATATATATCTGCAAAAATCCCAACACTGTTAGTATTTTATATAGAGCGCCATTAAAATGATTAATAAAAGGCAAGCGACCAAAATCTTCCTGAAACGGCTGCCTTGGGTGCGATCATGATTCGTACGTAGTATTAAACAGATTTGTTCTGCTTCTGTTGTTAACAAAGGGGTGTGCTTTTAAAAACCAGTTTGTTGTTGGCCATAAACAGGTAGGCGCAATGTTTGTGGTGTAAATATGTTGCATTATGGTGCCAAAACCCTTCAAAGGGAACTCCGACTTTAACGGAGGCAGCTGTCGCGCGGGTCTTGGCGCGCAGCCCTTGCACCTGCGCGTGAGACTCCTTTGAAGTGGGTCCCAAATGCACGAAGCTCACGCGGGGCCGCGCGAGTCGCACGCATGCGCCTGGTGGGAGGGGGAGGAGGAGCTGGGTGCGGACGAACGTCGCCGGAGACGGGGAGGTGACATGGGCACATGACAGCCACCGGCAGGTTAATGGCTTGGTGACATGATGCGTTCGTAATCTTAAATTGTAACAAAATTAACTCCAGGTACTCTTTACAGAATTTACACAGTTTTGTAATTTGGGTTAAGTTCACCTTTGTGATTTATTGGTGTTTGCTTTCTAAAACATAATTGAAAAACGGCTTAGGTTATATTTCAATCTGCACTTCCCGTTAATGCACATAGGTGGCAGCAGTGACTGCCATACCTTCTGCTGTGATATAAAACCATCCTGGACTGGTGTCTGAAAACATGGAAGGGACTGAAACTGGCACACATTACCTGTAGTGTTCGTGTGCTAGACTGGTCTCCAGTCGGGGTGCTGCCTGAGCTCCAGGCCCTCTAGTGACCCTCAAGTAATAAGAGATTCGAAGAAATGAAGCTGAAATTACCTGCTGATGAATCAGTATTTTATGCACTTTTTAAACATGAGATAATGAATTAGTAAAAAATATTAGTAAGAAATATTTAAATATAAAATTTTGTGTCTGCTAAATGTGATGAACTTTTTTACAGCACAAGGTGTGAAAGATAAAAGTTGCTTCTGTTGCTAAAAGCCTTGATTTCTGTAGACCGCTTGTGTGTTTTGCAGGTGAAGTGAATGTTGGTATGTGGGTATCTGGAATGATGTAACACATCTGGTCGTTCTCACACGTCTGGAGCAGCTGTTTCCCTCACCCATGCCTGCGTCACGTGACTAGTGACTGACATTCTTCTCTCTTTTCCCGTGAACTAGGGGGACCGCGGGTCGGGGGCCCACAGTCGTGGCTGTCAGCGTGAGTCCTGAAGGATCGTTTGCGAAAACGCAAACAGTAAGACGGGTACAATCCCAGCATGCAGTGCTGCTGCAGCTCTGCTCTATCGATAAATTCTTTGACTACATTAAATTATCCTGTGGTTTGGCAGCTTACTGCACATGGCATATGGTTCCGCGTTTAGCTGGAATAGATAGGACAGTTCACTTTGCTCAAGCAGGACCCAGCTAGGGGCCAGAGACTGCAAGCCTTTGATTACTAAAATTCCATTGACAGTTCTGACAACACAACACAAAATATACAGGTACATGCAATACAGTTGTTCCATACATACATGCTTTGCATGGCCTTCAAATCTTTGATCCTGGGCCTAGCCTGTCATTCTGCCAGAGCTAGTTCACTGCTGCATGTTCTGGGTGTACATTATTTTTTTCTTCGCACCTCCCTAAAATTGACCAAATTATCTCAAATAATCTTAGGTAATTCGGCGAGCCGAAACGGTGACTACAAATGGTGTGTGACATGTTTGAGTGGGAGGGAAAAGGTGACTGTGGTCCGGGAAGTTATGAGAGTCACTCAAGCATCGAAAGCAAAGTGCTTCCGAGGTATGTTCAGGTTGATTATTAAAAAGATTGTGAACAAAGTAATGTTTTCACAGGGAGCCCGCCTGCTAGGCTTTTCCATATTGCCACATGTTACCAGGCACAGGTTAAAGGTCATATGTCCTGTGGTGTAAGTTTAAGTGCAGTTCCTTGTACCACAGAGCAGTTCTGTATGAATGGTCCTGTGGAGCTGTAACTGCCACATTTCACTTTCATATGTGAAGAGTAGTAATAATCACAAATAGTGCTTCTCTTAAGAATCCCATGAAATTCTTTACATTTATAAAACTATTTCAGAAAGTTTTTAACTTTAAAATAAAAATTGAAATGTGGTTCAGTCTTATCACTTCAAAGCCTGAAATGAGCCACATCGTTTAGGAATGTAATGGTAGTTATGCCTAGCAGGTTATAAATAATACGTTCAAACCACTGCTCCTTTTGAGATAAATAGCCAGGGCATCAGGCCACCACCGCTTTCTTTTCAGAGATCCCCAGGGATCTTTTATGGCCTCAGAGAGTCAGGACCTCGGTTTTACATCTCACCTGAAGCACAGCACCATTTTTACAGCGCAATGTCCCCGTCACTGCACTGGGGCATTGGGGTCCACACTGTCTACAGGATGGGCTAACCTGCTGGCCAGCGTCCCCGTCACTGCACTGGGATCCACACTGTCTACAGGATGGGCTAACCTGCTGGCCACACCAACACCTCTTCCAGCAGCAACCCAGTTTTCCTAGTTGGTCTCCCATCCAAATACTGGCCAGGCCCAAACCTGCTTAGTTTCGGGCAGATTACCTGGTCTGAGCTGCAGGTGGTGTGGCTGCTGGTGTTGCAAGCTGGCATTTCATCCACAGAGTGGTCCTGGCCCTCTCATCCATCCAAATAGCAAAAAAACATTTTGTCTTCAAAATTGATGCCTCCCAAATCCATCCTCATCTATCCTCCATAGTTGCCCACCAGCTCTGAATCTGCATGCCCCCCCTCCCCCCCATGCAGAATTTCCTCTCACTTTGAACTGGGATCATTTGTGAATTCCTGTGACACTGATGGCTTCTCAAGATGGCGGGGGTGTTTCCACTTACGCCCAACATTGCTTGTTAATGAGGGGGGAAACCCACAATTGTTTGGAATCATCTGACTTTGAGGAGCTGATTGCAGGCTCACGTGCCCAGAGATGGTGTGCTGTGTGAGTGGAGGTGCCTGGGGCACATGCTAGGGGCCCACAAGGATGCTCCCCCCCACACAGCTGTGGTTCTGAGTAGGGCCAGTGTTCCACCTCTGGTCCACCAGCTGAGGAGCTTGTTTGATCTGATGCTTGCTCAATGCTACAATCATCCCCAGAGTGTGCCGCAGGGCGGTGGGGGCATCCTGGCCCTCTCATCCATACGAATAGCAAAAATACATTTTGCCTTCAAAGATGATGCCTCCCAGATACATTTTTGTCTGCTTACCTCTATGTGGGAGGCAGTACGTTACTTAGGATTTGAGAAGTGTGTCACCTAGAACAAAAAAAGCAGTATGTTTCTTAGAGCTAAAAAAATATTTTGCCTAGAGACAGAGAAGCATTATGTTGCTTAGAACAAGTAAAGTAATTTGCCTAGAACTAAAGAGGCGACATGTGCCTTGCTACAGTGGAAACATGCTATTTGAAGCTGTAGTATGCTTGTCGTTCCCATATGTCTTGTTATAATTTTCTGACATCTATCGACTTAAACTGATTCGGAGTACCATTCATCACAACTGCGATGTCGCACCCATTACAAAGTATTAATCAGCAAAGCCCAGCTGGTAAGCAACACTGCTCTCATTTCAGCGATCACATTTCCCCGGAGCCGTTCCGTGTCCCCTGACGGAATGTCACACATCGGGACCGTGATGGCACAGGGGAGTCGGATAGTCCAGGAGCAGGTGGAGAGATATAGATAGGCGCACATGCTCTGTGGAGGACCCCGTAGCATCTGTTCTGGAAACCCATACAAGGATCCTTATCCAGCTCTGGACAAGTTTGGGAGTGAGTAGGAGACATGTTTACCTCTACGGTTACTGTGGCGAGTGATCAAAGGAGGCGTGACAGTGTCCTTGGCCGGAGAGTCGTCCACATGCGCTGCTTCGGTGTGGTTGGGAAGCCCTTCAGCACAGGGGTCTGAATGAAAAGCACTCAACGATGGCCTGCACTTTGTATAATATTAGGAGTCTTCTTATTAAAATAGTTTGCTGGTAGCGGAGAAGCAGATGATAATCATTCCTTTGTGGATCGTTTGCCACTTGCGCTCCTCGCAGGAACCAATCTGGACCGAAATCTGATCAAGATGCATTATTTGTAGGAACAGCGCCGGCTCTTGCAGCCCTACACAGTGCATTAGCTGTGCTCCACTTTTTAAAAACATGTGACTATGTCTCTGTGCTCTGTGCTCATGCAAGTAAATTTCATTGGGCGATCTTCTGGTTCAAGAGATATACCTCTGTTGGCCATCTGCTCTCCATACTCAGTAACTATCGCAAGTTCTGTTCTCTTGGAGGTAGGATGGCCAAGACAAAGATGAGGGGTGTGTTTGTTTATTTTTTTAAGGATCCCCTCACGCGTTACAGTGACTCCTGTGTTCACTGAGACAGTTCTGTCCCAGAGCTTGGCAGGACGCATCGTTGAGGTAATGCCATTTATGTAGCGACATTATAATTTAAGTTCAATTTTATAGCTTGCGAAGTAGAAAAATTTTGGCCCCTTCACCCGAGATGGCACTGTCCCCCTGGGGCCAGATTTAAAAGTACCTCACCTGGCGTGACGGCTTTTCCTTCTTAGCTTGGCTGACCTGGCGTCTCATGGGTACCACCGCCAGCATCCTATTAAGGCTGTAGAGCCAATGGCACAGCCGTATATCGCAGTGTTTTTTCATCTGTTTTCATCCTGTTGTATCCAGAGAATACAAATAGGTCGGGTGACTGTCAAGGGGACACTGATTGGTTCATTTGAGCCTCCTGCCTCTAATTTATGGAGAACTTGTTCTGTCCTGGGAAAGCTAATAGGTTAAATGACAGGTGATGGTCAGATTTTACTTATGGGACATTGGGGAACTCTACCAGTCGACCCACAGTAATATCCTTGGTTCACACACAGCAGGGTTTCACCATAAATGGGAAAAAAACTGGTTTCAGAACACCATAGATCAGTGTTAACATCTGTTAACATGATAGAGGCAGTATGATTGAGAAGCAGATGGCCAGTTCGTAAGTGATGTAGTTCATGATTTCTCAAAGCTAGCCAATCAATAGCAGTAAGATTTGTGAAGATGTTGAACGTTGATGCTGCTCCTCAACCTTGCCCTCTGGGCGCTCACAGCTTCATGAGATGCGCACCTGAACTTAATGGTTAAGGGCTTGATGATTAGTTGATTAGTAGAATCGCACCTAAACCTGTTGGAACACACACAAATGTGGGCTCGCTGAGAAGGTCTGAGCTCAGGGTTGACGATGGTGCATTCTGTTTGAACTGGGAAGTCAGAGTTCCTAGTCGGAAATTTCAACTGGAATGCTCCCTGAAGTCGGAGTGCCGACTCGGAAAGTCGGCAGAACCTCTGGAAACCCGTTCTCAGAATTCAAGATGGCTGTGCCCTTAACCAACAGAAGTGAAAGCTGTAGTTACATACTGTTTCTTAGTACTTATGTCTTACTTGTGTCTCATTAAATTGGTCGTATATACAATACTGTCCAACCTCTGTCTGTGGACATGTTACTATGGTGTTTGTGTGTGCAAAATACCACCTAATGTGTTGTTATCAACTGATATTGCTAACAATGAACCTGGCTAGTACTGGTATTGCCAAATGGCTGGGATGCAGTTAACCCAAATGTGATGTCATTTCCAGCTGCGACTTCCAACCTCCGAGGTAAATGGAACGCAGCATCAGTCTCTCTAGTGTTCCTAGGTTTTAAAAAATCCACTATTGTTTGTCTAGCTTCTTGCAGGATAATGTTGCATCTTTGCGAAAAGCGTCAAATTTTTATGAATGTATTTCAAGCTGATCCCGTGACCCTGACCAGGACAAGCAGTTAGGAGATGGATGGATTCATTACTGATGAGGAACAGGACTTTTAGTGTGATTAACGGGCTTCAGTTTAAAGCGGTGTTACACTTCAGTGCTATTTAAAAAGGTAAATGATCAATTTTTTAACCTTGTGTTTCTCTGAAATTTTCCATAGAGTCAGACCTAAACAAATGCAGATGAAGGAAGATCTCCTTTCTAAATAGGACCCTGTTCAATTTTGAGCTGATTTTTTTTGTAGTGTCCTATGCAAATGGAATCCATTGCACAACAAAGAATGAAAGGCCATAAAAATATGACACTGAGCTGTAAAGCATCTCATTTGTTTTGCATGAGTTAGTCGTTAAATCTTCCCTGTCATCTTTAAATCATAATGCTGTTGTTTTCCTCATTCTAAGGCAGAAATAGAGCTATTGGATTAGTGGGCTGGTTTCCTCAGTCCACCCTAGAATTTTGTTTTTGTTGTTCTGAAAAGTTGACCCTAGAGTGTCACGTCAATGTGCCTGTGTAGAAATCTTAGCACTGCATTTCTCCATGTTTCATTGTCATCTGAGGTGTGCGTCACTGTAGGAAAGACCTCCAGAGTGCGTGACGAATGAAGCTGATCGTCCTTAACGTTCACATGGCAAGAGGTGCACCTCGAACCGTGCACAGAGCTCCCTGCGCCGCATCTATCCCCCAGGGAATTCTGGGAGAGACCTACGAATGCTTCAATAAGTCATTGGTCACCCCTCAAAGTGAATCGTGCGGCGGTGAAAGACAGGCATGCAGAAACAACGCTGTATGTACCTGTCTAAGTTCACATTCATACCCCGCTGTGTTAATTCCATGGCTCGAGCAGTCCCCAGTAATCCCAGTGTTTTTTTTTTCTTTCTCACGGCTCCAAAGAGGGACCAGATGGGGGCCGCGGCTGAGTGCGCCGTCCCGAGATCCGGTGCCTGGGGGGGCTCCTGCCTCCTACCCCTCCACTCAAAAATAACCTGTTTAAACTAATTATTTGCTTAACTGGGCTAATTTGGCATGTTTTCTGAAGGTCTTAAGTAGTTTACGATTAGAGACGTGACCATGGGAGAATGCGGGGGCTGGGGGAGGGGTTTGCACGCCACGATGGGACAATGAGCCGCACACCTGCATGTCACTGCTGAACTCCGTGTCACCCAGGCAAATCCAAAGGTTCATTATGACCACCCTGTATTGCAGAGACCGGTCACCTCTGTGGGCCAGACCTGTCACTACAGGAACTCTCTGAAACAGAAGGTATTGTTTTCTCTGCCATTGTTTCATTGTCACAAAATTCGATCAGCCGTGGCCTAAAAGGAATCAGATACATCTTCTGGGCACTTGAGAACCTGAGAGTTTAACCAAATTTAATGAAGGATGAAGACATTGCATTCTTTGCTTGTTTTAATTTTATTAATGGCTCTTGGACCTACTGATCGCAGAGAGGGCACAGTGTCACGGTTCCTGACTCAGTCTTTCACAGCGAAGGTTGGACACATCGCTAAACCTCCCGCTATCTCTCTGCCTTCTGGGAAACCTAAGCAGGCGTAATCAGCCGCTGCCTTTGATAACCTGTGACCCTGCAGCCTGGGAACTTGAGCACGCTTCCTGAAGACATTAGAGGGGAATGCTGGGAGGGAATGTTGCTTGCTGGGAGATTAGTAGCATAGAGCATAGGGCAGAGTCACCTAGGAGTCATTAGGCTGCAGTCTGACTGTGTGTGTGTTTGTGTGTGGGACAAATTCTGGGAGATTTTACCCTGAAAAATGCTCCCCGATATGAAGCCCTGTTCAGAAGATATGAATACAAACATGTGTGTGTGTGTGTGTGTGTGTGTGTATGTGTGTGTTCATGCATGCACACACTTGCACAAATCGTGCTAAAAGCCAAATACGATACGTGGTTCAGTAAGACGGAGTTCCTTCCTGTAGGCTTCTCCAGATAAGATCTAACTCAGATGGCTGCCCCGGGGGGGCCCCCCGGGGGGGGGCGCCCGCCGCCGCGGGGGGGGGGGGGGGGGGG
>JAODKC010000001.1:5101387-5123436 GCA_026777985.1 Mormyrops attenuatus
CCCCCCCCCCCCCCCCCCCCCCCCCCCCCCCCCCCCCCCCCCCCCCCCCCCCCCCCCCCGGGGGGGTATTTAAATTCACGGCTGTGCGGTTGCGGCACCTCGTGGTGAACCCGTGACCCCAGGCCTCTCGGAGAATGCGGCTGAGAGGGTCGGAGGTCAAAGGTCAGGCATTAATGGGGCAGAAGGATGAGAGGCGCACTTTCCACAAAGGACCCACGTCAATGATCCAGCCAAGGAAGGTGGTACTCCACTTAACCCTCTACCTCCTGAAGTACCTCAGACTGACAGAATGGCGTAGCAATCATCACAGGGCAGCCCTGCCGGAGGGCAGATAATGTTATCAGCGAGCTGTTTGTGCTCTATGCCCCGGCGCTGGGAAAACAGCCCCCTTTGTCTTTAAGGTAGGGGTAATGCTGTTGTCTGGGCCCCCGAGCTCTTTGATGTACTCTCAGCTCACCTGCCCCACGGGGGCCCTTTCATGTGGCACATGGAGACTTCTGGGAGACCTGCCTTTTCACTCGGGAGTCTGCGAAGCGCCCCTCGCCGAGCCCGGGGGGGATGGGGGGGGGGGGAGTGTGTGCTGCGTGACAGACGCACGCGAACAGGCCTGCCAAGTAAACCTGTGTAATGAACCTCAGAATGACACTGCATATGATCAGAAGGTTGCTGGTTCAAATCCCAGGATTGGCAGAGTGGTTTCAGTTTGGGGCCCCCCAGGCCCTTAACCCCCGAAAATGCTCCAGGGACTGTCTGAACCAGCTTTCTCAAAAAAAAAAGTATCTCTTTGAATAAATGCGTCTGCTAAATAAATAAAACGTAAACTTGTAAATACTGCGTTTAGTAATTGTGCATGAAATTTAGCTATTTGGCAAACAGTTCTGGGAGGCAGAGACAGGCACACAAACCTTTGATGCCTGTCAGTGATGCTGTCGATCAGGCCATTTAAATCTGCCAATACCAAATTTCGAGGGGGTTCAAACCCATTATTTATGGGTTTAAATGGGGCAGGGGGCTTTAATTGCTCCCGTTGAACACATCAGTTGGTCCAACACACAGTATGATTTCTTCACAGTAAAAGGAAATGATGGATTTTGTTCCAGGGGGATTCCGGACTGGTCCCATTGCTGTTTGATCTTGCTTTTTCTCTCGGGTTTGTGTATGGGAATGGTGGCAATTTTACTGGAATGGAGGTGTGGGGTACAAGGCGAGATATATTTTTATTTAACACACCACCCCGATTTGGCTTGTAGCTGCGTGTAGCAATGCACCAGTGTCCCCCCCATCGAAGCATAGCAATGCCTGAATGGGTAGCCGGAGGTGATCATGTAACCGCCAGTGGCATGTCTGTCATGTGACTCAGGAGACCATACCCTAATGAGGGCATCCCCTTGCTTGTTGTCTATAAACAAACTCTTTTCTGAAGGTTCCTGACCCAGTTTGGGACAAAGAGCTGCAGAAAGTCTTTCGAAATGTTTAAAAAGTATGAAAACCAGCTTCATGATCTGAATGCGTCTCACACATAATTGAGTAAATGCTCTGGTGACTAATTTAACGAAATGGGAAGGATGAAGAATCGCTGTAAGAACAGAAAATGATCTGGATGTCCTTTGAAGCTGCGGCTTTGTTTAGTGTAAACCTCCTTCTTAATTATGTTCATGTTCTCATACCCAAATCTGGTCTGCAATGTTAAGGAGAGTCTGAAGCGAGTCAGTCCTAAGGGCACCCCCACATGTGGGTCTTAATGGCGCGTTCCGTGTTGTATGTGTCACATGGTCTCGTCCTGCCCAGCTGTCCTCTGCACCCATAAGCATGGTCGGGTCGTAGAGGCTAGGATGTGATTGCCTTGTGCTTATTTATTTATTCATTCATTTATTCATTCTTAATGGAGTACCCCTAAAAACTGCCCCCCCCCCCAAACTGATGGGGTCTTTTGATCAGTAAATTACTCTGAGAGACCCATATAATGCTGAGTTCATTTTAAGCCCTGAATACTTCCACCATTTCCCTCAAATGTGTAATTAAGTGCCATTAGCATTCGATGTCACGTAAAAGTTAAATGCCATTGGGACAATTTTTGCAAACTGGCCTTGTATGAGAGCCTTCTAGATTCTAGATGTTTCCTGAAACCATGTCATTATTAATTACCATCATGTAAAACCATGCAGACTTTGTTGATTTTTGTGGTTTTTTTTCCAGTTGGAAACTGTTTTTTCCATTTATATATATATATAAAGCTCTTAACATGTGGTGTGTAAATAGAAATATTACAGGACAGATGTATAAGGCAGCTGATATAGTAGCATCATATGCAGGTAAAAATAGTCAGTGTGGATCAAACCATTAGGCGACAGGGGTAGCCGACTTGTGACGCCAGTTTCGCTGGTGGTGTATCTTACCTCGGGAGTCTTGTGGGCTTTGACTCTTCAATGCTGTACATCCGTGTGAGAAACAGGCAGCTCAGAGTTTGGGGAAATAATACAATGTCTCCCAGGCCCATAGGCACCTACAAAAATGATGGATTTGAACCTGACCAGGCACGTAGCTAGGTAATGAAATAAAGTTTGAACTCTCTTTGAAATTTGTTGGACTCCCCTCGAATTTCATTTCTGGTTACGGGCCTGATGTGTCCATTTGGGCTTCACTTACCCCGAGCAAAGTGGTCATTAAGGGTAAATGAATAGGTAGAATGTTCAGGTGCTGTGTTGCACCTGAGCTTCAGAGAGACACTTTTACCCCAAGCGTCCCTCTCAAGTCAAACGTAGTATTATCTCAGCGCAAGACCCTCTTTTATTTGAAAAAATTAGCGTTCAGCATTCTGGCTTAGCTCAGAGATCCTGGGCCTGTAGCCGTAATGGTTATGCCCAGATCGTACAGATGCTTCAAGCGAAAATCACGTCCTCGCCTAGGTCCTTACGATGACAGATGGTTAACGGTCGTTCCTTTTGGAAAATGGGTGCCACACTTTCATCCCATATTGTGATTAGGAAGAATCAAGTACACTGGTCAGAGTGGGCGGTGGTGGCTTAATGGTTAGGGAGGCGCACTTGTAATTGAAAGGCACCACTGAGGTACCCTGAGCAAGGTACCGCCCCCAAGCACTGCTCCCCAGGTGCTGAATTAGCTGCACCCTGCTATGTCACATTGTCACACCTGGGTTAAATGCAGAGGACACATTTCGTTGTTGTTCACTGTGTGCTATGGTGTGTCAACAATAATAATTAATCGCTAACTTCTAATTCTAAAGGGACACCTACTGGGGGCCTCAGAGAGTGAGAAAATAAAAGGGCAGAAGTGTCAAGCATGCTATATTGGGTTTAGCGGGGGCTAACAATTTTTGTTACTTTTTTGTTTTTAATTTAATGTAGGTGAGGTCACTGTCCACTCTAGGAGCCCCAACTCACAGTGAACGAGATGTCACCCCGGAGTTATGCAGCATATATATTGATTACAGGCTAGGATAAAAAAAAATAGCTATTTTGTGCCTGCGTTGAAAGTCACTAATTGGAATCACATGTATAAAGTACCCTGGGATTTCTCCCAGAATTCTCAGCCAGGGGGCCATCTCAAGATTCCAGGAAGAGGGACACCAAAAGCCTCGGCATAAAGCCAGCGCAGGTCTTTCACTGCTGCGCTCTTGGCCGCCTTTTCGCCTCACCTCGTCAAAGTGAACAAAGACACCGTCAGCAGGACCCACCGGCCAGGAGAGGAATGTGACGTCCCGCTTAACGCGGTCTGCCCCCTCAGCACCCCCACCCTGGCATTCTCCAGCTGATGGGAAAAGGGGCCTCATCCCTGACGGACAGCTGACCCCCTTGTTGCTGACAGCTCGTGCTCATGCTTGCCCCCTGGTGGTTCGGCGCTGGCATGCATCTGTTCATTCATGCAGCATTGAGGACCACCGGTGCAGCTGACAAGGGAATTGGTGGGGGGAGTGGGGAGTGTGTAACCAGAGCAGGGCTCCATTTACCCCCCAGCCCCCTCCCCATGCCGGTGTAAAGGGTCTTTTGGTTGTTTGTTTAGGAGTGAGCCACGTGAATGGCTTTTGTTCCATTCCTGGAAAGTTCTGGGGATCCTCATGGGGGAACACCGAGTGAATTTGCCCTCCCCAGCTCACGCCACAGTCCCCACGTAGAACTGATCTACCCCCCCCCCCGCCCCCACATTACGCAGGGGTCACATCTCCAGGCACGCCTCGATCCTCCACTCCCCATCCACCGGCTCCGCAATCTCCGAGCAGAACATTTTGACGTTGCCTGCTGATTGTGAAAATCTCTCAGGGGGTTGTGCAGGAACGTGGGGGTGACGGCTGCTCAGCGTTTACATACGAGGAGACTTCGTCCATCTAGAGCCTGGGGTCATTTCATACACCCATAAATCACGTTTTGAAGAGTAGGGCGCCTGCGCTATGCGGAGCAGACAGGAGGGCCCGTTCTCTTGCTTTGCATCCCAGACACGCGTGTGGAGGCGGGCAATATGCCATCTGCGGTTTCCACACATATTTCATTGCTTAAACATTGCATATTAATTTACTTATTCAGAGAAGATTTTAAAACTCAAATAATGGAAAACAGTCGTTTTCAGTTAGACTTGTTTAGCCTCAGGACCAACATTTGTCCCTGATTATTAAGTCCTGACCCAAATTTGATAAGAATTTTTCTGTAACCATACACTCTGTAACCATACACTCTATAACCACACACTCTATAACCACACACTGTAACCACACACTCTATAACCACACACTCTATAACCATACACTCTATAACCACACACTCTATAACCATACACTCTATAACCACACACTGTAACCACACACTCTATAACCATACACTCTATAATCACACACTCTATAACCACACACTGTAACCACACACTCTATAACCATACACTCTATAATCACACACTCTATAACCACACACTCTATAACCACACACTGTAACCACACACTCTATAATCACACACTCTATAACCACACACTCTATAACCACACACTCTATAACCATACACTGTAACCACACACTCTATAACCACACACTCTATAACCACACACTGTAACCATACACTCTATAACCATACACTCTATAACCACATACTGTAACCATACACTCTATAACCATACACTCTATAACCATACACTGTAACCATACACTCTATAACCATACACTGTAACCACACACTCTATAACCACACACTCTATAACCACACACTCTATAACCATACACTGTAACCATACACTCTATAACCATACACTCTATAACCACACACTGTAACCATACACTCTATAACCACACACTCTGTAACCACACACTCTATAACCACACACTCTATATCCATACACTGTAACCACACACTCTATAGACATACACTCTATAACATACACTGTAACCACACACTCTATAACCATACACTCTATAACCACACTCTATAACCATACACTCTATAACCACACACTCTATAACCACACACTCTGTAACCATACACTCTATAACCATACACTCTATAACCACACACTCTAGAACCATACACTGTAACCACACACTCTATAATCATACACTCTATAACATACACTGTAACCACACACTCTATAACCATACACTGTAACCACACACTCTATAATCATACACTCTATAACCATACACTCTACTGTATAACCACACTCTACAACCATACACTGTAACCACACACTCTATAACCATACACTCTATAACCATACACTCTATAACCACACACTCTACAACCATACACTGTAACCATACACTCTATAACCACACACTGTAACCACACACTCTATAGCCATACACTCTATAACCACACACTCTATAACCACACTCTGTAACCATACACTCTATAACCATACACTCTATAACCACACACTCTACAACCATACACTGTAACCACACACTCTATAACCATACACCGTAACCACACACTCTATAACCATACACTCTATAACCATACACTCTACTGTATAAACACACACTCTACAACCATACACTGTAACCACACACTCTATAACCATACACTCTATAACCATACACTCTATAACCACACACTCTACAACCATACACTGTAACCATACACTCTATAACCATACACTCTATAGCCACACACTCTATAACCACACACTCTATAACCACACACTGTAACCACACACTCTGTAACCATACACTCTACAACCATGCACTATAACCATACACTCTATAACATACACTGTAACCACACACTCTATAACCATACACTGTATCCACACACTCTATAACCATACACTGTAACCATACACTCTATAACCATACACTGTAACCACACACTCTATAACCATACACTCTATAACCATACACTGTATCCACACACTCTATAACCATACACTGTAACCATACACTCTATAACCATACACTGTAACCACACACTCTATAACCATACACTCTATAACCATACACTGTATCCACACACTCTATAACCATACACTCTATAACCACACACTCTATAACCATACACTGTATCCACACACTCTATAACCATACACTCTATAATCACACACTCTATAACCACACACTCTACAACCATACACTGTATCCATACACTCTATAACCATACACTCTGTAACCACACACCCTGTATCCCACCAAACATGGTCCTGTGGGAAACAGCAATTTGGGCTCAGTGCCCCATTCTGCAACCACGACCGACAGTCATACTGGATGGTGGGAGAGATAGAGAGACTCTGTTTGTGTGTGTGGGTGGGAAGGGCTCTGCTGTTGTGGTCATTCCCTCCCCAGCATTGGTGTAAATGCTCTGCCGTTGCGGTCATTCCCTCCCCAGCCATGGTGTAGATACCCTGCTGTTGTGGTCTTCCCCCCCCCAGCAGTGGTGTAAATGCTCTGCCGTTGTGATCATTCCCTCCTCAGCCATGGTGTAAATACCCTGCCATTGTGGTCATTCCCTCTCCAGCAGTGGTGTAAATACCCTGCCGTTGTGGTCATTCCCTCCCCAGCAGTGGTGTAAATGCTCTGCCGTTGTGGTCATTCCCTCCCCAGCGGTGGTGTAAATGCTCTGCTGTTGTGGTCATTCCTTCCCCAGCATTGGTGTAAATGCTCTGCCATTGTGGTCATTCCCTCCCCAGCGATGATGTAAATGCTCTGCCGTTGTGGTCATTCCCTCCCCAGCAGTGGTGTAAATGCTCTGCCGTTGTGGTCATTCCCTTCCCAGCATTGGTGTAAATGCTCAGCCGTTGTGGTCATTCCCTCCCCAGCTATGGTATAAATACCCTGCCGTTGTGGTCATTCCCTCCCCAGCTATGGTATAAATGCTCTGCCGTTGTGGTCATTCCCTCCCCAGCAGTGGTGTAAATGCTCTGCCGTTGTGGTCATTCCCTCCCCAGCATTGGTGTAAATGCTCAGCCGTTGTGGTCATTCCCTCCCCAGCACTGCCGACACGGCCTCTGCGTGAGCAAGGAGGCAGATCTGCGGCCCCTAGATGGGATGTGGGGTCCCTGGGGGCCCTACAGCGCCTGTTCGCGGTCCTGCGGGGGGGGCACCAAGAGCACAGTCAGAGACTGCAACAAACCTGAGTAAGCCGTCCCTCCATCTCTCACACACACCTGTAGCACCTTTATCGTTACTGGAATCCTGGACTAAATGTCCTGATTTGCTCTTCAATGGAAACAACCCTGCTTTTGACTATACCCTAATGCTTCAGAATTTTCCAGAAGCATGCGCCAATCTCCAGAATTGGGACAGGTCATGAATGCAAATTTCCAAAACTCGTCCTTTTTTTTATATTGTTTCTGAGATGAGACTGCCAATGACCTGAAGTCAGGCTTCATTGTCATATGTAACTCACATAATCTTATATAATCCAACGAAGAACTATTCTTAAATTTCCTGAACTCACTCCGTCACGTAAACATATCCCATGGACTAAATGAGCTTTGGACTTTTGTCTTCAGTTGATCCAGACATTGCATCCAATCCTGTCCTTTCAGGCCCAGGAATGGGGGTCGCTTCTGCGTGGGCCGCAGGATGAAGTTCCGTTCCTGTAACACAGATCCCTGCCCCCGCGACTGCAGAGACTTCCGCGAGGAACAGTGCGCCCAATTCGATGGCCGCCATTTCAACATCAACGGCCTGCCGCCCAGCGTCCGCTGGTTACCCAAGTACAGCGGAAGTGAGCTGCTTACCTGTCATTTAACTACGCTCTGAACAGGGTGCCATGGATTAGGGCAGTGTTTCTCAGCCTAGTCCTCTGGAAGTCCCAGACAGTCCACACATTCGCTCCCTCCCAACATACCAAGTATTTGGTATTTCTGATTGGCTGGGAGCTGGGAGGGAGGGATTTTTTTTACTAAGTGAGCATTTTCAAGTCCAGGGTGAAATTAGCTGCCTGGTGTGTGATAAGTGAGGACATTTTCCAACCCTAGAAAGCTTTATTACGAGAAAGAGGATTCCACGCGTCGGTATTAGCTCTGAGTCTGACGGCCACAGGGGCAAGCATACTGAGGAATATGACAAGACTTAAATCATCATAATGAACAGTGAATACAAGCCAACAAGAAGCTACATGTATTTTAAAAATTTATTAGTAAGTCTTTAGAAAACTGCCAAAAAATGTTAAGTCAGTCAGTTAAGGCTAGTTTATGGCACTAGATCATGCCTTTTGGGTCGAGCCAATGGATCAGCCAAGAAAGTCAATGTGGCCACCATACCGTGACAAACCCGGCTGCAGTTCTGCCACGACCCAGGAGTGCTCCAGACAAACTTCTGAACCCCAGGGAAATTGCTGCAGTGTTTAACCGTGAGACGTCTCTCTGTCTGACTCCCTCCGCAGTTCTCATGAAGGATCGGTGTAAGCTCTTCTGCAGGGTGGCAGGGAAGACAGCCTACTACCAGCTGAGGGACCGCGTCATCGACGGCACACAATGCGGCCCCGACACCAATGACATCTGCGTCCAGGGCCTGTGCAGGGTAACTGGAGATCGGCGGCCGTCTATTGCGCACACATTTCCACGTAAAGCCTACTGTAGCTGAATTACCTTTTACGGATTAGTTTCACACTCAAGGTCAGTGCTTCTCAAGCTTTTTGGACTGGGTACCACTTCAAATTAGATCCAAATAGCCAAAATATCACATATGGAAAAAATAACACTAACAAATTTTCGTGTACCAACAGGGGGCGCTCAGAGTACCGTGCGTGGTGCATGTACACAGTTTGAGAACCACTACTCTAGGTCTAAAGTTCCGTTATCAGTTATACAGCCCAAATGGGTCTCTTCTTCATTTTTTGCTTACTTTCCTTAGGTTCCTAATGCTATTAGACTGATACAAAGAGACAGATTCTCCAAAAGCAATTATGTTCGCTGTACTTCGCATTACATACTGTCATGCCCTCGGCATTGTGTTTTATTTATGTTGGCCCCTAACCCCAGTCCGAATGCGCGCTCTGATCACGGGCTTCCGCTGACAGCCTGCTATTTGGATCTCATGCCTCGGTTTTATATTCCCTCAGCAAGCAGGCTGTGACCACGTGCTGAACTCCAAAGCCAGGCACGACAGATGTGGAGTATGTGGGGGAGACAACTCATCCTGCCGGGCCGTGAGCGGGACCTTCGACGACGCCCAGTATGGTGAGCGCCGGGGAGGCACGTCCGCGTTTGCGCCGCAGAACTAATGAGCTCGCGCTGAACGCCAAGAGCGTAGTTAGGCTTTTGATTAAAGCGAGAGACGAGGTGCGTACAAGGCTATAAGAACATCCCCTGGAAGCCCAAAGTTCTGGAACTAGCTATCCACACGATAACTATCCACACGATAATCCCATGTTAAACCAATCAGAGGTACCAACAAACATTCACCCAGGATGCTTTGTTTTTCTCTTTCATGTAACAGGGTTAGCGTTAGCCTGTTGCTACACTATCCTGCTTAAGCACTGGAAAATATTTTCAGAATTTCCCAGAATGCTTTGTTTTGTGCCTTTCCTTTGCATGGTTAGCTTTAGCCTAGTCCAGGACAGCAGTGCTGTGAATGGGGCCAAGCTGTTTGTCCCACTCTGGGCTGTGAGACTCTTGCTCTGCTACCATCTGAGCTAACTCCCCTGTCACACAAGAGAGGCAACTCGGGCAACTGCAATCTGTCATCTAATTAAGGATCTGAGCAGATCATCCTCCCCTCATCCAACCCGCTGCGTTTTTGGACCAGAAAAGGACGGAAATGACATGTATGGTTACTGTAAGGCTAGATGTGAATTGACAACCACATTATCTCTGATTACGATGACGCGCAGGGATCAGAGGCAGGCTAAACGTTTCCAGAAATCGGTCACGTTGATGGTAGCTGTAGTAGCAAGTTTGCTGTACGGGTTAACGTTAAGCTACTTGATTGGGACAGGCCTAATCCACATTTTTCTTTCCGTGGGATTTTGGAGAGAAAGTGTAGTTTTTAATGTGCAGTTGCATTAAGTTGCGTAGATTAACATGGAGACTCGTATGGGTTCTTCTGGGCTCACGCCGTGCTCACTGCTTGGCGATTTATTTTTATAATTGTCTCACAAATCCAACTCCACTTGAAATGTAATAATTAGCCTCCATGTTGTGATGTGAGAGTGAGCTCTCTCAAATCACACTTCATTCACCTTGATCTTTGTCCAAAAGACTGTAGACTCAAAACGGGGTTGAAAAGTAGGAAAGTACCAAATGAAAATGGGATATTTCATTTCTATGCGTCTAAAAAGAAGGCATTTGTGGTCAACTTTGGATCGATTGGATTGTAGACAGCAGCTGGCCCAGCCATACTGGAAAGCCTCTACCTGTTCTTTGAGCATATAGGTGTCCCCAGCAGGGGGGGCACATTGACAGCCTGACCTCCTATAATTTGAAGGTTATATTAGGGGGCGCACACAAACACTGCACTGTGAATATCATGCAGCTTGTAGCTTTATAGAATGTGGTGATCGATTAATACCCTGTTAAAAGAATGATGTCTCTGATTTCTCTGTTAGTTAGGGTAGAACTTTGGACCACTGACAGGTGACAGGCATGAGCTCTAACATTTACACAGTCTGCCCCCTAGTGGCTCTTCCTGTTTAACTACCATTTCTCCTATCTCAGGCTTTTCCCTCTATCTTGATAGATGAATGATCTGTGGATTATTTCGAAAGAGTGGCTGTTGTAATACTTGGTGTGCTGCTCCGGGTGTTTTTTCTAGGCTATAATATCATTGTGCGAATCCCTGCCGGGGCCACCAACATCGACATAACGCAAGTCAGTTACTCGGGAAAACCAGAGGACGACAACTACCTTGGTAAGTAGAATTCATACAAAGGGGCTGATCTTGGCCAATGAAATGTTTTGAATCTGTGAGTGACAGGGGATGGAGTGCTTGGGGGGCCAATCAGCTTTCAGCTGGAGCCAATGTCCCTTTGGCCCCGCCCCCTACAGTATACATCCTTATGTGTGTGGGGGACCTGTTTACAAAGTGTGGTCGACTGGGGTGCTGGGGTGTGTCTGGTACGTGCCTGACGCATAATATTTTTCTAGTTTTTAAATTACAATGTAAAAAAATGTCTGTTTATCCAAAAAACTGGTTGCTGATGTCATTGCTTTAATTAAAAAATAATGATTGATTAGTTAAAATATTTCAGTTATATTTAAACCTGTTTTGTTTTCTTTTTTTCTCCCCCAAACAGCTTTATCTGACAGCCAGTCCAACTTTATCCTGAACGGGAATTTTGTGGTGGCTATGTTTAAGCGGGAGGTGACGGTCAAGGGGGCCGTCATCGAGTACAGCGGGTCGGACGCCATAATGGAGCGCATCAACTGCACCGATAGGATCGAGGAGGAGCTTGTGCTTCAGGTTGGCTCAGGATGGGGTTCTGGGACTTTAACCTCAGGCAGGGAACCTCAAACCCAAACAGCCAGACAGCCGTGTTTCTTCTGGGCCCAGGTTCTGTGCGTTGGGAACCTGTACAACCCAGACGTGCGATACTCCTTCAACATTCCCGTCGAGGAGAGACTGGAGAAGTTTGTCTGGAGCACTTCTGGGCCGTGGCAGGACTGCAACCGGGTTTGTCAGGGTATGGTGGCCACATTGACTTTCTTAACTGGTCCATTGGCTCATGAAGCAGTCTCCTCACCTGCCTTTGTGAATGGATGGTACGTTCTCTTAATGCTCTTGGCCATTTTGCTCTACGGCACATCCTGGGACTGAGGAGAACTGGGACGGTGAATCGTGGGAGACGAGAAAAGCCCAGAGTAGCTGTTACTGCAGTGCATGTGCGCTCAGTGGTGCGGCTTTGGTGTGAACCTGTCAGCTTTCTGGGGAGAACCTAGTCTCATTCAAGGGCTTCACACATCTTGTTGAAGGTTCATGTACAGCTCATTCAAGGGTTCCACGGGTCTTATTCGAGGTTCAGGTTATAATTGAAGTTTCCCACTGGGAATCCATTCATGGTTCCCATAGAATTTCTCAGGGCTCATAATTCAAAGTTTATGTAGACCTTGTTCAAGGCTCACACGGGCTTAATGTAAAGCTCATGCTGGTTACAATTCACATCCTGCTCAGATGAATACAACAATGTAGATCACATATCCTAGTAATCAGCCTAAAATTACTAGTTTTTTTCACAGGACTGCTATGTAGACTTTAATGAGCAAAATGTCGTCCAACTTTACCTTTTGGTCCAAAGGTGAGAGGAAACGCGAAGTGGTGTGCTTACGGAAGAGCGACCACCAGGTGGCATCAGACCAGCGATGTCACCACCTACCCCAGCCTGAACCCATCAGCGAGTCATGCAACACTCACTGTGAACTCAGGTGAGCGCCACCTAGTGGCCAAAAGTCATGTTTACCATTAACACAGCGCCGACGCAGCGTCCAGCTACATCTGCCAGGTCAGAGCGTGTCAGTTGTCTGCAGGTGGCACGTGGCGGGCAGAAGCGAGTGCTCGGCGAGGTGCGGCCCGGGCCACCGCACTCTGGATGTCCAGTGCGTAAAGTACAGCCGGCTGGTGGAGAGCAGTGAGTGGGCGGAGCCTGCAGCCTGCGACAAGACGCCCAAGCCACCATCGCGGGAACCCTGCCACGGCGACTGCTTGCTGCAGAGCTGGCACTATAGTGCTTGGTCCCAGGTGAGGGGGGGGCAGCTCACACGGAAATACCCTCCTGTCAATCCACCTCCAGCAGCAAACCACAGAACCCATGCAGAAAAATTCAAGGAGACCAGTATAGATTCCAGATTTACACGTTTTTCAATGTTTCCATCTGTCCATCCATCCATCTATCATCCTTCCATCTAGGGCCAGCCCAACCCTTATTGGGACCCTAAGGACAATTTGATCACCATAGTTGTCATTTGTCATCTTCCTTCATATCCTGTCAGGCTGATCAGATAGGGGGCCTCCTGGTGGCTACTGGGTCCTAAGCAGCCCCTTGTGGTGCTTTTCCATTGGGATACAAGAACTAGGCTGTACCCTACTCGAACCGCGAAGAGAGACTAGTTACGGCTCATGGTTTGGTATACTTTCAGTATCAGTGCGATATGCACTGTAGCGGGGCACACCACATAATACTGTTCTGGTATACTATGGTTTGGTATACTTCAGTGTGATATGCACTGTAGCGGGGCATGACACATAATACTGTTCTGGTACACTATGGTTTGGTATACTTCAGTGTGATATGCACTGCAGCGGGGCACAACACATAATACTGTTCTGGTATATTATGGTATACTTCAGTGCTATGTCTCTGACTGCTGTTGCCTCTGAAATTTGCGTTTTCGTCCCAGTGCTCCAAAACTTGTGAACGCGGCACAAGAACCCGAGAGTCTTACTGCATGAGCAGCCTGGGCCACCGGCTAGCAGACAGTGAGTGTGCAGACCTCCCCCACCACACTGCCGAGACCTGTGCCGACACAGCCTGCCCCGAGTGGGCGTTCGGCGAGTGGAGTGAAGTGAGACCACCGTCCCTCCTTGGCTTTCTTATATCCCCTTGTGTGCTGCTTCTCCCTTGCTCACCCCGGTTCTCTCACCTCCACCTCAGTGTCTGGTGACCTGTGGAAAGGGCTCGAGGCACCGAGAGGTCTTCTGCCGCATGGGTGAGAAGACACTCAACGAGCAGCTCTGTGACCCAGACACCAAGCCCCCGGCAGTGGGGTTCTGCCAACTACCTGAATGCGCATCCTGGCAAGTCGGGGTCTGGGGCATGGTAAGTCGACAATGGTTTTGTGTTGTGTGGGATTCAAAGTAGGATGGATGGGTCTGTGCACCACATGGAATAGCAAGGTTTGGGTTGGGGTGGATTAGCTGCAGAACCAATAGACGAGCTGGGTTTAGGGAAGAGTAGGTTCAACCAGAAGACCTGTGGAAGTTTTGGGTCTGCAGTAGGGTAGAGAATAATAGAGGATCCATAGAAATGATCTGGCAAAGGGTGAATAAAGTAGAGAACCCATGAAAAAGTGTGGCTTAGGCTTGTTATTCAGTGTTATTCAAATAAATCTGTATGAGATCATCCATTATCCTGTTATTTTATATCTACAGATCCATGAGATTGGGGTTAATGTTGGCCTCTTAAGAGCCCCTATGCCATGATGAGCATCTGTTATATATGGCTGGTCTTTGGCTGTCGCTTTCTTGATGTCCTCATGGAGGTGCCCTCCCGTTGCAGTGCACTGTGACCTGTGGCCATGGCTACCAGATGCGGGCGGTGCGCTGCGTGTCGGGGACCTACGGAGAGACACTGGATGACTGGCAGTGCAACGCAGCCTCCAGACCCAGGGACAATCAGGTGATCGTGCGTTCCAAACCCCAAACCCGTCTGACAAGACAGCAGCACTGTAATATTGTTACCCCGATGACCCTGATCAGGACAATGGAGGTCTAACACCTCCAGCAGTAGAGGATGGAGGTCTTAAAGATCCAGTAGAGGATGGAGGTCTTAAAGTTCCAGTGTAGAATGGAGGTCTTAAAGCTCCAGTGTAGGATGGAGGTCTTAAAGCTCCAGTGTAAGATGGAGGTCTTATAGCCCCACTGGAGGATGGAGGTCTTGTAGCTTGAGTGGAGGGTGATGGTCTTATAGCGGGTAGAGGGGTGGAAGACTTATAGCCTCCCTGGAGGATGGAGGTCTTAAAGCTCCAATGTAAGATGGAGGTCTTATAGCCCCACTGGAGGATGGAGGTCTTAAAGCTCCAATGTAAGATGGAGGTCTTATAGCCCCACTGGAGGATGGAGGTCTTGTAGCCTCCCTGGAGGATGGAGGTCTTATAACCTAAAGTGTTTATGCATGTTTTGATCTGTGACCCCCCCCCCGGTTATACCAGGACTGTGAGCTGGTGGCTTGCCCCCGTGCCCTCCCGACACTAGGCACTGATCAGCCTGCAGACCATGTCCCCCACTCCACCCAGTGGAGATACGGATCCTGGACAACGGTGAGGCCTGTTACACCAGATCAGGGACCATATTCCCCATCCTCTGAACCTGATCTTAAGCTCTAATAATTAAAAGACCAGACTGGTCTAGGACCATAACTGCAGCCATGTTGTATCTACACCATCAGTGAGGGCTTAGGAGTCCACGTCATAACATTGTAATCTTTATACAATCAAAGCAAGTTAACTGTGTGTACATGCGTGCATCCCAGTGTTCAGTGTCCTGTGGGAGGGGTACGAGGGCTCGCTACGTCAGCTGTCGGGACACCCATGGTGGCGTCGCAGATGAGGCCTACTGTACACACTTGCCCCGTCCCCCAGAATCCTCAGCGTGCTTCCAGCCGTGTGGCCAGTGGCGGGCGGGAGACTGGTCCCCGGTACGTTAGCCAAGTCTTGGCAGGATTGGGTTTCAGTTTCACTTTATCCAGTGTCTGATTTTCAGTTCAACCAGCATGTCTTTGTGTTTTTTTTCCCCATTAGTGTTCAGTAACCTGTGGTGTTGGGCAGACAACCAGGCAAGTGGTCTGCAGTACCTACCACCACCAGGTGGGGCCAGAGTTCTGTGACCCAGACGAACGGCCAACTGCAGAGCAGGAGTGCGTCACGGTGCCTTGTCAGTCTGTCTATCGCCCTGGAAACCAGCCCCAGTTGCCCAACACAGACTACCCCTATGAGCCAGGCAGTCACCCTGGGCACAGCAGTTGGAATATACCATCTGCGAACAACCAATGGAGGACAGGGCCCTGGGGGGTGGTGAGTATTCTCTTTTCCTGTCTCTTGGAGCACCTGCACCCCCTTCTGGCTGTGACGCTCTCTTGCCTGGCCTGCAGTGCTCCAGCACGTGCGCCGGGGGCTTCCAGCGGAGGGTGGTGGTCTGCCAGGATCTTGAGGGTCACCCTTCATGGAGCTGCGAGGAGAGAGTGAAGCCGGCCGAGACGAAGAGCTGCACGTCGGGCCCCTGTCCGCAGTGGACCTACGGAGTATGGGGCAAGGTGAGCATCCAATAAACAGCTAATCGCATGATCCCATGTGGTCACACCCATCTATTCCAGGAAAACCTGCTTTTAATCAATTTGTCTCTGTTTTAGCTGGGTTATTCACCTTATAATAAAACACCTTGGGGTAATACATATCAAAAATTGCAACGACTAAGAGAAGTGTTCAACATCTCAAAATTTTCTTCATTTTAGACTCTAAAATATCCCCATTTTGCTTCAATGACAGGATTGTAGACTCTTGTATTCTTTCAGGCAGCTTCCAGATGTAGCCACCTGGAATGCTTTTCCAACAGGCCTGAAGGAGTTTCCATAAGTTGTGGGCATAAGTTAACTACCCAACTCCTCCCAAACCAGCTATATAGGCTTTAGGTTGGGGGAGTGTGGGGGCCAGGTCATCTGTCACAACACACCATCACTTTCCTTGTTCACAAGATAATACTGCTATTTAGCTGTAAGGTGTGCTTAGGGTCGTTATGTTATTGAACAACAAATGATTTTCAGTGGGTGTGTCAAGAATTTTGACTGGTCCTGTACATGTAGTGGTAAATAGACAACATGCAGAGAGCACACATGGTGCAAACAAGTCAATGGGGTGCAAACAAGTCAATGGGGTGCAAACGAATTTATAAATGACACAGTACACAAGTAGAATAGCCTTAAAAACAAAAAATAGTATTATTACAGAAATAAATACATTATTTTTCCAAAAGTACTGGGACACCTGCCTTTACACACACATGAATTTTAATGACATCCCATTCTTAATACATAGGCTGGCTCGCAGTCTCTGCTCTACTTCATCCCAAAGGTGTTAGGGTTGAGGTCAGGGCTCTGTGTAGGCCAGTCAAGTTCCTCCACACCAGACTCGCTCATCCATGTCCTTATGGACCTTGTTTGTGCACTGGTGCACAGTCATGTTGGAACAGGAAGGGCCCATCCCCAAACTCTTCCCACAAAGTTGGGAGCATGAAATTGTCCAAAATGGCTTTGAATGCTGTAGCATTAAGAGTTCCTTTCACTGGAACTAAGGGGCCAAGCTCAACCCCACACCATAATCCCCCCTCCACCAAACTTTACACTTGGCACAATGCAGTCAGGCAAGTACCGTTCTCCTGGCAACCACCAAAACCCATTGGAAGGGTGTCTCAATACTTTTGACAATGTAGTGTATTTAAAGATTAATAAATTAGTAGATGGTATATGTGCAAAAGTACAGAATGATCTTAATGTTGCATTTTCTGTTGATTGGAAAAATCTTAGTAGGTTCTTGCTTTGTTTGGTAGATGTTGTATATAATTTTTTTCAATACTGCCCATGCCTGGGCATTCACTGGATGCTCACCCTAGCTGTCCTTATGCCTAGTTGACTCCTTGACAGCCATATCTTTGTGCTGTCTGCTTCAGTTCCACAACACTAAATGAAGGTTTATGATTGTACTGTATAAATAGGTATGATTATACTGGCCAATGAGAATGGAGAGTCAAGAAATGCAACCAAGTGGGCATCCAATGAAAATGGCTTAAATGGGACCTTGTTTCTGCAGTGCACGCAGTCGTGTGGCAGCGGGAGCAGGACACGCCTCGTGGTCTGCCAGGGTTCCAGCGGGCAGAGACTGAACGATCGAAGCTGCGATGAGCAGGAGCGCCCCCTGGAGGCGGAGCTGTGCAACACGCAGCCCTGCCCCGGGGCCGCGTCCTGGCTCCGGCACCCATGGAAACCGGTACAGTAGCCCTCCCGTTCAGCTCCTTCACCCACCCGCCATCGACCTGTTTCTCGGTGCGTGTTGGGTACGTCGTCGTCACGGCGACCATCCACACCAGTCCGTGGTGCTGTGGTGCGTCCGGAGCGTACCTCACTGAAGCCCTCGCAGACAGCCTGACCTGGCTCAGTGCTTAACCAGACCCCCCAGAGAAATATAAACCATCCATGATAGAGGTCTTTCATTTCAATCAAAACTATAAGTATTTGTATTTATTTTTATTTTTAATACTTTGTATTGCTACACATAGGACAGATTTTAATGATGCTTATGGAACATTAACTATCCTGTTTGTGATCGCAAGCTGTAATGATGGTATAAAGTGTATATTTGTCTGTAAGAAGGTCATTCAAAGGTCATTCAAAGGTCATATCGGGCTCAGACAGCTGTATACTTGATTCCATGTTTCACATCTTGTGCCTGTGTACAGCTTTTTCGTTTTAGCATAGCCTCGTGACATTTATACTGTCGCATTTGAGTGCCACTTGGTGTCACTTTTGGTGCTCCGTGTTCGTTCACTTTTGGGTCTTCCTATCTGATGTCAGTTTGTAAGGTGGAAAAGATTTTAACAGTCAGCTGCAATGGCTTCAAATTCAGGATGTTTTATTAACCATGTGCTAGAGCTGCGTCAGAATGCTGACACGTTCAGCCAGGCCCAGTGCAAAGAATGAACAACAGCACATAAATAACTAAAGAATCAATAGGCGGTGAGGCTTTTCTTCAAAGTTGTGTTCTTAATTTGTTTTTAAGACATTTAAATGTGAATGACGGGGATAGTAGTGTATCGAACATAATTCTGCTAAGACTCAGATTTAATTTTAATAGCTGTCTTCAGTCCGCAAAACAGCTGTTGAGTTGTAAAAATTAGATGTTTTCTTTCAGTTTAGCTTCGCAATATTCATGGTTGCTAGAGGTGCTAATTTTAAGTCAATTTTTAAGTTATCCAGTAACTTGAAAGAAAAAATGCAGAAAATGACTGTGGATTAATTTGTGCCCAAGAATAATAATATTTTGGTTTTCAGGTTAATTAATTTTCCATTAAATTTTAGCTGGCATCCCCCAAAGGCAGCCTTAGCTGGAAGGTCTTTGTTTGAGGTGCTCCTGCACATTCTGCTTCATGCTCACCTTTCAGGGGGGGTATTTTTAGCTTCTCGGGGGTAGCCTACCGGGGCAGTGTGCCAGCACTGGTGTTTGCCACCACTCGAACCTGCAGGCCCCCCTCTTGGCTATAAACAGCCACTATACTAGGCAGAGTGGCGGGGGTGGGGTGCACAGCGACTTTTTGTGTGGGGTCCTAGAAACAAGAAACCCACCCCAGAACAGAGCAGAGCGTTGAGGTCCCCTGGAGCTAGATCCGGGACAGCCTCTGCAACTCGTGTTTATAGCGAGACACCGCACTGGGCAAAACGCAGGAGGCGGCCTGAGTTAGCCAGGGTTCAACCTGACTTTTTTAAAAACATAACACGTTTGTCCAAAGACTAATTTATTTCACTCAGCCCGGGTTAGCTAGCATTCCCATTGAAATAAATACCACCAAAATCCAACATAAACAATGCAGATCCCCATGTGTGGGCAAATATTTTTTTTGGAAACAGTCTGATTCTCTTGGCATTGATATATCTGCTTCATAAGTGTGAGAGCTTCTCTGGCACAGTAATACCACCTTATTTGTGTTTACTTGGTTTTTATTTCCCTTATTGATCTGTCATGTGACATTACATATACATTTAAACTCCTAAGATATTATGAAACTAGAGTTACTGGTGAGGCTGACCATACACTCATACTGGTTAGTGTATCTCATATGTCTCACCTGGCCGCTGTCACTCCAGGCTCATCTATGTCTCCGGCTGTGTCTGACCCACACATCCACAACACCACCCCCGCCCCCCCCCCCCCCCCCCAAATATGCATTTGTACCCATAATGCCTCAGCGTCAGTGTAACATTCAAAAATAACACTGTTGAATGTATTTCATTTTTAAATCTATGTTTCGTGTCTGCATATTTATTTTGTGCACATATATGTTGAAACCACTGTTGACATTGAAAACGATTAAAGAATCATGTGTCCATTACCTGCATATTTCATCCGTGTGGAATAACTGTGATTTGTGCCTTGTTGGTGGCAGATTAAGAAATAATGGAAAATAATCCAGGGGGGGGCGTCCTGTAAGTGTGTCTCTGAGCAGACGGGGATATGGGGGAGCAGTCGTCAGAAGGGGCAGGTTTTATGCTCGAGTTTTGAAAGCAGTTGACTGAACAGGACCTGCTCTGAAACGAATATGGCGCTCTGTGTTTACAAAAGTCTACTGCCGTCTAGAAGCTTTTATCCATAGCACAAAAAAGGTCTGTACATTTATGCAAACCAAATATTACAGGTAAATCTGGATAATTGAATTTTGAATTGAATTGAAACTTCACTGTAAAATCACTTTCTATAAGATTTAACTAAATCTACAGATATTTGTCGATAGAAAAGACGGATTCATGAGAAATAGGGGTCATTGGGGAAAACAAACCTGAAAAATATACTGTATTATATTTACACTTCAGCTCTGCATAAACTCACCGGAGACCTTTGATTTACGCCCGGCAGGATCATAATGGTGTGTTTCAAAAGATTACGTAAACATCCAAAATGGAAACCATGCTGCGGCCCGTGTGTCGCTCTCTTTATTGCTTGCACGTGGGAATATATACATTTCGGCGCGGTGGGCCTTTGCCAAAGCGCTCGTGTAATTGAAACCAAGCCGGGTATATTTGGCTAATCGATGTTGACAGGAAGTTGGATTTAAGGGGGCCGGTTTTATGGCGGATGTCTCCAGATGAGATGCATGCTGGGGGATGTGGGGGCCACCGTCGCGTCGGCAGCGGCCCACATCTGGGCGGTGGGGGCCTGAAATAAATATTTTTTGAATCGTGTGGAGAGAGAAGCCGTCGGACTGTCTGAGGAAGTCTGGTGGGGTGGGGAGCAGTGCCAGTCAACCCTTTAGGTGAACGAAGTTGGAGGCTGCTTAGAGCGCCACCTTCTGTGGGGGCACCGACATAGCATGACATAGCAAGGCAATTTCCCTTTATGATGGGCAGTCCACGTTGATGGTGAAGCTTACTTGGGGGGGTGCAATAGGTATGGGGGACAGGACTGAAATTCACCATCCCAGTCCTGCTGTAAGAGCTGCTGCTTACAGTCTTGATAACACCTTCATGGTGTTTAAGTATATTTAATTTTCTATCCTTTTCCCTTGCCTGCCTCCCTGCATGTTAGTTGTTTAATGTATAAAGAGCTATTAAGCAAATAGCTCATAAAATTATGAGACATCTAAACCTCTTCACTTTGTGCCTCTAAATTGCCCTTAATCAGGGGGCTTTCAAATGACTCATCTCCATAAGAACAATAAATGGTGGAAAGTAGACCTTGCAGGGATGAGGTGAAAGACCCCCGTTAAATATTATTTAGGCTTAGAAAGGAAGGTTTGTTTGTTTTGGGCAGCACTGTGGCTCCAGCTTTGGGGGTTCGAATCTTTCCTCCTCTGTGTGTTTGGGTAGCACTGTGGCCTCACATCTCCAAGGTGGGGGTTCACATCCCGCCTCCTCTGTGTGTTTGGGTAGCACTGTGGCCTCACACCTTCGGGTTTGGGGGTTTGAATCCCGCCTCCTCTTCATGTTTTGGGTAGCACTGTGGCCTCACATCTCCAAGGTGGGGGTTCAAATCCCGCCTCCTCTGTGTGTTTGGGTAGCACTGAGACCTCATATCTCCAGGTGTGGGGGTTCGAATCCCGCCTCCTCTGTGTATTTGGGTAGCACTGTGGCCTCACACCTTTGGGTTTGGGGGTTCGAATCCCGCCTCCTCTTCGTGTTTTGGGTAGCACTGTGGCCTCACA
>JAODKC010000001.1:5123536-5147085 GCA_026777985.1 Mormyrops attenuatus
CCTTCGGGTTTGGGGGTTGGAATCCCGCCTCCTCTTCGTGTTTTGGGTAGCGCTGTGGCCTCACACCTTCGGGTTTGGGGGTTCGAATCCCGCCTCCTCTTCGTGTTTTGGGTAGCGCTGTGGCCTCACACCTTCGGGTTTGGGGGTTGGAATCCCGCCTCCTCTTCGTGTTTTGGGTAGCGCTGTGGCCTCACACCTTCGGGTTTGTTGGTTCGAATCCCGCCTCCTGTTCGTGTTTTGGGTAGCGCTGTGGCCTCTTAGGACATGTGCTCCCCTAGACCCTGGATACTAGACAGAAAAGGATGTTTAAAGTTTATCAGTAAGATTTATTTTTCTGGTACTCAGGGTGATTCTTTGATTGTTTTTAAGGTTGGAGGGCACAAGTGGGGCCAAAATTTATATAGAGGGACTAACCTTATCATTAGCTAATGATATGTTTTAAATCAGTGAGTGACAGGGGAGGGGGCACTCCGGGGGCCGATCGGCTTTCAGGGCTGGTGCCCCTGGGGTCTCCTGAATTTTCCTGTAATTACTCCTGTTCCTTCATGGTTGCCAATCGAATAGCCAGAACAGGGGTAGAGCCTCCAATGACACTCTATTTGACCATTTTCTGTAACAACAGATTTCCGTATCTGAATTTGGATTGGTCTGTTTTGTCGGTTCAAAATTTAATTGATATGTCTCCCTTTAATACCTTACCAAACAGCGGCAGAGCCAAAAATGTATCCCTGACAACAACTATAGGCATTAATTAACTATTGTAATCACTGTTGCTCATATAGGTAAAAATTAATCAATATATTGATGTATAAAATATTAAATAAAATGCGAGGCCATTATTTATTAGCCACTAATTAATATTAGGAATTCATGTAACAGGCAGCAGAGAACCAAATTCTTGTCATTTTTTGTACCTTGTGTGTATATTATTGTGTTTAAAGTATTGTGTGAATGTTATTGTGTAGTACTGTGCAAAAGTCCTAGGCAGTCAAAGGAATTGTTTAAACAAAAAACACAATTTAACATATTTATATTTATATGTATTAAGAGTAACACAGTATAAACTAATAGTAATTTCTTCTTTTCTTCAAAAACTAAACTGACTGATATCTCTGTCGGGGCTGGCATTTAAAAAAATGAGGTATAGATTAGCCATACGGGGTGCGCTACTGGAGGATGCAAACATACATGGGTGTGTTGGACGGCGGCTGCGAAAACCGGAGTGACTTTGGGAGAGACTTTGAAATGGTTAAGATGACACACGTTGACAGACATAATGGCAAAGTTATACACCAATATAAGATCTTTTAAATATCATCCTCTACGAATGCCTATGAATTTTGCCCAGTTCTGCATATTAATAATGTACTCTGACCTAAATGTACATTAAAGAGCCAAAAGTTTTTCTTATCATGTAACTTTTAACTCACCTGCGCTACATTAGGCTTCTTGATCTTGTCCACCCTAAGACCAGATACAGGCGTGATATTTGTCCCGCTCTGTCGCTGCACTCAGCTGAAAATGACGGTACTCTCCACACATGCATCTCCGCTTCCTATAGTGTGTTACACTATAGTGTGTCCTTGCTGTGTGTTTGATCCTAGGTCCCCGCTGCTTAGAGTCAGGAACCTCATTTTTCACTTTACCTACTCTCACCTCGCTTTTGGCGAACTATCAAAGGCCGTCACTGGTGCAGAGAGGCGGCCATTCACTCCGGTCCTGACTCACCGCGCTGGAGTCCCTAATCCTTGCATGTCTGATGTGTGCGTCCGCCTGCTTCTCATTCAGCCTGTTTAATCTCATCATTAGCCAGGTGCAGGTCTGTTACGTTTGTATCACACCCTACATGTTTATGATCGAAATTGTATTTGAAGATTTACTGTTCTTTAAACTTAAATTGTCCTGTTGTGTCCTGCAGATCTTGGGGTTTTTGCTGGAAAAGACCGGAACGGTCGTAAAATGATGTGGCCCTTCAAACAAAATCCATGTGCTCACTCTGCAAGGCATGTAGGGCTTACGTGGGGGTCAGACGGGGGTCATGACGTCCGCTTCTGCTCCACTGCAGCCGCAGGTTCTCCAGAATTCCGCTGATGTGAATGGAGCCACACATGTGCTTTTTGTCAGGATTTTAGGAGACCCAGAGCAAATCCTTTATTTATTCAGCTCATTAACCAGGGACAGATGGACTCTGGATCCTAGCTTCTACAATGCAGTAAATCATCATATTGATCGAGTGGGAATTTTGACATTTATAACATTTTACACAGCAAATGATTAATTTTGAATATACATCAGTCTGGATAAATTTGTTTCTAGCCTTGAAAAATGCCAACAGGACATGTGTCAGAGTGTGGATTTGGAGGTTAGGAAGCAAATATGTATTTATGATGAAGAGCAGATTCATTTTATTGTAAGAATTAGGAGGCCTGTGTAAGTGTCCCTCTCTTTCTCAACACTTTTGTGCATCTCTCTAAGTTCTTCATTCTAAAATCACTTTGCTGTACTGCTTGTTCTGATGTACTTAGTTTATGCTTTGATCAAAAGCAGCTTACAGTAGAGGGAAGGGTCACAATTTGTGTATGCTCCCAGGGATTCGAACACACAACCTGTGGTGTTAGCACAATGCTCTGAGATCTAGACGCATTTACTTTGTCACTGGTGAGAGCCAAGTTACAGACTTTCCTTAGTTACCTGTCAGCTTTTATGGAGTTTCTGGAGTGCAGTAAGGGGTACTGTCTTGATTAATGGCTTGAGGTAAATATTTTTTCTATGCGTTGGTAAAACAAAATGCCTTCCTGAGTGACTTTCCCTAAGACAAGCATTACAGTACCTGGTGGAATGTCTGTCTGACTGCAAAGTACGTGACGGAGGTTTTCCAGATTATTTGGAGTAGCCTGGGAAACAAACACTGATACAGATTATCCATCTTTCCAACCATCTTCCAACCACCTGGTCAGTTCCTGGTTAATGTTACCGTCTGGAAGCCTGGAGTCTGTACCAGGGAGCACAGGACATAGGCTGGGGTACATCCTGGACGGGATGCTGGTCCATCACCGGACACACACAGTTATACACTGCAGGGTAATTCAGTGGCACCCGTTAGCTTAACAGCACGTCTTAGGAGTGTGGAAGGAGACTGCAGTTCCAGTAGCGAATCTGTACAGCAAGGGGAGATTGCGCAAAATGCAACACACACTCACAGACACAGCAGAAGGGAGCTTACAAAGACATAGAGGTCATTATCCTTTGCAGGGATTTTCAGTGAGCATGTGTTCTCCAGATTTTTGACAGTGAAAATGGAGATTTAAGATGGAGGGAAGCAATGAAACTGCGGGAATATGGACTAGGCTCTCTTAGAAATGATGTAATTCCGTCGCTTAAGGGAAAACTCCCTGTTACCTCGTAATCAAAGCTGAGTAAATACTGTCTTGGGTCAGAGATGTAATGCTAGTCACACACCTGTTCCGAGGGACAGAATATGTGCTTATACGATATGACAGTCATGCTTTAACAGCACGTTAATGAAAGACGCTGGTAGAGTATATGCAGGGAGCTCTGACTAGGGGTTTCCTGATCACACACGCAGGGTGCTGAAGAAGCCTGATCTCTTCCTGTGAACGTGGTATCGAGAGACTAAATGTGTATATTACACTGAATATTAAAATTATCGACTTTGTACCTGCTCTGTCTTTGCTAAGTTTCTTTAAGTTTGACGCAGCACACTACTTTAGGTACAGGTACGCCTAAAGATACCACAAGTATCTGTTTACCTGAGGCAGGACTGTCTGGCAGACTTACTCCATGAAGTCTTGTGGTCTTCTACTAGAAGACACCATGATGAATGTAACCTTCCTGCCGCTTCGCTAGCATAGCGAGGCCCAGCTGTTTACACGCCAGTCTGCTTTCACACATGAACTTAGGTGTGTAAACATGAATGCCATTTAAAACACTTAAGTCCAATTGTTGTAACTCTGGTTATAGCCCTGTATCACAATACAACCTCTCCACAGATTACGACGGGGTTACAGTACGTTCCGATAAACCTATCGTAAGGCGAAAATATCGTAAGGCGAAAATGCATTTTAATACAGTATGCCTAACCTAACAAACATCATAGCCTAGCATAGCCTACCTTAAACATACTTGAAACACTTATATTAGCCTACAGTTGGGCAAAATCATTAACACAAAGACTATTTTATAATAAAATGTTGAATATCTCATGTAATTCATTGAATGATGTACTAAAAGTGAAAAAACATTTACCCATCCATAAAGTCGAAATATCATAACAAGGACCATTGTAAAATTCTAAATGTTTTTTCTTTCACTCCTCAACTTAAAAAAACAGAAATGAGTCGGCAAGTAACAACAGTGTTAATTTCTTCAAATCTGTGTCTGAAATGCAACATGTATAAGGTACTAGACTGACTGTACCCTGAAAACTGCTCTTGGGAAATTAACACAGAACAAGTGTCTTTCTTATTATTTTTAAGGTTCAAGTACCTTTAAATAAGATTGTCATCAGTAAATCCATGGGCATAATCCATGCAATAATCTGAATACTACAGATATCTATTTTCTATTTTACTGCAGTTAGTTTTGATGCAGTTCCAGCATTCGTGACACTGTTCACATTTAAATGCATATATTAATAATAAAATCGATCGTTTGATTCTACAGCACAGCCGTCATTTAGTTTGTAGCATGTTTAAATATCTCTAGCATTAGCACTTCTCAGTGTAGGAAATTTGAAATCGTACCTTTTGGGATGCTGGCCAGCAGCTGGTCCATCGTGGGGCGTGTGTGAGGTTGGCAGGCTGAGCTCGGAGCTCAGGACTCAAGGCGCGGGGATCAGGGTGACCCCAGGGTGGTGAACGAGGATTCCCAGCTTGTGTACCGTCACGGGGAGAGGCTGATCCCTCCAGCTCCTGTTAGACGTCTATCTGCAGCCTTGGCTGAGGAACATCTGACAGGAGGTGATCGTGGAGTGGCGGGGGGGGAGGGTGGCCTTCCTGGAGAACGCCCCCCACCCCACTGCTGATTTGCTGATTTTAGTCTGTGGAACGCATGCCAGTCATATGGCCACAATTTGTTTGCCCCCCCCCCAAACCATCTGTACTGAGGCTTTGTGTTTTTTGTCCGCCTGACACGTCGGGAGTGAAGCCTTATCGTCAGCCTGACTGAAGGATACTCTGCTTATCTGGGCCTGGATCAGTCTCTCAGGGTAGCTTTGATGTTAAAACATGCCGACCATGGGGTGTGTTTAAGATGCCTGCATAATTACTGCCTCCACGAGACATACAGCGGACGCCCAAGTACCAGCGGGTGCGCGGCAGGAAACACTCTGGGCCCTTCCTGGGGATGCTGGTGGGGGCCCCAGGAGGGGGTTATTAATCAGCACTCATTTTCAGCCATTGGCTTGTCAAAACAGGAAATGGCGAAAACAAACATTTTGAATTAAAAACATCTTAACATTGACTACACCATCTGTTGCTCAACCAAATCAGTGTTTCACCTGGGCTGCTTCTACATGGACCTTTTAAAAAAATTCAGGTCTGCGATCCAGCCAATGCAGTTCTGTATGGAATGAGAACAGAAGCATTTCTTCATGTTCGTGCCACATCTGGGCAGCATTTCGGTGGAACGACGATATATTATTTTTATTATCTGGGTTCAAAAATACAGATAAGCTAAATTGGGCTCTGCGCATACAAATTGTTGGGGTTTTATAACATCGCGTTCTGAAACAGTGAGTAACTATGTAGATTTTAGAGAGACAAGAACAGTGGGAATGGGTGCATCTCGATATGTTGTCTGGCATGCTCTCTGCACCCTACGTGAAGGAATCAGAAGAAGCTTTTTGCATTTATTGATTGATTCATTCATTTTTTATTCCTCGTATTTCTCTGCCATGCTTAATTTGGACAGGTTGTTTGGGGAGGTCTGGGAATTGGGATGAACGGTCCGATTTTGTGATCCCTACCACCCGCAGTGCTCCGCGAGCTGCGGCAGAGGAACCAAGCAGCGCGATGTGGCCTGCCTGGACGAGAGGCAGACGGAGGTGCCGGCAGAGCGATGCGCCCATCAGCCGCGCCCTCGCACCCAGAAGGCCTGCCGGGCACAGAGATGCCCCAGTTGGAAGGCCAACCGCTGGGCCATGGTACGTAGAAGCCGTTTGATGCTTTATGCAAACTAAAGCGCCTTTAACTGATGTCCTTATGGCTTGGTAACTGAACGACAGGCATGTTTTGCCGCTTGCTGTTTGAAGAAGCCGTCGTGACCAGCACGTGCATTGAGGTGACCTCTGAAAATCTTAGGCTCTGAGCAGAATCTCTCCTGAAGTCACACCGGTATTTGCAGCAGCCACTCAATACACCAGTGTGTTTTTGACTCTGCCACTACTGTACCTCACTCAGTACCTCATTGACTTCCATCCATCCATCCACTGTTTGTAACCACTTGTTCTATGCATGGCTGTGGAGATGCGGAGCCTATCCCTGAAGCTACAGGCACAAGGCAGGGAACAGCCCAAGATGAGGCGCCAACCCATTGCAGGACACACTCATACCCCATTTTCCTCATTGGGTTATTTAACTAATTAAATTAATTAAGTGCGTTTTATTCTGAGCAAATGCATACTCAGTACCCAGATAAATACCCTTAAACATTTTCTTTTGCACAGTACTGTATTTGTGGGGTTTTTTTTTGAGAAAGCCGGGTCAGACAGTCCCTGGTGCAGTTGGTGGTTAAAGGTCACTGTTGGCCTTCTGACCCCAGACACAGGCTAACCCCTCCTAACCCTCTGCTTCACACAGCACCCCCTACTGACCCAGCAGCAACGATGGGGCTCAGATAGCCATAGATCATGAAGTGCTTCACCATTGCAGTCCCCGGACAGGAGGTCCTACTGATTTGCAATAATATTGTAAGAGCAAATCCCTTGTGGGAACACACATGGCTTTAACCATCATCATAAAACAGCAACCGCAGTGAATATCGCAGTTTAATATGAAGTTCCACTGGATGCAGAAATCTTGCCATTTCAGTTCTCCCCTTGGCCCACTGTTGCTTCGCACATCTAGTGAGGGGCCCAGTCAGGCTCTGGAAACAATCGGCCCACCCTGCATACCAGTATAATCCATGAAATCCGTGGCTGGAGCGTGAAGCCATGTTTTACATCCCAACATCCTGACAACTGCAGGAACCTCAAAACTCAGAATCTCAGTGAATTGGGAGGCCCTCCCCTGTCCGCCCAGGAAGGGGGGGTACAGGGTAGAGGGACTGGGGTGGGCAGGGGGTCAGATCAGCTTGTAGGCCTTTCAGTGTCCCAAGGATCCTATCTTGAGTTCTGTGAAATCTGATGGACATGCTGCAGCTACTGATGCTGTACCTTCAGTTCTGTGCTCACAGATGGACCTGCTGCAGCTACTGATGCTTTACCTTCAGTTCTGTGCTCACAGATGGACCTGCTGCAGCTAATCGATTCACTAGAGTCCACTATAAATATCAGCAGGGATGCTTTTGACGACCGTTGGTGTAGTTTGCAAACCCTACAGACTATTTGCAAGGTAATACACATATTATATACATGCAAATGTGTGTGTATGTGAGTGCAGACTTATCTGGAATTGAAAATCTCACTCCAGCCAGCTAACCAACTCTGTGAGCTGGCCCTCTGACTTTGTAAAACATAGAGAGAAACGGACACAAACATCACAGCTGTGGTATGTGTGCAGGGAATATCAGAATAATCATCATTATTATTATTATTATTATTATTATTATTATTAACGTTTCCGTGTTCGCGAGTGCGGAGAAGTATGGTCCAGCCTTAAATATACTTTTAAAGTCTCAGTTTCATTGTATGCCTATTTTGAAATGGCAGTAAAGTTTGACTTGACAAATACAGTGACAGGTAAACTTGCCTTTTCCTTAAGGTCACTGTCCACCCAGTATGGCAGAGTGACTGTTCTGCAGGCCTGTTCCCAGTTAGCCTCCGTCCATGTCACATGCACAGCCTCTCCACACCCCAGGGCTGAGAGCTTCTCACATAAAACCACATGCACCGGGCTCTTTGCTTTCAGACCTCACACATATGTGGCCGGTATGATGAGCGGTAGAGAGATCTGACACCCCCATTAAAAAGGAAAACTTCAAGACCTTCCTGGGCTTATATTGCAGTTCGCTCCATTCTACAAATCCTGCCAAGTCTCTGCGTGGCGCATGAAAATAAAAGACAAGCTGTTTCTGCACATTTGTCTCCTCTTTTTGTGTAGGCTTCAGCTCGAGGTCAGATAACAGCCACTTCTCTTAGTAGTACAAAAAAAATAAGGCAAGAAGGAGAAAATCCACCTGTGAAGTACCAGATGTACGGTGTGCGGCGTGAAGCCACGTTCTCCCTCTCACCCAGCCCAGACTCTTCACACGTCGGGCATGAATTTCACACTGAAATCCTTTGTTGTCATGATTTAAACGTGACTACTTTATCATGATGGGTAAATTGAAAGATGTTCAAAGAGATGGACCACTTCATAATTTTTTTTTCTCCCTGCGGTCTAGATCTAAAGTGAACTTTATCTTTTAAAAAGTTCCTGGTATGTAAAGGCATCAAAGCATTTGGTACTTTAAAAGCAGCCAAGTGACTGACTAGATGAGATTAGTTATGGCAAAAGTGGGATTTTTTCTAATTCATGCCAATGTCTGTAGTGTACTCATCTCAGCCAATGAAAATGTACAGCCATCTCAGCCAATCAGAAACCAGGCTCCATCCTACGTTTATTGAGTGGTAGAATTGACCCATTTCCTTATGTTCGGTTCTCAGTGTTCTGTGAGCTGTGGAGCAGGGCTCCAGGCCCGGGAGGTCTACTGCAGGCTGAAGGGTACAGGACGTGTCCGGGAAGACCTGTGTGACCCTCTAACAAGGCCCCCCAGCACCCAGCCGTGCCTCAGCTCGGGGTGCCTTCACTACACCTGGGTGGTCCACAAGTGGCGGGAGGTGAGTAGGGCCAGACGTGGCCCACATGTGGATTGTTTTGTTCACTCTGCCCCCTCCTGGCTTCAAATGGTAGTGGATCTTCAGGAGAGTAGGTCTCTATCTCCAGGGTGTAGCCACGCTTTCCTGCAAAACTCTGCCAAGTAGATGCTCTCAGAATTCCTGAAATGCACTATGACCCAAATGTAGGGAAAAAATCCATCCTTCAAAGCACAAAAAGCTTAACATGGTCCAAGCTCTCAATATACCGCCAATGCTGTCATCTCAACAGGTGTTTTACCTTCCAACAAACCGCAACGGAAAAAGGCCCTTTAAACTCCACCGGACGCATGTGATTGTGCTGTTAATGACAGGTTCAGGGGATTTAATTAGAACGTTTGACAGTGTTTTGGTTTGCTGGGGTACTTAAGGTTTTCATGATGTCATCAGTGTGCGACGGTGAGGTCTGGTGCCGGTCTTTGATCTTCATCTTGTGCCCGATATGCTGAGTGGATGCCCGACATGGAGAACTGATGCAAGACATGAAAAGAAGACACAGTATTTCTTTTCCGCTCTCTTCCCTTTGAATCTTGTATTTGGGAGTTTGCCTGCATGGTCTGAGTCCGAGGCGTGTCGAGTTCTGTTGGTAACCGGCAGTATCACTCTCAGCAGTGTAACAGGAGGTGGTAGGGCTACACGAGGAATTGGCTGGCTGTGGCGCAACACTGCCCCCTCTGGCCAGTTACTGGTTCTGTATTTTTAAACGTTTAATGGCGTTGCATCTCAGCATTTTGTTGCAAGTTAGTAGGTGGGGGGTGCATCTTATCGGGTACCCATGTGACCTCCAGTGTCACTGTGTGGGGGGGGGGGTGAATTTCTGTGCACGTGGGTGGGGTAATTTAACCCAACAATAAAGCCTCGTGTTCTTTTGTCCCCGCAGTGCAATGTCACCTGTGGCTTGGGTTCCAGGAGCAGGGAGGTGGTGTGTGTAGACCAGGCTGGGAGGTCTGCTCACTACAGCCTCTGTGACCTGGGTTCCAAACCCGTGCAGCACCAGCCCTGCCAGCGGGAGCCTTGCCAGTATGCATGGAGGACAGGAGACTGGTCTGAAGTGGGTCCTGCACCTTGCCAGAGTGGTTTGACTATTTACTGCTACAGCCTGTGCCAGTCAAGCCATTAGGCGACATAGGCGGCCGCCTCGAGCGCCATCCTCTCAGGGCGCGCTGACTCAGGGCTTCACATGGGCTTTGACTGCTACTGACTCAAGCTACAGTTACCACAAAAACAACATATTCTTCCATTATGCCCCCAGTTCCCCTGGGGGAGTCTTAGAGCCTGCAACCCCATTATACAGGCAATATTCTGGAGCGTTTGATAACTTCAGATATTTACTGTAACTGAAGCTTTTCATCGTTGCCTGTGGATCAGCAGTGGCTTGCTGAGCAGTATCTACGCGAGGGACTTGCCCGTGGAAGGGAACTTGCTGCTTTAGCTACTTGCCGCACCTTGAGTTCCCGGCCACCAGAGGGCACTCTTCCAGTAACATGTGTTTGTCTTTGGTAGTGTTCAGCCAGCTGCGGCCCCGGCATCCAGCAGCGAATGGTTATCTGCTCCAAGGTGCACTCTTCAGAGGACCCCCCCTCGCATGCAGTCCAGCCCCCGCCTCACCCCGACTGCCCCCGGCCCCACCCTGCCGATACGCAGCCCTGCCTACTGGCGGAGTGCCCCGCTTTTGCCTTGTGGAAAGCTGGTCCTTGGAGTGAGGTGTGTGTGTGTGCATGGGTGTGTGTGTGTGTGTGTGTGTCCACGTTTCTCAGCTCAGTGGTTGTTGGTCTAGGCCTTTTATCCGTCCCTCTCCTGCCCTCCCAGTGCTCCCAGACCTGCGGGGCCGGCGTCAAGGAGAGGCGGGTGGCGTGTCTCACTGAGAATGCCCTCCCGGCCCGGAGCTGTAATCCAGCGGAGATGCCCAAATCCAAGGCCCCTTGTCATGAGAGACAATGTATGTCCCGTATCCCCCCCACCCCCTTTGAAGTAACCCTGCCCTGAGCTGGAAAATATCTCCCTTAACTGATGCTGCAGGACTGTGCTTAAAGATGTATCGTTAAGTTCCATAAAAGCTTGAATTTCACTGAAAAATCATTGGACTTAATAATATGAAGTCATGTGATTAAATGTGACTCTGAGTGCCTCTTGAAATAAATCTTTCTTCTTTCCAAAAGGAATTATTTAAGGTCCAGGTTCAGCCTGATCCTTTTGATGAGATATTTTTGGGATATTTGGGGTGTCTGTAATGAATTCAATTCCCAATAGGGATCTTGTTCGTGATCCAACAGCTTGTGTTCACATGTACAGTACACACACGCCATGATGCTGTTTTTGAAGCAGATTACTGGTTATGCTTTAATGCCAATCCAGCTTCAGTAACAAGGCCTTCAGCTCCTTGGCAGGAAGTGTGCGGCTGCTTCTGCCCCCTTGTGGAGGAGAACGAGAGCATTTTTGTAGCGGTTGGAAGATCCGTTGTTTTCTTTATGCCAGGTGAAGTGCTTACCAGCTGCAAAGAGATTCAGCAGAAAACCAGAATGAAGAAAGATGGCGAGTATTATCTCAGAGTCAGCTCGAGGATTCTCCAGGTAGGCGGGTTTGAGCCGTGAGACAGCCAAGTGTTGCCTGTCACTATCTGACATTCGATTTGGTCCTTTGCCAACTGAATCTGTCCGTCCTTCAGATCTACTGTGCAGAGATGCAGTCCCTGGTTCCCAAGGAGTACATCACCTTGCGCAGTGGTCAGATGGACAACTTCTCAGAGGTTTATGGGTACAGGTGTGTGTTTACCTCAGGGGTGTGTGACTCTGTTGGTTAGGTTGCTGTGCCTGTGATCAGAAAGTCGCTGGTTCAAATCCCAGGGCTGGGGCACCTGAGCAAGGCCCTTCACCCCCAGTCCCTCCAAGGATTGGTTGACCATACTTTCTCGATTGTATGTCTACAAACAGCAGACCTGTCATGTGACATGTCTAATAGGTTCTGTGTCACTAGGTTACAGAACCCATTCGAATGTCCATTCAATGGCAGCAGAAGGAGGGACTGCATTTGCAGCAATGACTACCCAGCAGCCGGCTACACCATTTTTCACAAGGTCCGGCTGGACCTCAGCGCCATGCGGATAATCAGTGAGTCATTCCCATGTGTCCATTCTCTAGTGCATCCCTGTGGCCCAGTCTTCCTTTGGATTGGTAGGGGGAGACAAGGGGTGGTGTGCGGTTCCGCAGGTTAGGCGTCTGTGCCTTTGACAAGAACCCCACCGGTTCAAACCCTTCCTCCGCCGAATAGCCATATGTTCACTGGGCCCCTGAGCATGGCCCATCCAGAGAATCACCAGCTATGTCTTTTAATTAAACGTTTCACCTGGGTTGATTTGCATGAGAAGCATTGCTTTATATAGTTGTTAATAAGCGAAAACTTTGACGAACATGAAATCACCCATAAACTACGTCTGTTTACCCAACATTTTATAAAATGCATATTGTGTTTGAAAAGTTTCCAGTTATTTGATTTCACCACAGAGCAGTCGCTCTTTTAGGAACATTACGGCTTTTTGGTTTGGGGTGTTAGATTCGCTACTGTGACAGAGCAGCCACTCTGTTAGGAACATTACGGTTTTTTGGTTCAGGGTGTTATATTTGCTGCGTTATTAACACTAATGGCAGTATATCTTGCTTGGCGGTTAAAGGAGTTTGGCGACACTGGCATGGGAAACGGCGGTTCTAGTGTTAATCTTCCAGAATGCACCAGGGGCGCCAGATAAATGGCTGCTCTTGTGCCTTGAGTTCAAACTTGTGCTTGTACAAATGGCAAAGAAAGTGGCACTTAATTTCAAGTGACTCATTATTCAGAAGAGAGTGAAAAGGTGTCCATCTTTACAGAAAAGGTGACCCTGTCCGATCACGATAGCCAGCCTCTCTGTCCTGGGATGCTTTAGATTATTCCGCATGTGTGCTGGAAATCTTCAGTGCCCATCCAATTGGGAAGGAGCTGTTGATCGGGGCCGGGGCACTCATCCAGGCCGGCAGAGCCCAGTCCCTGGGAGCAGCTGGGCCCCTTCACTCACGCGGACAGCCCCGGCGGCTGCTGTCAACAGCCTTCCCAGACATCGAGGGCCCTGCGCCGCCAGCACAGCTGAGCGTAACCAACTCAAGATGCTTCTCGGCACAGACTGGAGTGATGCCAAGTGAAATATTTACCGTCCTGTTTTATTTTGGGCCACGTTTCCAGCTTAATAGGGGATTTAGGCAAAACTGCGGTTAGAGTTAGCAATCAAAAATGAACATATTTTACCTTTCTGTGTCTATGAAAGTACAAGTTTCACCTTAATTGCACCTTAGATCATTTGTGTTCTTTGGTCATAGTGATGCAGGATGCATGTAGTCCAAAAAGGTCAATTTCTCCTGAACAATAGTAAAATCTCTCGTGTTTTGTTGCACAGGTGAAGGGTGTAGCCATAGCGATATACAGGTGAAGGGTGTAGCCATAGCGATATACAGGTGAAGGGTGTAGCCATAGCGATATACAGGTGAAGTGTGTAGCCATAGCGATACACAGGTGAAGGGTGTAGCCATAGCGATACACAGGTGAAGGGTGTAGCCATAGCGATATACAGGTGAAGGGTGTAGCCATAGCGATATAGAGGAGGATATTTTGCTGGAGAAATTCAGGTTAAGTGTCTTGTTCAGCAATACAACAGCAGGCCCCTTATGGGATGTGAAATGTTGGTCATGTCCAGAATCCCCAGCACTCTCACGTGGAAGCGAGACGTAAGCTGTTCTCCATAGGTCTTCTGTCCTTAGAAACACCTGTCACTCTGTTGCAGCCACGGACCTGCGATTCTCCCAGACGCCACTAGGCCACTCTGTGCCTTTTGGCACTGCAGGAGACTGCTACAGCGCCGCCAAGTGTCCACAGGTAGAACACCAAACTTTTTTTTCAAATTTTTTTTTTTTATTAACTGGACTAAGAGCAAAAATAATCACTGGAAAATCATGTAATTCTAAATCTAAAGTCCGTCACCAACAATACTTGGTGCTGATAATACTGGATTTTAGTTGTTTAATAGACAAAACTCAGATATCACATTCCAGAAAATCTTTAAAATGTTAATGTGACATTTTATTGTGTAGTAATGTTGTATTTCCTGAGTGCCCTCTGCGTGGGAAGAGGAGACGTGGTTTCCGGTTGTCTGGAGTTAACTGAAGTCTGTTCTCTCAGGGTCAGTTCAGCATCAACCTCACTGGTACCGGCCTGAAGATTGCGGAAGAGGCTAAGTGGACCTCCAGGGGTAATCACGCCACCGCCAAGGTGCACAGGTCTGAGGTGAGCAGGCGCTCCCAGTAATGAGAAACAGTGTGAGCTGCATTATACTGCGCAGTGAGGAATGTGGTTCACAGAGACATGAAATCATTTCTCAGAGAGCGATAAGGTGTGTTGAGCCGTAGATTTGAAAGGCAGACACCAGCAGATTTGCCTTCTAAGGCAGCATTACAAATTCTTTTATCCCAAGAAATGTGTGCTTTCCTTAACATCCAGATGTTTTACTGAATAGGTGTTTCTGCTTAAGCAGAGCCCTTCGGTGGACGTGGACCCACACCATTCAGATTCCAGGGCCGTATTTTTAACTTCTATGCTACCTGTGTAACACTGATCACCTGCGCCCTCTGGTGGCCATTAAAAACCCGGCCGCATTCCTGGTCGGGTCATTCTTTACATCACCTGATTCCCAGTGCAGGATTTCAGCATCAGTTGGTTCCTTCACGGCCAGCTTTCCGTCCCCCTCCCTCATATCTCCTGCCCTCTCGCTCATGCAGGACGGGGTGAGGATTTACGGACGCTGTGGCGGATTTTGCGGGAAATGCGTCCCTCAGTCGCAATCTGGCCTCCCCGTGCAAATCCGCTGAGGGACCGCTACAGACACCTGAGCAAGACACGGCTGCGAGGCTCTTCCGGGAAACCACTCGCTCTCGTACCCGTGACTGCGGGACCATTGCTGTGAGCTAATCCCTACAAGAGACCACAGGTCAGACCCAGCTATCTGCCATTCAACGGCTATTCACCGCTCTGCCTTTCAACAAGTGTAATGTGTACCAAATGTGTTCGTGCGTCGGAGTATAGAAAGCAGACTCGGGCCTTTTAACGCCGCTGTGTGTTTTACTGTATCTTCAGTATTCTTATGTCTTTTTTTCCTTTGACAAAAGGGAAACACTGAGACCGTGTTGGAAAGCTGTCTTACTGTGTCAAGTAACCTTTCAGCTTCAGAGGTTATCCATATGTTTGACATTCGATAAAAAACGAAAAAAATTTGAATTTTAGTCATTCAAAACTTTTAAGACTCTCATTCACTGGAGGTCTGTTAAAATTCTTTTTATTGACACCTAATAGTATGTATTAATGCTAAGAAGCATAGCCTCAGTGTGTTTTTCTCTGATTTACCAATAACAAAATGCTCACCTTGACTGTAGGAGATCATGTGCCCAGGCGAACATACCGAAAGTGTCACGTGATCATGGTTGCCTGTGTTATGCTAGTTTTCAGACTAACAGCAAATGGGACTTGCCTTGCTTCAAAGGCTAAAACGGTTTAGAATGCAAAGCTATAGACCATCAATGCGGAATCCTGTCGTTGGCTATCAAAGTCCTTACAGCCGCTTAAGAGAGACAAGTAGGAATTCTCAGAAAGCAGGAACCGACCACGTTCTTCAGGAAAGACTGGAGCGTGTTCAACGATACGAAGAATGACTTACTCTTCCGTTGGGATAATTCGGGGCAGTCCTAGTTCTGTAGCTTGTCAGCAGGTGCACACCAATCCTACCTCTAACTCACAAGCATGTAAATAGAACAGAAAATGTACTTTATGACACTGTTAAATATTTATGTTTGACCATATTTATTCTGTAATGTTACCTAGATGCATTCGGCACAGCCAGCAGTACAAAGTAGATGCTGTTACTTACTGCAGAGAGTGAGAGCTGTAAGCACTGTGACCTCTAACCACAGAGAATAGCTCTCCGTTCTTTAACTACTGAAGCCATCTGAGCCTTTACAGTACCACTGCACTGTCTCTAAACGCGTCCTGTCCATGTACTGATAACGTCATAAATATAGGCTATGCCTTCTAATGTGCATAACCCTTTTCACAAATCCAGGTAGCCTTTAGCTAGAACCAAAGTTTGTTATGGTTTTAAGTGATATTAACATGTAAAGCAGCTATATTCATTTAAAGGAGAATTCCACCCAAAAATGGATCTTTTGTTTTAAAATTTTAATCAGAACACGACTTGGCCATACACTCTCATGCACACAGGGGCAGAATTGTGATTTTTGGGGTCCCACTCATTAAGTCACCATCCCCCTCCAGTGCAGCGATTATTTCTGACCAGCAGGGGCCCCCAATTTCTGATCTCTCCCAATCCTGTTCTTTTTCCCAGAAATTTCAAGCAGTTGTAGTTTTCTTTGTAAAATTGTCACATTTTAAAATGTTCCAGGATTCATGGGAATGAGGATTAAAAGAGGATGAATTGTTCCCTGGAGATTGTCTCAAACTGCCACCTAGAGGCCAATCATCCACATAGCAGGGAAAAAATAATTACATCATAATATTAATTCTGAAGTATGCTAAATCAAGTCTGATGGAATTCTCCTTTAAGAAACCAACCTGTGAAAACTGAGCAGCTAAATTTAACCAGCAATTATTATTAACTGATGGGTAATTCTACTTTGAGGTCTGTATCAGAATTCTCTTTAAGTACTTGATGCACTGTGTGCCTTTTTTGTAGAACCATACTTCTATAACATAATGTGTTTTTACGTAAAAATTCTTGACTTGACTTGAAATGTGAATGTTATCATAACTGTATAAAATATGGTGCTGTTTTACTATGTATTATCCAAAGAAATTATATCTGTAGTGATGTTATGGTTTTCATAAAAAAAAAAAAGGATTACAGAAATACTTTCAAGATTATGGTGACATTACAAGTTTTATAGATCTGGTTAGAATACTAAGAGTAATTACATTACATTAAAATGAAAAAGACAAACCACGTTTTGTGGATTTCCAATGGGTACTTTGCTATGTTTTTAACTCACTAATAAAGTAACAGTACTTTGTTCCAGGAGGTACAAACCTGGCTTTATGTTTGAAGACAGACCCACTTTGCAGTAGCATTAATGAACCATTATTATATTTACAATCAGTTATTAAATTATTGCCAGTTTTTAAAATGTATTTGAATTATAGTACGTTATCCTGATTTTCTTTGATCTTCTTGACATTCAGACTAATTTTCCAGTGCTGGTCTGAGCACAGGTGCTGTAACTTTTTGTATGTTTCCAAGAAAAGGTGCAACTAAATAAAGAACACACCAGTGTGTAACTGTGTGAAAAGATTTACGGTGCCAAACATGAATATTAAAAAAAAATACAGGATTGATGTTGTTTTGTTGCTGTTTTGTGTTTAATTCGTTATGGTAATTAATCGTGCTTTAAAAAGTCCTTGTTACACAGGATAGGATTCTTCATGCTCTGCTCTTTTCATAACCACTGGCCCAAGGAGTTCTTTAAATGCAGCTGTGTTTCTGCGGGAGACAGATGTGGACACCCGTTCACACTTCAATCTTGTGAAGTAGCCGTAAAACATAAATGAGCTGTATGTTGCCTTCTGCGACGTTATAGGAACATTCCCACGACTCGTTGCACCAGCTGTAGCTGCGCTCTTTTCTTTGTGGACTAATTCCTAAACCAAATGAAAACTTTGGCCACCTGCATTTAAAAAGATGCTTATTTTATTAAGTGGGTGGGTCAAAGTTTGGATTTGGTGGACATTTTGCCATGGTGAGAAATGTCACGTTACCTGTCTCTCTTAGACTGCATGACGTACGACCGCTCTCGCCTCAGCTGTTCCAGTTTTTCCTTAACCAGCGTTTTATGCTGGTTTCTGTCCTCCTGAATCACAGAGGCCTACGTCAGTTCACAACCCCTCCCCAAAGAATCCTCCCGTGTCTCTGTAGACCTCCACAGTGCTGTGTCCTTCACAGCTCGCTCATGCCCTCTACAGGCCAATATCTACACCGCTGAGCAAGACTGGACGGGTGGAACTCGCCTTTTTAAGGTTCTCGGTGAGCTGCCTGAGACTGTCCCCTTGTTTGTGACCCAGAAGGTCTTCATCAGACTTTCTGTTCTGGACTATGGACAAGCGTTCCTGAAACTGAAAGGAGATGGCGGGGGCGGGGGACATCATGTCATCAGTGAAAATGAACAGAGTGTCCAAAGAGTGCAACCATCCAATGACAGGCCTACCCTAAGAGTCTGTCTTTGCTTGTCTTGCTGATACTTGCTCTCAACCTTCCGCTTGATGTCTACAAGGGTTTTCATGGTCGTCTCTTTCTCCATCTCAGAGATGTGCACCACTGTCATCTCTCTCTGAACGCAGTCCTGCAGGTGAACCACGCCGGACAGTCACAAACAAGCAAGACATTCCGTCAAAGTAGCATGTTCGTGAGACCCTCACGCCGTCATTGATAACCTGCTGCTGGTGAGCTCTGGGCTCCTCCCGATGTCTGTGAGCAGCAGACTGAGTGCGAGATGAACAGGAACCTTCTTCGGTAGTTTGATCGTCATCATTGTTGTCATCAGTGTTATGTGTAATCTCACTTTCAAGGGACATCAGTGTGTCAGCAGGCTGTAGAGTATAGGAATTACCATTATTTATGCATGATATGGTTAACTACTGACCTGCAGAAGATTCTGTTTCCGATCCCGATCAATGTAATCAACCATGGTTAATTACAGCTTTTTATTTGCATACAGTAGATCTACTATCTTATATATTCCTTTATGTACACAGTTTAGTACTAAATGCTAAATAGGTTATAAATCATACCTATAAATGGATATAGCTAAAAGCTATGTACAGCAAAACATTAAAAACAATGGGCACAGCAGAGCTCATTACTTTGAGTTCATTATTTGCTTACTGTGGCTCCATCAGCCTCCACCATCTGCTTTTGAAGGCATCCAGCACGTGGACTGTACTGGAAAAATGTGGGGTCTGGAGTCTCTTCTCCAGGCCTGCCTTCAGGTGCCTCAAGGGTCGGGAGGTCATTCCTAACCTCCTCATCTCTTCGATGAGTCCCTGCCTCGCTTTCCACCGCTGCCTCGTCAGCTGTCTGCGAAACAAGTCACACCCTCGTTACCAGCCATAAACAGGCAAGAGACGGTGACACGGCCACATCGCGCCCCCTTAATTTAGTCTGGGCCTGCCTCCGGTTTGCAGGTCTTCTCGGTAGGCCGGCTCCAGGCCGCTGCAATCACAGAGCTCCGTTTTTCCAAGTCTGTGGCGATGGGGCGGCCGCCGGCTGTTACTTCATCGCTGTCTGTCCCTCCTGCTGACCCTGAATTAGTGTTGGCTGCACATAGAACCTCTAGATAGGGAACTTCTTCTGGAATTAGGGTATTTCCACATGCTATGGGGAAGAAGGTAAACGATCTCTGTTACAGTGCTTCCGTTAGTCCTGGTGTGCTTTTAAAAATATCCAGGACTGTGCAGAAGTCTTAGGCAGTCAAAGAAAATGATTAAAGCTATTTATCTGGGTAGCAAGTGTATATTTGATCAGGAAAAAAATACAATTTAACTTTAGAACATATGGAAATTAACCAGAAAACTAAGAGGAATTTCTGCTGTTCTCCAACAAGTTACCAATATCTTGTTGGGCACCTAGAAAAACACTGTTTCAGTTCTGAAACCTCTCCTCAGGGGCACCTCAGCCATTCCATGTAATTGTTAAATTACAATTAGCTCAATTAATTAATTAATTTAAGTATATAACGGAACGAGATGTTGATTAGCCAGACATGGTATGCTAGTGGTTAATTCAAAAACACATGGCTACTGCAAATACTGGGGTGACTTTCGGAGAAGCTTTAAAATGGCTAAGCTGACATGCTTTGACACACATAAATGCATACATTTAAAGATCATTTAGGAAGATTTAAACATAGAGTGCTCACAGAAAATCTTAAGATGCTTGCTTAATTTGCTTATTTAATTGTAAAAATATAGCAAATTTATTGGTTCTGTAACAAAAATAATTACTTAATAATACAAAATAATAATACAATTACTTACGAACACTTAAAATATATATTTCACATTATAAACACCCAGTGGTTTTAAGTAAAACATTAATTTCAAATACTAATACATTGAAACCCAAACTGTAGTTTTCAAAGAGCTGTTCTGAGTTAAAAAGTTAATTGACAAGCGGTCTCATCATGTGCTTTTTAATTAGCAACACCTCTGCAATAACATAAAACACCAAACATTTGTGAATAGAATCCCTTTGAAAGCCAGTGACCGCAGCTGCAATTAATGGCAAAATGGCAAGGATAGAATTGAATGCATCAGTCCAAAAAAATATCACACTTAATGCAAAAAAAAAGCCTGTTTGTGCAGATATGTTAAACTGTCAATGGACTTTTGTTATGAAACCAGTAAATTTGCAATGTTTTTACAGAACATTATGTGATCATCTTAATTTTCTTTGACTGCCTAAGACATTTGCACAGTGCTGTATCTCTAGAAAATGCAGAGAAAACTTAAGTGAAGCCCCTCACCGTTACAAACGTCGCCTCTCTCAGCGCTGACAAGGGGGATGCCGTGTGTGCCTTCTCCATGTCCTGGAAGATCCTCTTGGTCTTGACCTTTGTGGAGTTCAGGTCGAAAAGCCGAACTTTCTGTGATCTAACATAAGCATACACATAAGTGGCATTCAGCACAAACACCGATGATATTTATTCAGAAGAGCCATCAACTGATACCCGTCAACAATACTGAGACTGGCTCACCTCAGACGATGAGCATGATCCACTGAGAGGTGTTGGGCCGTTAGGGAGCAGAAGTCGATGCAGATTTGTTAATTTCTGGTCCCGTAATTCAACTCTATATTTCTCTTGAAGACTTTGAAAAATGTCCTTGTTCTGCAACAACAGTGGAAAAGAATGTTAATTTCCAGAAATGGCCGGGGTGGAGATGCAGGAGTAGAAGCCAGCTAGGCATGCAAAGTTTTAAAAGCAAAAGGCTCTACTAAAAATAGCAAAAATAAAACTTTTAAAGACCCTTTAAAAGGAAAACTTAACGCAATAAACAAATGACTCAGTAAATACAGAAACCAGGCCTGATCAAACATATGGTCTGTCAAAGGCCACCTGTTTCCTTTCCTGTTTTAAAATGTCCCGATTCCTCCTGGCTGGTTCCATTTCTTGATTACTGATTTTTATTTTCTGGCCCTAAACAATTCTAGGTGCCACTTTGCAACATGGCTACCCATATAAAGGGTTTATGAATGGTTTATAATCTGGTTATTAATTAGGTTGTAACACTTTGTAAATTAATAGACATATAAAATAGACAATTTTAAACAAGTTATAACACAGTTTTCTTTTTATTAATGAGTTACTACCATTTACAAGTGACAATAGGGAGCCTTATTGTAAAGTGGTACCCAATTCTACATACTGTTAGCAACCTTGAAGAAGTTAAATATTATCAACAACCTGGTCATTAGTCAAAACCTGTGAGGAGAAAATACAACTTCACCTTCCAAACTCTTCTGCTATATTGGAGATATGATCGATACCAAGCCAAGAAGGTGAGTCACGCTCAGCCGCAGGTACCTCACAGAGCACCGTGCGATGGAGACACAAGTGGTGACTCACGGTCTGCAGCAGGCCCCAAAGCACAGCCCTGACCTCAGCTTCCTGCAGCTCCATTAGGTGAGTCAGTAAGCACAGCGCAGAGTCACCCCAGGACCGAGCCTTCAGCACGGCCCTCGTCTTCCTCAGCCATGTAATGCACGCCAATCTTAGGAAGGCCAGCCCTTCCGGAACATTCTCTTAAACAGATCCACGAACAGAAAACTGCAAAGTTCAGCTTCAATGGGTAAACAAATAAGGGTTAGAACTAGGGTAGTAAGAGTTAGGCTGTCTAAACTGTTCTGAATTTGTGTTCTTTAGGAGCTTACAGATATTTAGCCTTCGTAAGAGGTTTTTGGAGTAAATTTCTACAGTAGACTACCATTTTGGCCCGCTATAAGCTGAAGCCCGAAGCAGTGGCAATCAGTGGCATAGCTGGGGGTTTGCAGAGACCTGCGTCAGACGACTGCGGTTCCTCCTCTCCTGCCAGCTCCTCCAAGGTGACCGTGTGGAGCAGTTCTATGAGGAAGCACCTCTCTGTCTCATGGCAGGACAACACATACTGCAGCACAACCTGCTGGCAGATGACAAAGATCAAAAGTTAGGTAGATTCATAAGCATTCTAGCATTCTTCCCCAACAGAGGCTTCGGGAAGGGAAATTGGCAGAGTCTGCATTGCGCATAATAAATGCCTTTGTTCTTGGGTCGGCTCTGTCATTTTGAGAGCCCTCCATTTCAGCCTTACAGATATTAGAAGAGAGCAGCACATGTAGGTACTTTGCAAAATAGGTCAATAAAGCCAAGTGCCACACTGCTCCTTGTTCCCAACGGCGCCAAAATCCATTTCTCATGCAAGGGCCAGGCGGCGTGGGATCCTGTGTTGTCCAAATGTGTTACCTGCTGCGAGCAGGGAGAGGCCTTCACAGCTTCTGCGCAGATGGCCCAGGGACTCTCCTCAGCCAGCCAGAACCTGGCTAAATCTTCACGGTGCAACACGCCCACCTCAGGCCTGGGGAGAGGATCGTGAAAATGACGGACACATAAGGATGCCAAAGCTAAGTTCACATTACAAGCCTCATTGTCCAATTCTGATTCTTCGCTTTGATCAGATTTTCCTACCTTGATGGTTCACATTCATAATTACAAGTGACCTGTGTCTTACTGTAATGTGAACACATCTGTCCTCCGAAACGACATGCATGCAGACACTGATACATTTTTGCACAAGTCATCTGCATCACCAACAACATTTTTGCGTATAGGCAAAAACACTCATGAATTCCAATCTGAGCTCATTCACGTCACATGGCCAGGAACTGGATATAGATAGGAGCAGGTATGAAAGTGACTCAAATCTGATTTGAAAAGATTTGTGCATCTACACAGCCCAGAAAAATCAGATCTGAGTCACATTCAGGCAAAAAATCAGATTTGAATCATTTCAGCTGGTAGTGTGAACGTAGCCCAAATGAGTTCTAAGGATTGGTTAATACTCAGTGTGTCCCTGATATTGGTATCAATCACAGTCTATCAACTTGTTATGACAGTTCATATAGCCCATAAAATGACTGCAATTTAGATTCGGAACCTTCCTGTCATTTCCTAAAAATAAGCCAGCAAACCTCATTCTCACAAAGACCCCTATGATGACAAAGAACTTGGATTCACATCTTCCCTTGCCCGGACGCGGGTCACCGGGGCCCCCCCCTGGAACCAGGCCTGGGGGTGGGGCTCGGTGGCGAGCGCCTGGTGGCCAGGCCTGTGCCCATGGGGCCTGGTCGGGCACAGCCCGAAGAAGGCACGTGGGTCCCCCCTCCAATGGGCTCACCACCTGTAGGAGG
>JAODKC010000001.1:5158446-5174503 GCA_026777985.1 Mormyrops attenuatus
AGCATATATTTGTCATAAAGCAATAAAATGTCTGTTTCAGCAGTAGTATTTTGTCTTTGTTCTATTTTCAATTAAATTTGGGTTAATATGATTTGTGAATCATTGCATTCTGCTTTTATTTACATTTTACACAGCAATACGGCTTGGCATAAAAGTGTAGTCTGAACGGGCCTACGTGTGTGCCAGAGGGCCAGTGAAGACGCCCAGTGGACCAGCCTGGGGGAGCCTGGCATCTCGCTCCAGGCCAGGCAGCTCACACAGAGCGAAAGACAGGGTATGAGTGACGTTGGACTCCCTACTGAATTCACAAATGAAGAGGGCATTTTAGTAGCTTCTGGGTAGTCTTGCCTACAGGCGATCACAGCCTCACTCACTAACGAGCGATGCTCCGTGCTCCGGTCCCCAGCTTCACGCTGATAGCAGCTCCACCCTAACATCAGTCAGGATAGCAGACGCTGTAACAGCTGTGTTTTACGCATCAGATTTTGATTGATCGTTAGGCAACGGCAGATGATCTCGCTGACCATTTGCAATGAAATCGACTTAAAGCAATAGGAGCTTCCCAGTCAAATAAAAACTTCTCAATTCCGGATGAAACGCGGCGTAATGCACGCCCCCCGGTGTTTGGTTCAGAAGAAAGGGATTTGTCAGTGTGATATCAGCCTTTGTTTGGGCAGTATTCCCCTCTAATCTCAGACAGGTTCTAGAAGACCTGTCTGGTAAGTCTGTCTGTGCGCTTCGTATTACAGGATGTCATTTGTTGTGAGGCAATAAATCAAATGACTTGGTCTCCATTTGCCACCGCTAGAATTTTTTGGATAACGTACTTTTTCGACTTATCAAAGATGAATGTTGGTGTTAATGCTATCGGGGGGATGAAGCTACTACAGCTTCTTGAATAAGCGTTTTATTTTTAGCAATCATACACAGTATAGACTCCATACTGATCTACGTCTATAGCATGTTACCAGTGGACAGCACTTACAGTGTGAATTTTATATCGATCGAGTGTAATCGAGTGCATGACTGGGGAGGGACAAAGCACTTCTTGACATTCCTGTCGATATCACAGAGCACTGAGGAAAAGTCAACGGAACTCCAGGTTCGTAATCAAATGGCACTGAGTATTTCGCGTCATTGGATCCCACTGGACAGGTTGATTATAGTCTTGACACCCCCTTGCACTCATGCCTTCGCACTCATACCAATTACACATTTTAATTAATTAATCAATAGGATACAATTATAAACTGCAGCTTAATTAGTAAATTGCACATCCATTCCTCAGCACAGAAAACGAGATGCTCCTGTTCATGGACAGCAGAACATCAAGGGCCAAAGGTCGGGGGGGGGGGCATATACCCATGTCCACTCGTCTGTTTGCTTTTGAAAAACTCGGATATCAGCTTTTATTTTGAAAAAAACATGGTTATGATTCAGGCTTTTATTAATAAAGTTTTATAGGTTCCCAATTCCACCCATCCCATTTATGCAGGGTCAAGGGGGTCCAGAGCCCCAACCCCCACAAAAGTGGTGGGCGCAGGGCAGGGATTAACTCAGGATGGGGCGCCAACCCATCTCAGCTTTCCATTAATTAATTTGTGGGTACAGTAGTTCATGCATAAAAGCATCCCGTCTGTGAAGCCATATACATTGTGATTGTAGTGCACATGCATATTGTAACTGATAAATTAAACACAGTAAGACATCACCTACATGAAATATGGTAATTACAGTGCTGTACAGTAATGTACTCTCTCTCAAATGAATGGAATTCTGACGTTTTAGCCTAATTCTCAAGAGATGATAGAGCAACAAAAAAAAAATGTATACCCCTCAAAAGACGAAGGAACAATGAAAAAACGTATTGTTACAATTTTTTTCTGGACTGTGGTAAAATGTGGATAACTGGAATCCACGGTTACTGGAGGGGGCTGCTGTTGTTTTTTTGTTTACCTCCAATAGTTACCAGGGCACTCGCCCAGGAGGCCCCCCAGTTCCACAGTCAGTGCTACTAATTATAATATAACAATACTGATGCTTTATACTAACTGGAGACAGATTTTGCCCCGTTAACATTAATTACCTATCCAGACAGGAGAAGAAGAACAGTTTCGCGCTGATCTATACGAGTGCCAGTTTCAGGTGACAAATGCTGACTGAAATTCCCCTGGAAGCCAGACCATGGAGCTTATTAAGCTAATCCCTGCTGACGTTTTCATGACAAAGTCTCTGTGTATCACTTGGTTTGCAGTTCCTCCATCTGTGACTAATGCCAATCTCACCAGCCCTTCGCCTCAAGGAAGATTAACTCAAACTAACTGACATTAAGGAACATTACATAATATCATAATTACCTGGGTCTGACTGCAGCAGCCAAAATGAGATAAAAACATTGCGTACTAGCTCTTCATTAGAATGCATGTTAACAATAGCTGTGAAAATAAGTTAATGCCTTGGTAAATGAAAGAATTCCAGGGTATAAAATTTTACACGCTCTAATCATTATAGTGCTATCGTTTGAAATTATGTGGTTTAAACTGAAATACCACTGTAGAAGACTCCATTTCCATCTGTCATGCAGTTTTCCCTGCAGTGATTCCATGTGTCATGAGTGTCGGGGGTGTCAGAGGGGCACGGATACCCTGACAGATTCAGGGGGCCCAGCACTTTACAGGGGCCCTACCCAGGGGTGCAATAGGGGCACGGATACCCTGGCAGATTCAGGGGGCCCAGCACTTTACAGGGGCACTACCCAGGGGTGCAATAGGGGCACGGATACCCTGGCAGATTCAGGGGGCCCAGCACTTTACAGGGGCCCTACCCAGGGGCACAGTAGGGGCACGGATACCCCGGCAGATTCAGGGAGCCTAGCACTTTACAGAGGACCCTATCCAGGGGCACGGATACCCTGGCAGATTCAGGGGGCACAGCATTTTACAGGGGCCCTTGAATATGTAAAATTCTACTTAAAATTGGACGGAGGGGATGCATGTGAATATTTCTCAGGGGTCCCAGAATTTCCAGATCCACCCCTGATGAGTGTCAACACCTTGTATCCGTCACTCAGCACTGTTTGAAGTCTGAGATTAAATAAATGATTAAATAAATGATGGGAGCATAGTAAACACAGATTTACGTAGAGTTAGATGATATGCAAATTCTGTGCAAAGACATCAAATAACTTTCAATCTGTTTCTTCTGGGAAAAATGGAATGGGACATTTTTATGCAGTGAAAGTATTTCTAAATGATCTTTATATGTGGCATAACATAGAGCGAATCTCACGTAATGTTGTCGAGAAATCCCAAAGGAGGTGTGGATTTAATTGGATTGCGCGGCGTGTTTCAGGATAGCGGAATAACTTGATTTTCTTAGACAGGCTTTAGCATGAAAAACAAACAGAATCTGATTCCTATCTCCTTCACACACATGATATAGTATGCTTCTTTTAAAAAACGTTATTGTGCTTTTTCTAGTGTTATTTTCTAGTTGGTTCTGGAGGCTGGTCAAGAGAGGTTTTGCAGTGATCTAGCATTTGAGGATGCGTAAACTTTTGCTTTTAATTCTTTCTAAAAAAAAGATTAACATTTCTTCTAAAGTAAGTCACTTTCATATTTTTCCTTCCTAAATAATCTAAATCGTTTTTACTTTTTTACAGAAAATGCCAAGCAAATGTGCATTCACCATAAAGGAGTAGGGTGCTTTTTCAAAGATTAATGTTTTTGTTCTTCATCCATCCATTTTGTGAAACCGCTCAATCCCAACTGTGGTTGTGGGGGGGACCAGAGCCTATCCTTGACGCAACCACCTGAAAAACGACGGAAAACCCCAAACACGTTTTACGTGAGGCTGAAATATAATCTAAAAACTTTTCGTATGACGGTTTCGTATGACAAATCTGATTGTGCTAGTACAGTTTTTTCTGTCAATTGGTTATTATTCGCTGAACAGATAATTTGCAAGTGTAAGATAGTCGGGCATTGATTTAAAATGATCTTAAGTTCTAAGTTGCTTTGGTTCAATCTGATCACCTGGTCTCTCACTACTATCAAATCAGACAGAAATCATGGAGAAGCTGGTGTCTGACCTGCCTAACTCCTGGCTTTTTAATAATCCCGCAAAAATTAGCACCAGGGAGAGACTCGCCCCCGATGCAGTGTCAAAAGTAATCCATTTTCACACGCCATGTGAACTCTGTTAGCATCTGGAATTTGCTTAAACGTCCTCCAAGTGAGAAGAAAAATTGGCTCTGTGCTTCATCAAACACTGGGCTCAGTAAAGTGAGCATGCACATATGTATGTATGTAAATAATACTCTAGCCTGAATGCAAAGACTTAATAATGAATCCTCACATTTTCCTCAGATATTAAAAAAGCTTTTATAGAGAGGTAGGTAAACCTGATACTTCTGAAAGTCACAAATGCATTAAAGAAAATTAAACCGTTTGGAGTGGTTGAAAACAAACTGTCAATTATCACCGCAAGGGGTTACTGTATGTGTTTTATCCTCCAGAGTGAGCAGGCAGTAATAATGACTAAAGCACGTAGCCCTGTGCGGCTGCCCACTCCAAACAGACAATCTCAGCCTGTGCTCAATGCTGTCAGGGCTTTTATTTTCCTGGGCAAATGGACCCCCCCCATTTCCTCTAATACTCAAAATGTGTTCAGGAGACCCTCTGATCTCACATCTGATGGGCAGTTGCTGTCTCTACACTAAGCCCAAAGCTTTTGATCCTTGCTAAAAGGAATAATAGGATTTTACAGAAAGTGCCACCTGCTCCCAGAAAGACAACCTGAAGGTGGGGATCAGGCTTCAGCAGCTGCAGGACTTCCCCAGAAAAATCCGTGACCTGAGGAACAACGTCAACATCGACCATCTTATCAGGGCAATAACGAGCAACGAACCAAAATTCGAGGCTTTAAGTGATAAGCTCGAGGTTGAACCGTGACCTCATGAACTCAAGCCAACCGTGGATCACATGACATTTCAACGCTTTCTTGAAGGTGTGGCACGACAGATTCTGCTTTTCAGCAAAAGTCAAGCTAAAGACACATTTTTATTCCATCTCGATGGACACCGAAAAAGAATAGGGCAAGGAAATTAGTCAAAGGTCGAGAGGAGACCTTGTTCTTTTCAGCAGGAAAAAAAATAATTTAAAGAAAAGTAGAGTTGTGTATTTGCTGGTTAGCCAATAGCCATTTTGTTTTGTCAGTTCACTCCTACGTCCCATAATGCTCACAAAATGTATAGGTAGACATCATTAGGTTTTGGCTTGTTAATCGTCTTGGAAGGTCACGGCCTGTTCCGTTATGCTCAGGCCATCCTTCGTGTTTCTGATGATCATAAGTACATCACCTACAATGCATGTCACATGACATGGTGGTACAACAACATCATGACAGCTAATGTCTTCATATTAGATTCTTCTGAGGATTGAACCAACAATAAAAGCTTGTGGTAAATGGAAGTGAAATGTGAAACAGCTAAAAAGCTTCCAGGCCGGCTCCTTTATCGGCACGCTTACTGATGTTTGTCTTGACATTAGGTGAACTTTGTTGGGGTTTCCGTCAAAAGCGTGCTTTATAAGTAACTGTAAAACCTTGACCCCCATTTGTCTGTCAGGTACCTTGTGCTCGATTTAATCGGACATCAAAGGGAGCACGGCCTCGACTCGCACCGCAGATGGAGAGCCGGAGACATCCCACCATCGCTGGCCACTTTCACAGGGGGCCGGAGAGGGGAGATCTTTCATCCTGAAGTTTGTTTCTGACAGCATTTATTTCTGTCTTGTGCAAGGTTAGCACGCCCAGGAGAAATGTTGGGGGGAGGGGGAACACTGTCTTCTTCATCCTATAGTTCCTTATAGTAGTTCCTGTTTCCTCTGCCTTTGTATCAAGATTTTTTTGCCCCCATTTCTATTGTCATATCTATATAGTAACATTGTGTACTGCCTTTGTACTGTAGTGCCAATAAATACAATAGTAACAATGATAATAAATAATACCAGTTGTATTACTGCATGTTGTTATTGCTGTGCAGTGCTACTGACATAAAACTTGTTATTGTCGATTCTATGATGGCACAGTTTAATCCCAGCTAAGTCCTGGGAGGGGTGTGATATACAACATGAGTCAAATTTGATTGCGAAAGATGGTAAAAATATCCATAATACTCTGGTGAACTGAAGTTGTTCATTGCGAAACAGGTTCGCTGTTGTGTTTCCGCTAAAAGGCGCTTAAACGCCGCCGGCTAGGTGATTTAGCAGGGACACGCCTCCCTTTGCCTTTCGCCGGTAAATACTTTATTAGCAAAAGTGACGGCACTGAGCCTGTCTTTACACATGTCTGTCAATAGAGTCAACAATAGAATCTTATTCACGATGCTGAAGTTTTCTTTAGTGGTGTTGGAGGGTGTAGTCCTTAAGACTCTACTGGGGAACTGACTGCTTCTACCGATCAGGGCCATCACAATTAGTAAAACATTAAATTTAATTGTTTCTCCAAAACCTGCCTGCTTTATGTTTTTTCTCTTTCAGACTGTTAAGTCAATTATCTGTTTGCAGTTCAGCAAAATCCCCCTAAAGCTAAGCTGGTTTGGGCCTGGCCAGTACTTGGATGGGAGACTAACTAGGAAAGTTGGGTTGCTGCTAGATGAGGTGATGGTGTGGCCAGCAGGTTAGCCCACCATGTGGTCTGTATGGATCCCAATGCCTCAGTGCAGTGATGGGGACACTGGAGAGCAGGTTAGCCCATCCTGTGGTCTGCGTGGATCCCAGTGCAGTGACAGGGACACTGTACTGTAAAAATGGTGCTGTCCTTTGGATGAGACATAAAACTGAGGTGTTTTGTTGAATTCTCTCCCGCCGCTTCACCACCTTAGCTACTGTGTGGTGAGTGTACTGGTGCAGAATGGCTGCCGTCACATCATCCAGGTGGGGGCTACACAGTGGTGGTGGTGGAAGTGGCTCCGCATTGGTTCTGTAAAGTGTGTTGTCTTGAAAAGTGCTAAATAAATGTAACTTCCATTCAGTCATCTCTATTTATATTGTACAATAGAGGATTACTTGTTAAGGAGTAACAAAGTTGGACATTTGGGTACCACTTTAAAATAAGGCTCCCTTTTGCCACTTGTAAATGGTAGTAATTCATTAATAAAAAGAAAACTGTGTTTTAACTTTTATAAATTGACTATTAATAATTTACAAAGTGTTACAACCTAATTAATAACCAGATTATAAACCATTCATAAACTCTGTGTATGGGTGGCACCAACATTTGTATAGCCAAGTGGGCTGTATTGTCATACCATCCAAATACAGGTTAACACTGGCAGAATAGCATTCCCCCAGATCACAGTGAGATAATCAACAGCGGTGACAGAACAACACAGGACAGTGCAAAAACTGTTCCCTCTGGGGGGTAACTGTGCCCTGTTCCCTGTGCTTGTTGGGATAGACTCCAAGCTAACCCTAAACCCTGCAATGGATAAGCACTAAGGAAGATGGATGGATGGATGGATGGATGGATGAAGTCTATTTATCTTCATTCAGTTTACATTACTGAATTACCTGGGGGGGCAACTACATTTTTTCCTTTGAGTGGGTTGAAAACACACACACACACATACACACACACACACATCTGCCTTGTGCAAGTCTTCACAGCATATAAATAACTATGAGTATACTAATATGTGGACTCGTACTGCTGAAATTAAAAAAACACACAGCCATAATGCCTGTGCTCTTAGGGGAGAGCACTTACTTTGTTAAAAAGGCTGAATTGCAAACAGCCTCTTTCACAAAGGACACTGATCTTAAAGTGTAACACAGCCTGTGAACTTTTCCAAAATGATATCTAACTTGTATTTATCAAGTCCTTCGGGGCCCCCAGCCACAGTCTAAGTGACATTAAAAATAACTAAAAAGCTAAACGCCTTTAATGACACTTTTATCCTTGCCTGGAAAATATCCTGCCCCGTTTAATTTGTCCCCCGATTGGTCGTTTAAAATATTTAGAAATCTAAATATTCTATTATCTAATAATCAAATGGAGGTGTTCACTCCAGTGTTATTTTTTAATTTTTTAATGGTTTATTTATAGTTTTTCCATTTGCGTAGAAAACGGGAGGAAAAAAAAAACACATTCCAGTCAGGTTTTTAACATATTCAATGAAGGGCGACCATGTCACTCTAAAATTTTCTTGACAGTCGGCTCTACTATATCTCAATTTTTCCAACTGCAGCATGGAGAGCATTTCACTCTTCCAGTTGTTAAAAGATGGGGGCTTGTCTGATTTCCACTGACCAGTGTTAATTTTGACAGCATAGTTTGATTTAAGTTTCATCTTATTCTTAATATATTATTTTAACGAAAAGGTAACTTAGTTTTAGTCATATTTCAATAATCTGATTTTTCTAGGCTTTTTTGATAAGAACTCCAGGATATGTAGTTGACCGAATAATTTCTGTCATAATATTAGTCGACAAAATGAACAGTTTCATACAAGGATACTTACTGGATATAAAATCATTGAATTGTGTGAGGTTTTAGGTCCCGGGTCCATGTACATATTTTTGGTCTTCTCGCTCTTGGTGGGCTATGAATGTACCACGGTCCTAATGTTGCTCTGAGAATGCTGCTCTGATAAATGAAAATGTGTTTTTTCTCCATGCTGAATTTCCTTACTGGTGCCACGCCTGCGCTCTCGCTCCGGACTACTAGCCAGCACTTTGTGTGTACCTTTGTGTGCCTTTCAATAATGTCTCCTTGGTCACCTCCTAGATGGCTACAGACTAAAATAAAATGTGCTTATACTGAAACAAGCTGTGGATGTTTTTATATCGATAGTTTTTATATTATCGTTAACCTTCATTTGAAATCTAGTTTAGTTTTAGTTTTCGGTGTGGTCTCATTAGTTTTCGTTTTAATGACGTAACTCAATTTATTAGTCATATATTTTACTTTAGATTTTCTTAATTTTATTTCTAAGGATAGATGGAAAGTTGTAGGACTTTGCTAGTTACTACAAAATGTCACGATTTAGTGCTATTGCCTATTTCTATGATTCAAGTGCATTGCTTGAGAGTCCCAAAGATAAAGAAATCATTACTTTAACTAAATGGTGTTTTAAAATGGTGTTTTAAAATGTTTTCATTACCTATAATAGCCTTGCCATACTTACTGTAAGTATATAGTGCACTGTTAGTTATAGTGAAATTCTTGTTCATGCTTACAGCACCCATATGACACTACATAAACATGACTTTATCAGCAACTTTGCTCAACAGCGCCACCCCAGGCCTTGGCATCGAAGTATGTGGTTGCCTGGAGCTTTGGCGCTAGAGGAATTATCATTCGGGGATGTGGACGATCCAGTACTGTACTGCATGTGCCGTGGCGTGCCTACTTTCATGTAATACGAAAACTGTAATGCTTAGCTCCCACTCCAGGAAACACGCGGGTCTCTGCAGTATGGAGTAGTGGGTGTATTAAAGGGTGGGTACGTTGAAAGGCGACGTGTGCAACAGGGCAGGCGTGCCAAAAGGTCGTTTCTATTGGCTGAAAATAATGTCATAGAATGTCATTTCAGAAAGACCAGATATATACCTGGGAAAATATGTCACACAATGACTATGATTAACAGATACAGTAGAACCTCTGGTCACGACCATAATGCATTCCAAAACTCTGGATGCGACCCCATTTTGGTCGTGACCCGAACGTAATTTCCCCATAAGATTGTATGTAAATACAATTAATCCAGACCGTATGAACTACTGTAAATATTTTTTTAAAGATCTTTAAGCACAAAAACAGTTCATTACACCATTGAATGCACAGTGTAACAGTCAATTAAATGTAAAAACATTGAGTAACACTGAGAAAACCTTGAACAACAGAAAAAACTAACATTGCAAAAGCTCACACTACACGAAGTTCGCGCTAGACCCTTACGAACAGCTCGCTGTAAACACTTTTTTAAGTTTTAAGCACAGAGAAAAGAAATAAAGTTTGAAAGAAACTTTATACAAAAACTTCACAGCGAATGAACACACGTCTGACTGAGAACGATGTACAGGGAGACACTGAACACGTGCATCATCTTTGTTAGGCCCTGTATATCCAAACAATATGTGAAACAGAGAATGGGAAATCCTTGGCGTGTACAAACTGGAAAGGAAACCGGCCGCTAGTGCTTTTGTTCACCATCAGAGCATGAGGTCGTGAACAGATGTGAAATTTTGGCAAACTTTTTGATCGTAGCCCGATTTGTATGTGTTCGAAAATGTTCATGACCAGAGGTTCTACTGTATTTGTGATTAAAGGTCTATTTCATTTTTGTTCATATAATGCAAGACCATTTCCTATGTTTGTTCATATTTCCTGCCATACTTCCAGAACATGCATGGTTCCACTCATTTTCGCCATACTCTCTTCCTGCTGACACACCCCAAAACCTCTCTACACACCCCCTAACCTTTTGACACGCTCCAAAATCCTTTTGACGCGCCCACTAGCAGTTTGACACACCCCAAAACCTTTTGACACACCCCCTAACCTTTTGACACGCCCCAAATCCTTTCAATATGCCCCCTAACCTTTTGACACGCCCCAAAATCCTTTTGACACACCCACTATTATTATTATTATTATTATTGGACATACTGGGTTAAACATACACCTCACAATAGAACAGAGGTAATCTCTATAATCAGTTCAAGGCTCAACAGCTGTCACTCAAAATATAAGCGGCAAACACATCAGAAGCAGCAAGCATCTTCCTGCATTAAGGATGTTCTCCTTCCACTTTGTCCAGTAAATCACATTTCCAGAAAAGCAAATATTTACAGACACTGACTCATTTTGATCCACCTCAAAATGTGCCAACCAAGGTCTGAGAAAAAAAGACTATTTTACTGTTTATTTCTGGAGGCAAAAAAAAAACATGATTAATCAAAATTTCAATGACAGAGCATTGAACGGAGAAAGATTCATCAGGACAGTAGTTTTGCTTAATGTTCGGTGTAACTGGATGATGAATGCTTTGTTCTATCGCATGACATTTTTATTTTCCATCTAATTCGCTGAAAAAAACCCCCCAGAAATTAAGGCTTAGCCACAAAGCACAAATAAAAAAAAAATCCTTTTTGTGGTTTTTAATAAGATTTTCACATTATCCTGAACAACACCTGGGATAACAGCAAAAATCTGAGGAAAAGAAAACACTTTTTGTCATTACATTATACTAATCTAGGTCAGGGGTGACCAGTCTTATCCAGAAAGGGCTGTTGGGTATGCGGGTTTCTGTGTGCGGGTTTTTGCTGCAGCTCCCTAATTAGATTACTAATTAGAGGACTGATTGGCTGAAGAGTCCTCACACCTGGGTCACACCAAATGCTGCATACACCCTGGCCCTTTGCGGATAAGACTGCCCACCCCTGCATTAGAGCACTGAAATGTTTCATAAATAAAAGTTACATGATGAGAATGGATATAACTCTTGGTTGATATAATTAACTATTTTGCGTAATACCAATGGGTGTATCTGTGCATTAACTCTGCCACTCTGCTATCTTAAACTCCATCCATCTACCGTCCATCCTATGCAGGCTCACCAGCGCCCAGAACCTATCCCAGAAGCAAATAACCCAGAATGGGGCGCCAGCCCATCATGAGCACACACACTATTCACTTCTACAATGCCAATTCAGTTCAGCATGTTTTTGGACTGTAGGGGAAAACCAAAGTACCCAGAGGAAACACGGGGAGAACACGCAAACTCCACACACAGAGCCATGACGGAGACTCAAAACCTGGTCCCAGAGGTGTGAGGCAACAGTGCTGACCACTGCAACATCATACCACCTGCATCTTAAGATCACTAATTACAAATGAAAATAGCATCAAGTGAACACTGTCATGTCTAAATATTTTAACATATAATTAATACTGAGGTTCATTTTTTGATAACTTTATTGGTAATGAAGTCTGATTTCTCAAAGAACAAAATTAGAACACCATATATATACCGTAATGAGAGAATGTGTTCAATGTGCGGTCCGATGTGAGCAGGTCTTGGTATGAAATTGTTTAGCTAAGACTAAACTGGGGATTGTGCACAACGGTATTTATATTTACTGAAAGGATAGACAGATTAAGAGCATTTGTCAAACAACGGGCACAGGATGTTTCTCTGAAAGACAGAGAGCTTGTCATATGGGGCAGAAGACCACCCAGGCTAAGAGCAAAAGTCTTGGTGACAAAAATAACAAAAAATGTCACCTACATCCAGCAGGAGAAGCAATAGCAGGACGTGTGAAGTATGAGACTGTGAACGTCACAGTCATAACTCCTTTATGCTGTCATGGCTATGAGACTCAGCCGGAGGGGATAAAGGGCTTCACAGTGTTTGGCCATCAGCAATTTTAGCAGAATGTCGAAGAGCGATTTCCATAGATGGTACAGGAAACCGGATATTTATCACGTTATGGGGACATTGTGTAGGATTGTGTAGGATACACACACACACACACACACAAACACACACATTGGCATACCTATCTAACTGGGGACCTTCCATTCATTCCTATTGCAAAAATCCTGATCCCTCCAATTCCCACTCACACATACATACCTTTAAAAATTATACAGGCCTATTTTCGAAGTGCATCTATGCATATATGCATTTTTGTATTTGTTTGCCACTCTGGATGACATTTTCTCACAGCTGTCCATCTTAGCTAATCATTACCATTGTCTGTATGCAAAGTAGGAGGACAACACCGTCTCCGGAAAATCCTTCGGGAAAACGTTTAAAAATCAGGCAGACAGCTCTGCGACGGCACTGTAATACCTCATGATCGCCCGGGACACCAGTGCCCTTCGTACTGCTGCGTCTGACAGGTACTACATATAGTTAAATGGTGGCGCTTATTGCATGTACCCGTACATTTATTTTAAAACTGGCAAAAAAAAAAGATAAATTGTTTTTATGCACCATGGGAAACTGTTTCAAAATATTAAGAAAATAACCTTAGGTTTTCAGGATCAAATGCAGGTAGAATTAAAATTCCTTGGGGTACCCAGAAATGCATCATTAAAAAGCCACAATACCTGCCTGGGTTGCTTAAAAATCTTTTGAGTTTCTTTTCCATACAGAAGAGGCTGATTGGTGATACTCCCGAATCCTCTTCGGAAAAAAATGACTTAATTGCTACCGGACTGGCGCCCCTTTCATCGCTTTTCATCAAATGTTAATAAAACATAAAATAGCGATCACCCGGGTGCGTCATTCCGCGGCCACTAACCTCCATACCACGAGAGCACCACTGAGACCGTTTTAGGCTTGTTATTTCTGTAAATTTAAGATTCCCAATGAACAACTAAAATCACATGTAATCAATACAATGCATTTGCTGTGCGCTTCCACTTTACGCGGCAGTTTTTTTTACAAAGACGACGGTGAAACTGAGATTTATGGCTGGAACAGACAGTGCTTTGAATGCAGACTAAAACAGACCCTTGTGGGTGGGCATGCTTAAATTACATCAACGTTAATCTGAACTCCCACTGACTAATGCAAGAGGGCCGGGATAGTGTTTAGTTTTTTCGCACAAAGTTGTGGTTATTTAAATAAGACTGTATCTTTCAAAACAACAAAAACGAAGAAAAAAAAACAGCAAATAAAAAACAAATAAAATGGAAGCAACAGTAAATAAACTATACAAGACAATAGAATGGATATTGAGATGCTAGTTGTCTTAGCTTAGATATTTACCTTTAATAAGAATGACTAGTCCATGAATCCATAGGTGCCATGGGCTGGTGACTTTCTTACAGTTCAATACTTCAGAAATAATAGTGAAGATAAAGAGAGTTTGAACAGAGGCTAAAAAAGGTCTTCAGCTGGAGACAGCGGGACAAAGCACCTCATTGTCCAGCCCTGGCAAGGAACCCAAAATGAATTCATTATCCTGTAATACAACGTTTAAAACACAGACAGGACTCAATTGATAGGGACGCAAGATGAAGGGATGCCTCCCTAACAACACCATTTTGTCAGTATTGACGTCCCATCAGGAGAACGACCCCTTACTCACGCTTACATTCAGTCTCAGCGTTATAGCTTAATCACAGCCGCTCAGCTTGTAGCAAACACACCCTTCTGGATGTTTCACTGGATATTACGCCACGGGCATCACATCCAAATATTTTATCAGCTTGGACACTCGTAATGAGGACATTACGATTCAGGCCAAGAAAATGGGCCCAGATCAGGAATGGAACAGTTTGGCTCATAAACGCAGGACATTTATCAGGCTTATAATCCACTGAAAGTCGCGAGATTCAGACATTTCCAGTAGTAACAAATGAATAAGCAGAACTTGGTAAAGGTAGGGAAAAAATTTAGTATGGTACAGCAAAAGTGAAAATGCTCCAGAGAAAATGAAAAGGACACTCTAAAGTTATAGGATTCTGAAGGACGGTACCAACCAAAATCTCAAAATGAGAATTTGGAACTCTTGACCTGGCAGAACTTGAGAGAAGTGCCACTCCACTGCACTCCAGGAGGCCTTAGTGAGACTCCATCAAAGTCCAAGATCCTTCTGTTATGCAGGGGACATCACACAGACATACGCAAAGATGTCAGAGTAAGTAATTACAAGGCTAGCTTTTGTCTGTCAGTCTCAAGGACTGTCACCCACTCTGATCACGTGTCTCCTTGTTTATTTCATTTAGATCTATCAAAACCATGGATGGCAGCTCGCTGACCAGTACCTGAATGGTTTTCTGCTTAGTTTGATTGGGGACCCAATTAGTGGAGGCTGAGAAACAGCTGAACCCTAACTCTCTATCGAAAGGAAGATGCCAGACTTTCCGCTTCTGAGTCTCTTGACACCTGCAGACTAAAACATCTTCAATCTGCATTACAGGCGTAGAAGAAATTCACAATCTCAATATTTATTGCATGAAGTGTGCAAATCCTGTTTTGTTCAGGTTGTTATGTTGTTTACGTAATACATTCATTATACATCTATTACAAGGTCCATGAAGCCCCATGAAACAGTGAAGTAGAAAAAGTGTTGCCATCTAGAAGCCAGCACTGAAAGCCCACCTGCAGATTAAATACAGATTAAATAATAAATGTTGGTTTGACCTCACCTGATTCATCACAGTGACGTGTCTCGCAAACTGCAGAACATAACATTCAGCTATAAAAAATTAAGTGGTCAGATTCATGTCATTTATCTCACACTCTGAGGATGGAGGTGGGACCAGAGGTGAGGGCTGGCAGGACTGGAGAGGGAGTAAGGACCAGAGTTAAGGGTTTGAGAGGGAGTTCGGAAGAGAGACCAGCAGTACGGGTCGGAAAGGGAGTGTGGAAGAGGACCAGCGGTAAGGGATGGAGAGTGATTAAGGAAAGAAAGACCAGCAGTGAGGGCCAGTGAGGGAGTAAGGAAAGAGAGACCAACGGTGAGGGTTGGAGAGGGAGTATGGAAGAGAAACCAGCAGTATGGGTCAGAGAGGGAGTATGGAAGAGAAACCAGGAGTGAGGGATGGAGAGTGATTGAGAAAGAGACACCAGCGACAAGGGATGGAGAGGGAGTAAAGATAGACCAGTGGTGTGGGATGGAGAGGGAGTAAGGAAAGAAAGACCAGCTGTACGGATCGGAGAGGGAGTAAAGCAGAAAGACTAGTGGTGCAGGTTGGAGAGGGAGACTGGAAGAGAGACCAGCGGTAAGGGTTGACAGCATGGTGAGTATGGAAGCAAGATCAGTAGCATAGACTGATTGGAGCAGGAATATGTAAACAAGATAAGCAATGAGGGTTGGAGGGTGACTATGATTTCAGGGAGCAGGAATAAGAGAAGAGCCACTTTAAGATACAGCAGAGTCATCAGAAGGAGAGACGTGTATGTGGCTGGCAGCCAATCTCAGTGGCCCCAGCTACCAGGGGTAATTTCACAAATGATGGTACTTAACCTCAATGGAAAGGAAAAGAAAGGAAGAAAAGCAAGGGGTGAACTGAGAGAGAGAGGGACACGGGGGTG
>JAODKC010000001.1:5177286-5194075 GCA_026777985.1 Mormyrops attenuatus
CCCCCACCCCCCCGGAAACGAAGGACAGGCAATGGGTGAATTTTTCAGTGATTCAGGGAAAAAGAAATTTGATGTACCTGCTTGCTCATCTCATGCAAATTCATCAGGCAATCAAGCAATTTGTGTAATAATTATACCTCTCGTTATTCCACTCTACATTTTGTCCACTGATGTCACAATTAGCTGCAGTCTTGACCAAATAGGGTGATATACACCAGAAATATTTAAGAGACAGGGGGATACAATCATGACTATAATGGCAAAGTGATGTTGGTATTAATAATTGAGAAGGATTTCTAGGATTATTCATTCGCATGGTGTCAGCTGGACATTCCTCGCCCACGCCATGATGGGATTAGCGGGGGAAAAGTCAAAGGACAAAATGTAAAGGTCCTGTGCAAGAAGGAGGGCTGCAGCTGCTACCCCGGGGTGCCGGGTTCAAGCCAGGTGGGGCGTGGAATCTCGACATACACAAGAATCAAAGTAATTAGAAGGTAAAAGGAAAAGTGCTGGAAAATCAGTCTGTGCTAAACTATCCAAAAGGTGCTACTCAGGAGGGGAGAATTCACAAAAAAAAAATCGGCCAGGAGCCCTTAATCGCCCCCTAGAGGTGCAGTTCGGGAATTAAGAGTAACCGCTTATACCTGCTTGAGATCTCTACCATGCAAGAGAAATGCAAAAAATGGAAAGGACCAGGCCTGCTCTAACCCATTGTGAGTAAACTTTGGAAAGAGTCAAGAACGTTCAAGCTGAAGCAAGACAGCCTCATGATGGTAGCAGAAACCTTGAGCCATCAGACCTCTGCGTTTTACGTTGTTACGTCTTCACATGTGTACAGAGGGTAAAGTGAAAAGCAAGGTGTACTGAACATGCGATGTAAGTCCAAGCCACTTCATATCGAAAACCTGTCCCATCATAGTTGTTCTCATTAATTATATCAGCTCGCTACCAAAATCCATGCGACTCATTAACTAACTTATGAATGTGCACTGATATCAGTGAGGCTCATGCTCATTTCTCGATTCGTCTTCCCGCTGTTTAATTTTAACTCTAATTCACGTTTATGCCATTATCACTTCCCTGCTAGCAGACGCGTCGGACAGAGCCAGTCAAGCGGGGAAAATTAAAAACAGTCACAGTTTCGTTCGGCGATAAAAAGACTGTCTGGGGGTCATGCGCTAACAGCTTCTGAAATGTCACTACATCACCCATGACCAGCCGACGCTTCAGACTCAATCACATTCTGCATGGAGACCCGCGGATGTCAGCTTACCGCACAAGGGGAGACGGGTTCACACATCACACGCCACCGTCTCGGTCATTTTCAACGCCCTGAAACAGCTCATTACGCTGCCTGAACATATGCCTTAGGTAGGGCTCATTTCACAAGGGACTGGTGAACACGCAACTGTGATTTCAATTGAGGAAATCTGGGCCTCGTTTCAACCAAAACCAGGACAGAAAAATAAATTATGCAGCAAATAACAAGACAGAACCATCAGCAAATTCTCATACACAAAATCCACATAGCTTTTTCAATCTTCTATCTATGGATAAAAAGGGGTCAGATCTATAGAAAGTGGGCACCGAGTCAACACTTACTTCCCTATAATCAAATTAAATTTTTGGAAAGCACAAAATAAGGCATAATTAATAAACATAACCGTGGTTCTGACCTCAAGAACTTCATACATGCCATGAGTTGGCCTTCTAGAGAATTCTTGACAGACCTGAGACAACAGGAATAACACACTCTTGACAAGACAGCTGAAAAGCTTCCATTCCAGAGAGACTGAATGTCACAGAGCAAAGTTATAACTGCCAGTTCTAATGTTAGTTGATTTAATGTGGCCTTAAAGAAACATGCGCATAGAAACATAATGATTTGGAGGATTTTCTGCACGGATGTTTGTGCAGAAGCTCCTGGCAAATTCTCAAAATTAAATCTATGGCAGCCCTTCCATGGATGTAAAGAGAGCAACGACCAGCGCAGTGCAGTAAAGTGCCACCTTTTCTAAAAAGTGAAATGTTCTTAGATATGAATGAATGAATATTAATGAATATTATTCATCTTGAATGTAACTTGCCTGCCTTGTTAATTGTGTTTTTGTAAAGTGTCCTTGAGTGTATGAAAGGCGCTATATAAATAAGACTTATTATTATTATTATTATTATATTATTATTATAAATAGAAACGTGTTCCACCTAGAGAGCTGTAAATGTAATGAAGGTCATAGGATCAACAACCATCTGCAGGTCAAATGAGGCTTGGGAGATACCTACATCAATCCAGATATCACACATCAGGATACCGTATTTTAATGGTATTTTCAAAAGCAACATTCTTCCGGTATTTTGAAATCTTTGTGATAAAATTTGCTGGTTCAAAATACTGCAGCATGCCCAAATATCATATTACCATAATACCACCCAAGCCGAGGTAAGATCAGATCAGAGATACCTACTGAGTCAAACCACTTTTTACAGCATAGCATGGAGTCCAGAAAAACATGAGGAGAAAATGCAAACTGCACACACACGGCGCACTATACAAGCTGCAAACTCACAAACCGTGGGGGTGTGAGGCTACAGCCTTACCCAGTGTTATAACAGCATGACTCGTATCAAACATGCTACACAATACACTAGTAGCACACAATTGTTCTTAAGGTAACGCTTTACTTCAGGGGGGACAAGCAACATAGTAATTCAGTTACTAATGAAGTACAAATCATGTACAAACATAGTAATTGTATGAAATACACAATATGTTATGATTGATTAATGTTGAAGAAACATGGAATCAGTACATAACTAACACTTGGTTTGTGGTTAATTAATACATTCATTCCAAGTGCATGACGACATTGTTTGTGTGTCCCCCGACTAAAGTGGTAACACTTTACTTGAAGGGACACAAATAATATAGCATTGTGCCATTACTTATTTATTTACTTATCTTTTATCTCAAGTAGCAACTATATTTGTTCATGATTTTTTCATAATTTGCACTTCTGTAGTAACTTTATTATTAGTATAATTTGTGCCCATCAAGTAAGGTGTCACCTTTTCTAAAAAGTGAATTGTTCTTAGATAATCTGCCCTACCATTAAGAAACTGGAAGTTTTACACACTTTCAAGACTGTAGAGACTGTTAAACCTGCCACAATTTGTGGAACACAGTTAAACTGCTGCATATTAAAAAAAAGATGTTCCTGCAATGATCTGACAGCCTCATTATTGCACTTGCTTCCTGTCAGCATATCCTGTTATTAACTCTTGGTAATTATAATGCATCCTGACAGGGCCTCAAACCAGAGGTACTATTGTTACCTTAAAGGGAAATTGCATGTGAAATTCATTTTCTGTGAAGGAGTCCAAATTCTGAGTGCAGGATGTACAGCAATCAGCAGCGGGTAACTGAAGCCAGTAGTAATAATCGTAAGGTGACTTCAAAGACTTAGAAACAATCTGTGAAGGCAGGGCTTCCTTGCAGAGGGCAGATTTCATTGTGCATCAGTGCAGATGGGCAGACACAGAGACAGAGAGGCGACAGAAAAATCCCAGGAATGACACGGGGAATTTGCTGCTACATTCTATCATGCAAAATTTATAACACTGCCTCAGATTGAAAACACATCCAGCAGGAGTGTGACAAACACCCAAAATGCCACATCACCCAAAATGCCACATCACCCAAAATGCCACATCACATTTTACCTCTTCATTCCACGTTGTTTCTTGCGCTTATTTTTAAGTGTTTTCAGTTTCCGGTACCAATTAAAAAAAAACATCCTGGAACATTTCCAAAGATCATTATGGCCGACTGGTAATTGACATGCCTCTCCAATCAGTTTGTATATCTCACACTTTAACATTTCCTGTTAAATTGGCATTTACATTTACACCATATTATTCATGTATTACATTGAGTCAATTCAGGCTGGGTCTCAAGCCTCACCGATTCCCACAGTATAAATCGATTACATTCAAACTCCCATAGCCCAGCTGTTGTCTCGTTTTCAGATCCAACAGGAGCTCCTGCCTCTCAATGCCTCTGTGATGAAATATTTCAATTTCTTATCATTCTGTCCTCATACACCTGAGCTCCACTGAGCTATCACACCTTTCTGCATTTTAAATTAGTTTATTTTTTCATTTACTTTGTGTAAAAGTAACAACAAAGCCTATTGGTCAATCATTCAGTCCCATAACAAGATTTTTGCTAATTCATCACCCAGTTTTATTCAGTTTGGTTACACATGGGTACAAGGACAAAATCCCTTAAAAGATGCAAACCCACAGGCTAGATGCATGTTCTGAACCATCCTAGGAGCTGCTAGCATTTGTGGATCTGTGTCTTGGGTCTCCTGTGAACACGCGAGGCTTAGCGTACCGAAGGCAGGAATACACGGCGAGCTCAGCCCAAAGCTCACCAACACGTGTGGCATAGATCATCAAAGACCAGGAACCAGCCAGTATCCCAACAGTGATCTCAGCTAACAGGGAAAGATGATCAGTCCCTCATACCTCACATGCTGGTCAAAGAGGGCCTGATGAGCTCTGCCAACCACAGCTAAAACTTTCATATGCTGCAAAGTCATGCTTGACACAATCTCTCTCTCTCTCTCTCTCTCTATATATATATATATATATATATATAAACAGTCACAGTTCTCAGAATTTCTTATGTCTTAAACTTAATAACTATTAAAATTCATTTTCTTCAAGCTATAAAAGGGCCAGTTGAACAAAAAACACAATCCTACCTGAAACAGACTATTCTATCTAAAGTAGGTGCAGATGTGAGTCATAACTGCATTCGCTTCTCACTGCTTCTGTTGGTTTAGTCAACCGTGAGGCCAATTCCCTAAAACCAAGAGAATGGACTTGGGAGGTACTAGGAATAATAGGGTCCTTCTGAGTCGCAGCATGGACAAAATGGAGGCATCTTCAGAACTACAGAACTTCTAGGTCACATGGTTCAGCATAATATTCACTACCAAGCCACTTCAAAGTATTTTATTTCTTTGTGTTTTTTTGGACAACTTTAAAACCAAGTGTTTATATTCCACTGAGATAAAAAAAGTCTCCTCAGAACCCCCTCTCACACATCTCCAACAACACATCTCCCCCGACAGGTGTCCAGAAGGTCGGCAGTGATGATGCCAGTCGCGACTATGGTGGCACCTGTGTCATGCTAGCCTTGCACCAGAGTGGAGACGCACTTCACCGTCACGCCACAGCTGCCCTGCTCCCCAAGGCCTCGCCTCCTCAAGGTGGGAGCACGGCGTGTCCTCGCTCAAGATGTCATCTGACGTCTGTTCTCATTATTATTTATCCAAACAAAGAAACCATCCACGATAATCGCAGAAGTACTACACAAATCTCTGATACCAGACAGTCTCAAATCTTGAGGGCCTTTGGCATATAGAAGTACATTCTCAACTATAATAATCTAAAGCAATTTCCCCATTTTGAGCTTGTCGGATTAGTGTACAGATTTTTTTCACGCCACTTGAGCATTGAAGCACTCAGTTCAGCTTATTTCCGCATGATTTGATTGAATACTCTCTCTATCAAGGTTGTCGGTGGTTTAGAAAGCAGTGCATTTTTTAGAACCACTACTAAAAGATTAAGATCAGAGGTAAACAAATCATTGCAGATGCTTTAAGCAAACAAATAGGGCTTATTTTCCAAACGACAGAAAGAAAGAAAAGTCAGACGACCACACATTAAGGTTCCCATGTTGTCCTCAGATGTTCAGATTATACTGGGAGAGGCACAGATGCCGGGGACCACCATCATGGTCAATGTGACACTCAATGCCACACGGGAGCAGAACCAGGTCCAATACAACTACGTGGCCCTGGTGTTGGGAGTCCCACTCGTCCTTATCATCATCCTGGGGAACGTGCTGGTGTGCCTCAGCGTGCTCACGGAGCGCTCTCTGAAGACCGCCACCAACTACTTCATCGTCAGCCTGGCCGTGGCTGACCTGCTTCTGGCCGTACTCGTTCTGCCGCTCTACGTGTACTCGGAGGTAGGTCTCCCGCTACCAGAGTTAGCTCAGTATCCCCCGTCACATTAAAAAAACATTTTGCCCTTCATTTTGAGCTGCAGAATTGGAGTCATCTACATTCTTAGTAGGTATTCTCAAAGTTCATTTCTGTATCATGGTTACTGTCACTATTTCAATCAAATGCTTTCATTTTGGACCGGTTGTTCAGTTCCTGGGTGGCATATGGACCCTGAACACCTACGTCTGCGATGCTCTAATGACCATGGACGTGATGCTCTGCACAGCATCCATCCTAAACCTCTGCGCCATCAGTGTGGACAGGTAAGAGTGGTGGACTCTTATCCTTCCCCTTAGCTGGTAAAAGAGCTTTCATCCCTGCAGGAGTGGTTATCTAACCCTAAAAACAGGAGCAGTGTGTGGTTCAGCTCCCTGGGTGCTGCTATGGACGACTGCCCTTCTTAGCCAGCTTGCTCTCACCTACGTCGAGGAAAGCATAAAGAGAATTTCACCATGGGGATCAATAAAGTATCTATTAGTTTTTGGCTGTAAAAATGCACATGACAGTATGGCTGGTCAATGCAGCAATCATGCTGACTGCACCCTATGCAGAACCATCCCAAAACCACAGCTCAAGTCTGTGCTCAACCATGCATAGATACATGGGAAATATTTTGGGACCTCTGAACGTCACTAAGACATTATTATGCTAAAAGACACAGTTTGACAGCCTTTAAATATTCGTTTCCCATCTCTCCAGCATAAAATCTGTGATTTGCTCCATGTTACCCATGAGACTCACAATTTTTAGTCATTTTGCAGTGTCACAGCCCTGAGATCTCACGGGTTCATTCTGGCTCATTTCATTGTGCTTCTCCAGCCCACTTGGAAAATTTTGCCCCGGTTGGCAAGTTGAAGGAGACCCTACTTTTTGATGTTTCACTCTTTTTTTATCACCCACCTCACTGTTTTCACTGCAGCTAAGTTGACATGACCAGTAACCCAACCAGACGGTGCACAGATTCCCAAACTTAAGGACAGCGTCTCCTCCTAGGGGTAATCGTGGCTTAGATGACAATGTAGGCAAAAATTAGATGGAAATCAGAAAGTTATGGAGGCTTCAGCCCTAAGCAGAGACGACAAAGCTGATATTCACACAAACGCACTCACATTCATTTTGCTGTAGATTTAGAAAAAGGGAAACAAAGCCATTAATATCACCCTATTTTACTGCCAGACACAAGCTATGTTACAAATGATGGCAATTTTGTTAATATGATTCGGGGAAGAAGAGGCATCATTAGGAAAGGCTGGGCTTTACTTGAATTACGTTAGTCAGGGCAAATCAGGTGCAGGCTCTGATCCCTAATTGATTTTACCTGCTAAATCCTCTTCACTCTCCATGCATATATAAAGAGGGGGAGGGCAAGTGAGCTAGTTAATTAAGGAAGGGGTTTTTTTTTAGGGTCAAGAAAATTGAAATGTAGATTGTATATATCAGGGAGAATGGTGAGAGAGGATAAAATAAGTCCCCCCATTGCTTTGTAAGAGTGTCTAAGCTGATCTGAGTGTGTCAGGGACTTGCCTAACGTACTGTGTCTCTTTGTACATTGTGTTGGGATTTCTGGCCTCCTTGTTGAGTGCAGTTATTTATTTCTATTCCTAAATGGCTGAAAAAGCCATCTTCACACTGCTCAGCCTTCTCTGCATGGCCTGGCCCGCAGTATACACAAGTGAATTAATGACAGAAGTCGCTGATGCAAAAAAGTCACGTTGAGTTACAAAAAAGTCAAGCTTCATTGAAGCTTTATTATGGAGCAGGAAGATACCTGCCCCCCCCCAACCTCAACCCATAACAGTCTGCTAGCCTGAGTGATACCCTAAAACTATAAACAAATAGCATTGTGCTGTACATTTTGCATGTCATATTGCTGTGTCATTCCCGTTGAATTGTGTCGAATTTGTGCATCTGTGTTTCCTTTGTTCTGTTAAATAATTAAGCCATTGTCTATACACAGCAGTTTTTTGATGCATAATGCACGGGTAAAAATGCAGCTGAGCCAGGACAGCGATGGCAACATAGTATAGTATAGTATCGTATCGTATCGTATCGTATAGTACAGTAGTAATTTTAAGCTAAAACATGTTCAATGCACCATTCAAATATGTTATATGGCAAACACCCTGAATTATTGTATGGATGAATAAATAGAAACTATTAAGCAACTTACAGCTACAAATGTGATTTAGATCTTTAGGCTAAATATTCACTGTACGTAAAACCTATGAATCTGTCATTAGCCTGCAGAAAGTGTCCAGGCCATTGGCCCATAGACCTTGACAAGCTGATTGGTTGGAAGGATCGGAAGGACTGAATATCAAATAAGATTGCTGATCCAATATAAATACTTAAAAGGTCATCTTCAGTCTGGAGCTAGACTTTTCACAAGCTGTCCACAAATAAAAGGTCAAAGCAAGGAAATGGTACTCAGTGTTCAGCCTTTCCTCCATGGGCACATAACGGCCGACGTGCTTTCGCGGCGTTCTCGCAGGTACATCGCTGTGGTGTCCCCTCTGAAGTACAACAGGAACCAGTTCAGCATGAGGCAGCTTATCCTGATCACGGCCACTTGGGTCCTGTCCTTCGGGGTGGCAAGTCCGGTCATCTTTGGTCTGAACCAGGTGCCTGGACGGGATGCCAGCGTGTGCAAGCTGGAGGATGACAGCTTTGTGGTCTACTCGTCCGTCTGCTCTTTTTTTGTGCCTTGCCCCGTCATGCTGCTCCTTTACTACTGGATGTTCCGGGGACTGAGGCGCTGGGGTGCCAGCCGCAAGTCCAAGTTGGCGCGGGGCGAACGGCGCTTCTCGCTGGGTCTTCGCGGCCTCCGGCACGAGCGCAAGGCCAAGTACCTGGTGCCTGGCTTTAGCCCCACTGAGACTGGCCCTAGACCCACGCCCGAGAGCGACCCCATCACCGGTCAGGTGGACAGCGCATCAGACGCAGAGGGCCCCGAGCGGCCACCAGACAGCAGCCCTGGGGAGAATGGGCTGCAGGGACACGTCTCCAGCTCTGGAAGGGGCTCCAGCAGCAACCGCGTTAGCGGCCGGGAGCGCAAGGCCATGAAGGTCCTGCCCGTGGTTGTGGGTACGTATGAGGAATTACTTCCCCAGTACAGTGAGACTCCTCAAGAATGTAGGGGGATACTTCAACATAACGTATATTTACATTAAATTTAGGGGATGCACTTGTCAATTGGGATTAAAAGCCATGTTGATGGACCCACGAATGACACCACCGTGCAATTCACAAAATTTGAACCAGCAACCCTCCACTTACTGACACAGCATCCTAACCCCCTCAGTCACACATGACACACAGCAACACAAAACAAATTACCAAATGCTGCATGTATCTTTTTATCTTCCACAACCTGTTATTCTACACCATTGGCAGGGAAGCCACTGATAGGTACAGGGTAATCTGGAGGGGATGCCTGTCCACCGCAGGACACACACTCAAACACACTCACAGACTACAGTCGAAAACTCTACACACAAAGAACCGTGATTATGACTTTACCCAGCAAACCTGGAGTTGTGAGGCTACATTTTTACTCGCCACACTCCTTTAACATCAAACCCAATAACATCATAGCAACCATGCTAGTTTTAGCAGTTGGCAGACAGTTACTGCTGTTCATCGGATTTGATCTCTCCTCTCCGTTGTCAAAGTCAGGGGACCTTGTGGCGCAACGGTAGCGCATCTGACTCCAGATCAGAAGGTTGCGTGTTCAAATCACGTCGGGGTCATCGCCATGCTTGTTTTATGGGGAACTGTGCAGGTTAGGGCTCCATGCCCAGAAGGTTGTTTCTTGAATACAGTTGGCAGTAGAATAATCATATCGCCACTGGGCCCTTCATCAAGGCCCTTAACCTCAGCTGCTCCAGTGTTCACAATACTGGTTGATCCTGCCCTCTTGGTGTTCTGTGGAGGATTAAAGCCACTGAATGCTGGCAACATTCTATCAATGATATGCTAATTACTGGTTTCCATTTAAACCAGCCCCATACTGTATTATCACCTCACTGAAGCTCATTCTATATATATTCTGGCTGTTACAAGATAATACTTGGCAAACCCAGGCCAGTAAGCATAGAGCACGAAGCAAGAGAGCCGGGCCATCGCATTGTAGACTCAGATGCTGCGAGAAATTTAGACATGTCAAATTTCCTGAATGAAAACATGCAAAGACACAGGGGTGGGGTGGTAGACCCACAACTATAAGACTGAAAGCTGATTGGTTGCTGGAGCGCAGTGAGTATGAATATAGGTCAGTACATTCTTGCAGATATACTGACAACTTTATATTGTTATGTTTAAGAGATCATAGCTAAGGAATAGTCTCAGAGAATCTTCCGGAAATCAAAGCAACATGCCATCCGGGGCTCACTAGTTAGGGGGCACACCCAGGGTTTTGAAATCTGTGTGCATCTCCATGCTCTGCTGGTTTCCAGGGTAAACGTGCTGCGACTCACTGCCTGTTCATTGTTCCTCGTTATCCTTAAGGCTGCCTTTGATCCTCGGAGCAGTATTTTAAAGAGCTGGGCTACATTAATTCCAGTGTTCCGGTTCCCTATCCTGTTTACGTCAGTTATGATTTTTCTGGCATCTCTTTATTGCTTGTTTATAACAGATCTGTCGCTGTATAATTGTAAGACAAAGATAACAAAAGATTAGCATATGCAAAGATCGCCTTATGTGATTAACTTTATCCACATTTCAGAACCTGAGTAATCAGCATTGTAACTATGGCGGTAGAACTATCGCTGCACGCCAACTGCATTAGGAGTTCAAATCCCGTGTGTGTGTGTGTGTGCGCCCAATGACAGACTGGCAAACTACCAGGGTGAACCCACCTTTTGTGCCCTGTGGAATACGCTCCAGACCCTCTGCAACCTCGACCAAGATAATTATGATGAAAAAGGTTCATCTTGGTCGCTATAAGTCTAGTTCTGATGATGGAGTCACATCAAAGTGACTTGCGTTCCTCTTCCACAGGCGTATTCCTGGCGTGCTGGACCCCATTCTTTGTGGTTCACGTCACCAAGGTTCTCTGCGTGCCCTGCGACATTGGGCCAACACTGATCAGCGTGGTGACCTGGCTGGGTTACGTCAACAGCGCCGTGAACCCCATTATCTACACAGCCTTCAACACAGAGTTCCGCATGGTCTTTCAGAAGCTCCTGTGCTGTCAAACATGAGGAGCACCAGCCAGGACTTGGAGCACATGACGCTGTGCCGTCATTGCCTTAGTTGACGTCATCGTGAAGCGAGGCATGCGTGATGCACATACATACGTCTTCAAACTATGCCGTGTAATTGCTGTAAAATATCGCTTGAATGCAGTAGACAAATAACTATTGAAACCTTAGCCCAGAGGCATAAAATATGTGGAAAAAAGTTTGTTTGTACTAAATTTGTGCAAGTTTCTTTGGAAAAACAGTGTAATTGTCCTGTTTTGTTCTCTCCTCCATAACAACTTACTCATTTTAAATGAAAGAAGGTCCAGCATCACTCTTTGCATTATCTATTCAATATAAAGAAAATTTTGTTACCCCATGAGTTTGGCTCAGGAGCTGCCACTGGCAGCAGACGCAAAATGATTGTGGTTAACGAGTGTGTCTGTTTTCTGATCTACTATTGCAAAGCTTATAGGGATGATGGGGGCTCCTATTGAATTTCAAATCCAGGAGGTTTGGGTTTGATATTTCCTGAGCAGATAGCTTTGCCCTTGGCTTAGTCTAGCATATTTCTGCTAGCCTGGCACACTGTCATCTTGTTTTCCCAGTTTCCATTCTCTTGGTCTCCACGTCTTGATCCCTATGCCGCATCTCCACCATTCACCAGAATGGTATTCTTCTAGCACACCTTGCCCTGGAACCTTCTGTCAAGTCAGTAGCCCCAAGTCCTGGTGGTTGCCTGTTTCCTGAGATGTTCTGCCCTATGGACTGAGGGACTGTAAAGCAGAAAACCTGGAAATACAGGTGGGAAGGTCCAGTTTGGGGTCTATTCTCATGTTGGATTAATACAGTGTCTTTACCACACTCCCCGTGTGCTGTACAGCTGTGAAAAGAGGTTTTTGAGGTTTTGTGGAGTTGGATTCTTGGATGACATCAAGTATTGTTCTGATGAAGATATTATATGTCAACAAAATTTTTATCAATGGTGGAAATAAATGGAAAAATGCTCCAAAGGGATATGGGTATTTTTCAAATGAATTGAATATTTTTGATGAATTTGAGAATGTGACATGTGCACCTAAGGCACCATGCAAAGTATTACGGTATGTGAGACTTTTTTCCCAGTCAATAAGAGACAATTCTGTAAACAGCATTTAAGTTGTAGTGCTGTGGTGCTGTGACTTTCCCCTACACTCTGCAAGACCATTCTTCTTCGAAAAAAGGCATTTTCTTAAAGCAGGAAGTGGGTTGACATTTAACCAGCATGCTAGACAGACGCGTAAATTCACCAGCCATCTGCGTCATGATCCTCACTGTGATTAGGAGGCACGGAGCTCATAAGGACACTGAAAAATAAGTACATTAAAACAGTATTTCCCAGCCCAGTTCTTGGGGACCCACAGACATTCTACATTTTTGCTCCCTCCTAGCTCCCTGCTAGACAGTTCACAGTTTTGCTACTGGGAGTTGGGAGGGAACAAAAACCTGAAATTTCTGCAGGTCCCTGAGGACCAGATAGGGTAATACTGCATTAAAAGACCGGAGACAGTCACCATACCCAACTATATCCAACATCGAAATAGAATAGCTATAGCTATTAGCTATAGTCACTAGCTATGGTTACTGCAGACGCTTCCAGGTAGAAGGTAAATCATAAATGGCATTCTAAATCTCCACAATCCAAGATACTTCCGCAGATCTGGCACAATTTGTTTTTCTGTGACAGGCGCCTTGGTGATGCCATACAAAAATAGACTTGAATGAGGAACTGTACAAAACCTTGGCCGGAGGGGGGGGGCGGGGGTTAGGGTAACCAAGGTAACCAGTCATAATGAAGAGGCATAGAGGCAGTACTCTAGGACAAGGGGGCCCAGTAGATACATTCTCACCCAGCCTCTTAACATTACTAATTTCCATTCCTTTTATTCGATTATCAGTTGGCACAGCAGAAATGGATGCAAACAGCTAAGCCTTCATCAAAGCTTATCTTCACGCAGATGAATTTTACACAAAATTCATGGAGAGGTGGAGGAACAATTATGACTTCAGCCATAACCCGATGATGATATCAGGTCCCACTGATGACCGCTGGCTCCCAGTAACACTCTGCAGAGTAAATATTCTACATCAATACACATTAGTATTAAATTATGAATGATTGAACAAATACAAAGAGAAACATCAAAGTTAAAGTGGACAAGCTCGACTGGGCTACAGTGGGAATTGTGTTTTGACTAAATCGGTTTGCGTTGCACATTAAAAATACCGATTCCAGAATGAATCGCTGGAGCAGCAGGGTCAGTCAATAGGGATGTCCAGTTCTCCCTGGAATGGGCTCCAGGCTCACTGAAGCCCAATATTCAATAAGCCACTACGAAGAAAGATGAATAAAAAATAAAATATAAAACTGGACTGATACAGAAAAGAGTAGCATGGCCGCTATGCAAGGACGACACACAGATTTGTGATGTTTTGGAGGCGATGTGTGACTCAGTGAGTTAAGATACTGTGATTGAAAGGTTACTAGTTCAAATCCCATAGTCGGCAGAGTGATATCACCTTCAAGCCCTTGAGCAAGAGCGCTAACGCTGGATGCTCCAGGGACCAACTGACCCTGCTTTTTTGTTGTACCTTGCTTTGCATAAAAGCAGCCAATTGCACTTGGACCTTAAGTTCAGGACTGGGGGTTCAGATCCCAGCTCTGCGCTTCTTCTCTGTTGTGCGAATTTCTTCCTGCAGTCAAAAGACATTTAGACAAATTTTCTTTCTGGTTGCAGTTTTCAGACCCAGTAAGGAGAATAAAAATATATATAGTTGGCTGTCTTTCATGCTTTTTCTGCTGTGTATATGTAATCTACTGGGACTAGTGTTTGGCTCAGAGGGCTGAGCCTCTGTGCCTGGGATTGGAAAATCACCAGTTTGAGGCTGACTTTGGCAGAACAGCTCATCAGCATGTGGGCCTTGAAGAGCGAGATGGGGTCAACAAAAAAAAAAGAATTTTCCCACAGGGATCAATGATGTGCCATCCTCATTATTATCACTGTTTTTAATTCCCCCCCACACCCCTGTCTGTACTCTCCAAAATCTAGGTTTCTGGGACCCTAATGGGATGCTCTTGATGTTAGCATGATGAGCACAGGTTACAAGCTGAGAGATGTGGAATGACTCAAGAAGTACCCCCCATGTTCCTTTGGGGGGGTCAGAATCCTTTCCTCTAAAACCATAGTAACATTTGCAAAAACACCAGAAAGCAAAAGTTTCTTCGAAGGAGTAATGAAAACTGTAACCTCCTCAATACTTTTAATTATTTGTGCCCCAACTGTGGAAAAAAACAATTATTCTTTAGATTTTAAATTGCTTTGATAATTAGGAGGAGCTGAATGAATTAAACTTAAAAACTAAAGTAATGCATAAACCATTCCCCATAACAGAGTGAGACAATAACAATTTGCTCTTTGCCTATAATCTCATCTCAAATTAAAAATGATAAATAGATTAACTATTTCCCCAAAGTTTGACAATCATGTTCATTGTGTTCCCAAGCACAGTACTGCAGGTAAGTTTTCTGAAGGTCAGCTTTCTCATTACAAGATGGCTAATGTATGATTTGCCCCCCCCCCCCCAAAAACTAACATCTAGTGCAGTGGAAATAAGAGCTTTTCCTATTAATCCAAGGTCTTTGCTAAAAGGCTATCTATATTCTTTACAGTAGAGCTTTTCAGCCTGGGCTCCGCGACCCCCTGAGGGTTCGTTGAGCATTTGCAGGGGCTCTACGGGAGATATATCGCAAACTGGATTGATGTTGATATTATCACCCATTTCACCTGGTGCAGATAAGAAACTCAATGGTCCCCATTGGACAAAGAAATACCAAAGCCCCTCCCCCTTCTCTAGTTGGAGCAGAAAATATCCTAGAGGAACCTCCGGTTGGCCCTTAATTTTGCGACCATGCATTAGTGGTAGAGAGTCTCTAGCTCTGATCACTTCTCATTTGGGGTTCCTGACATATGTAACTCTAGGCTCCTCTCCTAGGGGGTGCAAGGTGAGAGAGCCCAACCAGTCACTCCTTATAAGCTACGCCCAAAATGAGCTACACAATTATAATTTTGCTCCCTCCTAGCCCCCAGCCAATCAGGAACCCCGAATACCTGGTACAGGTGCACTTGGAATATATTTGTGCCAGTTCAAGTAAAGTCTTGCCATTTAAATCCGCCCATGGCCAGTACCGCTCCATCCAACCTTTACTCCGCCTCCCTGTCCGGACCCCGCCCACGACTCGCTGCAAGGCCGTCCGTCATTATTGGCTTCTGATTCTTCGCTTTGCCCCTGCCTCTACTTTTGCCTTGGTTTATTTGGTTTCTGGTTTAAATCTCTCGGCCGGTTTTGGTTTACGTCTTCACGCACCCCTCGGATTCTGACGCTTTGCTGTGTGTATGTTCTGTATGTATGTTAGGTGCGTAGGCAGGTAGCCCCAGCTATGCCCGCCATCTCCAGCTATAGGAGGAAGATGCAGAGAAAGTTGGCTGTGCCCATAGCTGCCTCCTTGCCTGACCTGGTGCCTCCAGAGCCCTGCCCTCGGGAAGCTGCCAGTGCATCCAAGCCTGGAAGGGACTGCTGCTTGTCCCAAACCTCCCGAACCCAACCCGGCTGGGGCCACTGCTCATCCATGAGCCTCTAGACCCTGGCCCACAGGGGACCGCTCAGCCCATCCTTGCCTTCACTGTGCCTTTGGAGTCTGTCTTTGCCTTGACTGTGCACCTAGAACCCAGCCCAGGACGGGCTGCTTCTCCATCCGAGCCTCCAGAGTCTGGCTCACAGGGGCCCGCTCCGCCCAGTGTTCCAGGGTCTGGCCTGGGAGGGGCTGCATCCGCTTCTTTTGGGCCTCCAGAACCCGGCTTGGAAGGTGCCTTGCAATCCAAGTCCCAGGTCACTGATCTAGAGGGGGCCTCTAAACCCATGCTCCAGGCTCCTGGCCCAGAGGGCTGCTCCCCCCCAACACAACAGGTTCCCGGCCCAGAGAGGGTGACTCTGTCCAGGCTCCTGCCCAAAAAGGGCTACTCCACTCATGCTTCAATCTCCTGACAGAGGGGGCAGCTCCATCTGTGCACCAAGCTTCTGGCCCGAGTCCCCTTCTCCTGCGCCCTGCTTGCCTCCAGGTAGTCCGGCTGTTCCCTGCTTGCCTCCAGGTAGTCCGGCTGTATCCTGCTTGCCTCCAGGTAGTGCGGCTGTACCCTGCTTGCCTCCAGGTAGCCCGGCTGTTCCCTGCTTGCCTCCAGGTAGCCCGGCTGTACCCTGCTTGCCCCCAGGTAGCCCGGCTGTACCCTGCTTGCCCCCAGGTAGCCCGGCTGTTCCCTGCTTGCCCCCAGGTAGCCCGGCTGTACCCTGCTTGCCCCCAGGTAGCCCGGCTGTACCCTGCTTGCCCCCAGGTAGCCCGGCTGTTCCCTGCTTGCCCCCAGGTAGCCCGGCTGTACCCTGCTTGCCCCCAGGTAGCCCGGCTGTACCCTGCTTGCCCCCAGGTAGCCCGGCTGT
>JAODKC010000001.1:5194175-5204570 GCA_026777985.1 Mormyrops attenuatus
CTGTACCCTGCTTGCCCCCAGGTAGCCCGGCTGTTCCCTGCTTGCCCCCAGGTAGTCCGGCTGTACCCTGCTTGCCCCCAGGTAGTCCGGCTGTTCCCTGCTTGCCCCCAGGTAGTCCGGCTGTTCCCTGCTTGCCCCCAGGTAGTCCGGCTGTACCCTGCTTGCCTCCAGGTAGTCCGACTGTTCCCTGCTTGCCTCCAGGTTTCCCAGCTGCACCCTTCTCACCCCCCACCTCATTATCTCTTGCTGTGCCATCGCCTCCTGCCTTGTCATTTCCTGCCGTCCTGCCGCTTCTAGCCATCCCATCTTATCCTGCCTCTTCGCCTCCTGGCGTCCCACCAGCATCTGCCACATCTCTTGCCATCCCACCAGTGCCCACCACGTCTTAGACTTCTCTGGGCCTTGCCCTGAATCCTGCTCTGTGAGCCACTGCCTCAGGCTGAAGCTTTGGCCAATAATTGTTCCAGGTCTTGGAGTGGTCACTGGTATCAGCCAGGGCTCAAGGGAGGGGCTGGCTAAGTCCTCATAATCTCCACAGCCATTCGTTCATTTTGGTTCATTGCTCCTCAGCCCTGGTGCCAGTACTCTGACCTGCCTTTGTTTTCTCCTGGTTTGTCACCAATGGCTCACTGTTTTTTTTAACCAACCGTCTCTGTTGTCCTTCTACTTGACCTCTCTAGGTCCTGTCCTGGTGTTTGTGTCTTGCTGAATGTCCTCTTTGCTGTCTCTGATCTTGCCTTGGTCTGTTCCATGCCCCTAGTTGTGCCACATGTCTTGTCCCGTGCCCTTGCTCCTGTCTGTCTTGTGCTCTCCGGTGTCTACCATGGTGTTTGGTTCCATTATCCCAGCCCTGCTGATGTCTCATTTGGTCTAGTGTCTCTGTCCCTGAGTGACCCCCTTCTGTTTCACCACAATGCCTACCCTTGAACCCTTCGTCCTGTATGTCCTGACATTTAGGTGGAGTGTAGGGGGCATGGGAAAACTAAATTTAATAGTCTCAACTTCACACTGCTATTATGAACAAGGCCGTTGAGGAAATATTCATTGTCGCTAGGCAACACATTAAGTGAAAACGTTTTAGCATGGAAAGCAGGGTGGTGTGTGAATATTTTCACACCATGTACAAATCTTCTTGCTGCAGTGAGCTTATAGAACAACACAAATTCCAGAGAGATACAAAAAAATACTTTAGCCAGTTAGCCCTCAGGCGGCTGCCTCTCTCTCCCGCGTAGTCCAAAAGCAATTATGGAACATTTTGTCAGTATGCCGACCACCCAGCCACCCTTCACCATGTGTGTATTTTTCTCCTTACCTATGAGTATTTGGTTTCCTTCCTCCGCTGTCTTCTGGCATTCTGTTCCTTTTACCTGTTTCACACAAAATTTTGTATAAATGGATCCTGCATAGGACAAGTAGGTATATAAAATGGATGGATGGATGGGTGGATGGATGGATGGGTGGATGGATTGCCACACACTCTTGTCAAGTGCCTTGGGGCGGCTATGTTGGAGAAAGCACTATATAAACATGAACTGAATTAAGATGAACCATGTCATCTGTCCTTTTGAAGTTCCACCAACATTGAGTCCAGCTTCATTTGTGACTCATAAAAAAACAGGTTTATATATAAAAGCAACACAAATCAGTAAAAATTGTTGACTAGGTGGGCCTACGTGTCTGAATGGGAGGGTCTGGCCTAGAGGTCTGCTCGGGACTGATTTTTCATCCCGCTCCCGCAAGTTTCTGTCCCGCTCCCGCAGAAATGTGTAATATTTCGACCCACTCCCACCCGCATCTGTTATGGTTTCTCCCGCCCACTGAATCCCGCAAGCAAGGGTGGTGGAGTATAGGGTGGGCCAAGAAATATTGGGAAACATTGAAATTTGTGGTGCGGCTCTGCGTTTATTCCAATTAGAGGTCTGTGCGGGACTGATTTTTCATCCCGCTCCCGCAAGTTCTTGTCCCGCAAGTTTCTGTCCCGCAAGTTTCTGTCCCGCAAGTTTCTTTCCCGATCCCGCAAGAAACTCTCAAATGTAGACCCGCGCCGCATGCTTTTGCGCCGCGTCCCGCGAGTCCCGTGGGCGTCCCGCCCCGTTGCAGACCTCTAGTCTGGCTCCTACTGACCCTCCTTGTGGTGGCTATTATGTGCCTGTCTGTAGTCTCTCTCTCTCTCTCTCTCTCCCTGTTCTTCTGCTGTCCTACAGGGGGCACTATGATATCCAGAGGCCTTTTGTGTGAAGTCACGCGAGGTTATAATGGCCAGGAAGAGAAGCCCGAAGAGTGAGGGTTGTGATTGTGTTTCTCTACTGTGTTGTGCTGTGCTGTACTGTGCCATATTGTGTCGTATTATGTTATTGCACTACTGTGTTTCTTCTCTGTTTGATTGTGTTTGTTCCTCAGGAAAAAGGGTGTACACATATCCCTCATTTAACATCCATTCGATAAACATCTATTCACGCTAACGGCCGTGGCATGAAAAATTACAATAAAACTTTTAAAACGTGCAGGCAGGTGGTAGGTAGATGGCTGACTACCTACCTACAGCCTAATAAAGGCACTGTACTGAACAGTGCTACCTGACGTGGAATGTTATAGTACAGTACTGGACTAAATGTTTTCATATTGTGCTTTAATAATCCACAATAAAATTTTAAATACAGCACAATCTGCAAAGTATCCAAACTTTGTACTGTAGGCATCTTACTACAGCAGGGCAGAAGTAGCCTGTGACTATGGGAATATTCGATCATTTTAGTTTAACGTCCTGTTTTACAGAATGTAATGTATTTTATAATTAAACGGGGGATACCTGTACATATCTGTAAATATTTTTTGTATGTTTGTCCATCACTCCAGTTGGGTTTGGGGCATTTTGTCTACCTTGTTTACCTGTTTTGAGTGTCAGGGAAATAGGACAGCTCTATGTATTTTACCTTTCTTTGTTTTTGGTAGGTAAGTGTAGTGTGGGTTGGGTGGAGGCATTTTGGGGACTTTGTTATTTTGGCCTGGCTTGCCCGTGGAAAAAAGGACAGTGCGAGGCACAGAGTACAGAAGCGACCGCACAGCAGGCATGGGACGAGGTGGGAGAGCATAAACCGCTCGTGGTTAATGATGGAGCAGAGGCGGCCCCCTACTCTGACAGGCGATGCGGGCCGGCCATCACTGAGGACTTCTTTGCCCAGCCGAGATGTGATTCTTCAGCGTGTGCCATTTTAAACCCCTTATTCTGCAGCAGTAAGGCAGCGGAGCACCCTAACCCCCCCCCATATCAGGTGTCAGCTGCCTTCCCCATGACATCCTCCCCTGCTGGCCGCTTTTTATTTTCAGCTCTCTTCATCCTCCGCGGCCTCCAGCAGGGAAATGTCAATGCCGGCTGAACTCGGCAGTGTGATTTTCCCCCCTAATGCCACAGTGCTCTGCGATTCACCTGGTTAATGTTTGTTAATGTTGTTGAGAAGGAAGCTGCTTTTTTGTTAATAAAAGAAGTAAACAAACTCAGACTTTTACATATAATTCATATGAAGTTAAAGTATGAAGAATTTGGGTTTCTGAGCTTGTGTCCTTAGACAAATGGAGCAGGGGCCTATCATAGTCACCCAGGTGACCAATAAAGCTGGAGTGAGATGTCTAAGGTTTAGAGCAAACTTTATTTTGAGATGGAAACTGTTATTATATCAAATGAAAACAAAGGAAACCTGTGGCTTCTGAAGCCTTTTGTAGCAGGTATTCCTACTGGCGCAATTAGCTCAATCAGGGCCTGATGTGCTTCTGGAATAAAACGGTATGGGGGATTATTAGCGGTCTCAATGGAAACGCGGTATCGCGGCGGTCATGCCGTTAAACACATACGCCACTGCGTCACGGTTAGCATTGATGATGGTAAATGAAGCGAAATGAAGGTAAATATACACAGGTGGCTGAATGCACACGGTGACATATCTGAGCTGTACCGCCCAACCCCCCCCACCCCCACACACACACACACACTCCCCGCACTGCCATTTCAGGCTAATACGAATAACAAAGGGCCCTCTGTTTATCAGGCAAGCAGATGCAGGTCTCATTTCCATGATTAATTGTTCTTATGAATATACGGAAGAATGTATGTCTGCTGGGACAGCTACGGAGGGCTCATTCATCTGCGTAAACCTGTTCGTCCTGAAATGGCAACCATCCCTGGTCCCATGGTATGTCAAGCTTTGGTCCCCCTAATGTGGTAAATACACAAACGCACACACACGCACACACACACACACACACACACACAAGTCTGTAATTCCATCTTTGTGGGGACTCTCCATTCATTTCTATGGAAAAAACTCTAATCCCAACATGACGACCCTAACCCTCACCCAGCCCTAACCATAACCATAAGTAATCAGACAAAATGAATGTCTTTTGCCATTTTTAGATATTTGACTGGATTCTCAGATCTTTGTGGGGACCTGAAAAATGGTCCCCACAATGTAATATAAATATAATGCACACACACATCCATACATACATGCAGACAGACAGATAGATAGCCATCTTTCTACATGCACACACGCTGTTTACGAAGTAAGCTGACACACAACAGCTATTTTCAAATATCCATTATAAACAAAACTCTCTATAAAGAAAATGTTCTCCGTTAACATTATTTAAGTATTTTAAATAATGAAAACAAAACTTTGGCAAATGACTGAGCTTTTCTTGTAGAAATTGTCTTCCTATTCCAACAGCTATTTTAACTCTTCATAAAATGTGTTATTTACTGGTAGGTTGAATGGTGGATTACTTGGAACTACTATGGTATCATACAGCCGGGATTGTGGGTGCAGTTCTTGGCTGTATGTGTGGAGTCCGCAAGTTCCTCACTGTATTCAGATTATTTTCCCTTGGGTACTCAGGTTTTCTCCCATGTTCCACCTTAAATTTACAAGTGTAAAGAATCTCATGCCTATTATTCATGCTTATTATTCATCATACATTATTATTATATATTGTTTGTTGTCTAATTTTTGTCAGGTAAAGGTAAAGTTAACCAATGACATCGCTCTGTGCTGTAATGTTAACCTTACAGTGCTTTGCTAGTTGTCATTGTCATTACAACAAATCTTTTATGGTCTGGTGTGGTGTGACGTCACCTGCCACCCTCCTTTGCTTGGTCGGAATGGCATTTGCTAGTTTTCACCAGGGGGCGCTTGATTGGTATGCACCAGCCCTGAACCTACCCAAAATTATGGGCTGCACTACTCGTTACTCCTTCACGATCAGTACTGATGAGTGAAATTACTCTTTTTAGGACACAGTTCCTCAGTTCAGTTCATCTAAAACATTCGCTCTTATTCATTCACCACCTTGCTCACTAATTCGGGTCTCTCGTTCTCCTTCTCCCAACAGAACTAACCCGACTACATAAGGGTCTCAGAAAGATCCCAGATTTCCCTAGGATGATTACAGAAACACGTCACACTTAACCGCATGATTTAGACTTAAATATAAAATGCACAATAATATATTTTTATATGTACTATACTATTTTACATTCTATTATCATTATAATGTCCCAGCAAAATAAATGCAAAACCATTAATTGTTGTCAACTGCATTGTAATTATGTACAATTACTGGGTTCGAGATTCAACTGATGCGAAGAAACGCTAGCCAATTGGAAACAGCCAGCAACACAATGGGAGGGGGAAAAAAAACTTTCCGATCATATTGTCCATGATGGTGAGAAACAGAAGTGTGGCACCAAATTATCTCTGTACAGGATAGCGCCGCCAATCAGCAGCAGCAGGAAAGCCGGTGTTAGCATATCAAGTTCTTACCACAGTCAAGCACGAAAACAGCAGAATATTCCACATAATTACCAGTTAATTTGGAAAAAATTATTGTTATGGCCCCCCATATAAAGTGGCCCCCCTCCTTACGGATAAAAATCAGGGCTCATCACAGATGTGGATAAAAACGTTCGATTCAAAGAATCCGTTTGGAGGGCTCTACATGCTGCTGTTATTTGATCTATTTGGTATCGGGATCGGACCAGGAAAATATGATATCATGCCATCTGTTATTGATAATGGTGCCGGTTTGGCAGATGGTCTAAAGTCCTTTATTACTTGAATAGTTCAATACTTTAATTATGACTCAGATCGGCAGTGCATGCGCGACATAGTGTATGTGATAGCAAGGGCGTAGATTTGGTCTTGACATTGGTGGGGACGTATAAATCTAACACCCACCTAAACTCACCCCCGTAAACTGTGAGTTTACATCTAAACTAGAGCTGGGCGGTATGACCAAAAATTTATATCACGGTATCTCGGTTGCAAGGTATGCAAGGTATGACTGGGCGTTTACCACATTTTACGAGATTTTACAGGACACATTTTTGTTTTACGTTTTTGCATTGTCATAAAGACTGGGATGTTTCGCCAAGTTTGACGCGATACTTTACTTCGTCGCCACAACTTTGTAGCACTGTTTGCATAGAGGCTTGTCGACATCCTTAGCCTTTCCATGCTCATCTGCAAAATACTTCCAAATGGCACTTCTTTTTTTTTACTAAAGCAGCTTGCGAAGTGCCTTCAACCGCAACATATGCCACGTTCGGCCAACTCGGCATGTGTGCGTTAACCAGCGCGAATGCGTTCAGCGGGTATTTAGAGGAGGGGAGGGGCTGCGCGATTGTTTGTGTGTGCGTGAACGCGCGCCTGCGCTGTAGTGGTGCTCATAGTGTAGACCTCGAATCATCATTAATGACTGCACAGTGAGTGCATTTTTAAAACAATTTGTGCCAATTGCACTGCACAGTGGATTACCTGCAAAAGCACACAACTTCCTCACAACAGGCTACTTAGTTTATGTCTCATAAGAAATGTATCCCAATAAACACGTCAGTGCCATCAGAATGAAAAGTTATTGTGTGTCACCAAAACTCTAGGCATGTCAGTATAACAAGCTCTGTAGGCTAATCATTTTCTTGCACAAGGCTGCAGTTTTTCTCTGACATATAGTTTCAACTGAGGTTAGACATGCCACAGCCAATCACACTGGCCCATACTGTATGTGTTTGGGGTGGGAGGACCCGAGTAGAGAACAGGATTTATTTATTTAATTTTTTTTTTGGAGGAGATCAAATTATTGGTAGGGACAATTCAATAATCGCTGGATATTGCTGGGGACATGTCCCCACCGTCCGTGCGAATTCTACGCCCTTGTGTGATAGTGATAGTGACATAACTATCTCAGTTATTCACTTGCGGTATGGCGATGCTTGTGTTCATGTAACTGCTTTTCAAAAACCATGCTTTGCTGCACGTGTCCATCTCATTTAGTTTAATAGTTATTAGTATTGTAGCGTCGGGCGGACCAAGGCATCGCAGGAAGCAGAGAAACACGGTCGGGGAATCACACTCTTTATTAGTAGTCCTTATAAGGACTACATCAGGCAGCCAACGAGCACCAAAACCCAATTACACATACGAAACACAGGGTTGTCAGTCGCCGAACTGTAAGACGCATACACGGTGGTGGATTTATGCAAGCTAATTACACACGAAGATCAGACCGGGAACACACAAGACACAGGTAAACACACGCGCAACAATAAGGAATGGTAACCGTTAACATTAACAACAACACAACGAGGGCTATTTACAACTTCACGCGGGGCATGCTGGGACATGCGCCAATCAGGCCAGACGGCGCTTGGCTCACCGCCGCCACAGTATATTTATTGTACCCTATGCACTTCGAATGGTGTAATTATATATGAGTATGGATGCCATTCTAAAATAAGTAAACACTCTTCAGTCATCTTCCCAGCCACATACCGATGCTGTGTCTGTATGTATAAGTTAGTGAGTGATGGATGAAGGAATATTGAATGAGTTTTGAAGGGTACATGTTTAATCTCACATCGTAGCATAGCCCTTAGTTGTGATAACGTTTCATACAGTTAAGAGTTTTTCCTCTAAGGCATCTTCTCTAAGGCATTGTCTTTGAAGTAGCAATCTATGGCGATGTCTAAATTCGTATATTCGAGAATCTGTCAAGTCTGTCACTGTATATGCTCGTACTGTTGGACGACAGGATATCGAATGTCTTAATCTAAGTCCGTAGTTCCTCTGTTTTGATTGAAGTTTCTTGATAGGAGGATTTTTCATAATTGAGGCACCAATGCATTGATCATCACGTTGTAAAGTTTGATTTACTATTCACACATCAGTTGTTAGAGCATTTTGCCCGTAATCACAAGGCCCAGCCTCAGCCCGTCTTCGGGTCCTTGAGCAAGGCCCTTAACCCCCAGCTCCCTGGCCACCCCAACAGGTGGCGTATTGATTTTGGTAAAGCATATGTCCTTTCAGTCCTTTCGGTCTTGAATTTAGCTTGAAGTGGCATTAAAATGTCTTAAAATGTCTGAAATTTCACATGAGGATTTCTGCAGACACCCTGGATAAGCTGTCGGCGACCTAGCTGAAGAGAAGCCGTTAACTCTTGGCTTGTCCCTGGGATTTTGTTCCTTACAAGAGATTTTCTGCTTATTAAAGAGAGAACATCTGTCCAGGCAGCCGCGGTTCTCATCCGCAGAGTGCCCAGCACCCCTCTCCGATCCACATCCTTGGTACCTGAATTTTTATTCGGAGGATTTGGTTGTAAATATTTGTTTTTTTGCCAAAATGAACGATGAGTATCAGACTCCTGCAAAACCACACAGGGTTATGTTTTAACTTTAAATTATTGTGTTCTTATGAATTACTGCATTATAATCCATCAGTTACATTAAGTTGTGGTAGGCCTAAATGAACATAGCTAATTGTGGATCCATGGTTAGTCACCCTTGCTATCCATAAGTAGCCTCCAGGGTTTGGGGCTTGATTCCATAGTTCAGAGACATGTTGTTTATATTAACTGATCTCTAAATTTTGTGTGCCTACTGCGATGCACTGGAATCCTGTCTATGGTGTCCCTAACCGTGTGCTCAGTGCTTGCTAGGGTAGGCACTAAGTTTACTGAGAGATTCTAGGATCCGACTCTAGGGGAGCCACTGAAATAACATGAGTCCCCCACAAAAAAAAAATGCAGAAAGGGGGTGGGGTCCCACTATTTAGTTTTTAGAATGGGGGGTTCAACATTTATAAGAAAATACAGGGCAAATCATTAAGTGGTATTACATTTTTTTTCAGGGGGGACTGAGACAAAAAATTGGACAGCTGAAGCGCCCCTAAATAGGGTCTAGAATATTCTGAGACCCTGTATTGGACAAGCAATATGGAAGATTTTATAATGATGATATTAAACTGTCAGAAATTTACTGATTGCTTAGATGAGGCTTTAAATGCCATAGGGGTTAATATTCTTCTACAACAACTATATTCAGTCCTTGGAATGTGTGATATTTTGGGTAAAGCTGGGCTGGCACAGATTCCACCAGAAAGATGGGCACCGCACTTCACATGTTCAAACTGGAATAATAGCACACCAGTGAGTCACTTTCAGTAAAGGAGGCTTTTAATTCCTCTTTATGAGAAGATATACAATACAGTGTTGCTTGTGTGACTACCTTAAGCTGTAACCCACATGACATCGATAAACTACGGTCATAATAAATCAGAGGGTAAACTGGTATACCATATGCAAGTATTTTATGGAAGTATTTAAACTTCCTTGCACTGTGATAATTTTGCAAAGTGTACACACTCAATTCCTGCAGTGAAACTTACAAGCCTGTGAGAATGATACACAAAATTATTTTGTGTTTCCGTCTGCACCGTTATGCTAGCGAAATGAAAAAGATGTCATATAAGTGACTTGGAATAGTGAGAGTGTTCAGAGGTGGGAAGATGTAAATGGCATCTTGTACATTTGCTCCAGAAAATAACATATCCAGTGGTCTCCTTTCACTTCCGTTTCTTCTGACAGGATTTGGATGCCATTTAGGTCTTGGTCGTTGGGATTGGTTGGAATGGATAAGCTGCTGCAGGTCTGCGGGCCTTCCTAAGTCTTAGGGATGTGTGACGTGTGCGGTGATTTTTATAGCGACGGTAAAGGAGAGGATTGGGAGTTGCAGGTTTCCTGTTGACAGGAGCAGCGGATGGGCATGGATTGTAATCAATGGGACGTGAGCAGGGACTTTGAGTTGTGCTAAGTTGTTGCTGCTCGCCAGAGCTAGGGCAATGTCTCTGTTGTTGGCAGGGATTTTGGGTATCGCTAGGTTGGTGCTGTATGCAAGGATTGGGATTAGGGGAATGTTGTGGGCAGAGATTTTGGGTATCGCTAGGTTGGTGCCGTATGCAAGGATCAGGGTTAGTGGAAAGTTGTGGGCAAAGATTTTGGGTATCGCTAGGTTGGTGCTGTATGCAAGGATTGGGATTAGGGGAATGTTGTGGGCAGAGATTTTGGGTA
>JAODKC010000001.1:5209213-5229299 GCA_026777985.1 Mormyrops attenuatus
CACAGGACTCCCGTGAGGGACACGGCCTTTTCCAAGTCCACAAAGCACATGTAGACTGGTCAGGCAAACTCCCATGAACCCTCCAGCATCATTGTGAGGGTGAAGAACTTGTCCAGTGTTCCGCGGCCAGGACGGAATCGGCATAGTTCCTCCTGAATCCGAGGTTTGACCAACAAATGGGCCCTCCTCTCCAGTGCCCCGGCATAGACATTCCCAGGCTGGCTGAAGAGTGTGATCTACCCTGTAGTTGGGACACATTCCCAGTCCCCAATCTTCATATATAGATGCAACAGAAAAAACAAAGATGTAACTTCCATTGATTTATTATTCATTACTTAATAAGTCCAAAAATCAATCCTTGAACTTGCAATAAGGACCCATGACAAACTGACATTATTGATGCCATACATCGAATAGTTGAATAAATAAACAAACACTTTAGCTATCATTTGTCCTATTTGAGGAAATCAATTAACAAATGATGAACATGCTCCAGATTCACTGGTATTAAAATACTATATTGTGAACCAGTAGGTATTAACATATAAGGGCTTCCTGGACCCGGTACAGGGAAGTATTTGACTTTCAAAGAGCCTTGGCTAATTCTCCAGCCTAAGCTGGCAGAAAGGTCAGTGGCTGAGAACAATGACTAAATCATCACAGCACTGAAATCAAATCAAGTGGAGAAATCGCCCTTTTGAAGAGAGAATCCTTCCCTTGCTGTGCTCCTTCAGCGAGGTTAGGGACCACCGAGGCAGCAGTCTCAGTCTCAATCAGTCTCAATCAGTCTTTATGGCTTTTTTGAGCAAAGGAGAAATGGTTTAATAACATACAAGATGTACAATGACTCAATGGGAATTTTCTTCATGCATGCTAAAGACGTAACAAAACTACCATCAAGTTGACCTCTTTTGTAAATGGGAATGTAGGCATTAATGACTGGTTTTCTTAAAACACATAAGAACCAGAATAAGGGCAGCAGATCCAGTACAAAGCCATGACGATATCAGATTGTATGTTGCTTGGGGTGGGCTGAAGGACCCATTAACTGGGCTGGCTTTCAGGCCTCGTGCCCTTGGTCACTCCTAAATTGAGACTCCTTCCAATTTATATAGGAGTGGACACTGTAGGAACAGGATATGCAGTGCCCCACTTCTTGAGAACAGCCTGGTCCGTCTGATGCCAGTGATTACAGCTGCTCAGCTGAGCTCTGTCATTTACACAGTCAGAAATTCTATTTAAGTACAACTAGCCACTGCCTATTCTACATACTGGCATAAATTTGACTCTTTGACTACAAATGTCCCACATGTGCCCGCCATTATAAGCTTGATAACACCCTTCCCTCCAAGTACCCATTTTGACCGTGCTGTATAAGACACCAGACATCAAGCAGATGGTGTCGAGCCTGCAAATCTTGTTCACATGGCTCAGTTCTCCTCCCAAACATGGTTCCTTATTGCAGGGAAATAAACATCTTCTGGTTTATGCAACCAAGCGGCTGCACCATCAGCTTCAGGGCGGCACACTAAGCCTCAGACTTCACTGCATACAACCACACCTGCCTTGCTACGGACAACTACAACTGTCCTGGGAACCATTAGACACACCACACTGGACAGGAGAAGATTCCAGTTCATGAATAAGTGCTATAGAAGCCAAGATGATTGTTACTTATGTATGCATTACCAGTGATTCACGTGTGTTGGCTCCACAAGCTTCACTGATTTGATTTCTTTCCCACACAGTCTCCAATAAGACAGTTGGAAGACCTGTGCTCCACCCTTGTTACTGGCGAGGTCATGGCGTACCTGAACACCTGGGACAACACTCTCCTGGTGGCGTGTACGGATTGGAGCAGGTCACATCCGCGCAGGCCGCTGAGCTGCAAATCACTTCGCCGGTCTGCAGGGCAGATGGACTTGCTGAACCAAAGATACAGAGAGCACCCACTACCAAATTGACCCTTCCTTTCTGTGTTTACACAATGCCGCTAAACTGTACTAGCATATCCAGCCACAAGAGGGAGTACACTATACAGAGTACATGGTCTACAAGTAAAAGAAACAAATTATTTCCCATAGTCCACCATTGTCTGCAATAAAAGTCGCTTTGTCTAGACCGTTTCGCCACGCAAAAAGAAATAGAACATTTGCAGGGCATAGAAGTTACTGCTGTCCTTACCTGACAGAAGCAAACCTTACAGTGGTCATTGGGGTCACTGAATGTCTCCTCATTTTTGTAGCTGCGCCCGTTGTAGCAGCACGCGTTGGCACATTCATCTGTGGGGATGCAGTTACGGTCAGGAAAGCAATGGCTGCCCAGCAGGCAACACGGCCTCACAGACACACCTACCATCCCCCCGGCAGTCTTGCTGGCAGGATGTCTGGGGGCACAGAACCTCTTGGCACTGGGCCTCCCCGCGCAGGCACATGCAGCTCCTACATGGCTGCTCATCCACCATCCAGACGGAGCCTTCCTCACGCATCACGCCGTCCACCATGCAGCCTGCGCAGGAAGGAGGTGGAGGGAAACATGCCTGTCGATACGTGTTGTCTCACCTCTCCAGCATATTGGGCTATTTATAAATCAAAAAAGGAGTGATTTAAATGGCAAGGATGAAAATGATTATGATGTCTCGGTGAATGCATGCAGCGCTCATGCAAAAGCAGCGGAGGTTACTTTAAATGGATTTAAATGTTTTTTTTTTCTATGATGGTAAAAATGTTTTAGCGGAACTTAAACTCCCTGCGTTATAATGTCAGTACAGAATTGAAAGGAAGAAAAAGCCTGATCTTTAATCTAGTTGAATAGCAATGTAAGAACTGCATGTGCATAACATGTGATATAGGTATTAATATTATCGTCCAGCCCTTATAATATACTACAGCCATTTTTCGAGTTCAGTACAAACACCCTGCCTCGCGTTGTGATGTCATTCAGCTCTAGTACCAGTTTTTACGCCAGTGGAAAACGAACACTTTGAAAGTACCAAAAGTTCGGCACCTGGTGCGGTGGAACCTGACCCAAAACTATCGACATGTAAACAGCTGAGAGTACAAAGCATGTAATGAGTCAAAAGCAAATTTCTGGAAACCTCTGAAGCCAGGCAGCAGTCTTTAGGAATACTGAGCTCCTCACTCTCTCTAAGGCTGACCCCAGCCACCCTGCGCAGGAAGCTCATTTTGGCCGCTTGTGTCCGCGATCTCATTCTTTTGGTCACTACCCAGAGCTCATGACCATAGGTGACGGCCAACCAAAGGTGGAAATTTCAGGTCCAGCAAGTAAAAATCCAGACCATGGTTTTGTTCAAACTAACCAGTTGAGTACTCTGTAATTGTGACTCTTAGTACTCTGTGACTATGACTCTAAATCTAAATCTCATTTAGCACACCTGATTCAACTCCTTGTGCTAATTACCACACAGCTTTTGAGCTGAATCATTTGTGGTGGAACAGGGAAAGAACTAAGATACACAGGGCTCCGGCCCCCCAGGACTGGAGTTTGACACCCCTGCTCTAAATACTCAACTGGTTGGTTGGAAAAAAATCTTAGTCTGGATCGGTACTCTCTGGACCTGAACGTTCCACCTCAGTAGCTGATATAGGCAGCCACCTAGCATGACACCTTTTGAGTGGGCACAGTCTTAGCCAGCCAGTCTCACTTTGTCTCACCAGGGGCGCTGTTGGTGAAGCTTGCCTAGGGCGACTGGCACTGTGCTTGGCATCTGGAAGCTGTTCTTCACCTGTTCTTACGTAAACAATACTAGAGGCAGGAAGAGGGGGGCTACCTGAGCATGGGAGGCAGCAGGAACCTGGAGTGCTCTTGGGGTTGAGGCAGTAGGAAACCTTACAGGTCACCGGGATACATTTCACAAGACCGTCCTGAAAAACGAGTCAGTGTGAGGGACATCTCAATCTCTGAGACCATGGCTCATTCTCAGTTTATTCCACTAAGGTCTTCATGGGATTGCACCCTTAAGAGTGACATACTATCCCGCTAAAGCATGCCTTTGGTTTAAGACATGACTTCTTGGAGACCGATCTCTGGGGAAGGCTGTGCCATCTTTTTTAATTAGAAGAGCTGTTTAATGCCATAAAGTGAGAGTGACAAAAGTTTACAACAGAAATTATATTGTTAGATGACACATTGAATTATCATGCAGTAAGATAAAAGGCAGGTCACTTTAGGAGATCTAAAAACGCATATCTTCCTTGAATTTAGGTAGCCTAACAGCATATTGTGAAGTTTAATGTTGGCTTGATAAACTTAAGCTGAAGTGTGAAACATCTGACTATAAAACACAGAACACACTCATCCAGCAGTTACACTTACTATGCATGAGCAGTTAGTACAAGGGCTGGATCTGGACAGGAACACGACTCCATTTTTATAGTTGGTCCCTTCATAAACACAACCTTCAAAGACAAGGCACAGGAGTTAATATACGAACAGACACCACCTCTCTCAGGAGGACCTCTGCTGTCGGTACCAGGCACAGAAGGATCGAAGTTTTAGCATTAAAGCATCAAAACGAGCCTTCATTTCATTGCAGACATCCTCTGTCATCAGCGGGAGCTCACCATTTCCGGAGGGCATGCAGCGGAACTCTCCGGCATAACAAAGGCAGACTTCATCAGGCCCGTTCTGCATCCACGTGCCTCCCTCAATGTCCTGTCCCTCCCAGCGGCAAATCACCTTGCGCTGTGGAATAGACTGCGAGTTAACTCTCTGACCGAAATGAGAAGAGGAGAGTTAGAAGATGGAACGATCAGGCATTAGGGCTTATAGAAATGTGCAGTCAGTATGGAATGAAACACCATTCTGTCTGCTTAATAGGATGTCGGTAAACAGAATAGAGATACTTTATTTATGCCCATGGGGAAACTGGGTTGTTTTCAAATTTCCCATCATGCTTGCTATTTGACACAGACATATACAGTCGAGAGCAAGTTTTGTGGTCGGAGCATCCATCACCGCTGGAGTAGATGTGGCTAAGGTCCTTAAGGGCTCGACGGTGGCATCACTCTGCTAGTCATGGGATTTTATCTGGCGACCTTACAATCAGACGTACACACTGCTGAATAGCATTAAACAAATACCCACAATACTTGCCTGAGGCATGTCTAGTGATAGGTCAGGCTCCTGGTCATGTGACAAGTCAGACTGAGGCTCCAGGTGTCTGCTGGGAACTTGTCTATGAGAGACATCTCCTGGAGGGTGCGCAGAATCCTCTTTTGGCCAAAGAATCCCATCCAGATCTGAAAATGGTCAAACAGAAGATATATCTGTAAGGGGGAATTCAATAAAAAGGCGTAAAACCCCATAAAGGCACATATAAGACAAGGTATTACGTCACGTGCATGAGCCATTTATAAACCCAAAACCAAAAGAGACTGACACAAGCCGAAATCATGGCAGGGAGAGCGTACAGGTAGGGTAACTGACCCCTCTTGTGTTGAGCCACTTTGAGTCAGTTGCATTCCTCTTGCAGGAGGGTAATTCAAAATTAAACTGGAGGGCAAGAAGAACAAGCAGTGTAGGCCTTTGACAACACTGCAATGCCCAGTTGTGGATGGAGACCTGTGATGTCAGGTCTTTCAGAAGCATCTTACATAAGACAAACCACAAAGACAGCCAGTGCCCCTGAGATTCACATTAACCGAAATGACTTTCCTTTTATTTAAACTTTTGCATTTCCGCTCTCTCCGGCTGAATTGCCTTCTTCCTGGTATGGGCAGTTTCAACATCTTCAAGATTATTACAGAAAATCTCTCTGTTCCTTCATCTTCGGTCTTTACTTAACTTCAAACGCCAATGGTTCATTCTGTTTCAGAGGGCATATTCTGTGTTTTTTTGTTTACAGATGTTTATAGTCTTATCTGCAGGTTGTGTTTAGTCTTCCTTTTAATGGTAGATGAGCATCTGTCCTTGCAAATCAAAGTCAGAGCAATTTGGGTGCTGCATCATTCTAGAATCAGCTCCCAGAAGATCTACAAGCACATGGAATCCAGAATCCATCAGCCTGAAGCCCAACAGAAACATCATGAACTTGTCATGGGCCACAAAGTCCGACAGCAGAGAATTGTTTACTGAATATCAAGTTTATACTACAATTCGTATTTTTCGTTCTTTTTATCTATGTAACCACTATGCAGGTCCCCCACACATCTAAAGCAGTCATTCATGTATTTGACCATCATTTATGTAACCAGGAAATTTAGACAAGTTGACGTAAATTTTGACCGCTGGTGTCTCCCAAGGGTCAGTGGATTAAATCAGGGAACTGATGTCATGCGTGGAAGGAACTTTATCAGCAAGTGGTAAGTCTGAGGAGAGTTGGTGTGAAATGCTATTTACCTGCTGCGCTTCAAACAATATGTACATTTTTTGTAAGGCATGGTTTATTAAATCTATAATACTACAATGCAACATTCATAAAAACGAAAAACTACATAGGTACATTGGGATTGACATAGGCGGCATGACTGATTTCACAAGTTTCCGTATGGGACCTGCATATGACAACCAAAGTGTTACCACCGTTAATGAATCTGTGGGCTTTACCTGATGTGTTGCGGCAGTGCCACGGTCGCGTCTTGTAGCCTGTGGTGGAGAGCCACGCAGTTTGCAAAGAACCCTGAAGAAGGAAGGGTGAGCATCAAGTAACGTCACTGTCACCCAGATTATCCTACGCAGGAAGCTGAAGCACGAGAACTGAAGTGTGCAAACAAAGACTTTGCATCGAGGAGAGAGACCAGAGCCGCAATCATGTCCATTACCAGGCGAAGATAGATAAGTGGAAGGAAAAACATACAATCAAAAACTACTGTATAGATCAATCAGAAGTCTTTCTATCTCAGTGAGAGCAAGGTAACAGCAGAGAAGACAAAGATTCAGAAGTACACAGATGAAACATCCAGTTATATAAATGTATAAAGCTAATGGAATTTAAGCACTGCAAATTTCCTTCTCTCACTATTTTGATTTTACAGTAAAAACCAAAGAAATATTTTACACATTGGTAATGTTTCAAAAGATTCCAAACTTTACTTAAAATTATTTCTAATCAGTTTACAACCTTAACTCGCAATGAATAATAAACTATTTCAGCAAATTCTAGAGTGAAGGACAACATCAAAGTCTGGTAGTGTTGCCATGGCAGCTGTCTGTGTCTTCCGTGCCTAATCAGAATCAGGTTATTTTAGCGTATTATTTGTGTGCCCCACGCCCCCATCCACAAAACTGAGCCACTCCCTGTGTTTCCATAGAATTATACAAATTAGATCATCAGTGCCCCACTTCACAGAAGGGAGATAGCATGCAAAATGTAGCCCAGGAACAGCACTACACTGCAAACTCACTGGCCATTGTTTCATTTTCCGTATACTGCCAGTGTCCTTCTGGTCCTTCCTTAGTGATCATCATCTTTTACCTCTCATTCACTTCATAGATACTTTTATCCAAAGTAATGTACATTTGAGGAAGTAGAGTCACCCTGTCCCTGGTACAATTGGGGATTAAGAACCTTGCTCAGGGCCCCAATGGTTAAATCGCACTGCCAACTCTGGGATTCAAACTGACAACCTTCTGGTCACAGACACAGTGCTGTAACCTGCTGAGCCATACACCGCAGGGCGTTTTTTTGATTGGTAGCCACACTTTGCTGATGAAATTACTGAGGATACTGTTGGTCACTGGGCTAATCTAATAAGTGTGGTTGACTTACCTGGAACTTACTGGTATTGATTCCAGGTGTGCTGGCAAGAGTGATCTCCAAGTCACTGACAGACATGGAGGTGAGCATATCCTCAAAATCCTTCTCCAACACCTTAGCCTCTTCACAGTTGACAAAGAGCACCACTCTGTTCCTGTTCAGACTAAGGGCTATACGTGCCCATTTGCCCTTCAAGAAAGCTGTGCTTATGGGGAAATTGGTGCTAGTAGAGGCAGCCAGAAAGTCTAGCTGGAGCAGCTTGGAGCGTCTGCTGGAAATCAGCTGGAGCAGAGGTTGGCCATTGTAACTCATGAAGGCCGGTCTGGTGAAGGAGATCAGGGTGCCAGATGACGGTCTTTTCTGCTGGAGGATGAAGTAGAAGCCAAAGGAATACATAACTTTTCTTTGGAAGCTGAGGGAGTCGTGTTGTGGAAGGGTCAGGTGCTGAACATTCTTATGGAGCCTCCAGGCTGGAAGCCCTTTCTCCATCCCGTTGACTTTGACAATGCCATGGATGGGGCGTGTAACACCTACAGCTTCCAGGAGGTCAATAGCTGAAAAAAAGAGTTATTAATGTGCACAAGCATATTGTAAAGTACATCTTTCTGTTAAATTAGGTAAAAGTTAATATGGATTATCTTGTAAGAATATTCTTCTTTCAGGCTTATCTGAGCAATCGTTATACAACCAGGAATATATATGTGTGTGTGTGTGTGTGTGTATATATATACACATATATATATATATACATATATATATACATATATACATATATATACATATATATATATATACACACACATACACACTATACATTTAAATTACATATATAATCTGTCAATTAGTTCTAAACCCACAATGGGTCTAGTTGTTTTGGTAAGGTTAGAATACCAAAGTTACCAGGTAGCAATTTTATCTTGCTAATGTTATTAAGAACAACCTTCTGATATCTGTTCCTTCTGCTTCTAGGCATAAGTATGGGTTGAGCTCCCTGAAACCTCCTTGTTAACAGCAATTACATGTAATGCTGCTGTGATAGATAGGAACCTCTCAAAGCACAAACTGGGAGTCTTAATGCTGCCCTTAGCACCCTCAGCTAAAGTGGAGGCGAGACTCTTCCACAATGGTGGAGAACATCTCACAGGGTCTCCCTTAAATTATGTCATTTGCAGTGAACGTCCTCACGGGATGCAGATCTTTTACTGATTTCCATGGAAGCACCGCTTCACAATCTCTCCCGAAATATCAGTGGAGTCATTTCTGAGTCCCGAGCCAGTACTGAACTTGGCTCCCAACAGTCAGCATTCCCTCAAAATGTCTGCGATCTCACATCACGGACAAAATAATGGGAAGCTTTTCAGAAGAACATCTAGCACCACTCCCTAAGCCCGATGGGAGGTTCATTCCTCAACTAACTCAGGAATAAGGTTCTCTTACTGAAATGTTTCCTTTTTGGTAGCTACCTTTATGAGTTCCATACAAGCAAACAAATAATATATGTTTTTATATAATTAACTCAATGAAAAAGTCCTTTTGTGATAATTATCTGGCTTATTTGGCTACTGGAAAAATTGCTAGTATTAATATTAGTAGTTTTTATCTAGTTACTTCGCCCCGGTTGAAATCAGAGAAATATACGTAACTCTAGGCTACAGATTGAAAAGTAATATTTACTGTGAACTTTGTTAAGATGACCAATTATATTTTATTTTCAAAGTATTTTGTGTACGTGTTTAAACACTACACTTAGATTATTCATTCTTAAACGTATATTGTTCGGTGTATTAAGAAAATTTGACTTATTAAACCGCAACTATGTTTACAATCGCAGTGTATCGGATATATAATAAACCAACAGGTGAGTTTTTAAGTTACTGGTGAAATGGTGAAATCTATTTCTAGATTTTATTTTCATTTTAATTTTATTTCTATTAGATAAAATTAAAATGAAACTTTAATACTTGGAAATTTTAAGCAACTTCAAAATAACGGAAAAAAAAAACTATTTATAGAGTATTCAGGGTCATTGAGAACTAAAAGTAAAATTTTGCGTGAAAAAAAATCATTTTTATATAGCCACTAAGTTTAAACAAATAGCCTTAAAATCTCACCATTCTCCTTGTCGAAATACTGATGAGGAATTTGTTGTTCAGTTTGTGCTAAGAAATTAAAGATGCACAACATTGTGAGAAAGATACGCGGACAGACAGCTGCTCTGCTAGACGGCTCCTCCATCCTCCGCTTCCCCGCCTGAAGGCTGAAACAGCCGCAATTAAGAGGCGAACATTTAAATGACAACTCGGTGTACGTCAGACTGTGAGAAAATGCATAATTCAGAAAGTCACTGAATTATGCAACATATGCGAAATCGAAGTTATCAGACCACATTTCAGACCAGTGATCAATGCAAGCTCCAAACGAATCGGTAATACAAGCTTAAAAGAGAAATTATAGCACTACATTACTCAAAATTGTCAGAATTCTTGTTTGCCCTTGTGCCCAGGACCGTATCTAGCTGTGAAGTCACTGAGGTCCGGACCTCGGTCATTTTTTATGAGCTAAAAATAAAATTTGAAGCTAAATATTCACCTGAATAAAAATTATGCTACCTAACGTTTCTCATAACTAATTACTTTTAAAAATTAGTAGTTTATCAAGGGGACAGTATCAATAATGTGATTGAGGAGACCCACCCCCTGAATATCCCTGATCCTCACCAGTGTGCAAGCCATCACTGAATAGGATCTCTATGAATGGATGAAGCCTTATCGAATGGAGAAGTTCTTCTCTAAAAATGCACTTAAACCATTCCTGTATGCGAGGAATGTAAGGACATGCAAAAGAACGCCTCTATCTAATACTCCTCTCTATCACTTTGATCTGATTTTGAAGGTATGTTCATCCAGCTTCTACTTAAATATTTATGTTTTGACTTAAATACAACATGGATCCATATCTGGGAAATACAGTTGGTTTATAAAACAAAATTGCACCATAATTGCAAAGGCAGATTGCCGATGTTACTCTGTGTTAGTAGTTGCTCTATCCCAGTCTAGCTCCCAGTTTTAATCTGTCTCCTAGAGTGTTACTTTGTGGTAACTCTTTAGTTACTTCCTATTCCTCCTGTTTTGTTTTGACCCTTTTGCTGCCTTTATTTTGAGATCTTTGTGTTCTGTTTTGGTTAATAAACCCCATTTTTGTGGTGAGCTACAGCATGGATTTTCAATCTTTTTCCACCTGCACCATGCACCTCCGTAACGAAAAATATGGTGGTGGACTTCATTGAAGTTTAAAACAATTCTGTGATTCAAGTCAGTGTACAATGGTAAGGTCAGCATCTCACTCTCACATCCCCTGTCAAAAACCGCCCACTAAGCTTTATTACATTCAGCTGCATGAAGGTATTGTTCGATAAACACCATAATATTCTTCATTGCAGATGGTTGCCAGTGTAGATGTTAAATACAGACTAGGCTGTACTTAAAGCCTTTAACATTGTCACAGTCAATTAAGAAGCAGGAGAGAAGCTGGAGATATGGGTTCCTGGGTACTCCTGCAAGCAGGTCCAGAAAACAGCTGACGGCAGCGTCACTGAGCAGAATCCCTCTTTAATTCTTTTAAGGCGTGTGCTGCTTCATATTATATAACATAATATGAATGCAATAATCCTGCTTCAACCTTGTCATATATATATATATATAAGCATAGAAGATAATAAAGAGAAATACATTTAAAAAGCCATCAATAAGGCAATATATGTCTATGTATACATGGGGGGGTTTCCATGGTTCCATGCTAGTGCTAGCATTGCACATTGGAGAAAGTGACGTGAGTACGAATAATTGCACATAGTTCCACTTAGTGGTTACACGGTTAACACTGCAGACACAGTAAACAGAGCTTTAATGTATATTGGTAACAGTGCGTTGTGGAATGCTTAAGTGCTGGGGTTAAGGACTCTGCTGGCCTGATGGCTGTGAATTCAGCACCTCCCAGGCACTTTCGCTGACGCTGAGACACCAGGCCAGCTTGTCACTTCACTCTCCCCTGAGTCACCAGGTGTCTTATCCTGTCCTGTCAGTCTAATGCCGCTCGCAGCTGTCAGTTATCCTATCCTGGAAACACTCCCTAAGTCCCTAAGTGCAGGGAGTCTGTCAGTCTCTGTGAGACACAGACTCCCCGGCAGGACTTTCCGGAAGGAATTCTCCGGGTATATCACCAGAGCAGGCATGTCATGGACCGTGAGAGAGAGCAGGAGATGGGGAGTATGGAGAAGCGGGAATGAAGACTGAACCTCGCCCTTCCTCAGACTGGTACAGCGTGAGTCGTAGGAATGTCCTTAGTTACAGCAGGTTGCTTCCCATGGCAGGTCTACATGGGCTAGGGGGTCTCGCTCAACCTGTGTCACATTCAAACTCATTAGGTTACCATGGTACCTGTCATGATTGCTTAACTTCAGTCACCAAATACCTCAGCATGAATACTGCCACCAGTAATTAATTCATATACGGACGATATTTTTATGACATTTCTTAAAATCAATTTCATTTAAAATCACACCTTCTTCTGGAATTGTGAATAGTGTATATACACACACACACACAAACATTTTCATTTATGTAGCGAGAGGGTTCAGAATAAAGGTGCATTTGATTTCTTCATTTTATAGTGAGCAGGATAAAATCAGCATGAAATATGTCGTTCTTGCATCTTTTGTTTTTCCATCTGGTACACGACACACAATGCACCAGTGCCTGACCTGAACGGCAAGGTGTGCGGTAAACAGCGACAGGAGATTTTTATAAGGGTACCATTACTGTCACAATGAGGTTGTGCATAGGACCGGAACCTCGTCTGCTTGTTCTCCAGCTCTCCCAGGCTAAATACTCAGTTTCCAGAATTCGGTTTGGCTGTGTGCCTTGCGCCCGTAGCCTCCAGGATATGCTCCTGGCCCCTGCAGCCGTGAATAGGATAAGCGGTTACACAAGAGGGATGGATGGATGGATGGATGGATGGATGGGTTCAGTTGTGTCACATGCTTAGGACATGGGAGGATGCTTCTGCAAACACACAAGCGCACGTGGAGAGAGACTGCCGCCCCTGAGACTGAACCTCCTCTATAATCTGAGACCTTCATCCTATAGCACTGACATAGGAGCCTCAGGGCACTGAAAGCTTAACTCTCCTCTCTCCGCCCAACAGTCAGTGGGTCTCATACTACATCTACAGGACAGCAGGTGGCGCTGCACAGACCCACAACCCGGGAGGTGTGAGGCCACAGTACAACCTTAAATCAATCACCTGGTGATAATAAATTGCTCCAGCAGTCTCTAGATGTGGGATATAGGAGCTGAGACTTAACTGAATGAATTAATCTTATAACCAGAAGGTTACCAGTTCAAGACTCTGTAAGCCCATTAAACAGGGTATCTATCCTGCGTTTCTCCACTAACATTCTAGCTGTGGGCTTATTAGGAAGGACCACATAAAAGGCTCCTCTGCCCAGTCAAACACATACCACCAGGAGCTACATCCATTGACCTTTTAACCGCCCTGACCAGGTCTGTGCTATGGAGGGCCTGGATGGGATGTAGGTAGCTACAGAGTGACATGAATCAGCAGGAAGACTATGATAAAGTTACTAATGTATTTCTCTATCAACGTGAGGGCTATGATGTAACTACTAATGTGTATTTTATAATGTATGCTTTCATTCTAGGGAACCTCCCATGCCAGAAACTAATTAGTGTAACAGGACCAAGACCTGGGATTTCCACAAGCATGCTGATCTGCAGAGCATTTCTGTACCACATAGCAATAAATACCATTTACCACGTAGTCCAAGGTAACTAATTTTTATTTTGCTAAGTGCTGAATGCTTTATTTTACTCTCATTTTGTTTGGTAAATTTTATACACCTATTGCTGAAATCAGTTCATGTAAATACCATGTTACTTGACTTAATCTGCAGCCAGCCAATGCTTGGGAGGTCAGGATATTTTTGCAAAGGTCAGAGAAAACAGTCCCTATGGAGTGGTTGTTGCAAAATTCAGCAGTGCTGAGGGCCAGACAGCCAATTCTGCCCGCTGGTGCCTCACAGGAGAAGATGCTGATTGGTTCTTCCTGGAAGGGCGAACAATCAGACTAAACACATCCTCCTCAAGGACACTGGATCGAGAGGTACCAGAATGACCCGCCGTATGCTCATTTCAGCGGCATTAGTCACATATCTGTTGGATAAGTGTACATTGTGTACACCCTGGTGCGGGTGGTGGGGTGGCATTTACCTCAGTGGGCTAAGCCTCTGTGGCTGTGATCAGAAGGTTGCTGGTTTGAGCCCCATGGCTTTCATGGAAGAGTAAGAAGCAGAAGAGTCACACCAGCAGGCCCTTGAGCTATGCCCTTAACCCCCAGCTCCATGGGCACCACTGCAGGTGGCTGTCCTTCATTGCCAAGCTTACTGTCACCTATATGTGTGTCAAGGAGAGCGAAGATATGCAGTGGTGGCCTAGTGGTTAGGGAAGCACACTTGTAATTGAAAGATTGCTGATTTGAATCCCTGAGCAACAAGGAACCCTAACCAAGCAACTGCTCCCCAGGTGCTGAATTAGCTGTCTCCTGCAATGTTACATAATTCTAATAAAGTATCTTCATTCCCCTTGCTCTCACTGTACATTAGTTTACTATCAATGGACTTTTTCTTTTTAATTAATCAAGGAGCGGGGATCAGTTTTAATGGCCGCATTAAAATGCTATGAAGATCAAACAACACAGGTAGGTTTTTCAGCTCTAAAGGTCAAATTACAAATCCATTCTACTCAATAATATCATGAAACAATCTGTGGTTGATATAGAAGCAATAGTTGTTTTCAATGATTATCTCCTTTTCATGTTAGAATGTTGACTTACATGCATCAGAAGACTGATACATAATTCAAAAAGAGTCATTGTTCCTTTTCAGAGTGAATACAGGGTGATGGTTGAGGTCCTTAATGAAAATGACAACAGACCCATCTTTCTGCAGGAAGGTGGTCTGACATTTGCCATAAGTGAGGTGAGGGGGTCTTAAGGGCCATTCAACTCCACAAATGTCCCAAGACAAGTGATGAGTGTGTCCTTTTCATGTCTATTGCTAGCTAACTCCTGTCAGCGCTGCGGCGTTCAGCGTACAGGCCCGAGATGCAGATGATGACACCATCATGTACGTTATTGACAAGTCACTGGTAAGTACTGTAACTTGTAACCTCTAGTGAAAAATACTCAACTAAAAGTCTAGCTGCCAAAAAAATCTGTTTCATCCCCCTACAGCCAGATGCCAGCCATTTCAGGATAGATCTGCCTAACAGCGGTGACGTGATCTTGGATAAACCCTTGGACTACGAGACCAAAACCCAACTGCACATAATAATTTACGCAGTAGTACGTTACCGTTCAGGCTTGGTAAAGGACCTTAACACCTGAGAGCGTGTCAAACATCATCATACCATACAGGTATTACGAATGTGCTCAACACTGATTTAACTAACACAGGAAATGAACACCGTGGAAAGGTACAGCACTGCAACCACGATCACGGTCGACGTCCTGGATGGAGATGACCAATACCCACAGTTCCGGCCATGCACAGTCCTTACCCAGGGGATGGTCCACCCAGTGTGCACTAACCCAGTCTACACAGCCAACATCACAGAGATGGAGAAAGTAGGTTCTCCAGCCAGGCTGACAACAGACCTACCATAGTTTTGGGATGGATGGACGGACGCACGGACGCACGGACCGACAGACAGACAGAGAGACACACAGATAGATAGATAGATAGATAGATAGATAGATAGATATAAACTAGAATCCTACACTTATCTATTTTCAGGACGCTGTCTTATTCTTCTCTCCGGGTCCAATTCATGCTGTGGACGGAGACAAAGGCTTGGGGACCCCGGTGGTGTACACCATTTTGTCAGGTGTGATACCTGCATTTTCCCATTACTTTACCGAACATAATATGGCTATTCACGTAAAACCCCCCCAGGCATAAGAAGGTAGCCATCCTTCCTCTTCGCAAAATTCCCTGGAGAACGTCAGTTGTGAATAAGTACAGGAAATAACTTGAGTTATGTTAGTCGGTGATGCCCTGCACTGTTGCACTGGATTATTTGCCATCTCAGTACTGGTGGCTGGGGAATAACATGTGAATGAATCTAAAATCTGAAAAAAAAATCTACTGTCAAGTGTAAGCAAATCTAAAAGAAAATTAACATAATATGTGTCACGCCCAGCCCCGATCGCCCTCATGTGGACCACGCCTCCTCATTACCCTCGTGTGAATCCCGCATGTTCCCAGCTGTTTCCTGTTTTCTCTCGTTCTCCCGTGTATTTAGTCTGTGTTCTGTTCCGTGTTCCCGAGATCGGTCATTGTATGTTGTCAAATGTTAGTGGACGTCAGTATCGTAGATTCCCCCGTCTGCTTGTTATCTCCGACAATAAACCCCGTTTTGACCTGCATTCCCGGCTCGCTCGCCTGTCTGCTTGCTTGCTCGCCGCTTGCAGTCGTGACAATATGTGTTTCCTGCAATAGGTTCTGACGACGGCCGGTTCCACATTAACAACGAGACGGGAGACGTAGTACTGAGACGGCCAGTGAAGAACCGAATCCACACAGTGACATTCAGATTGCGGATCATGGTGAGGGGTGCATCACATTCACAGGAAGTTTATTGAAAACAAAACAGGACAGGGCAGTCCTTCCTGCCTGTGGAATAGTTTGTTGAATCCAAAATACAGCAGATTACAACCTAGTAAATACAAAAGTGGGCTATCAGATCAACCACAAGTTTTGCCAGCAGATAACAGACAGATATACAGTATGTCCAAATAAATTACTGAATAGTGGGGTGATCAACTATATCAACTGTGGTGATAAAACTTCAGCCTCATCAGTTAAAGCCAGAACAGAGTACACAAAAAGCCAGATAATATAAAACACATGCTATAACCATAATAGCGTTAATTTGGCCCTAAGGCCTCTCAAGTTGATGACCCAAGAAAGTATGCAGTGGCAACTGCCTTGATCCGGGTGCTGGCAGAGAACCGGTTCCCACTCCACTTCAACAGAACCTCGTACAAGGGTTTTGTCACGGAAGGCACCAGCCTGGCCACGCTGGTTTCCACCTACGGGAACGAGGTTCTAGTCATCCAGGCCACAGACCACGACTTCGAAGACGTACGCTATCTCATCTTTATTATCCCTAGCTAGGATGCCGCATGCTTGTATGATTAATATAATGACAGATATGTGGTAGCTTTTTCGGTTCATTGTTAGAATTGGTAGGGTGTGAATTAAATATCCCATGTTTATTTGAGAACCTGTGTCATAATTCTATAGCTGTCCCTGCAGCAGTGAAGGCAGATTAACAGTTAATTCCTTTCAGACTTGCAAGCCTAGTGACAGCAGCCAACAAGAATAGAATAAGCTAATTACCACACAAGCAGCCGAGGGAACCACAGTTTCTGTCAGTGCTCTCTCCGAGTCACACCATTGTCGCATTTGGTCAAAAGTAGTGAAATACCATAAATATTGAAATCTGTGCGTATTCTAGGGAATACCTAAAAATGTGAGCTGAAAACGAATAATAAAATGTGTTTCCTCTGTTTTGTTTCAGGGAGTGAATCCGAAAATTAATTACTCACTGCGGCAAACATTCAATAGCTCAAAACTCTTTCGTATTACAAACGAGGGCTTTTTAGTAGCTATGACCAGTCAGCTGCGAGCCTTTGAACGGCAGGTCCTGCAGGTGAGCACAAGTTCGCGATCTCCAAGGAAAATCGTTCAGAGAAGCAAGATCACTTGAAACCTTCATCTAGAGTGAGGAGAAAGAGAAAGAGCCCCTTCTTTCGGCTATAAAATGAGAAGCGTCATACACAAATGGACAATATCCAGTCGGCCAGTCTTCCCTGGAGCCGGCGTCCCAGTAAATTCAGCCGAAGGTCAGACCATGCAATGCTTAGAGAAACTTCAAAAAACCTGAGAGGTACATCTAGGGATTTGCTGTTAAATGTTAACATTAATAATCTATGATGACAAAAACACTGTATAAGTATGGATTTCATGGAAGGGTGACCAGTAGAAAGACCCTTCTCTCCAAAAAAAACAATCCAAATAACTGTGGCTTAGGTCTCCCAAGTAATATCTGAACAAACCATTTCTGGGACAATGTCCTCTGGGCAAACGAGGCAAACGTCGAAGTGTGTGATCATACTGCACAACAGCCTGGTTGATGATAACGTACGACCATGAGCACTTTACACCAACCCTCAAACAGGGTGGTGCCGGTGTGCTGATTTGGGCTCTTATTGTAGCTAAAAGCCCTAAACAGTCATCAAGTTGACCATGAACCATGAACTTATGCTCTCTGGAGGCAAATTTGGAACCATCTGTCTGACGGCCAAAGCTTGACTGAAAGAGGGTCATGCAACGCAATATAGAACACAAGCACACCAGCAAATCTACAAATGAATGGCTGAAGATTAAGAGAAAGTGTCAATGTTTTGGAATGAACAAGTCAAAGTTCAGATCTCAGCCCCACTCATACACCGTGGTGGTAACATTAAGGGAGATGTATATAGACAAATTCCCAGGACGCTTAGAAAATCACACAGAAAGCAATTATTTATATTACTGCTGCTAAACGGGGATCTACGGGCTACTGAATCATAGGGTGTACTTGGCTTATAGTTTGTTAAATAATGACATAGTGGAATATGTTATGTCTTGTTTGTCCCCAGAGGTTAGATTTACCTAATTTTAGGGCCAGCTAAGGATCAGATGATATTTTGTCTTGTTCTGTTACATAAAACCATAAAACTGAAGGAGTACTTTCTTTTCCACATCACTGTGCTATGATGACTGTAGAAATAATGTGATAATAAAATCTAAATTGGATATGGTAGTTGTGTAATTGGCGATTTCTGATAAGTTTATAGATTTCACTTGAAAATTACTAGAGAGTTAAGTAGGCCGCTAAGGGCTACTATAGCCAAGTCCTTCTTGGGATTCGAACCAACAGGTTATTGGTCATGTGACTTGACTACAGTAGCACAACATCTGCTGATCTTAAACTCAGAACACGAACATTTATCGTTTGCAGGTACTTGCAACGGATGAAGAATCGGGTGACACAGCAAACGTCTCGGTGGACATTCAGGTTCTCCGGAAAGGTCAACAAGGTACCGTCACGTACAGTCCGTGCAGGATTGAGCTTTATGAATATCATTCGCTTAAAATATCCACGTAGCTCACCATGACTTTTCCAGCAAAGCAGTAATGAACCCTAATCATGATGTTGCGATGGATATGCAAAACTCATTTAGAAAAGCTAATTTGTATTTGGTCATTTTTTTAGAAGCATCCTCCTTTGTAATTGTGAAACTTTGTTGCTGTTGGTCCTTTTATTGCATATATACCATCCACTATTTCGTTTTATTTGTTATTTTGTGTTTGCATCACATTTTTGCCTGGCACTTTGTGTGCTGTCTTTACACTTTGTCTGTTTGGGACTCTGGGTAAGCACCAGAATAAATATCAATAAAGTACATCTTAATCTTAAATCTGTCTAGAAATACAAATTACCCTCGTTATTCGTAACTACATGGGTGTTTGCACGTTTTTAGTAGACCTTAACAGTAAACAGATTTACACCTGGAGCACCAACTGAATATTCCGCCCCTATATCCTCTGTTAATTCCATATGGCTCAGATTAATGTCCGGCGCTTACGCAACGACCGCCAGGGATAGCCGCGCGTGACCGCACTTTTCCCCGATCGCAGTTCCGCGCAGCGCTTTCGGAGAGGAGCGTCTCTACGACGTGAACGTCAACGTGAGCGCGCTCGGCGGGATCGCGGCCGCGGTCCTGCTGCTGCTGCTCGCCGCGTGTTTCGCTTCCCTACAGCTCGCTAAGTGCCGGAGGAAGCGACTGGGCCGCACAGAAGGGGGCGCCGCGGCACCAGAGAGACACCGCAACCTGGTGAGCAGGCGCTTTATCGTTATAAAAGTACCATGTGGGTATATACTGTAGTAGTCTGCAAGCAAAAAACTCATTCAGAATGACGAAATGCACCAACTACACATAAGGAAAAATATTTTGCTGGTCAAATATATCAAAGTAGGAATTACCTATTGTAAATGTCTCGGCGTTGCTGAGTATAAAGTTGCTTTAGGTTAATTCTCGAACAGATTTGAAACTAAATGAAATATTCAAACAAAAAAATAAAGATTTTCAAAAGCACTTTGTTGCAGTCTTGTTCACGAGTGAGGGAAGGATGGAGCGGGAGATCGACAGGCGGATCGGTGCGGCGTCGGCAGTGATGCGGGC
>JAODKC010000001.1:5229399-5244927 GCA_026777985.1 Mormyrops attenuatus
AGAGGAGCTGGACGAAGTGGCCGGGGAGAGGGAAGTCTGGGTTTCCTTGCTTAGACTGCTGCCCCCGCGACCCGACCTCGGATTAAGCGGGAGATAATGGATGGACTTTGTTGCATTTTTATTTCGATATTTATTTTCAGGGACTGTTCTCTTTTTTTTACCAGTGATCCTAAATGCATGATAAAACAAGTTTAATATAAGTAGACTGTGGTAGCACTTTTAATAATTACACAATCACTGAAATTTTATTTTCCCCTTCATTCACAATTCCAACAGATATGACCTAACCTGGCACATACAGCATAACTGGCACATATGAACACTGATAGCTTAAGAGGAAATGACAGCAAAGTCAAGATTTTCATAGAAAATAAATGCCTTTCTTGCAGGGTCAACAGATCAACCCAAGAAGACTTCTGACTTTTTCAGAGGACGTCTTCTGTCACGATGATGCATTTCAGGAGTGTGACATATTAGGATCCATCCTATATGGAAGACAAGGAATTTATATCAAGAAGGAAGACATACCCGCTGTGATGACGTGTAACAGGGAGAGCGATGGATCAAAGGTCCCTAGCATAATGGCGCCAGTGTTCGTTATCTCTCAGCCACTAACGAGAGGTGCATCAATCATTCATGCTTCGAGGACTCCATATGGGTCCCTCACTGACCCGACCTCAGGTGCGGAAGGGGCCACGACGAGGGCAAACAAGGTCACTGAAAGTCCGCATCAAACCGGCGAAGATGAACAGGCCCCTGAAACAGCTTTGCTAAAACGGGAACAGGGGAAAGCGGCAAAAACGCGCGCCACATCATCCCCGAGGGCGACATCGGCCGCACGGAAAATGGAAGCAAAACAGGCTGGGAGGGGATTCGATTCCGCAAATGCCGTTAGAGACAGCGTGACCTCTGCAGCATGCTTGAAGGACCAGACGGACAGTGACGATGACTGCAAAACTGATGAGGGTGAGGAGGAAGATGAAATAGTGTTGAACCCCTATAGGTCTGTGTGATCTGTACCGAAGACTATAAACCAATTCTATAAAGAACTATTACAATCCATCTATCCCAGGGTTGGTGGCGTGATGTCATCATTGGGCCCCTGAGCGAGGCCCTTACCCCCCAACTGCTCCAGGACTGGCTGGCCCTGCTCTCCTGAATGGATGTAAAATGTGAAATGTAAATATATGCCCCAGTGTTGCAGAGAAGTAGCTTTTCGGGGGTCACTTTAGTAATATTACATTCAGTGAGAATGCAGCTCTTTTTTAAACGTATACTTAATCTTCCAGATTAACGCTGTGAAGTTTAATGCTACTCTGGATGCCAAAGAACAAATTCTTCCTTCATTTGTGAATTTATGTTTGTAAATAAGCCAATTTTCTGCATGAAATGACCGCAAATTATTGCATTAAAAAAAAAGCTTGCCGCCTTGTTCCTCCTGATTGTCATCGCGGGTCGCAGGATGTGGCCCGACTGCGCCGACAGCGGGGCACTGATCTTGTGACTGTCCTGCCACCATAATTAGCCTGGCTACCACTTGGGCAGACACCGACAACACTTAAAATGCCCACTATATCCTTCATATAACAAAATCTGGCAAAAAATAAAAGCTGGTTTTAAGACTTTGCAGACTTGTTTTTTATTAAAGGTGCAAATAGAATGCATTTTTTCAGTATTTAAAACTTTCTTGGATTTTACAGGCTCATTTACAGCCCTACTATTTAGCCCCAGAATGAAAGAGGCTGTTTTCTCTTTTTTTATGGGCTTAATATGTTGACATGCTCTGCTCTGATTGGCTGGTTTACAGTGAGGCACTGTGATGGCTCTCACACAACCAACATCTCTACAGGAGTGTTTCCCAACCCGGTCCTCAGGGACCATCAGACGGTCCATGTTTTTGCTCCCTTACAGCTCCCTGCCAGACAGGTCAAATTTTTGCTGCCTCTCAGCTCCTGGGAACAGTAACCTGGACTGTCTGCGTGTTCCCGAGGACGGGGTTGGGAAACACTGCTCTACAGTCATGCACTGCATAACAACGTTTTGGCCAATGGCTGACCGCATTTACGTCCGTCGTCCCGCAAGATAATAAATGGAACTGAAACCTATCGCATAGTGATGTTGAAGCACAAAGCATTACTCACGTGTTAGTGGTGTAAACAAAGCTACTCCGCTGCCAGTCGTGTAAAAGTAGAGCAAGTGCAATTATGTAGAGCACATAAGACTTGATAATAACTATGTTACTGATTTATGTATTACTGTAATTGTTACTTGGTGGGCCAGGCTCTACCTCGGCCCTCTTTCCATAAAGCCAGATCTGCTCAGAATTAGTGATTTCCCTACCAATCACTCCAGGAGTTTCACAGTGTGAATCTTCTCCTTTTTTTGGTGCCAGGTAGGTCTGCTGTCTCAGGCAGACTAGCCGGGGAAGTTACCCTGAGGGGAAGCCCTGCGCGGGCCCAGGAGAGAAGTGCCATGGGGACCTGCTTGAAGTAATTTTTTTGCCAAGCCTGGGAATTATGCATGGTTAGCCTGCTGTCAGGTCCTTATTTATGTGTGAGACAGAGAGACATAATTCACTGATCATCTTGGAGGGAGCACCATGCAGAGGTGCTGCATTTACTCCCTTACAATTCTGCATATTTACCTGTTGACCTTTAAAATTTCTGCAGCCTATGGTTGACTCAAAGAGGGAAAGTACCGTACTACATTACATTCTCAGATCTTAATAAGAGACAAGAGTTTTCATTTGTCTCGTTTCACTGTGCGTCACCGTTAACGTGTGTGACATGCGACACCGTTGAGCGCAAAGTCGACATGATGAACAGAAATAACAAAAAAACCGACATTGGTGGCCCCACCTGTCGAGTGGAAAGTTGTACCCTGTGGTTTCCACTGGTTCAGCTGTGAAACCTGCTAAAGCCTTTCACCCTGTTCAGCTTTCACATGAGGTTCTGGAGTTTCTCTCTTTTAAAAAAATTCTGAGCAAAAATCAGGCCAAAATTCAGCTGAAATGAAACAAAGGAACATTCTGGCATTACGGTGTCACCTTTAAAACTTGGACTTATTCTACAGAGAGATACACTGCCCACAGGCTTTGCCAGATCACAGGCTAGATAATTAAATTACTAAGAAGTCCACTGTCACGGTCGAGGAACTGTTTGATGTTTAAAATGTAGTTCTGAGAGAGCTCCGTCTGGTGCATTGTAGGGTGTAGCACTGCAGAAGCATTAATCAGCTGACCCCTCCACCCTAATCAAACACACATCAAAGGCACCAGGGAGTGTAAACCAGGACAGCTGCTAATAACAACACTGATCAAAAGGCATCTTTAATTAAGCAACATTTCGGAAGTCCTTAACCAGCAGCTCAGAAGTACTAATCAGGAGAAGCAGTAACATCAACTTAAGACCGATATGTTACTGTATTCCAAAAATCACCATATTTTCCTTTCCTTTGTGTTCCAGCACGGAAACTGGAACAGCATCTGCATAATTTTCCCCATTTATACATTCCGGAGAATATCCCATGCTTATATATAGATGGAGTTTCATGAAACGATCGTTTGTTATCCATTTAGAGAGAATTGTAAACTTGCCCAGGTCACTGTGATGTGATGCGTACAGCAGGCAGGACACACCCGTAACCTAAAGCGATAATCACCAGCTGAGCTCTCGCATTCCTTTCCTTCCCCGCCTGTGTAGGGCTCCACCTGCTTGTTCACCATCAGCAGGCGTTGCCGCTGTTGGTGTCGCCCGTGGGCTCGGAGCTCCATCGGGAGCAGGGATGGGGCGGGACGGGTACCTGCTCCCCTTCACAGCTGATCCTGATATTATAGGCTGTCCCTGCTCCATGAGCTCGGTGGCTGCTGCAGGGATGTTACAACAACACTAGGATCTTTTCCACAACACCTCCAATCATTCATGAAAATCGTAGGTGCATAAAGTGGGTATTTATTTAGTCGGTGTCTCCTGAGAATAAAATGACTGCAAATTTGTTTAGAAGAAAAATCGTTTGCGTTCAGACAGATGCTGATGTACTGGGGTCAATACAGCTGTTATGAGGAATCAGTTTGAAAAGGTAATAACACTGATCAAACGCCAAGGCAACGTCGCGATCAAGTTCAAAACATAAAATACATTTCATACCTAAGCTTCAGCGTAGATACATTATTTAAACTCAGGTAAAGGCAGAGGCGGACATTTCAGGTCCAGAAAGTAAAAATCCACACCAGGATTTTTTTCCAAACAATCAGTTGCGTATAGAGAGTCAGAGTCACAGAGTACTCAACTGGTTGGTTGAAACAAAATCCTGGTGTGGATTACTTTCTGGCCCTGAAATGTCCGCCTCTGGGTAAAGGTGCAAAATAAACCACCGTTAATTTATCTTGCTTAAGCGTGTGCATAAGCTTGGTGCACAGTGCCATCTGGCGGTAGGCGGACCGCCTGCATGTGTACCGCGAATATTGCATGTTATTATTTCAAAGGCGTGCGCTTGGGGTCAAACGTGTGCTTTTAAAATACCAGTTGGAAATGTGTCAAAAGAATCCGACAGCAGTCCGGCTGGTTAAAAAATGCCCCTTTTCCACATACCTTACCCCCGATTTACGTCCTCATGCCTCAGCACCTTACAAAGTGAAAACAGGTGGGACAAAAGCGGGCAAAGCACATACATGCATTATTAGGGAAAACAAATTTGGCCTTTTCACGAGTCCACTACAGTAGCTGTTTTAGCAGTTATAAAAGCACCCAAAGAGTACCGAAACACTAGTCAAACTTCTTCCGTCTCGAAGTACTCGTGATACCCGGAAGGGTGGTACCGTCTTCAACTTTGCGTCACTTGTTTCACATCTTATTTTACTGCTGAGTGAAGCTTTGAGAGGAATTGATTCATTGTTTTTGCATTGATTGTTGAGGGTGATCCTTTATTTCGAGTAGCGTATTTTTTGTTGCATGCGGTTTATTTAAATTACTTGTATCCAGCCGTGCTTACCTGAGGATACGCAACATTGCCGTGCTTGTTTGTTTGTTTTTTTGCCCGGACCACTGCGGGGAGGAGACTTCGAAACCTGGAGGAGTACAGCTTTTCAATCTAAAATCAATTAAAACAACCGATTACTTCAAACAAACCTTATCAGAGGTAGGTAGGTACGATCACATGCTTCCGCTGGAAATGCGTCTGTTAAAACTATTCAGGTGATGCATGTTCCCATTTTGTTAAGTCTGTAAATGCAGACATGTTTGTTTAATAACCTCTCTTTTGGTTATTGTTATGCACCATCCGGCGGCGTGTTGCACTGACTGCCGCCGCCGCCTGCTTTTGTGACATAGGCGTGCAAAACCCTGAGCGTATATAATAAACGAATAAAAGTGTACAAATGTTAAGAAAGCGGTGGTCGGGATAACATATGGAGAGTTTTGGTGTGATCGTCTCCTTATTAAACATCCATGCATTATTCATGCCACTTCAAGTCCGTTTATTTGAAGGTATGGCATATATTAGGCTACTTAGAATATTTTCATTAAATTAAATAAGAATCTGGAGAGCGCATAAATAAACGCACATATAAACTTTATCTAAAAGTGCGTGTTACATAGATACGTATGCAGATTTAATGTACTTGTGTATAGACGTGCGATTTTAAAGAGGGGAAAGCGGACTGTATCTTTCACCGCAACACATTGATCACCACATTGGTCTTATTTAATATGTCTGTCTTGACAATTGGGGGTTTAGTCTCTTGCGGTTCTGCCGGATGATCTTCCGTTTTTTGCAGTAACATGCCGGCTTGTTTCAGACCCACTGCGTGTCATGTGTGATTACTCTCAGAAAACAGCGCCCATCTCCGCAGTTACTTTAATTTAGCCGGAGCAGCTTCTTTAAGGCTTATTAAACCAGATTTGCATTTAACGTTCACGTAAAACAGTTGGTATATTATGCGGGGTTTGAGGTAGCAGAAACTATGCGGTGCTGTTTGATTTGGAGTATTTTTGGATATGAATATATTTTGGGGTATTATTAAATGCTTGGTGGCACTATAAACGCTTTTGTAATGTGGTTGAGCTCATCGAGCATCCTGAACCAAAATACAGCATTGAAAATATTCTTAGATATGCGGCAATTACGATCTGTTTATAGTGATGGATTGATTGTGTGTGGGTGGTAATAATTAGCGGCAAACTTTGCTCCAAAGTAGGTTTAGTATTACCATTTATGCATATTTTATTATGTCATTTTATATATTGGGATCCATTTGTATATGGCGCACATATAAAGTTTACTGTGGCTATAATTACCACAGAATCAGTACTGTAGCAGGCAGTGCCTGTTGCCAAACTGAGTGATTTTTATGCGTCACCGAACAAAAAATCTATATAGAGTTAACTATGAACACAGGCCCCAGGCTTTCCGACAACGTGATGTAGCATTACATATGGCTCTGGCTATGACTCAGATTAATCAACCACAAAATAAATTCTGCAGATGTCAGTAAAGTAAAAGCCCCCTGACTGAAGTGGTTCACGAGGACGGTATAAATTTGGAATCTGACTTTCACTTATGCCATGTGACCCTGAAATTACTTTCTTAGTATCTGATTTCACCTCAATACTCTGTGATGAGTTTATGTTTTTCCCAAATCTCTTCCTTCATGGTGATGAATATTTTCATTTAACCCCGGATAAGGAAAATCCTGCTTTAACGTTGTCTCAATCCCATCTGATACTCTCACTTTCAATCAATTTTTATGTTCAGTGTGTAACTTTGGTAGTTTCTGTACTTATTAAACCAATTTAGTCCTGCCTCATAATACTCATCTCAGGGGTCAACCAGTTCTTCTAAATCCTGTAATATTGTGTTGAGCAGTAGTACATTCTCTTACTGACTGGGCTCTGTTACCTCAGGGTTGCTAACTCTCAAGCCTCTGACTTGACACTCATTCTTACAGGCTCTCGCACAAGATATATCAAATCTATTAATCTATTCCACTATAAACCTAAAATTAGCTACATGAAAAGCAGTGGGGTACTTTGCAAACCCTACAGACTATTCACAAGATAATAAAACTGCTACATACATGTAAATGAGTGTGCAGACTTGTCTCGAATTCGAAATCTCACTCCAGCCAGCTGACGAAAGTTGGCAACCCTGCTATTTGAACGGTTAGATAGTAGCAATAAGTACTTTTTATGAACATTTTTTTTGCTATGTGACATCATCTTTTTGCCCTTCTTCAATTGATTTTCTTGCTTTCTGTACCATAGTGGGGATCTGTCCTTTTTTGTAATTCTGTTTTACCTCATTGAGGAGGTTCTTCCTCCTCCTCTTCATCAGAAAGTATCTTCATCTACAAAACAGGCATCGCAATGTGACCGTCAAGTCTATGCAAGACGTGCCACCGTGCTCTTGTACTTGCGGCATCACCTCGGATTTATCTGAGCCAAAAAAAGGCCAACTGCTTGTTGGTGTTCACTGACTTGTCCTGCACCTCCTGTCCATGATTGCGTAACAGCCAGACCGCTGACCTTCCTCTTATGGAGATTGCGATAGTGAATCATGTGATTTAGTTCCTGAATAGCTGGAACCTTAGCCTTGACTGTGATGATTATTATTATTAGTCGTGTTGCAATGTAATTCATGACTTAAGTATGATTTTACTTTATACAAATTGCTTGCTGAGTAATGGATGCTGCTTGCTGAGTAACAGATGTATAGTTAGCAATTTTATGTGAAACATGATTATAATAGGATCAGAAATATTTGTAAAATTTGTGCACAAATTTTACATGCAAGAACATGCATTAGGCATTGTGGTCGTCGCAAATCCTAGGATCAGTCAATCCATATGACTGCTTGACACTATCATACCTACTTTGCATTTAAGGTGTTTTTCAGGATTCCATTGCCCGTATTTCATCCCAAGGCTGTTTTATCACTATATTTGAAAACTGGCTCTTAGAAGGTTGTGATTTTATGATGGTTGTGTGTTCAAATGGCAGCTCCTTTTTTGGTGCTCAAGTCCTAGGCATCCATCAAAGGTAGAGCCCTTGCTTTCTCCAGCCTCAAATCCATCTCTCCTTCCCATTCCCGCTGATCTCAAGGCCGGCTGATCTGCCGTCATGAGCCTCCAACCGCGGAGGATCCGCCTGAAGCCATGGCTCATCGCCCAGGTCAACAGCAGAAAGTACCCGGGCCTGCAGTGGATAGGGCCGGAGCAGAAGCTCTTCCAGATCCCCTGGCGCCACGCCACCCGCCACCTGCCTACGGCTGAGGAGGAAAACACCATCTTCAAGGTGAGCCTGTACCTCAAGCTCCAGACTGCTGGCCAGAGATCGAGATGCCGGTTGGCATGTAAGCTGTTACTAGCAACGGTCAGACACACGAAACTTGCAAGTGTGCTGCGAAAATATTAAAGTAAATGAAAGATTACACCATGTGAGACGAACACATGGAGGCCAGAGTAGACTAAGGTACGTGATGGGTGCATCGTAGCTTGTTGCATAATACCCATGACTGTAATTAACAGTAAGACCTTGAGTTTCATTTCATGCTTCTCCATCCTCTTGTGGGTGGAATTTCCTATTCAGGCTTGCCGGCGGATGCACATGAATGCGCAGCATAGCACTCAATGCCCTGGCCGGCTGAGGATCTCAAGGGGATCTTGTATTAGTTTTTGAACTTTAGTGAGCTGAAGAACAGGATTACATAACAGAGACCAGCTGTTGGTTTTTTGTGGGTGTACAAACCAGGTAGTCTCGCAGAAATGCCAGGGTTAATCACAAACCCCTCCACCCCTAAGTTTTATAAAAAATGCTTCTCAACCACCTGCAGGCCTGGGCTCTTGAGACAGGGAAGTACCAGGAGGGGGTGGACGAGCCCGACCCAGCCAAATGGAAAGCCAATCTGCGGTGTGCCCTCAACAAGAGCCGTGAGTTCAAGCTGAAGTATGACGGCACCAAGGAGACACCAGTACAGCCCTACAAGATATACGAGGTGTGCGACCAACCGATTACAGGAGGTAACCACGAACCGAACCCCCAGCTGGACACCCGCTCATACACGGGCATCGATTCACTCTTCACAAAGCAGTGTTATTGATCCTGTTGTGCTTTTTGCTTCAGATGGCGGCGATGAAGATGATGACGACGAAGAAGTAAAGTTTATATTTCGTCTACTAGGGATAGTTTTCATCGCTAAGCAAACTGAAACCACATGTACAGTTCACTTTTTGCTGTCATTTCATTACTGTGACTGATTCAATTAACCTAAATACATTTCTACTTTCAGCTTCCAAACATTCTTGAACTATCTATTGGTAAGACACTTCTTCTATTTCGGTTATACTGGCAGCTTTTACTGGGGTTCAGCCAGAAATTTGTTCTGCGTTTTCTGAAATTAAATCAATTTATACACACCTATCTTAATATAATTTTAAATTAAATTATCACTTTTTTTTATATGAGATGAGGTCAGACAGAACAGGTAGAAAACAGAGGTGTGGGTGGGCGTGGAATGTTCCTTAAGGGAGCGGTCGGGATTAGTCAGACGTGTGTCAGGTGTGAGCATGAGCAGGATGTGAACGTGTGCTCAAATCCCAGTGCCTGTATTCAACCTCCGCTCTAATTTGCAGACAATCGGAACCCTGAGGCTTCCAGATACTCAACGGTGCATACACTTAACAGTGAAGTACCCTTCATCTCGTCCCCAATGGTTAATGGCTACGTCCCGATGATGCCTGCTTCTGGCCACCTCAACGGGGGCATCTCCATGACGGGCATTACACCCTCCGCAATGGCCCTACCGGAGTATCCATGCCACGTCCCGATGCCGGCGGACCCGAGGCAGGGCGGGTTCACGCACGGTGGCAGAGGAGGCAGTGGCATCACTCAGGGACAAACGGACGCACCTGTGACTTCGCTCCCAGTGGCTATTGAGGACAGCCCCATGCCGGAGGTGCCGCAGGGGCAGCCCTGCATTTACGACCTGCTAAGCAGCCCCCACATGCTGCCCCGTAAGTCCGACAGTCCCCTGGATATCTTGCGCAGCAGCCAACTTCAGTTGGGGAATCCAACCAGACTGATTTGTACAGTTAGTTATTGGTAGTAACCTACTCTTATTGAAAAAATTGTGGTCATCCTCACTATTATGGCGATCCAAAGTCTTCCTAGCGTAGAGCCTACTGAAGACAAGAAATTCCAAAGCCTACCCAGCAGCCTAACTCATCCTCTTTGACAAATCAAACACACTGATGTGGCTTTGTGCCTCTTCCTGGCAGTGACTGACCTGGACATCAAGTTCCAGTACCGAGGCAGGACGGCTGGCTCGCTGACCGTGAGTAATCCCCAGGGCTGTCGGCTGTACTACGGAAACCTGGAGGCCACTCCAGAGCAGGTGGACCTATTCGGGCCAGTCACTCTGCACCAGGTTCGGTTCCCCAGCGCTGCCGAGATCCCAAATGAGAAGCAGCGCTTCTATACAGAGCAACTGTTAGACGTGATGGACCGTGGCCTCATCCTGGAGATCCACGGGCAGGATATCTATGCCGTCCGCCTTTGCCAGTGCAAGGTGTTCTGGTCAGGGCCGGGAGTGCCAGAGCAAGCCACGCCCAACCCCATGGAAAGGGAGAAGAAGATCCGGGTGTTCAGCCTCGACACATTCCTCCATGGTGAGGGGTAGTTATGCGGGTTATGTTGTTCATTTCGAATTTTTAGAATCTCATAGTCAAACCTCACTTTTGGGCTCATGATGTTGCCCCTGAATTTGTGTGAATTGGGGGGGGTGGGCGGGGGGGCGGGGGGGCTGCCTCATTCAATCAACCAGCTCCTGCCATTCAACTTTGTTCCAAATGCATCCTCAATTTCCCAGCTTCCCAAGTTTCCCTGTTGTTCTGCTTCTAGTGTCAGCAAAGGCATTGTGCAGACATCAACAGGGAGGGAGCCTGTAATTATGGGATTCTGTTAGATATGTGTTATTGAAATGCCTCTTCTCTTGTGTGGCAGAGTTGATCATGTACCAAAAAAGCGAAACGCCAACCCCGCCTCCCTTTGAAATCTACTTCTGTTTCGGAGAAGACTGGCCAGACAAAAAGCCGAAGGAGAAGAAGCTAATACTTGTCCAGGTACAGTTAGTCCTCCAAAAAGCGAAAAAGCCAAATGAATTGAAAAAACAGAAGTATGTAGTCTGGTCTAGTTATTTTTGAACTATAGCTGTGATCTTTTGCGGTTAGTCAGCTCCAGTGACTGCTGCGTGGGGGGGTTTCCCCATTGTTAATTGAGAACATGATAGGTCTCTATGTGATACTGTTTTTGTTTTTTTTTTAATAAGATTACAGAAAATGACACTTGCACATACCTGCTCGTAGGTGGTTCCGGTTGTGGCCCGGATCCTCACGGAGATGTTCTCGGGCGAGCTGTCCTGGTCGACGGACAGCATCCGTCTACAGATCTCCAACCCTGACCTCAAGGACCAGACAGTAGAGCGCTTCAAGGAGCTGCACAGATTGCTGCAGAGTCAGCATGTTCAGGCCCCATGGATTCCTCCCACCCAACAGATTGGTCACTAAACCCTCTTAGCAACATTCCCCACACCAGGACAGTTTCTCCTGCTCTTCTCGCTGGAAAACATCCCTACTGTTCCATCTGCTGGCAGCTGGTCTAAACACAGCTGTGGTTTGGCTGTGCAGCCCTGGATCTAGGCTGTTTACTAAATGTACTTGCTATTCTCTATGAACTGTTTGAGTGTACAGCTTCATGTTTGAATTTAATAATGGAAGGAAAAAAATAAAGTTTCTTTAATAAAACGGAGGCACGGTTTGCATTCATCTTGAAACAGCCACATATGATGTTTAACAGCAGGAAGCAAAGAATGGTGAACCCAATCAGAAAGTGACATTTGGTCAAAGGCTGTAGTTTATTTCGCTGACTGCAAATCAAAGAAATGGGTTGTATTAGACAAGTAAATGCAAGTCGTAAGTATTTGAGTGAAGAAAGTTCTTAAGTTGAAAATGTATAAAAGAACTGAGAGATGTCCCCAAAAACTTTTGTAGTCATTTTTGGGTGAATGGGTATCTCAGTGCAGGACATGGATAAGAGCAGGGGCCTGTATCAATCACCAAACTGCACTTCTTGCTTAGCCAGATAAACCTGTGTACCTTAAATCCAAGGTTAAGTGGTCTTTGTTCACTTAAACTTAACCCAGACTACCTTAAATCCAACACATTATCTTGTTAACCCAAAGATCAGCTTTGTAATACAGGAACGCAGCTGACTTTTCTCTGAAGGTTCCTCCCAGACCAAGGAACCCAAATGTAGAATTGTACAGTATCTTAAAGACCTAAATATGAATTGTATGTGTGGGCAAAAATCTTTAAAAGACTGGATTTTTAATCAAACAATGTTCAATTAACCTCCAGTTACTCAATCTCAGGTGTGACATACTGGACTAGTGCTCGAAAAACGGTCAATTGTGTAACACCACAAATTAACGTTAACCACACCATGCAGGATGCATGGGCATGAACCGTTTTTCATCGCCCTATACAAATGCTTCAGCTGTGTTGCAACCGCGGCACGTAACGTGTGTCCCGCGGAGACCAAACCCAAGGGCTCCGGTGTGTGGAACCTGTCTTACTCGTCTTCCCGCGAACTCCGGAGCTCGGCACTAAATGACACTAGCAAGCCAGTCGTCCTCCAGTTCGTTGTGTTCTTTTATTGTTCTCAAGATGGTTACAACACTGGATGGCACAGCGTGTGTCCAGCTGTGGGCCCCCTGTTGGTGACACTGTTCTCACATCACAATTCGGGAGGGGGGGGGAGGGGAACAGTTCTGCCAACTAAAACAATAAAACTCCCCACCGCTGTTTAAAAAAAGCATTAAAATTGACTGCACGACCTGAAGTGTCCTTTTAATAAAGACCCCAGATCCCCCAGCTGGCTGGGCTGTCTGTCCGGCTGGCGTCCACGGCTCTGTGCTGCCTCCTAGTGGCTCAGAGCGAGCCGTGTTTGTTCGGACAGTCCATGAAAATAAATCATTTATTAAAAAAAAAAAAAAAAAAAATAGTCTTTTTCATTCACAGCCAGGCACATCCTTCTTCAGTGGCCCGCCCAGCCTGTAATGGATCCGAGATCTGGATTTCATCAGCCGAACGAGTTCACTACCACCCCCCCCCCCCACCCCATGGTTTTATGTGGACAAAGATGTGCCAGGCCTTGGGGGTCAGGGTTGGGGATGCCGTCTCTAAGGGACCTCACACGCGCACGTAGTCTGTCCTGCGTCAGCGGTCCATCGTGTTGGCTCTCCAGCGAGCAGAATCATCTTGGAGTTACACAGTTCCAACGGCGGTCATCCTGTTATCACATCACTGCCTCTCTGCATCTCAATCGAAAGATTGTCCTAAAGTAGAAACAAAAAGGTCATTAAACTCAGAACCTAAGTACAAGTAAGGTACAGATGTATGTATGTGTGTACCACATAACACAAACGAATGATTGAAGACGACCACTGAAACGTTTACACTTCTCCTTTATTTTGCAGACCCTTTGATCCAAAGCGAAAAAGCAAGGTCAAGTATTTCCTGGAGCAATAGCAGGATCAATGGTCGTGCTAAAGGACTCAGTGGCGCGATCTCAGCCTGACTGTTGCACGATGTTTGAAATAAAATCTTGTGCACCCCAGAACGGTTCAGTTTAAACTGGGGTGGGCTCTTGTGCTTGCTGAACATGGATGAGGTACAGACTGTAAGCAGGAACATGGATGATTGGCTGCTAACAGTCTGTACGACGATCAGAGGTGAGTGTGAGCGAATGGACCTTGCCCTTACCTGGTCTCGTGGCAGCTATCGGAACAGTCTTGTGAACTCTCTGATGGCCCAACACACCTGTTTGCACTCTTCAGCACTGCAAGCAGACAGAGTGTGCATGTAAGAAAAATGAAGGCGGAGGACATCAACAAAGACCCCTGGCTGTCAGACTCTCAGTAGCAAATTGCCACCTTTCAACAGCTCTGCCAAGCTGAATGATTTCATTGCAGCTGCAGGGTACCATGGCTCTTTGGCCCAGCTAGTGCAGTGTTTCTCAATCCATTCTTCAGGGACCTCCAGTCCACATTTTTGCTCTCTCCCAGCTCCTGGCCAATCAGGGACACCAATTACCTGGTACAGATGTGCTGGGAGGCGGGAGGGAGCAAAAATGTGGACTGTCTGGGGGTCTTCAAGGACTGGGTTGAGAAACACACTTTTTAACAACAAAAAAAAAAATGTAAGGAACAGGTGTGTGTCTAGGAGGCTGGGTCCCTGACATGCAGTCAGACTGCTGAAGCTGGCCTACTTTCTGGAAGCGGGAGGACGGGGAGGCAGGAGCTAACAGCACCAGGTCCTGTTCAGACTTGCCCAGGAATCCAGCTAGATCTCCAACACAGGTTCTCCGGCGTTCCAGTGACCCGCCTGCCCGTCTGTGCATGCCCGCGCCCCGAATTATAAATAAGTCATTAAATAAATAACCCGAAAATAACCAGAGGGGCTCCTGTGAAAGGCTTCCTTCCTCAGGCTGAGGAACTTGGGGCACCAGCGAGTTTTAACGCACTTCAGCGCTGGATGCCGTTCATCAGGACCAGAAAGACGACCACCCCCCCTGGGTGCGGCAACGCCCCCTGACCTCTCAAAGGGCCTCAAAATGGCCACAGAAAATCTCTTTCACTTCTGCTTCCCATTCTTGGGTTATTCAGTTCTGTACGTACAGACTGTGCCTCAGGCCCCGGTGTACCGGTGCAGTGAGTCACGGCACATCACTCGGCGGCAGAAAAATACTTATGATCCACAACGAACATTCTCCTTAACGGTCAGGTATGACTGTACCCAGACGTCTTGGGTACGGCCCGTCTCGCATACTCCACGTGACTGAACCGGCTGAGTCCGCATGGCAGATGAAGCCGGGATGAAACCGCAAGACGGACCCTGAGTACCGGCACTCACCTGGTGACCTGCTTGTGGAAGTCCGTGAGCTGCTTGTTGGTGACGGTCACGGCCCCCCCGGACGTCTCCTTGGGGAGTCCCTTGAGGGCACTCTCCAACCACCGGCAGAACGTCTGTAAGCGCCACAGTGACATCATAGAGTCATTAGACGCTGTCGTTTGTACTCTGTACACCAGCTCTGCCAGATGGCTGACAGATGACGCATGCAAGACGGGATAATTAACATCTGACAAAAAGGTATAGCAGAAACTGTCGGAACTCTGGTGTCCAAACTGTACATGATGCGCCACCTTGTGGCCTCTGCTGTGTGCAGCAGTTCAGCTAACCCTCCCAGCAAAACTTTCATTCAGTATCTGTGGTACAGTGTCCAATACGTAATGGGCTCTAGGCTTCCAGCCACGTCAGCTCGGCAGTCATTGAGCTTTCAGTCAAGATGAGTCAAAATTTAAAATACAACCAATGGACAGGGCGCTATACAGAGGGCTGCAGGGGAATGGGGAAAACGGGAATGCCATGGATGTCCGTGGGAATGGGGAAAACGGGAAAGCCATGGATGTCCGTGGGAA
>JAODKC010000001.1:5249246-5285499 GCA_026777985.1 Mormyrops attenuatus
ATATATGTGGTCACATGACCGCTCACATGATCAGAATCCAGCTGGCAATGGCGGGCCAGCCCATGCAGCAGCCTCTGGATGTAAGGCCGGAAGATTCCGTGCAGCACAGCGTCGTTGGTCTTGTACAGGCGTTCCCCCAGCCGGTACCAGAAGTTGAAGGAGATCTCGGCAACCTGACAGCGAAGGGGCCACGACGAGGTGAGGAAAAGGCAGCTCCACTTCGCATGTGCAGAAGCTGTTTTCTTGCATGCTTGTGGTTGGGTGCATGCCTCACCTCATACTGCGGGTGCCCCGCGCAGATCAGCAGCAGCTCCAGAGTCCGAAGATCCCCCATGCCCTGGCCGGGACTTTGCACAATCGTCTCCAGGAGGGTCTCGCACAGCTCCGTGAAGATGCGGCAGTAGTTCAGCACCCTGCCGCATGGGGGCGCACATAACCACATACGTTGGTCCTCTGGAGCTGACTTACTGGTCCAACTAAGCCTCAACTTCCCTGTACAAACCTCTCTCCTTCACCAAATCAGACTTGTGTCCCCACAGAGAGCTATAGTTGCAGAGAGCAGATTATTTAGCAGCACCATCTGTTCGCTACCTTACGAATACAGCGGCTATTGGAAAAATCCCACCACCAAATGGGCAACAGGATTCCCTCAGGTCTTCTAACAGAAGAGTGCCACAAAAAAAAAAAAAACAGAAAATGACGGGGGTAACGGAACAGCGGAACCCAGCCTTACTTGTCCAGGTCCTCGCGGGCCACAGCCATGTGATAGGCCGTCTCTAGGAGGAGGACGCCCCGGAACAGCTGCAGCGCCAACGCCATGTTGCTGTCCACATTCTCGATGGCGTACAGCGCCGAGCACACGCAATCCGAGGCCGCCTCGTGCAAGTTGGTGGGGGTCTCGTCCCTCTGCTGCAGGGGTAAGAGTGAAGTAAGAATAAAGCGTGTTCAAGAGTGACACGCGTGCTTGGCCGCTAAGATTACACAGCCCGTGCACCGTTTCACAGGAAGTGTGCACGGGCGACCCCACTCGTGCGGAGATCAAACACCCGCAAGATTCTAGAAGATACTAGTCAGAGGGAGGACCCACCAGCACTTGGAAAAGGAGGATAAGCAGCTGGCTGTTGGCCATGAAGGTGGTGTCCAGGACCCCAAGGTTGAACCAGCTGCCCAGGCACCGGAAAACCTTGATGAGCATCTTCTCATTACTGCCAGTCTTCTCTACGCATGACACCTAGGAAGGGGGTGAAGAGAGGGGTCAGGACAACACCCACACATTCAGATGCGGTCTGTTTTAATCCCCTTACTAGCTTTCCCAGCATGAGTAGACCTTGTTTAAATGCAGAAGCCTGATCAAGCAAAGACATGAGTTTATACATAAAAACTAAAGGTGCATCGACTGCAAGTTTCTTGGCCGAATCCGATTTTATTGCAAGTGTGACCAGCAGATACCAAATTTTTGGAAATTACGATTTTCTTTCCAAGAACTACAACTGACAGCATATAAACAAAAATCAGCTTTTCTTCAATGCAGAACTTTATTTTTACAATAATATTAATTGTTGAACTTAATAATTTCCCCGAACTGCACTAAGTTACGGGATCTTCTCTCACTTAAACAAGTCTCAAAATAAAGTGATCTGTGACTGGAAAGAGGTACAAATTAGACTTAACCGAAAATGAGTTGCTGTAGACCCAAATTAATCTGGCATATTTAACTTTGCCAAAGAAGAGCAGGTGCAACAGACTTAAATAACAAATGTTAGTTACTTATATTTTCCAGTATGACATTGATCTTTTTCTCTTTTCTTTTTTTTCCCCACTCGTCTTAAAATTAAAAAAATTCCAAAGGTTACAAACCTCCAATTAAAACTGGTGTACTGTACTCTTACAAATAATAGGTGCAGGGTAATAATATTAATACAAACATCACATGTTATGCATATACAACTTACATCGCTAGTAAGCTAGATTAACATCATGCTTTTTCAAACCTTCATACTGTATGAACATTATAGTGCAGGGGGTTAAAGTTTCACTAGTTTCATTTTTACCCTGTCATAGGAAAAAACTTAGTTACCTTTGTAATTTTAATGGTTATTCCTTTCCACAGTTATCTAGCATATGTTTAATAATCAGTTTAAAGTTTACTTCCAGTGTTTCATATTTTCGTGGTGGTTCCCCTACGGTTTACTTTGGCTTTACATGTATTACAAATTGCAAACTTTGCGTTGTCTACACTGAGTGAAGAACTTCCATGCTAACGACATGTTAGCATGTGGCTGTGAGCGTGCACGCGGCTGTGAGGTCACTGCCTGCACCGCTGTGCATGTGACGTGTGGCAAATGCATAAAATGGACCGGTTCGATATCAGAAATACATGAAACTGGTCGGCCGGTCTCCGTTCCAGGCCGAGCATGCTCAAAATCGGTCGATTCCAGTCCCTTGCTGATCGATCTGTGCATATCTAATAAAAACCCATTTTAATGTCCATAACGTACATATACACGTATTTTGAAAGCAGTACATTTATGACTAAAGTGAAACATTGGTAATCTGCTCTACCAGCAGGGCAACGACGGTGCCAGAGTAGTAGGCCAGGTCCTCGATGATCTCTGTGCGGCGATTGGCCCCGATCCGCAGGGAGCGGCTATGGACCTCCTCAGGCAGCACGGTCAAGATCTCCATCAGGAAGGTCATGGAGGAGACATCGCCGCTGTACCTGAATGTAGGCAGGATGACACTGAATTCAATGGGCACCCACCATGTATGACCGGTGAGGCCAAGTCACTCACGGCTACATCCCAGAATGAGATGTTTCCATTATGCTAATGGTGTAATCAAGTCCGTCAAAACTCCACACCACTGTAATATTATGTGAATTACGATGCACCTGATAGTTACTTGTACATCTATTGGTTACTTATTCTTTGTTTATATATGGTTGTTCTTTGTACTGGGTGTGGCCAAACAAATCAGCATTCCGATGCACTTGTAATAATGTGGTCAATAAAACATTTTAAAATCCTAGGTTCTTATATGCATTAAAAAACATTCCAAAATACATTAGGGTACACGCTTGGCTTGACCAAGTTAGACCGGTAGAGGAGCAAACTTACTTTTCGATGAGTGTGTGAACGCAGCCCTTCCAGGATGCCATCTGGAGAGCCAAATCCGCGATGGCGAGAGCAAGCTGAGGGGAAGGACAAGCACATCAGCCCAAAATCTGCAGCACCCCCCCCCGCCCCCAACACCAACCCTCAGTTATCAGTGAGCCTAGACAATAGGTTCACAACAGCATCCATTCAAATGGGGGAGAGTGACAGAGAAACTTTTCATCACCGTCACCAGTGGTTTGTTGACTTTTAAAACCACATTGCAAAGATGTGATAAAGGTGACAGGCAGGATAAAAAACATTATCAAAGGGACCAGTATACCAGCAACTGGGTCTACAAACAATTCAGATCAGGTCATGAGTATCACAATGGGTACTGCTGACCCAATCAGTTTGTAGAAGGAGCAGACCCTCCCTGGGATTAAAGACAATGAGACAGCAGGCAGGCGAAGGAGTTCACGTCAGTCATCAACAATGACCAGTTTAATCACAACACAGCCAATAAAATTCTGCTGTATCATTACCCGCATCTACAATGTTAAACCACTACTCTATGGCCCACTGGTGGGTCCAGTGAGCTTGAGGCGGTACCTGGGTGATGATGATCGGGGAGAGGTCCTTGAGGTTCTCGATGTGAGAGAGCAGCGAGTCACGCAGCGCGATGTGGGTGTCGGCCGGAAGCTCATAGAACGAGGTCTGGATCTTCATCTTCATCGTCTGCGCTGCGAAGTAGCATGACTCCACATCTTGCTTCAGCTGGAGGAGTTGGTCCGAAATCTCCCAAGCGTACATCTGCAGACACCGAGGAGGATGAACGGCACTGAAGGACTCTGTCACCATGTCAAGAATTAGCAACAAGACTAAGAGTCATCGTCAAGTCTAAATGAAGAACTACAAGCCTGTGAAGTTAACAACTTCACAGCAGAAAGGGAAACCCAGCAAGCTTCCATATGTAACTTAATCAAGTCAGACTGAAGCTTATTAATCCAAACAAAGCATTCGTGAAAAGATCACTCCAGCAGTTTAAAGAAAATACTGAAAAGTGATCTGAACAAATCTCCAGTAATAATTCTACAAAACTATGTTGGACACAAACCAGAATTACTCCAAGACAAAGGACAAAGACTAGCATGTCTAGAACCTTCATCATGTAGACCCACTAGTATGTTCTGGATCATCATCTAGTGATGTGACCCTGCCACACTTCATCTTAACCTCACACGCAGAAGAGCTGTAGTTCTGCTATAGAATTCTCTGGTGCAAAACTAAGCAAGTCTTCCAACGGGAGGTCCCGCTAACCACGACACTGAAATCACTACCTGCTACAGCTAACGTCCTGGCACCAGGAAAGAATTATACCATTATAACCATGCAAATCTATTAAAAAAAGACATGAACCAGTATCATAATCATCACCAAGCATCAATATGGCATGCATTGGGAAACACAGCGCTCACACATACATCAGCCTAAATGCTACACTGTTCCAGAGTCCGGAGGATGACACTGATGGTTTCTGACCAGTATGACACAGGCTCACATCGTACATATTGACCAGTGGTTTCTAACCCACTATGATACGTATCCCGTATCCACCCATCCCTTCTTTATAGTGGTAGCTATCAACTCGGATTTCAGGTTAGGCAAAGGAGGTCAGCAGACCCCTCCTATCATCTTAGGATTCTCTGGAACTTCCTGGAAGATTTCATGTCTTGCACATTGAGATTCTGGCAAGAGACCTACTCTTTGGAAGGTACACCACTGCCTCAAGACTTTTTCATTTGAACGGTGGGTTTAACGGCCTAAAGTTTCTGACTGACAAGCATCGAAAACTGTCTACAAGAAGTACTTGCAACACCCCTCTAGACGGTCCCTATTTAAAGCTATAGCCTTAAAAGGAAGATCTCACAGAAAAAGAATTTTGCAATAAACAAGCATACTTAAAAAGAAAAAAAAAAATCACACCAATACTGTTGCCAATTCAAAGTATAGCAAACCGAAACATCACATTCACACAGAGTGGAACAAGCATGAGACAAGTCATATCACTCACATCCTTGTCATGTTCAGCCCAAATATTACTAACTGCTCGCAATCTTGTATAAAAGGCTAATTAAGCACACAAAGGGAATCACTCGGTTGACTTCTGCAAAGGACTTTTCACACTTTCTAATAGATTTGTGTTCACTGTGCGGTAATGGTCATTTCATAAAAATGTAAGTGCAGCTGACTTAAAACTTGTCACGGCTGTTTCTTTAAGTCTTTCCGTCACCACAGTGCAAATAAAAAAAAGTCCGGCCTTTAATTCCCTATCAAAACTTGTTAGGTGCAAAAAGACAAAATCACCCGAAGAACGGGGAAAATTTTAATCCCTCGCATGCAGCAGACGGCTGAAGGTTTTCAGTGGTCGGTCTGCCTGCTAATAATAACTATGCGAAGAGTTCGCTTTTCCTGTGAGGTACAGGCTCATGCATGTGGAAACCGGAACGATACATAAAAATTAAGTCATAGCAACAGCTACCCTACAAGGAAACGGATTTTCTTTCAAAAAGGATCAAAGTAAAAAAAACATCAGCAACACGTCTATTCTCCAAAAAAAAAAAAAGAACTCCAGTTTTACTCCCCAAACTATTACAGAATTACCAGACTGACCAGCTTAGCCGTCAACAGAGGTTAGCACTTTTTAGCAGCTATCTGGGCTTGAATGTAAATAACTGTAGCACAAACACACGAAAACACTTTTATTATTGCCGATATTAATACTGGATACATTTCAGAGAGGAGCTAGCAATCTCGCTAATTCAACCCTTGCTTTCCAGCGTCGCTTCCTGTTCAAATAAATCCCCAAAGGACTCTCCGGCGTGCCATAATGTGCTTATAAAGCATTTAAAATCTAATATATCTTCATGACTTAATTTCAAATCGCCCAAACACATCAGCCGCAGATGACTGCCTGCGCATTCATTTAAGAGACGGAAAGGCTTAGTTAGTTGAGCTAAATGAGGCGCTCAGTCTCAGCCGCATTTTGAGGCTAGCTACTTGTCGGCCTCGTTACATCCTCGGACTTTCCTGAGCGATTCTTACCGACTTCTGCAGCTCCCCGAGCCACACTGACGCCCTCTCTTTGCCGGCGGGATCCGGATCGTGATACAGAGCCTGCACTGCATGGTAAACTAATGCAAGGGACGGCTTTTCACCCTCCATGGCTCCGTACTACAAGGCTAGGCAAAAAAGTGTAATGCAAATATATTGTTAATTTAAAATATACGCCTTTTAATATCTACTTGGCTCTCGTGCGAACTGGTCTAACCGCCATCTCAGTCACACACACACACACAGCATCCCCGCGTGTGCTCGGTAAACGCCCCCGTCTAGAAATGACCCAGTGGGAACTAAAATCAGCGTTTCGCTGGCCGGGGGGTGACCATTTGAGGTTACACAAAATACGCGCGCTTCCCCTCCTTCTTCTTCGCTGGAATTTTATGGCGGGTCGTAAGCTATATCAATGGTACATGCCGTCCACAGCGCCATCAGAATATAAATTTTGGAATTGTTTGTTCATAAGCGTCATAAAAAAAAGCCTCAACCATGGGTCTATACCTTAACAAATTATGACGGGTATTGTGATAAAAATGCAGTTTTTACGAAGTAACGCATATACATATAGGTTGGTGAAGCCACCGGCCTCAATAATAATAAGATGTGTTAAGTTTTAAATACAATTTTATATTCTCAAATTATAAAAAGCTCAATTTAATGAATAAATAAAGAGGGTACATTCTTGGCAAAGCCAGAGTACTTGTCTGGGCCATCCTGAACCATGTAGCCTCCTTGCCATTCTTTGAATCCAAGTCCAGTAACAGTTGATTACTTGGGCTACAATTCAGGAGGCCATTCTTCCCAAACGTCATCTCTCTAATTCCCCATGTGTGCATTAACGTCTCTTGGTAGGATCACAGAGTCTGTGGGGGGTACCTGGGCGGTGGTGGCTTAATGGTTAGGGATGTGCATTTGTAATTGAAAGATTGCAGGTTTGAATCCCCAACTAGCAAGGTACCACCCCTAAACACTGCTCCCTGGGTGCTGAATTAGCTGCCCCCTGCTATGTCACATTGTCACATATGGGTTAAATGCAGAGAACACATTTCGCTGTGGTGTGTCAACAATGACAATCACTAAAGATTCTAATCCTGTCTAGCCCCCCACCTACTTTCACTAAGAAGGCTGATCTGAGCTGCTGTTAGTCAGAGAGACAAACCTTACCCTTCTACTTTTTGGGAAAAATAGACAAGGTTGAGGAGGAAATTGTGCATCTGATTAATGGGCTTCATCTTTGTGCTTTCTCAGTCAGTCAAGCCTGTAAGAGGTCACTGTTTTCTGGGGATTATATTGTTTTCTTTGGGAACTTGTATGCTGTCAGATGTAGGTAAGTACACTATATTGCCAAAAGTATTGGGACACCTGCCTTTACACACACATGAATTTGACATCCCATGACATCCCATTCTTAATACATAGGCTTTAATATGGAGTTTGTCCACCCTTTGCAGCTACAACAGCTTCAGCTCTTCTGGGAAGACTGTCCACAAGGTTTAGGAGTGTGTTTATGGGAATTTTTGACCATTCTTCCAGGGGAGCATTTGTGAGGTCAGGCACTGATGTTGGACAAAAAGGCCTGGCTCGCAGTCTCTGCTCTAATTCATCCCAAAGGTGTTCTATCGGGTTGAGGTCAGGACTCTGTGTAGGCCAGTTCCTCCACACCAGACTCGCTCATCCATGTCCTTATGGACCTTTCATTGTGCACTGCTTCGAATGCTGTAACATTAAGAGTTCCTTTCACTGGATCTATGGGGCCAAGCCCAACCCCTGAAAAACAACCCCACACCATAACCCCACCTCCACCAAACTTTACACTTGGCACAATGCAGTCAGGCAAGTACTGTTCTCCTGGCAGCTGCCAAACCCAGACTCATCCATCGGATTGCCAGACAGAGAAACGTGATTTGTCACTCCAGAGAACATGTCTCCACTGCTCTAGAGTCCAGTGGTGGTGGCGTGCTTTACACCACTGCATCCGACGCTTTGCATTGCACTTGGTGATGTACAGTAAGGCTTGGATGCAACTGCTCAGCCATGGAAACCCATTCCATGAAGTTTTCTACGCACTGTTCATGAGCTAATCTGAAGGCCACACAAGGTTTGGACGTCTGGAGCTATTATCTCAGTAGACAGTTTGTGACTTCTGCACACTGTGCGCCTCAGCATGCGTTGTCCCCGCTCTGTGATTTTACATGGCCTACCACTTCGTGGCTGAGTTGCTGTTGTTCCCAATTGCTTCCACTATAATACCACTAATAGTTGACCATGGAATATTTAGTGCCAAGGAAATTTCAGGAATGGACTTATTGCACAGGTGGCATCCTATCACGGTACCATGCTTGAATTCACTGAGCCCCTGAGAGCGACCCATTCTTTTGCAAATGTATGTAGAAGCAGGTTGCATGCCTAGGTACTTGATTTTATACACCTGTGGCTATGGAAGTGATTGGAACCTGAATTCAGTGATTTGGAGGGGTGTTCCAATACTTTTGACAATATACTGTATGTGTTTATTTAGACTATGTGGGTTCATGGTATCTGTTTTATAGAAGAGAATCTGTTATTTGAACAGTGTCAAAGTGAAATGACTAAGTACTGATTTGAGCAATGGCCAGTAAAGTTCGCCCACAGTGCTGTTAAGTCATGCACCATCAGACCATATGGGCTGTCTTGCACATTTGCTGGCTGTCCTTGCTTTTGATAGGTCTACAGTCATCTGCATGCCCTGCTGGAATGTTACATCTGGCAACACTCAGGCACCACTGGCGACTTTCAACTGGATAACTGGAAATAAACTAGATACAGTGCACTTTGCATCTTTTAATAATAATATATTGCATAATAAGATTGATAGTGTTTGAAAGTGTATCTTACCTGAATCACCTAACTCCAATATTTGGTAAAAGTTTTTATTTATTTATTTATTTAAAAAAAGAACAGTTTTTGGGAAAATAACACTTCACCTTCTTATGCAGTAATTACCCAACAGGACAATGTAATCCGTTTTGACAGAGTATGTTTTTTAAAGCAATAGTCTCAAACTGGCATTTTCCTGTCTCTTGTAATGACTATGGTTGCTATTGTTTGTATGGTATATTGTATATTCCAGAGTTCCTGGGTGTTCCTTCAGGCCAGACTGGTAAACACACTTTAAAGAGTACAAGATGGACTAGTATGGTTCCTCAACATTGTCTACTTAACTTCAGTTCAGTTCAATTTTTTATTTGTCAGGAGTGAGCATCAGTAAAATTGTCAACGATTTGAGGTGGCAGTTTAGTAACAGTATTGCACAGAGTAAGAGTTTTTTTACTTTTATAATAATAAAAATGGAAATGAAGTGCACCTGAGTCTGTATTGTATAGGACAGTTCATCATGTGTGCATCCAGTGTATATGGTTCCATACTGGTGGTGGAGGAGGCTGCCATGCAAGGCATCAACCTGCACACTGGGAGCAATTTGGGGTTCAGTGTCTTACACAAGGACACTTTGATGGGATCAGGAAGAACCAGGGCTTGAACCTATAACCCTCCGGTTGCCAAACGAAAGCACTACCTCCTGCACCACCATCTTCCCCAGGCTTTAAGGGCTCAAATGTCAATGACCCTTTATTTCTGGAATCATAAAGCAAATGCTAGACTTAGCAGCACAGGTGAACCACAAATTGTGGTTTCTTGTACACACAAATTTCTCTTGGGATGGCTAACATGAAATGGAGATTGTGGGATGGAATAGGGGATTTATTAGAATTATTGAAAGATGGATGAATGGATTGGTTAAATGGATTGGACACTGAAGATTTTGTAAGACTAGCATTGAAGCAGACGTGCAATAAGATTGAAGATGTTTCTGTGGATTGCAGCAAAACAAAGATGGCCGCCTTAGGCTATGACTGAAAAGCGAAAGAAACACGCAATGAAAACAAACCAGGTTGGTGTCAAAACCATCAACAGTATGGAGAATTGTGGGTTATGGTTATCATGATGGCATCATTTTATGGACCAAATGCACTCTGCTGTGATTCATCTTTCATCAAATTCTACAAATTTTCCTCTTAGAGCTACGGCCAGACAGTTGCATTTGTCATGATGTCAAATGCTAAGCAAGAATTCATTGAGTACACTGGGTTACTAATTTCCCATGGAAATGACCAAAATCCATAGTAATTCCCAAGTACATTTGCCAAGTATATCTTAGTAATGTTAAGTTCATGCTGAAAATGACACTTTTCGGGCGGACAGTTTGATACCTATAGACTGGGGAACTGATTTGTTTATTGGATTTTGTTTTATTGACAAAAAATTGTAATATCCAACCGCAATGCAGTTACAGAACTTGATTCAAATCCTTGTATTTTACTGCTCATTTTGCGTACAAATTGAGGTAATCATATACACAGGCTTTCAACTTACATACAGTAAACAAAAGTAGTGTTACTAACATTGCATTATGCAGACTATACAAAAGGTCTATATGACAATTCATCGAATTCTGAACAGTGGTTAAGAAAAGTGGAGGGGACCTTCCTCAGAGACCACCTGACTCACTCCATCCATTGCCCTAGATCTGTGACTTTCAACCCTGGTCCACAAAGACTGCAGTGCCAGCAGACTAATTTTCCCCATTCTCATTAAACCGCTAATAACCTCAGTAGTGAAATATTGGTTCAATTAGCATAATAGCAATTAGCATAATCAAGTGCGTAAGTGCTTGGGTACACCGAACCCCTCTCTAACCCAAGCAGCCTGCTGGTACCAAAGCAGACAAGCACCTTTTGAAATGGCTGTTACTACTGACAGATATACCCATCTGAAAAACCATATTTCTACAGATATTTACTCCAATTAGTCACATACCTCCTGTAAACCACCTAATAAACCGGCTAACAGCTTCTTTTCCCTTCCATTTTTCCATCTTTTTTTAAGATCAGCTCCCATTTGGAATTCAGAAAGTTAAAAAGGAACAACACTTGAAAGGAGTAAAGGCCCCAGGAAATAGCGTGGAGCTCAGTTTGTTAAACTAAATGAATCCATTAAGGACCCATATAAGAAACAATTTATCAAAACATGAACACAACATAAAACATTCAAAAAGTGTCATAAAAAACATCAAATCTTGTTCTTCATTCATATATGGCTTGAAAAGATCACCAACAAAGCCAATATTACACCCTCCCAGGCTTTAATCACAACCTAACAACTTCCTCCCCCAAGTTAAAAGTTGTACAGTTAAAGGCTGAACATGTTGAATTGCCACCTGATTGTTTTAAAATTGTGAAGGAGCTCCTGTCAGAGAATTCATTGCAAACAAACGCACACACTATCTTTCAACCCGCTACTTGCCGAAATGTCTTTCAACTGTGAGTAATCAAGTATAACAACCAGGCGGTTGCAGAAACGCATTTTACATACCAACAGAATACATTGCATGTCCTCATAACTGTCTTATCTGAGACCAAGTATTTGAACAGGAAGCCATAAAATAAATTATTTCTTATCTAGTCGACATTAAAAACCTTCCCCATGTGGAAAGGTTTAAAACTCGTCATGTCGTACTAGGGCTTCTCCAAAGTCAGTAGCTTGACTTCCGACGAACAAATCGTACTTCGCGATTATTTCTTCTTTAGTGAGTTGACCATCCTGAAACAAGTAAAACAGAATTCAGTTCAATTCTATATCCATTCAATTATATAAACACATATTTCACACAGGACAGACCGACGACTAACACTATCTTTCTAATGTGGTTACAATATAACAACTTTCAGAAAGTAATTTTGGACTTTCTAAGTGCTTCCAACTAGATTACATATTTGACTTCTAAAAATGTGTCAGTTTTTTGCAATTCAGCTAGTAAACAACACTGGTGAACGTCTCATAAATCTGCAGTGAGAATAATTTATACATTTACTTAAAATATAGAATTCTGGACTCACCTTGTCCGTGTCAGACTCGTAGACCAGGTGCTTGGCTTCCGCTTCAGCGTGGTCATAATCCGAAGGTAGGATCCAGTCCCTCGTCTCTTCCTTGTCCATCTTCCCATCTTTATTCTTGTCCCGGAACTCCACAAACTGCTCTCGCTCTGTCTTCACCCACTCAGGTTCCTGGGGGTCACCCTCATGGTTGTACATGTCCCCTGGTAAGAGGAAGAACAAGTTTGGGGGGGGGGGGGGTGAACTTTTGTTCAATCCCCTACATTCTGGGTATATTTCAAGCAGTTTATCCACTAGTCTATATATCACAATGCAGCTGCCTAGCTAACAGAAACTGTATTCCAGAGTAACCATAGCAACAAAGCCTCGGTCACACAGTGGGCAGGCTAATTCTGTCACTGATTAAAAAGCCTCCCTGACCAAACAATCCAATCAATCCTGTCACCAATGTGACCAATGTGCATTTTTTCCCACAAGTGTCGCACGCACCTTGCTTTTCAGTGTACAGATTTCACATTCTCAATTATTCGCAATGAACGGAACAACAGATTAGCACTTTTGACAGCATTACAGCTTAATGGCCCAGGGCCCACTGCACATGTCTTTGCACTGTCGTTTTTTTTGTTGAGTATAATCACGAATTATCTGCACACAATGTTGATGAGGCACTATGAGAGTATGAAGGGCTGCTAGTGATTTGATACTTAGTACATTTACAGAGGTATGTTGGTGCTAAGGGATTCTTAGCAAATTCAGTGATCCATAATGAAGTGAAGAATAGGTCTCCTGTCAAGGATCCTCTATACACTTCCAGCCAGGAGAGGCCCATCCCTCTCAAACTGACCCTAAGGTCTAGCAGCTGGGTGCCCTATGGATAGTCTCAATAATACTCAAACAGTGTCTGTCTTGTGAACTAAAAATATTTCAAGAAATTTCACTGGAATTTCCTTAATTCAGTAGGAAAGATTTCAATTTATTAAAGGAAATTCATATGCAAATTCAGTCTTCCAAATATGCAACAACCATCTAAAATAATCTTTATTGCATTGTATTGCATTGTTGCTGTATGAGAAAATAAACATTACAAAATGAGTGATTCTGGTCCTTTTAAGTACCCAGGGTGCCTCTCACTGTGTTAGATGTTTTATGATTTGCATGTTTCCACAGTCTGTAGTATTTCATGTCCCATGCAAACCAGCTAAGTTTAAGGAACTGTACTAAACTGCACGTAAATTTTTTCCAGTCAACCTGATGTAACTGCTGCACTTACCAATGTATTCCTCCAAGTCAATAAATCCATCCCCATTCTTGTCAATGTCCTCCATAGTTTCCTATAGAATACAAAGAATAACCATATCGTGGGTGTTTCTCAATATGTATACTTGACTGTACTTGTGTGTTCATCTTCCATTGCCGAAGAACAGTTCCAATACTCAAGAACAAAAGTACAGAGGACAGTAAAAATCCCCAGATATCATTCTTGCCCCGCCCCCCAAATATCAAGGATACATTGGTTGCATCCTCACCAAACGAGACCAATCCCATGATTCATTGAGCCCCAAGTTAGTTCTTGGGAGGCAAGCTAGCAAGACCGATCTTGCCAAGACCACAAGTACGATTCTTGGATTCTTGGTATTGAGAAACACCCCTTAACTCTGTTTAATACACGCAGACACTTTCCACAACTGTTCACTTGGGAAACAACACACTACTCTCCTTCTTCATACACTAGTAATTTTCCATTGCAATGCAGACACACCAGCACCACGATGTCCTTCATGTAGTCAAACTCCTCTGGGTGCAGGAAAGCGGTAAACTCTTCCTTGCTGGCGATGAGGTCGGCATCTTTATCGGCCATCTTGAAGCGCCTCTCGTCCCTCGACATCATCTGCTTGTAGTTGAAGCCGTCGTCGGGGTCATTGTCGTCTATGGGGCACACAGCGTTACTGCACGTGCGACACTTTTCAGAGCGGAATTAGCGTCACATTAAAAATGATCGGGATATGTTGGAGTATACACAAGAACGGCCAGAGTATACTGAAGACAATAAAGAAGGCACTGATGACTGACTCTGGCTGTTACTTCTGCTGAACATTGGACCTACTCAGCTTCCATGCTTAACTCTTTGCTCTCACCCAAGAAAACGCCAAAAGCTACAATTCAATACTATTCCCACGTGATCACACCAGCCTTGCTCATAGTGAGATTATTCCATACTAGGTACCCCCTACCATTTATCCGATTCTTATGAACCCTTTTAACCCAGTCCAGCAAGACTGTAGAAAAAAAAAATCGATGTAGATAAAGACCATACCAATGTGTGGAATCAATATAAAAATCGTTTGTGTCGGCGTCCATCTCACGTATGATCGTTTGACAGGAGTGTGACAAACCTCAGAAATGGAGACCTACCAAGCACATAGCCATAGGTCACGTTCTTGTATTCTTCCCAGGAAATGACGCCATCCTCGTTGAGGTCGTGGCCCTTCCACTGACGGTCTACGTCATCATAAATCCAGCGCTTCTGCGCAAACTTGATCCATTTCTTCATCTCCTCTGTTGTGACGAACCCATCTTTGTCTTCATCGATTTTCTCTACAATCTTCCTGTGGAGAGACAACATCAACAGGCTAGTCAGGTAAGTGACGGCGTGAGGTAATGGACATGCCATTTGACGGGAAACAGTGTTGGAAATAACTGCTTAAGAACAAAACATGCCATTCGCCTTATGTGTTCAGCACTGCAAAGCTAGAGAATTTATTAAATATGAAAAAACTTCAGGGGTTTATAATGGTAGGAGTACCTGCCACCAAATGACAGATGCACGCAACCAAATAGGTACTGAAAATCCAGTGACCATCACCGTACTTAACGTTCAAAGGTTCCATACCCCAGTCTCTCTTTACTCTCCTCGGGGGTGAGCTGGTCAAATGTCTTGGCCTCTTCCTCACCGAGGAAGGCATCGTGGTCATAGTCGAAGCTCTCGGCATCAAGGTGCTCCTTGTCGCTCAGCGGGTCGTCATGGTGAACGCGGTCCTTCTTCTCCATGGGCTTGCTGGTGGCATACACCACACACAGCGCGAAGCACATGACCAGCGGCCGGAGCTCCATCATGGAATGCTCTGTCTGGACACGAGAGGTTCCATGAGAATCAGAACCTGACCAAGGTGCCATATCAACATGTTTGGGTCTACTATAGCTAAAGATGTACGACATAATTGGTTAACGTATCGGTATTGGTCGATATCTGCTTAGAAAAACATTTTTATTTTTATCTTTTTAAATCGAGGCATTGGCATCAGCTCGATGTAAGACATAACTACTAAAACAATGGAGATGTTTGCAGTGGACGATGGAGGATGAGGGATTTCGTCAGCACATTCAACACTTAGAACCTCGCTGAAGTCTCCCAAGTTGGTGCTGCTTCACTGGTGTCACATTGCCAGCATTACAGGATGGGGATGCTACACACATTCATGGGATCTAAAGTAGGAAACGTCTTACACTTGTTGATCACAGTTCCAGTTCCCTAACCATGACAATACCGAAACAAAGAATGTCACAAAAAAGTCAAAGGACTTTTATAGTTGCTTACTATAAAGACGACATAGTCTGGTTATTGTAGTTAAGTGAAGAATTATGTAAAATGTCAAAGCACATTATAATCACTGTTCTCAAAGCCTTGATCTACCAAAATTATACGTCATTAGCTGCCCAGTCCCTGAGGATGGCGTGAGAGAGAGAAGAAAACACGCCGAAACCCCATAAACCAGGACCTAATCCACAATAAAAACCTGTACTTCGAAGACAAGCTGCCATTGAGATAGATAGATTAATTTATTTATTTAATAACCACGGAGTTTCCTAAGCGGCGGGCACATCATTCATGAGGACCAAGTTGAATTTTAATAATGTACTGTTAAGCAAATAAATGCTTCGAGGAATCGACTGAAACATTAGATCTTCGCATTTCCTTTATCTCAGACGAATAGAAACGATATCATCAATAACGGGACTGGGACATTAGCGCTTAGACTTCTAGACATTTCTCTCGCCGACGACGCGAGCCTTAAATTATGTATGGCATATCTATTTCAGAATTTGCAAAGAATACCAAGACCAACGCTTCCATTTTCGTACGGTTATATAAAAAAAAACACAACGCGCACCAATTAAGTTCATTATTAGTTAAACATCTTGGCTGGACACATGATCTCGTTCATGCCACATAGTGACATAACCCAATATTCTTCACTTATAGAGTAGACTACACAATGAATTGGAATCTAACAGCGTAGAAACAACGATAATAAGTAATAATCTAAAAAGGCACAAATTCCGATCAGCGAACATAAAAACACACAAGACAAATCAAAAATCCATAGTTTCCAGCCAGCCATCTAGGGTAGGGTATGTGGAACGTTATTTCCCGGCGAGATCGAATAGCGGTAAAGCAATGATGTCAGGGCAAAACGACTAAGTAAGAGAAAAAACATGATATCTGAATTACCAACCCAAACAGAAGTACAGCGCCAGACAAGCACACCTACCAATAGATATAGCGTCAAACACCTTACGCGATCTATTCAGTTACCACAGTTGTCTGGATAAAGAAGAGAACGGCGGATCTACGCCCCTTTGCTACAGTGTTTCCTGCAGAAAAAAACAAGGCGGACCAATAAAATCGACGTAGAGGCTCCGCGCGTCGGTGACATGCCGTTCCTTTGGCGTCTTGCGATTGGTCCGCCGCAGTAGAACACGATTATCTGATTGGCTATGAACCGCCACGTCCCCAAACCCGTGGAAGAAATGTATTTTATATCTCATATTGGAAACTCAGAAAAAAAGTCTGAAGAAAAAAATCGTCCATTTAATCCCCTCCTTCAGAACTTAAAATCATTTTAATTGTAGGCAAAAGTATTGATTTTCAAAAGCAAAGTTATTAAACGTTAATCGGCGGTTGCTGGGCCAATATAATGGTATATCCCCTTCCCATTGAATCAATTTCTTTGCTTCACTATTCATTTTCTTAATGTGATTAACTGTAAATTAACAGGTCAGGACCGGCAAATACTAATGTCGTACGTATCACAATCAACAATCCAGTTGCTGAAGGTAGAATGTGTAATTCACACGAGTGGCAGCCCCAAATGCTTAATGTGCACCCTGTGTTAATGTTTATTCTATTTTACATTTAAATCTAGAATATTAAATCGTAACCTCGCGATCATGACCTGGATAGAAGGCAGATGGTAGAATGGATGGATGGATGCATGTGAAATTATTAAGTTATTTTTTAAGAAATCGTATTTCTAAATAGAACTGATATTCGGGCACTTTAGATAGATGATTACCAATTTTTAACTAATTACACAATCGCCCAATAATTATGCCCTGCTCTTAATGATACTGTCCAGGAAGTCATTGACATTGTCAGGGAAACTGAAGAGTTTGCTGCTGAAATCCCTTAATCTTAATTGGCCAAGTAAAAAGATAATATATACTGTAAGCTGCAGTTAAAGGGAACAATTATTTATAAAGATGTCATATCACCTACGGTCCAACATTTGTTACATTCTTTCAATTTTTAAAATGTAGCCTACATATCAAATATAAGTGTATTGCAGTTCGTTAAACAAATAAGAAATACAATTATGTCATGCAATTTATTTTTTAATGAAGTGCACCAAACTGTTTATTTGATGTGCATACCAAATAAAATCTGTTCATGGTATAGCATGGTGTTTGTCATCAAGTTAATAAATAAGAAAATGTTTATTTAAATTATATTTAATCACAGTAGTCTCAGTAGTTTTAATTCCAGTTGAAATCAGATATATCAATTATATTTTATTAATGCAATATCTTCGGCTTACAGAAAGCGCACTTTTCATAATTCCACTATTTCGGCGACTTTCCTTAGTCAAGAATCGGACAGAGCTAAACATTATGCAGTTATTACGTACAGTTCTTAATATCCCAAAAATCTGCCGTCACAATCATCGTGCAGTGGCATATGAAGCAATTCCACTTTGTCGAAAAGATCCATAGTTCACGCTCATATTACATTTTCGAGTCCATCCTCCGGGAAGTTCATCGCAGAGGAAGCCCCCCCTGCTCAGATCGCGTCTTCGGCTCCCCGTTTCGCGGTGTCACGCAGGGAAGCCCGGCTGATTTCGCTGTCCATCCGCCTTCCGCCAGTCAGTGTAAGATCCGAAGTCTTTTGCACATACATTAAACCCCCCACCGAGTTGATCATCGCCAACAGTGTCGCAAACACGGAAACTAGTGTGGCGATAAGGTACACCTTAAGTGGGAGACTCATGTCTCTTTCCAGTGGGATGCACGACCTGAGTGAGAGAAAAAACATCGACAAACACGATAAATCTTTCAGGTGAAATAAACTGTTAGTAAATCTGGCGACATTCAATGTTTCTAAAATTATACTACGATTCGTCTCAACATTAAATTTCACCCACGTTTATTTGAAATCCGACGCCCGATCTTGGACTATAACAGACACCCGTAACAGCGTGGCTTGGCGATTACTTCGCTGAAATATTTAGTTGAGAGCGGAAGTTTCTGGTAGTTGCTTTATAATATTTGGGTCCTACCCGACCCCACCTCTCTCTTCCGTAGAAACAGCGGTAGTCACGGTGCTTTCCAAGTGGCGTATATAGTTCTGCTGTTTCATAACAGGCTCACATAGGGAAAAGACACCGTTTAAAGACCTTCACTCACGGCACAGATGTTGCAGAAAGAATAACGGAGAACATCCCCCCTTTTCTGTTACATAGAATGCCAGCAGCATCTCCCAATAGGAAATACAACTGTAGGGTTGGGGGCGTGTGGAGTGTTTGGATGCTCTTCCCCTCTTTTGTGAGTTTCCTTTGGCTCCGAAGACACCATAATTTGGTTCCATATACAGTGGTACCTCAGCTCACGAACTTAATTCCTTCGAGGACTCAGTTCGCGACCCGAAAAGCTCGCGATCTGAATCAATTTTTTCCATTTAAAACAATGTAAATACAAATAATTCGTTCAAATAATACGTTTACGGAAGGCGAACCAATGCACAACTGAACATACGCTTCTTGGCGGGCTGGTCGCTCGAAAGACGCCAAAACACGGGAAAGAACCACAAAACATTCCCCACAAAAAACTAAACAATTCACATTAAAAGACTAAGTAACAGTAAAAAACAATACAGTAACTTCTTTGTTTGTACTGTAAACAAACAATATACAGTTGTCACTATGTGTGAATGGGGAATATAACACTTAAATAGGAGTTACTTAATGATTTGTTACTAATGAAGTACTGTAATTTTATGTATAGATATGTGACTGTTAAAAACCATCACAAACATGTTTATCAGTCACTGAAAGGTACTGCTGTAACAGAACGTTCTGTCTCTCTCTATTTTTTTCTTTTTTCAGATATTCAACCTCTGAAGAGATATAGTAAAGACATACATTTACAAGAAGTTTTTTAAACATTCCAAAACCGGTCTTGGGCATAATGTACACTTCTTCGTGTTTCGGGTGGTTCTTTGGGGCACTTTCAATGTACCCTTTTGGGGGATGTTTGTGTGTTCGCAGCAAAAAAAATACAAAAATTTTTCGAACATCTGGTTCGTAACCCAGAATGTTTGTGGGAACGAGGTACCACTGTATTGGAAATGGCAAAAGATAGCAGACCAGCCAATGGAAAGATAAGAAACTTTTGTAAAGCCTTTAGCTGAGAAGAATGGGCAGCCAGGTCAAGACAGAATCATGAACCTTTTTCAGATTGTTCTAACGGGAGGTTTAGAAGCGGCTAGCATACATCACGTACCCCTACCTGGGCAAGGAAGCACAGGACAGGTAGGAAATTAAGACATCACAGGTTTTTTGCCTGTGATAGAACCAGCACACACGGAGAAAACATGCAAAGCTTACACACAAAGCTGTGAATCGATCCAGTAGCCCTGATACTGAGGCTGCAGTGCCATCCGCTGAGTCCCCCTCTAGCCAGAAAGGTACATACTGTCATACATATATCTCTGAGTCACCCTCCGGCCAGAAAGGTACATACTATCATACATATATCTCTTTTCCCAACTCACAGGACTCTGATCCCACCCAGCATGTCACAAGCGTGAGGCCCGAGTGCTCGTTGCTATGATTTATTCATGTTACAGACAGTCCCGGAATTGTGTCGTAACATTTTCACACACCCTGCGGTTTTAACTGACTGCACACTGACAGTATTACATATGACAGCCGCCTACAGGCAACTAAAATCCATCTCTTTTCAGTTAATTCACACCTAGTCTATTAAATGGCTGCTATTTAGCACTACTACTACTACTAATAATAATTGATACTTTATTGATCACTGTGGGGAAATTCTTTTTACACCTCCCCCCACTTGCTGGCTGTAAGTGAGAGCAAACTGGCCATGAAGGGCCTTGCTGAAGTACCCATAGATGTACTGAAGCTGGGCTTGAACCACACACACTCTTTTGCAGGGACTCTCAATTCATTTCTATGGGGAAAACTTTAATCCCAATTCAACAGCCTTCACCATAAGTAACCAAACAAAATACAAGACTTTTGGCATTTTTACTTTTTTGATAGCATTCACAGATCTTTGTTGCGACCTGAAAAATGGTCCCCACAGCATCAAAATATCCAGTTTTAATTACAACATTTGGTCCCCACCATGTAATATAAACCTAATCCACACACACAGGCATGCACACACACACGCATGCACTCTCTCTATTTATTTATGGCGTTACAAAAACAATGAAAAGCTCAAAATAATTTTTAAAAATTTGTTTTGAATTTCATAATTGGTTATTTCATAAATTGTCCTATAACATGAATTCCTGTTATGCCACTTAAATCCTTGATGATTTGCAGTCACAGGGTCACTCTGCGGGTGTAACCACATCACTCGGCGTTTCCATCACGCTTCCTGCTTCCTGATGACCCGAAGCACTCTGGCTTGAAGCAGATTCCAGCACACCGCGTCCAGGTCCTGGCTGTTCAGAATCGGAAGCCTCGGCCTCAGACCCAGATCCGCTCGGGCTGGGACTGCTGAATGTGCGAGTCCCTCCCCAGCTCTGTTTTGGGTTCTGGATGAAACTGCAGACTGTGCTGTTTCGGCCCAAGAATTCGCTGTCATTCAGCTGCAGTACTTCAATGCCTTGTGGTTAAAAACAAAGGAAAATGGAATTTTTAAAATAGCATTGACTAATTAACATCTATTCATGTTTCAGTGATTTATCCAAGTCAGAGTTGGGATCACACAAATACTAAGGGCAACTCAGAAATGCCAATCTGCCTTAGTGCACATCTCTAGTCTGCAGTAGTCTGGAGTACGTGACTGCAGTCAGAAACGGGATTCAAACTGACAGCCCCAGAGACACCATGCTGCCGCTAATTTACATGTGCACAAAACATTATTTCCGATATTATTATTCACTTTATTTTATTCACTTCACTTTATTTATTAAGCATTTTAAGCATACTTAAATGTGTACAAATAATACACAGGAACGTCTGACTCAGGAAAGCGGAGTCCCTAGGGGTACCGGATAGGGTTGGGTACCGAGGTCGGTACTTTTAAAAGGTACCGACCAAATGATGTCGGTACTACCGAGTATTGGTTCATGTCAAATCAAACGGTGCCAAATTTCGGTACATTCACATGCTCATCAGCAGCAGCGCGCACCACCTGAGTGGGACATACGGAAATGGGAGAAAGGTTTAAATTAAATCAACAGCTATCTCAGCGTTTCAATGCAATTTACATTTAAAGCAGCAATAGGATAGACAGATATTTCATGCAGTTACATTTCAATTTGCTGTTTAAGCCATCGTGTTAGTTTTGTTTACCATGGCAACGGTTGCCAGGGGAAGAAAGCTCGTGCGTGGAGAAACTGCGTTGAAATCTGAAGACATGGCGGCTGCAAGCGGAAAGCGTTTGACAGCGTGGCTACACTTCACTAAAACTGATGCACCCAGTGCGACATGCAGTATTTGCCACGCAAAATGCAGAACTTTGGCTAGCAATACGTCGAACTTGAGGAAACGCCTCGTTAAATATAAAATATATTTACTGGCGGATGAATGTCCGGTGTTTGATAATTGGAGCGCCACAGTTAAAACTACAGCCCCAGCTACAGCGTCTGCACCGACGATAATGCGACTTTCACCCGAAAAGGTTGACATGCTTGTCTTCCTTAAAAAGAATAGTTAAAATAATGTTTCTGGTCACAGGTGTGTGGAAGTTTCAGGAAGAGTTTGTTCAAAATAAATGGTTGACAGTGTATAAATTAGTTTGGGGCTTATTTTTGATTACTGTATTTTTTATGTTGATACAAACCAGGCATTACAGATTCAGAGCAAGGTATCGAAATGAAGTACCGTTGAGTATCGGTACCGAACACCAAGTACCGGTACCGGTATCGATATCGGTTCAAATGTGAATGGTACCCAAGCCTAGTACCGGAAGAGTTCGGTGACTAACCTGAGCTCGGCTCCCCCTCCTTTTTCTCCGAGAGGAAGGTGCGCTGCATCATTAACTTTTTCACCGTGTGGCACTTGTACTGCAGCTGGGGGCTGGACTCCTTATCTAGAAGCAGACAACAGAGGAAACCTCAGGACACAATTCTCAATCGGTTTCCCTCCAGAAATGTAATTCAGGTAAGCCATCATTTGGGTAAAATACATAATGCCATATTATTTGCTTTAAAATACTTCAGCAGCAATTAAAGCTTCCAACAGCGCATAATTTCTTCTTTTCCTAACAGAAACGTACCACCCGCGTCGGTTTCATCGAAGATCACACAAGTGCCAAGAACATCTGAGAGAAAAACAAGCAAGCGAAATATTTCACTCTATGTTAAGAGAGAAATTATGCCCATCAAACAAAACGGTTAAAAATAAAAGTGAAATCAAATCAACAAACGTACTACGACCAATGAACGGAACACATTACAACGTGAGGCTGACACCCCTCTCCTGGACATACAGAATAAACTTAAGTAATAAAGCAAAGCAGCATCACTTTCATTAATATAATCTGAAATTAAAGGGCTTACCTTCATACTCCCCAGCAAATACATACGCCCCGACCTGCATCATTGGTTGCTCGCTGTCTATTCCCTGCAAGCCGATGCACATTAGTTATTTCTCCGGTTATCTACTAATTCCATTGTGTTTAGCGAAATTTATTTAGAAGTAATAGGTGCAGCTGATCAAAGATCACCCGATAACACCACAAAGGTTTAAATAACGTTTACAAATAAAACCGCTTAGACGTATGAGTAGACTTACCACGATTTTACACTGACCCTCGGATTTTGTTAAAAAATCTGAATCGATGATTCCTGAAAGCTCAACCAGAACGAGCTGTTCCTAATTTAAGGGAAAGAGACAAAAAATTTACGTTTTGCCGAACTGTTGCTCCGTGACTCTAGATACCTCATAGCATTAAACACTACGTGCATAACCGCAATAATAATATACTTTATTCCATCATAAGGATATCCGCTCCTCTAACCTCTTCTTCCCATTCATCTTCCATTGTGAAATACGCCGCTGGATTCCTTCACATTGCATTTGGTTCTGTTTTAGTAAGAATCAGGAGATCTGCACATGAGGGCGGCCATTTTTGTTGTGCTGTAGCAAGACCAAGTAATCGATGCCTGATCTCATTGATGATGATGATGATGATGATGATTATAAATAATAATAACAGTGACAATAATAATACTATTATTAATAATAATACCGATAAAAATAATCATTAGAATCTTGTAAATGATAATAAAATTTACCAACTAGTCTATTTCAAATGATATCTATATAAGCATGAATAATAAAATAAATATATGGAATAATAAAATTCGCCGGAAAAGCAAAGTTACATGTCCATTACACCTGTGTTAAATATACATTTTATACGTTATTGCCAAATCCCCTAAAAGGGCACTAACGCCAATTACCACTAGATGGCCACAGAGAACCCGTCATTCTTCAGATGCCGCTCGTCCGATAAAGAAAATAGACGCGCTTCAGTGAAGAAACCATGAGATTAACCGAAATTACGAATGACTGACAACTTGGTAGTAGTACCTGACTTTTTGAAGTACAGGAATCATGTTTGGATGTTGTTTGCTAAAGCATTATATAAGATAAACGTTATAATCTTTATCCACGATAAGAGAACGTCTGTTTCGCATGTCCATCCGTCCATTTTACACCCGGTCATGCTGGTTAGAGCCGCGGGTCTCTTGGATGTGCAGGATGGATATCTCGTCTGTTTTAATAGCTCTCGCATTTTGATTTACATGAAATTGTAATTGCATGGCGAACAAAGTGCAGGGATATTTGTGGTGGAAACTCAATATTGCATCGCCTTACCGTCAGACACAAGCATCGTCTCTGGATCCCAGGTTACTGACATGCTGCGTTTTTTATTTCCGAGTGAAGAAATACTTGTGGTGGAGGGTCGATAAAGCATCACGTGACATTGAGATGGACACATCCGTTCGGGACCACATTTAGATACAGGTCTTAGCTGGACACATTCAACTCTGGGCTAAAGCCTCATGTCACACCCACATCTTGGTTAGATATCAAGTGTTTGTGTGTGCATGTGTGTGTGTGTGTGTGTGTGTGTGTGTGTGTGTCTGTTTGAACCAAGTTAGCACTCCAAGGGACCAAGGGATTCAGACAGTGGCAAACTCTCCATGCGATATAACATCCCCTAATCTTCCTTAGTAAAGAACAGTGTAGGAAAATGGGAAAAGGGGGCTAAGCAGAGAAAACCTAGGCAGGAACTGGGAGAACATGCATACACCTCGTACCCAGAGCTAGGATTCGAACACACAACCTTGCAAGGCTACAGCCCTAACAGCTAAGTCATATTGCCCCTGGGCAAGTATATCCTATTTCTAAATATTCTCCATGAATAATATAATACATATGAATCAATATAAATATTGATATGAATCTCGATTAGTGATGCGGCTTTTCCTCAGAAACAGAATTCACTTTATTGGCCAGGTACCCCTACATGTGTTAGGAATTTGTCTGGGCTATATTGGTATATGCATTCAAAGAAAATGTAGAACATAAGATAAAAAAAAGAATAAAACAGAAGATTTAAATATAAACATTATCATGCAGTAAAGATTTAATCTGGCATCCTTGACACGTAACTCACAGTGGAAGAGGATGGATATGTGAAAGCACAGGTCTTTATGTGCAGACAGGTCAGCCTTGGGGGGGGGGGGACTCTGGACTCTGAATAAGAGGCTTTTCTCCCCTAATCCCTCCAAAACTCATAAGCATTTAGTCACCTGCAGGTCAAGGTATCACAAAGGGACCTTTTCCACCCAACTGCCTCTGATACAGCAGGGTCTCGTGGCCCGGGGCTTTCGATTAGCCGGGGTGTGATGCCATTGGCTGGCTTCAGGGTCACTACGGAAACAGATTAGCTGTTTAGGGGACAGCAGCCACTCAGTGTTCAGAGCGTGTAATTAATGCCAACTCATCCCCATTAGGTGGTGGCCCAGCAGAATCTAAGCCTGCAGAACTGCTTATGGTAATAGCGGCGTCAGCACTGCATAAACAAGTAGAGAAAAATCCGTCCCAATGAAAACTGCTGTATATTCTGTTAATTCTAAAATAAAATACACTTCAAACAGGCACTTAGCATACCTGTTACTAGGACATTCTTCTGAGAGTATGATGGTTTCTGCCTGATGGGCAAGGAATCTTAGCATCAGTGCCACGTGTTTGCAGATATGTGCTGTGCTGACTAGAATTGTGTTACTAGTTCATTGGTATTTAGTCGTGTTCATTGTCTTGGGTTTAGTGGAGTTCGGAAGAGGACCTTAAGTCATAAATAGCAGCCCACGGGGGCAGGGGGCTTCTGTGTGCATTCTGTGTCGCCTGAATTGTCAGCATTGTTACACAGTTAATTGTAATCAAGTTGTTGATTTAATATTGTAGGCCATGGCTCAAGAAACCCCAGGTGAACATGAAAGCCTGTGTTTTCCCTATGACCGTGTTTGTGCAGTGATCTCTCAGTGGGGTTATCCTTCAGGGAGTACCCTGGAGAAAAATGGCCTTCACACGCACACACACATGCACACAAAAACACACACACACACACATACACACAAACATAAGGGTGCAGCATCTTTACTGCTGGGGTAGGCTTGGGAGTGGAAAGTAAGAATGTTTTAGTGTTTTCATTTTGTACCGTTCCACTCCCCCCCCCATATATACTCATGCTCCCCCTATTTTAGTTCTGCAATCCTCTTTGTGAACAGTGACGTCCGCTCTGGTCAGGAACAGGGTTAAGCTGGGAGCTCCCCCGAGGTGTACTCCAAAACCAAGCGCTCTCTATCCTGCCTCATCAGAGCATCCCGCCACCACAGTCCTCGCCCCCTGCCTCCTTGCCCCGCGGCTGCCGCTACAACCCCGGCGAGCATCACCCATCATTTCTCTACTCCTGGGCTTCATCTTTCATCTGCAGACTGTGCCGAGAGAGTTGGAAAGACAGCCGACGATTGGGAGGAGTCCCAGTAAACGAAGCCTGGAGAACATAGACGATCCGCGGGACGTAATGTGCTCAATGGGATAATATTGTTTTTAGTTATTGTTTTCCAGCAGAGACACCCCCCCCCCCACCCCCCCCGCCTGGGCGTCCTGCTGTCTCTATCTTTCTCCGAGCACCACATATGAATTGTTTCGAGACCCATTGTATGACCGCGGGTCTGCAAGGGACTTGAGGCAGAGCGCGGAGCAGGGGCGCAGGGGTTGGACAGCAGAAGGAACAAGAGAGGCCGCTGCTCTGGATTTCTCGAAGATGGAGGGGCACATGTATGACCGGCTTGGGGATGACGGGGACGCGGATTGGTGGAGGATGCCGACGGATGTGGATCCTACCCGACGCATTCGCCGGCCAGCTGTCCACATGCAGGGGCACGAGACTGCTGCCCAGCGCTACAATGCCACCCGCATCCAGGCAGGCTATGAGCCAGAGAGGTGAGTAAACCTGCACCCACCACTGGGCAGCTTAGCGCTAACTGCTAACGTCAACGCCAACGATGATCACATCAATGGATGAGTCCTTGACATGAATTCGAACTGCGCACATCCATTTCACATGCTTTAAGTTTCACTGGCATATTTCATTTGACATTTTAAATTTGCTAAATTTTAATAAGGGGGGGTCTAGATTTATAGATAATAAAATCAGCACCAGTAAAAAGTTTCTCTTTAGAGGGTGAAACAGCCCAGCAAAAGTGCAATCCCCACGGAAACACACCAGTAAAATTGTTATTTCACTCTCCTTTTGGTCTTTAGCCAGAGAAATGACACATCTGCTGAGCTCCGTTTGCCACATGAAAGAAGCTAAACGAACACAAAACGCGACGCTACAAAGAGCGGTTCACGTGGAAACGCAACGTTCATTATGACAGGGATAAATAATGCAGTTTCTGAGCCAAGCCCGCTTTTATCAGGGAAAGTGCAGCTACAGGAGCGTCGCGTGTCAGGCTGCCTTTGATCATCGCAGTGGTGTTTTGGCGAGAAAAGCAAGAAATGTAATATTAGAAACATGGCCCCTTGTCAGCTGGCAAGAGATATGCAGTCTCCTGTCGTAACCTGTGGCAAAGGCACTAAGGTCAATGTTTAAGCATTTAAACGGCTGTTATCTTTGTTACTGTGGTTGTTATTCATTTGTTTTACATTCTGTTCATTCCAGTGTTCCTGTTTCAGTACAGGCTGTCAGTATTAGCTGATTTTGTGTATTTCTTATTTCTGCCCACATGCCATGATGCCGAGCATGATAGGTGGTTAGAGGATGGATGGATGGTTGGATGCATGGATGGATAAATCGGTAGATCTGCCTAGAGACTCTTTTATACATTTTACAACAAGCTATTGGCACATTATGTCATGAATATGAGGTTAATCTCCTATACATTTGTGAAAGATTTTAAATATGTGTCATGTTTCCTTCTGTGGGAACCTTCCCTCCATCTGGATTCTAAAGGCACAGAATCCACAGGGGTTGAGGAACATTTCCCATTTCCCGATTAATGCTGACCTTCTCCATGCCCAAATGTATGACTTGGCTTTAAATATTGGCCAATACCTAACCAAAGTACCATGTTTATTTGTTAATCCATCAGCAAAGTAGCCCTGCTCTTACCTAATGTCACATCATAAAAGCTTCTTGCACAAGCCAGCGAAAGACCCCACTGTTTGGGCCCGCTGAAGACGTGGGAAAAATGCAGCCTCGAAAACCTCAGTAATGAGTGACAAAACAGAGGGAATTAAGCTGTTGCCAAATGCAAAATTTCCCTAAGATTACATTTGTTGCCATTTTTGAAGGTTTTTCTTTCTCCCAGAAGAGTCTATAAGTTGCTCATGCAGGAAAACCTCAAACAGTCTGCGCTGAGTGATTTATAGAGGGACCCTGACCTCTATTGTCAGGATGTGATGATCGATGACTCTGATCAGTCCCAGAACCCCCTCAGGTGTGGTTATAACTGTCTTGCCTCTAGTTCTGGGCACTTTCTGCAGCGTGTAGGAGCTGAAAGCTCAGTCGTATGTGATTTTTGGTACATTAATGTCCAGATGAGGCTTCCGGATCACAGTCTCCTGGCTTCACGATTAAATTTCACTAAGAGGACCTGGAATAAAAAGCAGTGCAGGATTAGACTGGTGAAACTGAGTACAAATATTCAGATGTGATTTGAGGATTGAAAAAATACCCAAATCCCTGTCTCTACCATCCACCCAGCCGGCTTAATCTCCCCCTTCATGGGATCCATGGAGCGCTGCAGTGATGTCGATGGCAGCCACTTTACGGAAGCGCATCCCAGCAGTGCTGATCTGCTGCTGACTGGGAGCGTCTCTCTTATGATACCAGTATAAGCGTGTGTACGCATTAAACCAGTGCTTCTCAGCTGTTTTGCCTCAAGGCCCACATTTTTCCTTGGTAATTAAGTCATGACACAATTTTTTAACATTCTGATCCAAATTTATTTCACAAAAATAGTGCAGTAACAGTAAATAGAACATCAGACATCCTACCTTAGGCTCATTCACTTTGGGGGTCGGGGAAGCCTGTATGTGGTGATGTGGGACACTTTTGGACAAACAACACCAACCCACATCAAAGGAAGGGGCTATTAGTGTGTGTGTGTGTGTGTGTGTGTGTGTGTGTGTGTGTATATATATATATATATATATATATATAGCAGCTTCATGCCATTGTACATTTTTAGTGAAACTGTAACCTTATTCAGATAATTTAATTGATTTACTTTCATTTACATTTACCTCACTGTTATTCAAATGTGTTGATTAACATCTTCAAAATAATGTCACACATGGCATTTCACAATAACAATCAATACCTTGGCTGTATGTTCACAAAGGTTTATTAGCTGGCAAATATTGTTATGATTCAACCACTGAACTCCAGAAAACGCCATACACAACATTTTCTTTTTACTTCCCCCGGTACAGATGGTGCCCTGTCTCGTATGACTAAGCGAATCGGCCATATTTATCTTTTTCTACCATCGTAATCACAACATACGGCTGTGTAATTTTAGAGATGAACCCTCAGGGCTTTCAGCCTTCCAGACCGATTCAGGGACATGCCTATAATTAACTTAAAATATCTCTGCATCTCTCCTAAGGGGCAAAAGCTGCCTTTTCTTCACAGGGTTGCAGGCTTAATCTGCCCCATTGTGGCACCGGCGGCAGTCCTGCCATCACGGCCTTATACGAATGATTAATCTGAGACAGGGAATGAATCCAATTTATACGGGAATTGGGGGAAGAAAATCGTACTTTATTCCGGATATCAAGTGTTTCCCAATCTGGAGGTAAAAAGGCGTGCAAACCAGGAGTAAAGCCGGGCAATTATATAGCGCCTGCATTGGGAGGGACGCTGCCGATCTACCGCCGAGACCCGTTATCTTCAGCCGCTGCCTCAGTTGCATCATCCTCATGACACTGATGAGATAATGTCAAAAGCTACGTCACTTAATCTTATCAACACATTCGCCGTTTGTGTGACAAAGTTACTGCGGCTTCACAGTAGCGCTTCTGAACGACACGCGCCCGATTCCTTGAAAATGCAGGTTTGTTTTACCTTCATGGTTGGCATTGATGCAGCCCTAGCGACATACTTCACATTTATTGATTAAGATTATTTTCATGCAGATACGTACATACATCTGGCATAAAATGTATTCAGTACAGGGGTTGAGGTGAACCTGGAAACACAAGGGACGCGAGTCCGTCGCAGGACACGCAAGATCTGACACCCCCATAAGAAGCGCCCACTCTGGGTGATTTACAGGGGCCACTTTCCCCAAACTGCACGATCTCGGACCCGCACGAACACGAGGACATGCTAATCGCTGTTGCCACCCAGATCTGGATACTTGAACCGAGCCCAAAAACCCATGTGCGCGGCCCCATACTACCCGCTAAACCACCGTTAGAAATTTCCATGCATATTTAACAATAATACAAGCGATTCATTTAAGGGGTTGAATTGTGCAAGCAGATAATGCGATCTGTATAAACGACGTCCTATAATTCCTACATACTTTTGATTTTTAAGCAAGCTCCAGTTAAACGCATTTTAAGCGATATGAGGGCAAAGTAATTAGCAGTTTTAAAATGCCATGCAAAGTATCATGGGATTTAAGATAGCAGCAACACCGCATTACATGTGAGATATTAAAAGGTATTAGTGCTGCTGCAGAACAGGCTCCCTGTGTTGAACGGAGATGCAGCCTGGACTAATGCAGGGATGGGATTAAGGAGTTAAAAAAGTCCCCTTACAGAGACATGTGACGAGGCTGAAAGGCGCGACGCCGTTCGCAAGCTGGGCACCACATCCAGCTCCGGGCTACGGTGGCAATAAGAGATCGGGACCATCGTCCAGCGTTTGCGGGGCTAAAGGCTGCGAAGGGGCCAGGGCTTCGTCGGTGTCTCTGATACTGGGTTATATCTGCCTTTGTCTCGCCGTCTTGCCTGCTGGAGGCTTCAGTCTCACGATAACGCCCGAAGAGAGACGGCTTCAGTTTCATTTCGAAAGGTATAAAGCAGAAATCGGGCTCGTGTCCCTGCTGTGGTTGGAAAATCTCTAATATTTTTGGATTAAAAAGCATTTGCAGGACCCAGAAGGTTCATGCATTTTTTATTTCCTGCTTTTCAGTGCTGCGTATTTGAGGGAAGGATCGGTGAAAACGTGCTCGGCGCATGGGAGGCACGTGTGTTTATTTCAGCCGATGTGTAATGTTACTACTTACGCGTTTTAAAATGATTTTTTTTACGCGTCGCATTTTTACAGTAAATATATATCTCGTTTGTTCCGTTGACGATCATTCCGCGTAGGTTTTATATTTGATTATACATCGTCTGTGTGTACGTGCAATCTAGGTCACTGGGCCGTTTCTTCTTAGCCTTGCGGCCGCGCTGTCCGGAAATATGCGACCTTAAAGGCGATTCATTGCTCGTTTTGGGCGTGGGGAACGATTTTTAAAAAAAAATAGCTTAGTCTACATTTATGTTTCAGAGACCGTTTGTCCAGTAGACCTTGGGGAATCATGTGGCGTCAGGCTGGGTTTTGTTTTGGGGGGGGGGAGGGATTGGGGCGAGTGTGATTTTTCTGCATTTCATGCAGATGGGCTATTAAAAAAGAAATCCGTGCATTTCGGCTCTTTACACGAGCGAGGAGGCTCCGGGTGGTTTTTTGTGCCGTGCATTTAACTCCGTTTCCCCTTTCTTTTCCCGGTAGCATGGCGGATTATCTGATCACTGGAGGCACCGGCTACGTCCCCGACGACGGGCTCTCAGCCCAGCAGCTTTTCTCCATCGGAGACGGCCTGACCTACAAGTAAGTCCGCCCGGTGTGTCGCCGGCGCCCCGTTTGCTTACACGATCCGCATGAAACGGGGACAAAAAAGCAGCTTCTTAAACCGCAGATCAGTTCAGCAGTCCGATGCTGATGGACTCACAGCCGAGCAGCTGACCGCTAAAGGGGACGGACTGACGTACAAGTAAGGAGCCTCGGCTTTGTGCATCGCTGTCACCTCCACAGACAAGGACAGGCATCTTCTCCCAGTCTGCTCCGAAGCTCCTCTTTCCTCTAAATCAATCTGCCATGATCTATGATGGCATGCCTTCCCTTCTGTGCAATCACCACTGCACTGCTTATGATTTTGGCGTAATGACAGGCTTAAACACACACCTATATACAGAAATCGGACTTTCCTGTCTGTTTATATAGTCGTGTGCCCAGCGGTGTAGGAATCGGGTTAGACATGCATCTCACAATATTTGATTTGGCTTCATTTGTCCTCCCCAAACAATAGGCCTTTTGCATTTTAAATTATTATTATTGTGTACCCCTCAGTATTAAACTCTCTCGTCTACTACCTTGCCTGTGCCAACTGAATATTGCATTGCATGATTTGATCCCAGAATCATCATTTATGAAAGCAAAGTTGCACTCATTCGTCAAACCCAGCATGGCACCTTTGAAAGAATGGATTATTCTCCACCTTTTTGCATTTCAGGATGTGTATTCACTTAATTGACTGTTTGCTCTGTAAATATCCCTTTGTCTTGACTTAAGGCCGCCTGTGTGGGGGGTTTAAGGTGTGATGGTGTGGGGGCGTAGTTTACTTTTCTGTGGATTGGTTCTGTTTGCGTAACGCATGGTTGCCATGTTTGTGTGTGGGTCTGAGGGAGAGATTTTATACCATGGTGCTTTTTCTTGGGGCGTACTGAACCTTGCCCGATAATATTTGATTTGCTATAAAAAGTACTCGAAGGACTCCGGTTGAGTTATATAATCTGTGTGCCGCACATGTAAGCATTAGGGAGACGTGTCTGATTCACCTAATTCGGTCTGGAGTACTGTCTTTTGGGGGCTGTGCCAGTTCTGTTGGGTTTGTGCCGGGTAAAGGTGCATGTCTGTACATACGCTGGTTTGATAATGACTTTGGATAGTGTCACTGATCTGGGACCAGTCGGAGGACACGTGGAGCTCTGGGCGGGATAGATGCCAAGCAGGATCCCAGTGTGTATGATGGTGTACCCAAAACGTGTGCCTTTGGGTTGTGGGAGTAAAATCCTGGGGAGAAAGCGCCACCTTCCTATAGGAAGGCTCTGGATGCAGAGATGTGAGCAGAGGAGGTGGTGAGACTCCCAGTCTGCCAGTATCACAAAGAAATACGGTCCTGAGATACCAGCGTAACACCCAGGCAGGTGTTACTGAGGTCAGCCTCGGCTGCTTAGCAACTGCTCAGTGGTCTCCATAGCAACCGTGTATATTTCTGCTTGGTTTTTTTTTTTGGTTCCTGTAAATGAAAGTTTGTTTAAAATCTACATTTCTTGAAATAAATAATAATAATAAAAATAACAGGTGTTTAGTGTTATTATCATGTATGGGTGACCTATACTACAACTTGCTAATTTAATCCCAACACACTCCTTTCACAGATGCATGTTTGAGTGACTGAGAAAAGCCACTTGGCTGTAACTTAAGTTAAACAGCTGGTCCACACATATGCAGGAATCTACACTTTGTCCCTGGCAAATCTTCAGCCTTCGGATTTACCCCAAAACCCCAGGGAGCCGTGTACTGTGTGTGTACTGGTGACGCCCTTACCGGGGAAATGATGTGGAGTCGGATGTCGGCTTTGCTGTCCATTAGAAGCTGCATACCATGGCGGACTGAAATGCAGTGCTTTTAGTCGCCTATATATTATTTTAAAGTTCACTGGGGAGTAGGCTGGTTATCCTGCAGATATATTGTTCTAGTATCTGATCAGTGACATCGTAGACTGTCTTTATTGTACTTTAACAGTAAGTGTCTCATGGCTGTACTGTTGGGGGGGGGGGGGGGTTGTAAATGAGTGTCAGAGCTCTGTGTAAGACCGGAGGCCTCTGAACAGCTTATAAATCACAAGGTGTTCGGGGTAAGGCTTTGATTTCTAACCAGAATCTTGCAAACTCCCGTCCCTAGACGACTTGTGTTGTATGTAGTACAGTCGCCCCTCCAGATGCACGAATTTGACATTTTGCGGTTTCGGTAATCCCAGCCCTAACCCTCGCACCTGAAGGCACGACTGTACTTTGGAATAAGACTAAAGTATGAATAAATGAATATGAACGGTGTAGCGTTGTCACGATTTCTTGATTAAACTCTGTTACTTAAAGCATATATATATATATATATATATTTTTTTTTAATTTTCCTTCTCAATCACTCGGTAATATGGCAGGAAGACGCCCATAGAGTATGAGGGACCAAATAATCTCATTCACGTTAAAAGTGAATGGAAATTTAATTGTCTGTAAGTATTGCAAAGCAGAATGTAAATATCACCACAGACATTAGGAAAATTAACGTGAGGTTAACCATAGATATGCACCATTTAGCCTTGCAGAGTAGCCTAGCCTGATTTGTCATCACATTGACTTAAATTATTTTGCTTAATTTACTTCCTATCATTCCTTGTATGTCAAAATAATCGCAGCTAAAACGAAGGTCAGCCCCGTGACTTAGTTGCATCGTCTTACAGGGTTGCCACTTTTGGTCAGCCAGCGGGTGTGAGGTTTTCAATTCCAGACAAGTCTGCACACGCATTTACATACGTGTGAGAGTTTTATTACCTTGCAAATATTCCTATGGTCTGCAAGCTGCCATAACGCTTCAAGTAGCAAACTTTAGGTTAATAATGGAACGGTATAGATTTGCCGTAAGATTTCTTGCGTGATTCAGAAAGCGTGAGTGTCAGATGCCTGAGATTTGGCAACGTTGTAATACATAACGTGTGTGTAGAGCTTGTGCGAAAGCAGCGGCGGTAAACTTTAGACTGATTTTATTTATTTTATTTTTACATGTACTAGATAATTTTGAAAATGAACCGTTAAAATAAAGCTAAGTGTAGCTTCCAGTGAGTTAAAAAAAATAATAGGTTTTAGTGCAGCTTATTGGTGCTTGATCCCAGCAGATTATCGTGGTCCTTGAGATGTGACGGTTGCATGCGGAAGAAATGCCATGTTGACATTAACATCATACGTCGTGCAAGCCTGTCAGGACGCCTGAATGGCACGGTGTGTGTGTGTGTGGGTGGAGTTTGCACGTTCACCCTGCATGCTGGCTTTTCTGCGGATCCTCCAGTTTCCTTCCACTGTCCAAAAACATGCAACTTCAATGAAGTAGTGTGTTACACTGGCTGTTGGCAGTGTGTTACACTGGCTGTGTCACTGAGTGTGCATCTGGCAGTGGTTGGTTGATTCCTGCCTCCCACTAATTATGTAATATAATATATTACTCGATGAATCGTTAGATTCCTGTATACCTTTGTGTGCTTTTACTGTAAAATAATTGTTTGGGGATCTCTGAGTGCAGGCCTAGGAGTTATGACACAGCCATCTAAGGATAATTGATTACGGGGAGCATTCGGGACTTTCTGCTGCAAGCTGGAAGCCTGTTCTCAGGATTCTGTTTCTTGCTCTTCCGGCTTTTCCCGAGATCCCTGTCGCCACGTCCCTCTTCTGCTTCTCTGTCTTCGCTTCAAGCTCCCAAAGATGAGTTGAGTGGTGTTCTGTGCTGGCGGCTCTGCCCAGAAGGGTTCGCCTTTCCTGTGTTGTTCCTGGCTTGTCTGTCAGAAGAAGCTGTCAGTCTGGATTTTCAGGAAGATCCACCCGAGGTTTTAAAACTGTGAACCCAGGAGCAAAATTTTTGGCGTCAAGGGATATTGAGTGTGGGAGGTTGAATTTGGCTTTTGGTCGACTTTGGGTCGTTTGATTGGGGTTTGATTCCAGCCCCCGCTGTCTGTGGGGGGAGTTTGACATGTTTTCCCTGTGTTTCCATGATTTTTTTTATTTATTTTTTATTTAACCAAGGTTTCTTCCTGTGGTCCAAAAATATGCACTCTGCTCAGTTTCTGTCTCTATTGCCTGCAGTGTGTGACAAATTTTTGTGTGTGTGTGTGTGTGTGTGTGGGGGGGGGGGGGGTGGTATTTCACATTGTGGGGATGAAATGTC